>OZ012707.1:40522400-41122400 GCA_963942595.1 Cylloceria caligata | reverse complement strand
TCTTACCCGGCGTTGCCCGGGTACACAAACAAATAGATAAGACCTAAGCAAGGTCACTCGATATATCTCACACCTTAAAACCACCCTGACAAAATACCCTTTATCATACCACTACAAATAATGTGGCTTTTAATAACATTTTTTAAATCCAATTTAGCTGTTATACACAAAGTAAAGTGTGGCGCTCATTTTGCAAATTATCAAATCGCTCAGCGCTCTTTGTTACGCTCGCTTCAATATAAACTCTCTTCATATGTATGAGAGTTTTCGAGTGTATTGAGCTGTTGGTTGAGTGAGATTATCATCAGAAGATAATTGCGAGCTCTGATTATAATTTATAGCTGATTTCCCGGCGCTGCCCGAGTGTCACATCATATGAGAAATAACAGCTAAATCGGTGTTTAAAAAAGTTGAAAAAAACTACATTACTTTCAGTGCGGGATAAAGATAGTTTTCGTTGGGAGTGGTTATATGGGGTGAGATATATAGAGTGAGTGAGTTTCTATGATATTTTGTTTGTGAAGCTTTGTTTAAATCGGTTATGGCAGAAAAAATAACTACTTTTAGGGGATAAAGGTGCGATATTAAGGGGTGAGCTATATTTATACAGTGACCTTCCATTAGAACTTATCAAAATTTGTGTAAAGTTTGGTTGAAATCAGTCGAGGGGTGTGGATTTTTAGACTAAATCTTTTTTTATCGGTTTAAGTGGGTGGATATGTATACAATACGACCTTTGTCGTACCCGTCTTAGACCCGCTATAATATTTGTGTAAGGTTTGGTTGCAATCAGTTGATTCGCGTGAATATTTTTGAAGAATCTTTTTTTAGGGGGTGAATAGGGTAGGGTTTAGGGGTGAGATATATCCAGTGACCTTCCGTAGGCTCTAAGCAATATTTGTGCTTGGTTTGGTTGTAATCAGTAAAGGCGTGTGGATTTTATTGAGAATTTATTTTTAGGGGATGAAGGGGGTGGTTTTCAGGGGTGAGATATATACAGTCGCCTTCCTTTGGTCTTCAACAATATTTGTGTAAGGTTTGGTTGAAATCAGTTGATTCGCGTAAATATTTTTAAAGAATCTTTTTTTAGGGGTGAAGAGGGTGGGGTTTAGGGTTGAGATGTATGTAGTGACCTTCCTTAGGCTCTTAACAATATTTGTGCTTGGTTTGTTTGTAATCAGTGAAGGCGAATATATAGAATATATAGAATTTTAAAAAACCGTTAAAACACTTTCGACAGTTTCTAACCCTTTTACACCCCCTTAGGGGTGAAATTTCTGAAAATCCTGGAATCGGTTTTTAGACATTTGTATGAGTAACATTTGCAAGCGAAAATCGAGGCGATATCTTATCGTGCCTAAGAGATATTGAGAAATACGTAAAAACATATTTCTCCCTTTTACACCCCCTTAAGGGTGGAATTTCTAAAAATCCTGAATTCAGGTTTTAAACATTTGTATGAGTAACATTTGCAAGCGAATACCAAGGCGATATCTCATCGTGCCTAAGAGATATTGAGAAATACGTAAAAACATATTGAACCCTTTTACACCCGATTAGAGGTGGAATTTCTGAAAATCCTGGAATCGGGTTTCAAACATTTGTATGAGTAACATTTGCAAGCAAAAACCAAGGCGATATCTCATCTTGCCTAAGAGAAATACGTAAAAATATATTTAACCCTTTTACACACCCTTAATGGTGGAATTCCTTAAAATCCTGAAATTTATTTTTAAACATTTGTATGAGTAACATTTGCAAGCGAAAACCAAGGCGATATCTCATCGTGCCTAAGAGATATATAGGAGAAATACGTAAAAATATATTTAACCCTATTGCACCCCATTAGGGGTGGAATTTCTACAAATCCTGAAATTCGTTTTTAAACATTTGTATGAGTAACATTTGCAAACAAACCCAAGGCGATATCTCATCGTGCCTAAGAGATATTGAGAAATACGTAAAAACATATTTAAACCTTTTACACCCCTTTAGAGGTGGAATTTCTAAAAATGGTTAAATTGATTTTCAAATATTTGTATGAGTAACATTTGCAAGCAAAAACCAAGGCGATATCTCATCGTGCCTAAGAGATATTGAGAAATACGTGAAAACATATTTAACCCTTTTACACCCCCTTAGGGGTAGATTTTCTAAAAATCCTCAAATTGGTCGTGAACATTTGTATGAGTAACATTTGCAAGCAAAAACCAAGGCGATATCTCATCGTGCCTAAGAGATATAGAGAAACACGTAAAAATAGATTTATCCCTTTTACACCCCCTTAGGGGTACAATTTCGAAAAAATCCTAAAATCGGTTTCTAAATATTTGTATGAGTTACATTTGCAAGCGAAAACCAAGGCGATATCTCATCGTGCCTAAGAGATATAGAGAAACACGTAAAAATAGATTTATCCCTTTTACACCCCCTTAGGGGTACAATTTCAAAAAATCCTAAAATCGGTTTCTAAATATTTGTATGAGTTACATTTGCAAGCGAAAACCAAGGCGATATCTCATCGTGCCTAAGAGATATAGAGAAACACGTAAAAATAGATTTATCCCTTTTACACCCCCTTAGGGGTGCAATTTCTAAAAATCCTACAATCGGTTTCTAAACATTTGTATGAGTAACATTTGCAAGCAAAAAGGCGATATCTCATCGTGCCTAAGAGAAATACGTAAAAACATATTTAACTCTTTTACACCCCCTTAGGGGTGGAATTTCTAAAAATCATGAAATTAGTTTTAAAACATTTGTATGAGTAACATTTGCAAGCGAAAACCAAGGCGATATCTCATTGTGCCTAAGAGATATTAAGAAATACGTAAAAACATATTTAACCCTTTTACACCCCCTTGGGGGTAGAATTTCTAAAAATCCTGAAATTGGTTTTTTAACATTTGTATGAGTAACATTTGCAAGCAAAAACCAAAACGATATCTCATTGTGCCTAAGAAAAAAATGTAAAAATATATTTAACCCTTTTACACCCCCTTAGGGGTGGAATTTCTAAAAATCCTAAAATCGGTTTCTAAACATTTGTATGAGTAACATTTGCAAGCAAAAACCAAGGCGATATCTCATCGTGCCTAAGAGAAATACGTAAAAATATATTTAACCCTTTTACACCCCCTTAATGGTGGAATTTCTAATAATCCTAAAATCGGTTTCTAAACATTTGTATGAGTTACATTTGCAAGCGAAAACCAAGGCGATATCTCATCGTGCCTAAGACATATGGAGAAACACGTAAAAACAGATTTATCCCTTTTACACCCGATTAGAGGTGGAATTTCTAAAAATCCTAAAATCGGTTTCTTAACATTTGTATGAGTAATATTTGCAAGCAAAAACCAAGGCGATATCTCATCGTGCCTAAGAGAAATACGTAAAAATATATTTAACCCTTTTACACACCCTTAATGGTGGAATTCCTTAAAATCCTGAAATTTATTTTTAAACATTTGTATGAGTAACATTTGCAAGCGAAAACCAAGGAGATATCTCATCGTGCCTAAGAGATATATAGGAGAAATACGTAAAAATATATTTAACCCTATTGCACCCCATTAGGGGTGGAATTTCTACAAATCCTGAAATTCGTTTTTAAACATTTGTATGAGTAACATTTGCAAACAAACCCAAGGCGATATCTCATCGTGCCTAAGAGATATTGAGAAATACGTAAAAACATATTTAAACCTTTTACACCCCTTTAGAGGTGGAATTTCTAAAAATGGTTAAATTGATTTTCAAATATTTGTATGAGTAACATTTGCAAGCAAAAACCAAGGCGATATCTCATCGTGCCTAAGAGATATGGAGAAACACGTAAAAACAGATTTATCCCTTTTACACCCCCTTAGGGGTGGAATTTCTAAAAATCCTGGAATTGGTTCCTAAACATTTGTATGAGTTACATTTGCAAGCAAAAACCAAGGCGAAATCTCATCGTGCCTAAGAGATATTGAGAAATACGTAAAAACATATTTAACCCTTTTACACCCCCTTAGGGGTGGAATTTCTAAAAATCCTGAATTTGGTTTTTAAACATTTGTATGAGTAACATTTGCAAGCAAAAAGCAAGGCGATATCTCATCGTACCTTAGAGATATTGAGAAATACGTAAAAACATATTTAACCCTTTTACAACCCCTTAGGGGTGGAATTTTCGGAAATCCTGAAATTGGTTGTTAAACATTTGTATGAGTAACATTTGCAAGCGAATACCAAAGCGATATCTTACCATGCCTAAGAGATATTGAGAAATACGTAAAAACATCTTTAACCCCTTTACACCGATTAGGGGTAGAATTTCTAAAAATCCTGAAATCAGTTTTTCAACATTTGTATGAGTTACATTTGCAAGCAAAAACCAAGGCGATATCTCACCGTGCCTAAGAGATATTGAGAAATACGTAAAAACATATTTAACCTTTTTACACCCCCTTAGGGGTGGAATTTTCGGAAATCCTGAAATTAGTTTTCAAACATTTGTATGAGTAACATTTGCAAGCGAATACCAAGGCGATATCTTATCGTGCCCAAGAGATATTGAGAAAAACGTAAAAACATATTTAACCCTTTTACACCCCCTTAGGGGTAGAATTTCTAAAAATCCTGAAGTTTGTTTTTGAACATTTGTATGAGCAACATTTGCAAACAAAAACCAAGGTGATATCTCATCGTGCCTAAGAGATATGGAGAAATACGTAAAAACATATTTAACCCTTTTACACCCCCTTAGGGGTGGAATTTCTAAAAATCCAGAAATTAGTTTCTCAACATTTGTATGAGTAAAATTTGCAAGCAGAAACCAAGGCGATATCTCATCGTGCCTAAGAGATATTGAGAAATACGTAAAAACATATTTCACCCTTTGACACCCCCTTAGGGGTGAAATTTCGAAAATTCCCTTCTTAGTGAGCGTCTACGACACGAAGGGAATATACCCCTAGAATTTCAAGTTTCTAGGCCCAGGGGTTTGGGCTGGGCGTTGATGAGTGAGTCAGTCAGTCAGTCAGGACTTTTCTTTTTATATATATAGATTTGGTTCAGAACCAGAATCGACCATTAATTCCACGGGGGAATTTACAATTGATGACTCTATCTGTATTGTTGGGGGTCGGGAACGTCGTCTTAAATTGACGTGTGCTATTCGGAGTCGTCTGTGTGTATGTTTTGAGTTACTAGTAATGTTTTGTGTGGGGCATGTTTTTGTTGCGTCTCCGGGGTTGCCCCGATCCTCTGGAGACTGCTTGAGTTTCCCTGGTTACGCATTTTATTATTATATTCGCGTTTCCTACACTCTTCTATACTGTGTCCCTCTTTTTTACAGTATCGGCATGACTTATCGTTATTAATTTTTTTATTAGGAAGGTTTACGTTCGGTATTAGGCTAGACTGATTACGAGTGTTCGTCGAGGGTCCGGCGCCCTGATGCCTATACCAACAGGTGGTGGCAGTATGTCCGGGCCGCTCGCATATCTGGCATACCGTGGGCCCCCTCGACACTGATCCTACCGTTCCGTAGCGGGGTGCAGCCTTATCTCTGGGTTGCGTTTTACGCAGATCTTTGATTGCCGTCTGTTTCCTGTCAATATTTAACGCGTCTGTCCTGGCGTCTGTGAGGGTCTCGTACGTCCTTTTCATTCGTATCTGTATGTCTGGTTTAAGACCGTCTAGGAAACTCTCAATGCACTCGCTTTCTGTTGAAGCTCCGTCTGCGTCTGACAAAACTCCGTCGTTATTGCTTTTATATGCCTCGAGGATATGGTTCCCTATTTCTCGAACCCGATTTATATATTTTATTATATTTTCATTTTCTAACTGGATCAAACTTCCTAACTCGCGACGCACTTGATTTACGGTCCTAGCAGGTGAATATAGACTCTTTAAAAATTTTGTTAATGCGTTAAGTGTTTCGAATTTATTACCCTGAATTGATCTCTTAGCCTCCCCTATAATTTTTGTCCTAATTAATTTAACTAAGTTTATTTCGGCGTTCGAGGGAAGCATTACCAGTGCTTCCTCGCAGCTTTCTATGAATTGATATACGGGAATGTTTTCCCCGTCGAATTCTAAAACCACTTCGACTGCATCTTTAAGAGATACAATTTGTGAATTTCCCAAAGGCATTTCGTCGGCTAATTGTGAATCGGCTGGGCTTAAGGATTGGGTGTTCGTGGTTCCTGACTCGTTACTCGTTTGTGGGGTTTCGGTAGCTGTTTTTTTATTTGGAGTATGCTCAATTGGCATTTTTTTTTTTTCAAATCGTTATTACAATCCCACCGCTGTCACCAAAAATAGGTATGTTACGTCCAGGTAACAAACACTTTATTTAATTGCTCCGTTTTTGACCTTAGCTACAGCTAATTGGTTAGGGATCCGGGCTAACGATTTGATGAATAATTTTGGTTGTTAACTTGTTCTATTTTTGAATAAAAGTTAAATCGCGGATCTGTTGTGGGAATGAATTTAGGCTTTAAACATTTAATCAGGTAGTCTATTTTAATTAATTCGTATTTAAGGTGGGTGTTGCACGTTAAGTTAATGGATTCTAAATACTCGTTGGTAAAATAAGCTTCCTGTCCGGGCTTTGAATACCCCTGGTATTGGGCCTGGAGTTTCCTTAACGCAGCTTTGCGCCCTCCACGCTTCTGCTTTCCCATGAGTTAGTCAGATACCACGGGGAGGAATATAAACGTAGAGTGCGCGGTGGTCCGCGTTACTCCTTGCTCGGAATGGATTTTAGGAAATGTGAGAGTCCGCAGTGGTCCGCGTTACTCCCGAGGTTAGGTATTGGAATGGTGAGTCCGCAGTGGTCCGCGTTACTCGCCGAGGAGTGAGATCGGAATGGTGAGTCCGCAGTGGTCCGCGTTACTCGCCGAGGTTTAGGGGTTGGAGTGGTGAGTCCGCAGTGGTCCGCGTTACTCGCCGAGGTTTAGGGGTTTGGAGTGGTGAGTCCGCAGTGGTCCGCGTTACTCGCCGCGGTTTAAAGGTTGGAATGGTGATTACTAAAAATAAACAAGGATTTCTCCTTACTCACTATTACTTTGACACTGGCTAAAAGAGTTTTAATGGTGTTGAAGATTTGGAGAGAACTGTCTGAAAAGGGCCACATTCCGGCTTTTTTATACTGTGTCGATGCTCCTTCCAGTGCTATTCCCAGGGGTTGGAGAGGGCGAGTTCCTCTGGCCTAATTGGTTAGGAACTCTCCGTCTCCCACACTCCTGGTGCCTTACAAGGAGTCTGCCCTTACAATATTTCTTATCTAATGTAGTGATAGGGGCTGGAGAGGGCAAGATCCTGGTGCTGGTTGGCTAGGTCTTGCCATCTCCCACGCACCCGATGTACTAGAGAGATTTTATTCCTTATCTTAAACAAGCGAGGGGCCCGTTTTCCCGTTTTCTTGTCTTGAGCCCCCACTGCAGGGGCTCTGGCTGAGCCACGCAGTGACGTCAAGAGTATTGCATATTCGGGGACGTAACAAAGCAAGTGATAGATAAAGAGATCCATAGGACGAACGAGACATCGGGCGCAAGAGCGAGTGCGACGTGTTCAACTGTGTGTGTGAGCGTCGAGCGTACAGCTCACTACCAACGCACAAAACAATAACAGACTTCCGAGCTGGATGTACTGAGAACCCAGGTCGACGTAATACCAGAAAAGAATTGTAGAAATAATCGTAGTAATTAACGAATTTTAATGAATTGTACTGGTCATCGGTATCAGGAAACCGAACGCTAACATTCTGATTTTAATTGTTCACATCAATAAACCCTATTCTTACCCACCCAGAAGTCTAAAATTAATTACACTGTCGATCACAGGTGTAATTTCTCGAATTTCCCCTGGGAAAATAAATTTAATGTTAACGATAAAAAAATTACCGTTACAATATATATATCAGGGGTACAAATTGAAAATGCGGGTTTGATAACAGATGGCGTTACTAACGCTATACGCATCAGGCAGTACTGTGACTATGTTCATGTCAAAGCTACGTCTTATAGCTTTAATTTTCAGTATGTGTCAATTTGTCGCAGTGTCAAATTCATAGTTTTTTTGAGCTCTCAATATGTCGAGTTTCGTGCCAACAAAACAGCATTTGCGGGAAGTTTTAATTTACTTCTTTAATTTGAAGAAAAGTGCTGCTGAAGCACATCGATTGGTCTCCGAGGCTTATCCGAGTCATGTTCCATCGGTTTCAACGTGCGAGAGATGGTTTGTGCGGTTTAGAAGTGGTGATTTTGACGTTGAGGACAAAGAGCGGCCGGGCCAAGTGAAAAAGTTTGAGAATGCTGAATTGGAGTCAATACTCAATGAAGACTCGTGTCAAACTCAACAAGAGCTCGCAGATTCATTGGGAGTGACACAACAAGCCATTTCCCATCGTATAAAAGCCCTCGGAATGGTCCAAAAGCAAGGACATTGGGTGCCGTATGAGCTGAAGCCGAGAGACGTCGAGCGCCGTTTTTTTGCATGCGAACTGCTGCTCGAACGGCAAAAACGGAAGGGTTTTTTGCATCGCATTGTCACTGGTGATGAAAAGTGGATCCATTACGATAACCCGAAGCGCAAAAAATCATATGGTTACCCCGGCCATGCATCATCATCGACGGCCAAACCAAATATTCACGGCGCCAAGCTCATGCTCTGTATTTGGTGGGACCAGCTGGGTGTGGTGTATTATGAGCTATTGAAATCGAACGAAACCATCACAGGAGCACTATACCGAACTCAATTGATGCGTTTGAGCCGCGCACTCAAAGAAAAACGGCCACAATACGAGCAAAGACACGACAAAGTAATTTTGCAACATGACAACGCTCGGCCACATGTTGCAGCGCCGGTCAAAACATACCTACAAACGCTGAAATGGGAAGTCTTACCCCACCCGCCGTATAGCCCAGATATTGCTCCTTCCGATTACCACCTTTTCCGATCGATGACACATGGCCTAGCTGACCAGCGCTTCCATTCTTACGAAGAAGCCCAAAAATGGGTCGATGACTGGATAGCAGCCAAGCCGGCCGAATTTTTTCGCGACGGTATCCGTAAATTGCCAGAAAGATGGGAAAAAGTTGTGGCTAGCGATGGACAATACTTTCAATAATTCATTTGTTACCATTTTTTCAGAATAAACGTTCAAAAATAGAAAAAAATCCCGCATTTTCAATTTGTACTCCTGATATAATTATAAATTATACTCTGTTGCATGGGACTACTGGAAAAATTAGTGGAACTTCAAGTGCGTATAAAGAAACTCGAGGTTCTCGCGCAAGAACTCATTGAACAAGTCACGCAAAAAATTTTCTTAAGTCAACTCGGTTTAGAACGAAAAAACAGCAAGAAAGAATAATCGCTAAAACGTACGTGAGAAGAACTA
This sequence comes from Cylloceria caligata, assembly GCA_963942595.1. Lineage (NCBI taxonomy): Eukaryota > Metazoa > Arthropoda > Insecta > Hymenoptera > Ichneumonidae > Cylloceria > Cylloceria caligata. The sequence goes on along the minus strand of OZ012707.1, from coordinate 41,113,003 downwards.
CAAGGAAAATAGCTTCCCCGAATATTAACTATAAAGAGTAATATTATATTTGTTTTAACCAAGCAGCCATCAGACTTCTTGTGTTGTTTCTATACGATTTTCTTTATGACATTAACTTCCTTGCACTGTCATTTATATATATTCTGTCAACCTACCATGTGTTGAAGCAGTGGGAATACAATTCTGAAAATATTAGTAGAACAAATAGCCTCTAGTGCTTCTTGAACCTTACTTACTCATTTGTTTCCCATTAATGGTTAAGCGATGATCAGGAGAGCGGAAAAACCAACTCAGAAAAAATCTATCGTTCGCTCAGAAACTTTTCAATATCCGATGAAGTACGACTTCATTATTGTGTGAATTAGGCCACCTAATTCATATTCCACTTATATTATCCAACCTACTCCTAACAACACAATAATCACAAGAGACGATTGGGCAACCAGATTTGCTCACTCACCAATCACATTACACTAGTGAGAGAAATTCTATGTTTTAGCCCCTCGCGTAAGTGAGGCTAAAGACTAGCAAGGCTCGCTCACAAAACACATTACACAAGTGAAAGAAATCCGTTGTTTTAGCCCCTCGCGTAGGTGAGGCTAAAGGCTAGAAAGGTTCGCTCGCGAAACATATGGTACAAACGAGACAGACATAACTACACGTACCACTTACTTATTTTGGCAATTACCCTACCACTATCGACCCGAATCATTCATCCATGCCGAAAACCCATAGAGCAGGAAGGAAAATTCAAGCACAAAGTCAAGACGACAAATCTTAAAAGAACATTGCCAACTTCCAATAGTTGCGTGCTAGTCGTATAACGAGCAAAATTCTAGAGTCTCTAGTATTGAAATAGCAAACGATAATAAAACTATCCCTCTCGAGGAAAGAAAAAAAGCAGAACATAAGAAACATTCCTACGACACAATTGCAGAACATAATAACTACTCGAGGCAAGAAAGGAATAGAAATTTTGATTCTAGTAAAACGAATTGTCCTTTAACGGTAACAGCGAGTGAGTCGTATAGCAACAAAATTTTGGATTCTCTAGCATCAAATCTACAAAAGATAACGAAGGTATTTTCCTTAACGAAGAAAAATAATAGGGTTTCAGCGACCTTTAGGTAACCAAGTAGCGGAGTGTGAAAATCACTCGGAAGTTGGAACATCACATCAAGTAAGTGTGACTGTATACAAAGCAGTCAGCAGTCGGGACTTCCAAATTATCGGCACCGAAATACCTGGTAACGATCAAATAGATCAAATTCGAACCGTTAAGCGGGAAAAATTCCTAGACGAACTTATTGCTGATTACAAAGATCATTCGAGACTTCCGATACGATATCATCCGTTTGTGACATCCTAAAACCTCAATTACTAAGATCCTATCGTTGAATAACCACCAAATTATCCTCCTCAATGGAAAACCTTATTTGATTTCACCTCTAGAAAATTTTGAATCGAAATCAAAAGCTAAACGTCTATAATTCTTCTTTGTTACATACAATAAAAAGAAAGTTATTCCTATTCTTTTCTCCTGCCCAATTTCTATTCTAATAATATTCTTATGTATTGTTGCATGTCTCTTAGATGCGGTATACCAAAAATTATACTTGTATAAAATACATCATAAATGAGGTCAACTCATTCAAAGGTAAGTATTGATGAGTCTATAATCCACGAGTATCCTGAGGAAAGAAGAAAAAGGCTTCCAAAGGATATCCCTAATAATTTTACACTTGAAACTATACCTGAGTCCCCGTGTAATAATCCTCGTGTAATTCACCTCTCGTGATACCAACTCCAATTTCCCACGAAATTTCCTCCTCCACCAGTTAAAATAAGAATTCTGTTGTGCCCACTGTAGGCTCAAACTTCAACAAGTTAACCGAAAGTGCCACCCATAAAGCAAAAGTAATAAAGTTTGATCAAGACAGTAACATCGAATCACTCGAGTTAAATTCGGACAAGATTATCATCACTCGATCCCAAGAGAATAAAGAAGACGAGACAAGTTCATCCGATACAGTTGAAATTATAGTGTAACATAGTTACAAATCACGAGCCCACTCTATTATTTCGAACGGCTATAAGAGCCGGATTTATATTTGTTAGCACCGAGTACAGCGGGCACTAGGCCATCGTACCCGGACCTACCACAAAAACGAGCTACGTCACACCTCCGGAATTCTTTCGCTGCCGTAAACAGCAGGTCAGCGGGCAGCTGGCATCACTTGGAGTCAACGGGAAGACGGGTGGCGCGTCCATGGATGGCGGGGAAATTGAGAAATCGCGTTAGATTTTAAAATAAAAGCCGATGAGGACGTAGAGGGGACCAGCTTGGGGGGAAGGCTATAAAAGAGCCTGCGCGGAAGGAAATGCACGCTTATGCTTACGCACTTACGCTTATAGCACAAGACTTTTAGCTCAAGGCGATATAAAAAAAACCGAAATTATTTTTCTTACAAGTCAATGTACGAGAATCAGTTACGATTACATTTTCGTTAAAATCCGTGGTATTGTGAGCGAAGAAAGATTGAGTCTGTGAAAAACGAAGACTGCAGAAAAAGGAAAGACAGGCGAGTTATTTCAATAATATGAAAAATAATTAGTGGAATAGGGTAGAAATTGACATTAATCGAGAGTCAGATAGGTTTTAAGTGGTTAGGATTATATTGTATAGAGTTAATTAAATAGAATTAAGCGAGTCATTTTATGCGAATAGAATTAAGTCGCGTGGTATTTAAACCTGTAGGATAGCAAGAACTGTATAAACGTGCGAGTCAAAAGGAGATAGCGAGGAAGTGAAATAAGTGAGAGAAGGAGAGAGGTATAGATATAATAGAGACATCGGTCCGAAGAGCGAGTTTTCGACGCGTTTAACTGGGTGTCTGTCGGTCGAGTGAACGGCTCACTTCTAACGCACAAAAACAATAACAGACTACCGAGTCGAGTGCACCGAGGGCCTATGTAAACGAAATAGCCGAAAAGAATTGTAAAAATAATCGTAGGAATCACAAAATTCAAATGAATTGTACTGGTTATTGGTACCAGGAAACCGAACGTTAACATTATTATTTAAATCGTTTGCATAAATAAACTCTACTCTCACCTACCCAGAAGTCTACAATTAATTACACCTGTGGCCGAGATCGAATTTCCCCTGGGAAAATAAATTTAATGTCAACGCTAAAAATTACCGTTATAATAGAAAGCAATTTTGGAAAATATTATAGTCCGGAATATAGTCTTTTACAGATCAGGGAATTTTCTGACGACGAAAGTTTAAACCAATTTACGAATCAATTGAAGGAAACGTTAGAAGCAAAGTCCCCAAATAACCATTTGTCATTAGTCGGGTTTGTTATAAGGCCTGACGACGAGATCAACGAATATCTTCTAGCGTTAGTATACCCCACTCTCCGTAGCGAAGACCTAGGTCGGTCAGTAAAATTCCCCGAAAGTCTCGTGGAGAATTTCGAGTTTCTAAGCGAACCCGAAAATACGAATACACCATTACAGACCCCCTCGACCGTTGCTAGCACTACGCCTAGTATAATCTCTTCAGCTAACAGCGATATATTTTACACGCCTGTTGTGCCGCGGAACATTCCACTCCGTATTTCGTATATGCGGGAATATTCAATAGCAAAGAAATATTGGAATTCGTTCAAGACAGGAAACGAAGTCCAATGCCCGATCGTACGAACGACCCCAAGAACGCCGACGCACCATGAGCGACTCGCTTGGCGTTCGACGATAGGCTAACGCTAAAATTGCGAATTAAGGGATTTTCGTGAACACAGTTAGCAACTGCTTTACGAAGAACAGTTATAAATTAGACTCAAGATAGAAAGGGTTGGTTCCTCGTCAAATAATCGAAACAACATATTATTGTACATTCTTACATTGACTTTTAAATAGACAACGGAATGTTACCGTTGCCTATAATAAGCACTTCCATTTATATAAATTCTCTCCTTATCGGCAAACGATCCCAAAAATAATATCTTTTCAATATTATACCGAATACCGAATAATCCAATTACGCGGTACCGGCATAACACGCCATTAGGCGCACCTACCTCTTTCGAAGAAAATATTTCTAGATCACCTTCCCTTGTCGACAAAGAATCATTATCAACTCCAAAGGGAATAATTGAGAATCGTGAAAAATTCACATTAAAGTCAATTATCAAATCCTCACATACAAAACTAAAAATTTGCTGAAAAAATCACACCTTTTGCCGGAATACAATTTGTCCACTCCCGGTTGCTCCACATATCCCACGGGCAAAGACTCAAGCCCAGACAAGACATCGAATATAATACCGCCAATAAAAATTCCTACTAAAAACATAATTAAGTCTAACAACTCATCACCAAATACACCTCCCACAATGGTTAATAATAATCAAACATTATCTCTTCGAGATGCCCTGGTTGTCATACCGAATTATGACGGTCATTCTTTATCACTCGGTATGTTTATTCAAGGATGCAAAGAGGCCTTGGCTATGATGGGGCCAGGAGCCGAATCAAATTTAGTAAAAGCAGTTCGCATAAAAATAATCGGCAAACCTCGTCGCACCATACAGGGGCAATCTTTTGAAACAATAGAGGATCTGGGTAAATTTCTTAAAGATATTTATGCACCTACGTGAAACGTGTATCAACTCCAAGGGGAATTGGGATCCATATATCAAAGAGGAAATGAGTCCATCATTGCATATTCCAATCGCGTAAGAGACTTGGGACGTAATACTCGAATATTATTATGGGAGCAAAGATAATCCTCTGACTGCAGCATTTATTAATAATACTAAAGAAAGTCTTCCGGCATGTTTTCTACACGGGTTAAAACCAGAAATTGAACAACGTTTAAGTCCGAGCAATAATATGGACGAATTAATTAAACTCGCGGTTCAAATAGAAAAAAGTTTAGTGTCACAGGCATCCCTGCGTAGTGGTGGGGTGGAAACTTCGGGTTCAAAGGTAAATAAACCTGAGGCGAAACGGGGAGTACACGTGGTAGCAAGCGAAGAAGAGTATTGCCAGCTGTACAATAAAAAGGGCACGATGTTAATGAATGTTCGAGCCAGAAGTCTAGCCAAGCATTGTATGCCAGTCCACAAAATTCGGGAAATATCGATAAGGGACCGAACATGTGTCAGATCTGTCAGAAGACTGGACACTCGGCGGATAAATGTTTTTAAATCTTTCCCCCTTTAAATAACAACAAACCCAAGTTCGAAGCCTCTTTACATACTATATGCCAGGTCTGTGATAAACGCGGACACACTGCCGATCGTTGTTATACAATTTTTCCTCCGGACAGAAAAGAACGGGGGAATATATCTGCATTTTGTCAACTTTGTAAAAATTATGGTCTCTTGGCTAATTGATGTTCACGTTTTCCTCCGACCCCCCCCCCCCCCAATTGATGTCCTTGCCACAAAAACAGGCACCGCAAAATCTTTAATATCAGAATTCTGGAGAAATGGAGCCCATATCTGTACATTTTGCAATAATAATTCGCAACCGTTGGTAAGCAATCGATTTGATAACCGAAGAAATTTTGATAATGATATTGTTAGACCCACCGATATGGGTAGGAAGTGTTTTTATTCCAAACAACCAGGTCATCTTATACGGGATTGTCCCGTCCGACGTATTAAAGAGAATGAATACGAAAATTCGGGAAACGGCGGTGGTCTTCCGAATACGGGTGCGCCCGGGGAGATCTCGCAGAGTATGCATCCGATCCTTGTAATTTCTATCACAGCCGAAAAACACAACCGCGAGTAGTCCGAGTCTTTAATATACAACCGCATCGAGAAAGTAGCATCCCGACAGTTACGGTAACGGCATCGGAAATAATATCTCCTGTCATTCTTATGGTTGATACAGGAGCCGGTCCGAACATTCTAAAGAAACAATTTGTGAGTGAACACATCTCTATAAATCGCGGAAAAATTCTGCAACTAAATGGAATCACAACAAATTCAATTTTTACTTTGGGTAATATTACTGTCCAAATTTTCGGACGTTTCGCTACTTTGCATATCGTAGACAATAAATTCCCCATAAAGGAAGCTGGTATATTGGGTTCAGAATACCTCGACGGCAATCGCATGAAAATTTATTACGACAAAAGGCAATTGAAAATGCAGAATGTAAGAATACCATTTGTAACTCAGGAAACTATAGTTATCCCTGCAGAGTCCACCAAATTGTGCTTCGTGAGAGTAAAAAATTTGAATTTACGGGAAGGCTATTTGCCTCCCCTGGATGCAGTTAAAGGTATAAACATAGAAAGTAGGTTCGACAATTATGATAATGGTAAAGCTTATATTTACGTAACTAATAGCAATAGGTATTGGGTTCAAGTCCAAGTACCAGTACTAGAATTAGTGTCATCGGAGGAAATAATTCATAGCACAAAAATAAAGAATCCTAGTGACGATTCAAGTAAACGGAAAAAGAATCCCGAGCTTTCTAAGGGGTTGGGTCATTTTTAAAATAAAGACAATGTAAAAGGAAATAACCAAGACGATTTCTCTCTTTCGGGTAAGATTAAGCACCCGGTAGAGACAATACCCCGCAGAGATACTGAATATTTTTCGAAGAATATTTACATTTTTTTGGAAAATGTAAAAGAAGAAATAAGAAATTGCATGGAAATAATTAAAGTTACTTGTGAAACTGGTTTGGAAAAAAGTATATTGTGTACGAAGGGTTATAAAGTAAAAATAGGAGGAGAATTTGAGAAATTGCAACACAAAGCCCAAAGTTTTACGGACATTTGCACGTCGAATCTAACTGAAAATAACACTTGTATGGAACCTGTAAAGATAATTGTACCTAAAGAAAACGTTGTCTATCTGAATTCGATGGAGACGGAAAGAAATTGTTGTAACTGTGAGTCTCGTCTTCGCTTCACAGGGGTGACTGTGCCGACGAAGTGAGCAGCGCTCGATGGAGGACTGTGGGAGCTCAATTCAGAATTTTTGGGAAATACTGTGCCTATGGAAAGGACAGAATCCCGTCAGTATTGTAATAACAGTGTTCACGGGAAAAGTGTTGTTTCTTTAGATTTGATAAAAGCGGAGATACCAATGGGGTATAACAGGTTAAATAATGATGACTTTAATAAATGCATTCACGAGGAAAACGTTGTCGATCTGAATTCGATAGAGACGGAAAAATGTTCAGAATTTTTGGGGAAAACTGTGCCTATGGAAAGGACAGAACCTCTGAAAGATTTTAATGATTGTACTAAAGGGAAAAACATTGTCTATTCGAATTTAATAGAGACAGAAAGGAATTCAGAATTTTTGAGGAAAACTGTGCCTATGTAAAGGACAGAATCTTGTGAAAAAATTTATAATTGTGTTATTGTTGAAAGCGTTGTCTATCCGAATTCGATAGAGACTGAAATATCAGCAGGAAATAAAGTCAATTGTATAGATTGTGTTGAAATATCGTAATTAGTAATAATGAAAAAGGATAAAGAATTTTGTTGCCAAGAATTTGTTGAAACCTTCGTACCTACGGAAATCGAATCAAATCAAAATACCAGTTTAAAAATTTGTAAATCATTAAAGAATAAACAAATGATATGTACCCTTGTATCGCCAAAAGTAGTAAGTATTAAGAATGATAAAAATAAAGAAGCACGTTTTGAAAGCCAAAAGTATAATTCAAAGTGGTATTAACTCATGGACGTTTCTTTAATACAGAAATTCAGTATATCAAATATTTCTCATAAAATAACGCCTTTTATACGCGAAAGATCGTGTTACACGATATCTGACGCTGTAATGCACGATCGATTTGATCGAATTATTAAAAGAATTATTAAGACTCGATGAATTAAGGAAAGAAGAGAGGAAAAGTATTGAAACCCTTTTAAAAGAAAGCTCCCATTTAAATCAAGTACCGGAAGATATGTTAACGTGTACTACTCTATTGCAACATCGAATTCCTACAATAGAAGATTTTCCTATAAATACGCGAAGCTATCGGTGGCCTGTGTGCACTAAAGAGGAAAACGGGAAACAAATTGAAGATATGCTCGAAAAGGGTGCAATCATACCCTCCACCTCACCATACAATTGCCCTGTGTGGGTAGTACCTAAGAAAGCCGACTCTCAAAGTAATAAAACATGGAGAGTAGTATTCGACTACCGATCACTGAATGAAAAGACAGTCGCTGATGCGTATCCCATACCAAATATTAATGATATATTAGACCAATTAGGAGGCGCACAGTATTTTTCAGTTTTTGACCTAGCGTCGGGATTCTATCAAATTGAAGTTTCAGCTGAAGATCGTCATAAAACGGCCTTCACTACACCGCGTGGTCATTATGAGTTCGTTAGAATGCCATTCAGATTACGGAACGTAATCTCACCCTCCTACATTTCGAAGAGTCATGGACCTCACGTTGAGTGGGATCCTAGGGAAAGGCGTATTTGTTTATTCGGACAACATTGTTATTTATACTCGCAGTCTCGAAGAACATGAGAATATATTAAGACGATGAATTCGCCTTATATCAAAATACGCATCAAGAGCTATCCATAGTAACGAGCCTAAAACTATACCAAACACACACAATCAGGGGGATCCGTACTACACACTATCTACACTATCAAGACCAGTGATACGAGAAATCAACTATCGTTACTCGATCTATAGTAATATAATACAATCGACTATAGTACCAAGAGATGCTTGAAAAGTAATCAACGAGGAACACGTTAATTACCATAACCGAAGACAAGAAATTAACGGGACAAATGGACTACAAGAGATGGGCTACACGACGACTATCAAATATATTTACACCCTTCTATACCGGCAGAGCTTGGAAGAAGAGCGGGGAAGTCGGTATAAAAGGGCACGACATACGACAATCGGGGAGCATTTGTTCACAGATTCTCACCAACGTCCAGAACCAGCTAGAAAATCAAAGGAAGACCAGCTAACCAGCCAAAGGAGGAGCTGTTACGTCATGACGTAACGTCGCGTTTATCTTTTTCAATTTCGATTGCGTTAAAGTTCTTCTGTTTTAGTTTCGCTACAGTAAAAGTAACTTTCCACATTTTTCTTTTATTTTCGAACTTCTTAAGAGGAGAGGAGAGTGATTTTAACGACGGAGATCGAAACAGAGTTAAGATGCGGCTCTACCGACCGTCTCCCGGGAAAATTAATCTTGTAAAGCTGGAACTTTTCAGCGCTCCCGGTCAGAAGGCAAACTTTCAAAACATGGGATCTACTGCGTAGACCTGGTTATCGACTGCCATTTATGGATCTATGATTCAGCGCAGCCTTACCCTCAATCCTAGACCAGGGGTTCGGCTAGTCGCCGTCGGGGCGTTGTTCGTCATAGGGGAGCGGTCGGAGGGAACGCTATCACGTGACCAGGCGACCACACCCTTTTTTCTCGCTCTTGCCTGAAATCTTCTCTCTCTCTCTCTCTCTCTTTACAAAGATGATGAAATCACGAACAATTAATAACTGAGCGAAACAATTAACAAAAGTGGAGGACCTGTTAATTTAAACGAAATATTTATGTCACTCGAAAACGAGTACAACCTACATTGAATCGATGAGCTTACCAGGTATAGTCATGTAATAGAAGAAAGATCAGTATATCAGGATTAATTTCCTTTTTCTCTTGAGATTATATTAATAAGTCTCTCGTAAAATATTGGAATTTATAGTAAAAATACCATCATATATATATATAGAATATGTTATGCATATATAGAAAGGATAAAGGAAATATTAGAATTAATTTATGGTAAAATAGCGAAAAATAGACAAAAAAAACGAGAAAGCTATGAGACTAAAATTGAGTTGCAATGAAGCTTTTCCTGCAGGAAAGCAAGGCTGGCCGACTCTCCACGCAACGATAAACGCCTTACGCGAGGTCTGAACAGCGATCTAGCTGACTTGCGTACGAACGAAATGTACGAGTAACCGAGTTAGGCGAGTCGCTCTCAAGTAAAATACCTTCTCTCGCTCTCGCTCTCGTTTCTATAGCACGAGAATAATCGTCTAGCTGACAAGTTATTTAAACCCCTTAACCTACAACTATGGGCATAGCCCGTAGTACGATGATCGGGCCAAACGTAAATATTACGGGCATAGCCCGTAGTAGACGATCGGACCAAACGTAAACCACGCCAAACCTTGCCCTTTTTGATGGGTTAAATTGCCTATAAGATAGGCGCCCTTTGAATTTCATGAGCGATTCATCAATAGCAATGTCTTCTTTCATTATATATACTTCTTTAAATTTTTGGTTCAAAAAATTGATCACAGGTTTAATCTTGCACAGTTTATCTGTATTGGCAACTAGATTATTGTTCGCGAAATTCCAACACCTTGTAATTTGCAGATATCTTTTCAAAGGCATTGATTTTATAAATATCGGCGTTTCGATAACAGCCCTCTTCGACCAATTCATTTGTATTCTTGGTTTTTTTACTTGTGCCATTATTATGGACAATGCGAAAAATCTTTTAATTTCATTAGAATCCACAGGAAACCAAGTGTCGTCGATTTCTCGTGTTCTGCGTGGATTCGCTCGTATTTGATCTGCATACCGGTTAGTTTTGGTTACAATATTTTCCCAGAATATGTCTTTAAATATTAGATTAAACGTACCACAAGTGATGCTTGTAATATTTACGATTGGCCCGATCATCGTACTACACAAGTCGTGCGAATGGCTGGAAGGCTGCGCGAGCTTGTTTACGTTTTCGGCCCAAAATTCTCGAACGTAAATCGTAGGTTAATGGGTTAAGAAACTTATTAACTATAAATAGAGTAATTACTAATTAAACGAATAACCAATAATGATTAGAATAATCCACAATTCAACAAAAATATTTATACTAACACGAGATTAACGCAAAAATCAGCTTGCATGCGACGAGTTAACTACAGAATCTGTAACAAAATTATTACTAGTGGTTTGATGTGAAGGATTTAATTAAGTTCCGTACAAACGCTGAAATTCTGAGCCATTACCATTACCATACGTATCACATCGCGTGAACAAATCAGAGCGCGCCATACCGATGCACTTGCATAGATCTATGGCTCTGCATGTCGGGAAGCTACTCTGCGGGGTAAGGGGAATAAATACGTGTATGGTTGAGATAGACCACGGGGAAATTCTTATAATCAGGATGGGTTTTATCTCTTCTTTTCTTTTTACTCGCTTGACGACAAGAATTTTCGACGCTCAGGAGCCCTATAAAAGGCCGCGAAAATCGGCCGGAGACACAGTTTCACAGGGAGTAAAGGACTAATCACTCGCCAGGCAGTCAATCAGTCGCCGGCAGTGAGTCAACAGTCCGTAGGAGTTAGACTTTTTCACGGGGAGTCAAGTAACACAGTTTCACGGGGAGTAATGGACTAATCACTCGCCAGGCAGTCAATCAGTCGCCGGCAGTGAGTCAATAGTCCGTAGGGGTTAGACAGTTTCATGGGGACTAAGTAGTACACTTCAATAGTTTTTCACCGCGGCTCAATTTCACAAAGTATAGTTTTAAGTAGTACAGAGTACGAGTACAGTACTTATAATTATTAACGCGTGCGAAATCGGGAATATTGAACGTGCAACATTTGACTACTCATGTAGTTTTATTTCAATAAATAAATATTAATACCCACCAACGCATACGTTCGATTTTAAGTTTGTCCAACTACACCAGTCTACGTCCAACCAACGTTCAACAGCAAGAACCACAGCAACAAACAACCGTAAGTACAATTTTCTTTTACCAATTAAAGTGAAATCTTGCTCCCCGTGAAATCGTCATTGAAGTCCCACCCCATTATTCGTGAAGTGATTATTCCCAACCAAGAACGAAACGCACTCCAGCCCTATTCCGACTAATTTTCCGCGAGGTTAGACTCAAAAACGGGCTTGCGTCTTCGGTATTTTCTCGTCGGGTGGGGTAAAGGGAGGATTTATTCTCCTTGACCAGAGCACGGAAAATATACACCGAAACGTGCATCTATGTTAAATTCGTGGGTTCGTAAGATAGGCCGCGATTTTGACGTAACAGAGCATACGAACAGCACCACTCCAAGGACCAGGCCTGATAACTCTGAGGCGGCTAAGACGAACATCTCCTAAGGCCAACCACTGAGCCACCAGTCATTCAAGCAGCCCAGCATCCGAGTCAACGAAATCTCACATCGAAAAGAGACCAACGTGGTATGGAAAAAAATCTATAAACTGCATGGGACTGACAAAACACCCTGAAATTCAGTTAGGGATGCCCCTGTCGTCGTTCTGCTGCGCCGATGCAGCAAAGATGCATCTCGCAGATGCCTTCACCGCAGCAGCGGCGGGTCCAGCGAGTAGATAGCGTAGCCAGGAGAGCTCAAGCGAGAGCTCCGTCCCCACCTCGGTCCACGAGATATAGATATAGGATAGGCTAGATCCGAAGGCGAGGAATAATAACAGAGCTAACATAGGTAAATTATCGATGGCAAGCCCGGTAGGATAACACTCTCTCTTGCCTTGTGTAGAAACTATGCTGCCATACCATTAGAGAAAATATTTCATTAATTTTATAGAAAATCTCCTTTTTTCGTGGAGACGATTATATAGGCGTGCGTGAGCCCGGGTCGAGCTTTTTGTAAGGTGCATAATCACCCAAATTTATTCAAAAGGAGTCCATTTAAATATTATTATTAATATTCTATATTTATCTCTGTATAATTTATTACTTTAATCAAATAAACCCTACTTTTATCTAATACTGAAGCCATTATTAATTTCCTTCCTGCTCGAGTCCGAACTAAAACCCTTTCAGGGTAATGATAACGTAAAATACCGTTATAAGGTATCGCGAATTGATTAAACGACTAGAAGCCGCGAATTAAAAATTGCGACCCGATAAATGCGAATTTTTAAAGAAGGAAGTCGCGTATCTGGGTCACATAATCGGTGTTATGCCGGTACCGCGTTATTGGATAACTCGGTAATCGGTATAATATTAAAAAGTTATTATTTTGGGATCGTTTGCCGATTAGGAGTAGAAACTCGAGTAATTCGTGTAGACGTGAATTTATGTAAAAAATGGAAATGTTTATTATAGGCAATGGCTACTTTCCGTTGTCTTATTAAAAGTAAAAAGAGTTTAATACAATGAAATGAGGTTACGAGCCCGTACGAGAAACCAACCTCCCGCGTCTGAATCTAAAACTTTAGACTGATTCCGGCAAAGCAATTAATTTGCCCCATTGACCGAAATCGAGTGTCGAATGGATTTCATAATAATCTTTGCTTGCAAATTCCAAGCTTGAGCTTATTGCAGTCATTTCGAGCAGCTCGATGCTTACGTTTGCACATTGTTCTGCTTTGGTGAGCGGTCCTCACGAAAAGGAGGACAATGGCGAAATAATGTACAAAGAATTAGTTCGCGGTACAACATCCCTCCCCCTTACAAAGAAAAATTTTTCGTCTAAAAAATCTTTCTCCGATTGGTTCCTGTATTTCCTCTTACAATGATATTCTCTATATTGGACAATATAGCAGACATAATACATAATAATCTCTATCATTTGACAATTTTTCTTTTGCTATTTTTTCTTCATGGTCGATCTGGCCATCGCACTCGGCTGACGGGGCGAGTGTCCCAAGCCCTGGTACGCTCGGATCGCGGTCGCTCCTGTGGCTGTTGTCGTCCGAGTGGCTCGAGATTAATACCGGCTGCTGCCGGGGTTGCTGCCTCGGTTGTCCTTGTCGGTGTCCGGTTCCGTATGTACCTATAACATTTAAACAGAAGGGAGCTGACCAAGGCTTCTGCTTGAATCTCCGAGCTTTTGTAGCCCCTCCGGATCTCGCAGCACGCTTGACAGTGAAACTTCCTCCTCGGTGCGTATCGGAGGTGCCTTAGCGTCCATGTCCCTTAATGTTAGGGCGTACGGGGGAAGGTAATCTTTCCGGATGACTTGAGACGTTCGCCCTGTTGTTTTCACGCTGAAACCTGGGGCGGTTACAATACATACGCCTATCAAAGCCAGTATTCCGGTTATTTGTGTCCATTTTCGCGTATTTCGGGACTTCGGAAGGTGCGTCGTTTGTAACCGACACTGTAGGTGTGTCGACGGGCAAATGTAAGATTTGCTTGGTACCTTGCAATTTTTAAAGTATTTCTGTATACTGTACCTTTTGTATATAGTACCATTGCTTCCCGATCAGCGGTATGTTTCGCACGAGCACTACCGCGTTGCCTTCGTTGCGATAGGTGTGGTAGTGCGTTAACGAGGTGTCTTGTGAGCGTTCTTGGCAGCAGGGGCGTTGCTTTGGCCTTACCACTAGCTATGTCGCTTACCAGCCACACTAACTCCTGTACGTCGATGAGTAATGCCTCGACTGCAATACTTATCGGGTTGAGCTTCTCGCCCAAGTGTTGGCGCCTCGTTATATAGTACGGGTTGTCGTTGAGCGTGCGTCTTACCATTTGAATTTAGTTTTTTAACGAAAAGCGTGAGAATGCTTATTTTGCTAATTCTCCTTCTTACGGGCTCGCCAATCTCGTTGCGCGAGGGATCTTTAGCTCATTCCTATTCTAACCTTCTGCTTGACTATTTCGTCCGTTTCACGATGGCTCGCTTTATGCAAGACGGAATTAATGGGGTGTTACTCTGCCGTGAGGGCGACCTCATACCTGAGCTACCGAGAAGTGGGGTAAGCATATTACTTTGGCCGGAAAAAGTGTTGTTCCCACCTTTTTCCTTTTCCCCTTTTTGATAGCGGGTACTATTTTGGTTCCAGGAAGCGTATTTCCCCATCGTTTCTGCTTAGCGTCGCCCGAATTGGGAGAGGAGATTCATTGCCCAGGCTCTAAGGGTCCGTCGTCGTCGGGAAGCCAGTCGCCAATGGGTGGACTCCTTATGGGGCGACGGCCACTACGCCGGCGAGTTTGTTCCTGAGGATGTGCTCGGGGTAGAGCGCCTTTTCCGGCAGGACGCGCTTGATAGTCGTCATCCCTGCCCGTTCTGCCGACGGGTTTTCTGAATTACCGATTTTTTCCTTTTTGGACTTGTTTTCCTTCGTGCTTTTACAATTAAACAAGTTTTCATTTTACCTCGTTTCTCTTATTGGAGCTCCTTACCTTGCGCTTTGTGGAGCTCCCTACCCGCCTTCATTTAGCTCTTATTTTGCTTTGACTTCGTTTTAGTGCTCTATAAAGAGCTTCAGGCGGTTTGCATGCACCGCCTGGGTTTTACGTCCCTTCCGGACTATGTAATTGACGGGGGTCTCTTCTCTACTATTTCGTGAGGTCCCGTCCACTTTGGGGTCAGCTTGGCTGACTGCTCCCTGCGCACCGTCTCGTCATGGAGGAGTACGCGTTCGCCGACGCGGTACTCCTGCACCTGTGTGCCGTGGTCATATGTGCGCATATGTGCGCATATGTGCGCGTGCTACTGTCCATGCGACGCGTAATCGCTCGCGTAACTCGTGGACGTAATCATCTTAGGCATAGGTGCTGCGGGGCACTTGTTTCACGGCGGGCGGCAACTCAGCCTCGCGTCCGTACACCAATACGTGGGGAGACAGTCCGGTCCCCGTATGCGGAGTGGTATTGTACGTAAACATTGCGTACGGCAGCCACTCGTCCCAATTTCCCTGATCCTCGCTTATGAACATTTTCAGATACTCTGCGAGGGTACGATGTGACCTTTCTAATGCGCCGTACGATTCGGGATGATAGGCCGTAGTTTGTATATTTTTAGTTCGCAGCAGTCGACACATTTCCTTGAAGGTCGAGCTGATGAAGTTCGTACCCTGATCTGATAATATTATTTCCGGCGTTCTGTGCCGGCAGATTAATTCTTCTAGGAGTGCTCCAGCGACTGTTGAAGTCTCTTGTTTCGGCAGTGATATCACTGCACTGTATTTTGTGAGAGCATCCTGGATAGTAAGTATATATCTTTTTCCAGATGTGCTTTCTGGTAGCGGTCCTACGATGTCGACCGCTACTTTCTAAAAGGACCTCGAAGGGGTGTCGGTTACCACCATCGGCACTCGTTCCCTTTTCCTGATTTTATTCTTCTGGCAGGATTCGCAGGACGATATGTAATTTTCCTATTCCCTTCTCAGGCCGGGCCAGTCGTACTTAGTCCAGATCCGATGCAATGTACGCCGTATACCCTGGTGCCCTCCTATGGGGGTGTCGTGGTATTCTTGTATTATTATTAGGCGGTCATCGGCAGAAGGGATGGCTACGTCACCGCGGCAGTCGATATACTTTTTTATAACGCTGTCTTCATCCGCGCTGCAGGAAGTTCGTGGGCTACGGGCCCCGCCGTGCCTCGCGTCCTCAGCAGGCCTTTGCGGTGCTCTGTCCGCAATTTCTTCGCTCGTTGTGTCCACCGTTAGCTCCGCTGTTGGGTCGGTCTCTGTCTCGAGCGGCCTTGCAACGTTTGCTTTTCGCGGCCTTCCACGCTTCGCGGGTCCGCCATGCTCTGCTGGGCCTGCTCCGTCCTTGTCAGCGGTGCTCGCAGTCTTACCAGTGGCTTGCGTTGCTAGCTTGCGTGGTCTGCCCCTTCCCCGACCGCACGGCTTTTCGGCGGGGCTGTGGGGTTCAGTAGAGCGATCTGCATGCACGCTGCGGATCTCTCTATCTTCTTCTGGCGCATTGGCCGGCGCGGCTTCTCGCTCTGCCGCGTTGCTGGACTGGCCCGGGGTATTCTCGGCTCTCCGCTTTGTGCGGCTGTCCGTACCCGGGCGTATGCTGTCCTTTTCTGTCTCGTGGGCGAGCTCGATCTCTCGCTCCGACGAGCTACCACGGCTGTAAGGGGTATCTTCGGCCCCCCGCTTTGTGCGGTCATTCGCTGTGCCAAGTTGCCCTATCGTGCTGTCCTCTTCCGACTCACGGACTTCGTTCTTAGCTCTCGCTTGAGTCCTTGTAGTAGCGAATATACGGATTAGCGCATCTGCATTCGTATTGCGCTTTCCGGCCTTATATTCAACGTTAAATTCGTGTTCGGCCAATTTTATTTTCCAATGCATTAGTCTCGAACCTGGGTCCTTCACTCCGAACAGCCAGGTGAGCGGTTGGTGGTCCGTCACTACCGTATCTTCTTCAGTTCTTCGAAGGCAGCATCTCTTACTGCGGTCCACTCGAATTTAACCCCTTTCCGGGTTAATTCTGTGAGTGGCTTCGCGGTTTTCGAGAAATCTTTGATGAATTTCCGGTAGTAGCCAGCTAGTCCAAGGAAAGATTGTACTTCTTTTACGTCTCTCGGCACTGGAAATTTCCTTACCGCTTCCAGCTTCTTCGGATCTGCACGTACACCCTCTTCGGATATGATGTGACCGAGGTACTGCGTTTCCTTGCGCAGGAACTGGCACTTGCTCGGTTGCACTGCTAATCTGGCTTCTCTTAGCCGCTGCAGTACTTCTCGCAGCCTGTCATTGTTCTCCTTGAAGGTCTTGCCGTGAATTACTATGTCGTCTAAGTATACATAGCATTTAACTCCCTGCAGTCCAGTCAGCGCGGAGTTCATCAACCTCTGGAAAGTCGGTGGAGCGTTCTTGAGTCCATGCGGTTGTACTCGAAATGGCCCTGTGGTGTGGAAAATGCGGTCTTTTCTTTGTCTTGCTTTGCCATCGGGATTTGATGAAATCCAGAGGCGAGATCCAAGGTCGTATAGTATCGGGCCCGTCCCAGCCAGTCCAATATCTCAGTGATATTAGGCAGTGGGTACGAGTCTCCGATGGTGGCTTCGTTCAGCTTTCGAAAGTCCACTACTACGCCCATTTTTCTCACTCCAGCTGCGTCAGGTTTCTTCGCTACAACCAGCAGCGGCGCGTTCCATTGACTCCGGCTAGGTTGGACAATGCCTTCCTCAAGCATTTCGCGGGTCTGCTTCTCCACTTCTTTCTTGTGGATCTCGGGTAGCCTGTATGGGTGCACCTTAACGGACTGCACCCCTTCCTTAAGGGGTATCACATGCTCTATCATAGGCGTACACGGCAGCCTATCCCCCGGTAGGTGGAACACGTCTTCGTATTCGCATGTGATTTCGTTTAGCGCTTTGCGCTCTTCTTCGTTGAGGTTTGCCGTGTCGAACTCTTTGGCTAATTGTGCGAGGCGGTCGGCCCCTCGCTCAGTGCTGACGGCGCATATCTCAATAGCGGCGGCCTCGGCCGCTTGACCTACTGCCGCTTCCTCGAGCGGCTCGAGTTTCACTACGGGGCGTCGTACCTCTACCACCTGCTCGGTAGTATTTATTAAGCTGATTGCACAGCTACTACCACGCGGCGGCGTAACGCAGGCACCCATGATGACCCCGTCCTCGAGCTCTACTCTTGAGAGCAATCCAACGAATTTGCTCGTTGTTGCGGCGTAGGTGACTGTCTCGCTGCGTGGCGGCAGAGATCTTTTTCCCGAGGCGCTTTCTGCATTTTACCGGACCTATGCCCCGATTTTACGTTCTTCCCAGGCAAAGGTTGCGATCCTAGATCCTTCGATCCGACCTTAAAAGGTGCGCGATATTGCACTTCGTGTGTGCGCTGTCGCCTGTTCCCTCGTAGATGGAATACACCGTTGTATTCGCACATTATTCCTGCGCGAGCTGCTTGCTTTTCACTGCTGGGGGGCACCAAGTTGGGCTTCCGTTGCTGCTGCGCAAAGCGTTTGGCCTTATTTCCCGCTCTCTCTGAGCTTACGCGCCGTGTCTTGTCCTGTCGGCTACGTACGGCCTTCGCTATCTCCGACGGCTCGAGTGTTGCCGTCGGCTGTTGCACTTCCCCGTCGTGTTTAGAAACATTTAAACTCACTCGATTGGTTTTTGACGGTGTGACACGGAATATCGTTACTTTGCCTCGGCTGATTCCGCTCCTTATAGGTAGTCCGACAAATTTATCCTCCTTGGCGGCATCCATGTTAAACCCGTTTCCGGAAGGAAGATTTATCTTTGTGAGCAGGCCTATGTACTTGCATGTGGCGGCAGTTCTATTGCGTGGTGACAAATATATCCTCGTCGCGCCGTCCCGTAGCGGCATGCAGCGCCCCTATATCTTAAGCATCTCGCCATGCAGGATGTCCACTTTATGCTGCTTGATAAAGTCTATTCCTAGCAGCCCATTGACCGCTAGCGGCACATTATTCGGGACTATGTAGAACCAATGTTCCACATTTAGAGCCGGTGTCTCCAGCACAATTTTTGCTATACCGAGGGGGGTGAATTTTTTACTTGCCACACCCTGCAACTCCACGGAGCACCTGCTCACTATGGTCTCGGGCTTGAGGCATCCCTCCTTCAGTATACTGCACTGGGCCCCTGTGTCCGCCTTAAGGGTGAGTACCCCGGTCATGGCCAATGATGCGACGATGTCAAAGTCGCTGGCCGTAGCGCTGGATGCCGGCAGCGTTACCTGCAATAACTGCTGTGTCGTTTTCCTCCTGCGCGCGGGTCTCTGCTGGGCCGTGAGTGTATTTATTCTCATCGTTCCCAGCGGGCTGGCATCGGTGTTCGATCGACTTGCACCTGCATTCACTGTGGACCTTTCACTTTTTCCCCCTGAGTCCCTTGGACGTTGGGGATGCTGTGAAGACTAGGCAGGCTCGCTCTTGTTTTGCGACAATCTTTTTCTGCAGTCTTTCCACAAGTGCTCTTTTTGTGGCAATAGTTGCACACAACGTCAACGTGGTGAATGGATGTATTATCGGTAGGCTCACTCTTCCCGATCTGCGAGTGTAGTCTCGAGCCACGTGCCCTGATCCTCCGCAGGTGAAGCAATTTACCCCCTACCGAGATGGCGCGCCTTGGGACCTTCTGGGGTAGCTTAAAGCTCCACCTACCCCTCCCTTCGGCTGCAGCGCGGCCAGGGACTTCCGTTGTCCGTACAACGCTTCCAATTCACTCCTGAGTTGCGCCATGGTATTGATAGTCTTGTGCTGCAGTTGTCTTGCTGCTGCACCCTCTAACTTACTCATGACTATCAACTCCAGGAGGGTGTCATGTTCCTCCTCTGCTACCCGGCGAAATATCGTCTCGCAGGACTTTAAGAAGAGCGGCAACGCCTTTGAGTCCTTGACGTCGAAGGTTTTTACTATTTTGATTCCTAGGCTGAGGCAGAGCATATTTGAGGGCGTCCGCGTCTCCTCGAACCGCATGCGTCTCAGGGGCTGGGCGGGCGGCGGATTATCCTCCATCCCTGCTCCTCCTAACCGTCGCTGGAGCTCGGCAATTTGCTCTCTCAAGGAGTGGATGAGCTCGTACTCGTCCGCACCAACCTCGTTTAGCGTATCCGCCAAATTTTGTCTTGCCGACGGTGTCTCAGCCTCCCTGAGTTCACGATCGAATTCACGAAGAAAAAAAATTATCTTACGAGAGATTTATATTTTTTCAATTTACGGCTTCGACTCTACTGGCTTTGACTTTATTAGGCTATATGTATATGTATAACGTAACCGCCACTTACAGGTAGATGATCTGGAAGATTGTCCTCTCCATGGCGTTGCTCCTTGTGTGCAGTTCCTTCGGTGCTGTAGACATATTGTCCCGTAGCTTCCCTCAAAGCTTGGTCCAGTTGTCCTCCCTGGTACCGTTGACCCGTCTCTTGGTGGTTCCTTTGCTCGTCTCCGGTGCGTCGGTAATGGCTGCCCGACGGCTTCGTTACGAGTTACCGCTTCGGGTACTCGGTTGCACACTTTGTGCGGTTCTCCGCGACTTGACGTGGCACCGTCAATCGGGACTTTAAACGGTTGACCGATACGTCACACCGCACCGACGTTTACTTCGCGTCTTCGCGTTAGATTAGTCGGGTTTTACGAACTACACTGGCGTCCTTTGCACAAGTCGTAGTCGTCACTATAGAGTCACTCTTATCTTTGTCCAAAACACTTTTTGTCCGAATAAATTACGTAGCACTTATTACTTCAGCAGATCCCACCGCTGCCACCAAATGTTATGCCGGTGCGCCTTATTGGATAACTCGGTAATCGGTATAATATTAAAAAGTTATTATTTTGGGATCGTTTGCCGATTAGGAGTAGAAACTCGAGTAATTCGTGTAGACGTGAATTTATGTATCAGGGGTACAAATTGAAAATGCGGGTTTGATAACAGATGGCGTTACTAACGCTATACGCATCAGGCAGTACTGTGACTATGTTCATGTCAAAGCTACGTCTTATAGCTTTAATTTTCAGTATGTGTCAATTTGTCGCAGTGTCAAATTCATAGTTTTTTTGAGCTCTCAATATGTCGAGTTTCGTGCCAACAAAACAGCATTTGCGGGAAGTTTTAATTTACTTCTTTAATTTGAAGAAAAGTGCTGCTGAAGCACATCGATTGGTCTCCGAGGCTTATCCGAGTCATGTTCCATCGGTTTCAACGTGCGAGAGATGGTTTGTGCGGTTTAGAAGTTGTGATTTTGACGTTGAGGACAAAGAGCGGCCGGGCCAAGTGAAAAAGTTTGAGAATGCTGAATTGGAGGCAATACTCAATGAAGACTCGTGTCAAACTCAACAAGAGCTCGCAGATTCATTGGGAGTGACACAACAAGCCATTTCCCATCGTATAAAAGCCCTCGGAATGATCCAAAAGCAAGGACATTGGGTGCCGTATGAGCTGAAGCCGAGAGACGTCGAGCGCCGTTTTTTTGCATGCGAACTGCTGCTCGAACGGCAAAAACGGAAGGGTTTTTTGCATCGCATTGTCACTGGTGATGAAAAGTGGATCCATTACGATAACCCGAAGCGCAAAAAATCATATGGTTACCCCGGCCATGCATCATCATCGACGGCCAAACCAAATATTCACGGCGCCAAGCTCATGCTCTGTATTTGGTGGGACCAGCTGGGTGTGGTGTATTATGAGCTATTGAAATCGAACGAAACCATCACAGGAGCACTATACCGAACTCAATTGATGCGTTTGAGCCGCGCACTCAAAGAAAAACGGCCACAATACGAGCAAAGACACGACAAAGTAATTTTGCAACATGACAACGCTCGGCCACATGTTGCAGCGCCGGTCAAAACATACCCACAAACGCTGAAATGGGAAGTCTTACCCCACCCGCCGTATAGCCCAGATATTGCTCCTTCCGATTACCACCTTTTCCGATCGATGACACATGGCCTAGCTGACCAGCGCTTCCATTCTTACGAAGAAGCCCAAAAATGGGTCGATGACTGGATAGCAGCCAAGCCGGCCGAATTTTTTCGCGACGGTATCCGTAAATTGCCAGAAAGATGGGAAAAAGTTGTGGCTAGCGATGGACAATACTTTGAATAATTCATTTGTTACCATTTTTTCAGAATAAACGTTCAAAAATAGAAAAAAATCCCGCATTTTCAATTTGTACTCCTGATACAATGGTAGTATTTATTAAAGATAACGGCAACTTTCTGTTGTCTATTCAGAAGTCAACAAGAGTATTACAATAAATCGTTGTTTCGAGTCTGTACGAGGAGCCAACGTCTCTTGTTTATATCTACCCATAGAATCTGATATTTCGGGCGAGTCCGATCCGCAATCAACCGTTCAGGTTGATGTTAAACTTTTGACTCATTTCGGCACAGCAGTTATTCACTCCTTTGACCGAAATCGAATGTCGCAATGAATTTCGCAATAAACATCACTTGCAAATTCCAGCAAGTCGTATCTCGAGCTCGTAACGGTCATTGCTCGCAGCTCGTTGCTCACGTTTGCACATTTTTTCTACTTCGGTGAGTGGCCCCACGCGAATAAGGAACAATGGCGGAATAATGTACAATTAACTAATCCGCGGCACAACACAATGTATGTATTAAACTTGCAAAAAGAGACGTGATAGTACATTCAAATAGATTAAGGAAATCAAAAATTCCATTATAGATTCTATCTAGTGAATGTTGTTATAGAAATAAACAAGGAAATGAATAAATTAAATAAAAAAAAGCTAAATTAAATTAAATTCGATTCAGGAATAATAAAGATTCATTAAGGAATACTTAATTAATTAGTAGAGTATTAACGCCATATTAACAAAACTAAGAATAATAAAGATTTGCATCATTATGTTACTTTATAATATTAATCAGTCACATCTATATGGTAGTATTAAGTTGCACTCAAAAGAATAATAAATTAATTAATGAAAAAGAAAAAATATATATATATTGAAACGTTTTGCCCGTTTTATGTTTCCCGAGGTATTCTCTCGATCGTCCGAAATCGCCGGGGCCCAAGGAATGAAGTTGAGTCGGATTCGTGTGGTTCTCGGTGCTGGCTGTCCCGTTGCTCCAGCTGGCCCCTGTATTTCGCGTTGAATATTTTCGCTTTCGCGTATGAACTTAAAATACAGGGGCTCCGTTGCCGTTTGAACGCTCCGAGGTCTCACTCTATGTTGGCGGCGATCACGTGTTGTCGGTCTGCCGGGCTTGAACTTTCCCGGTATCATTACTCGGTCCTCTGCTGATCCCGTTGTCGAGGTTTGGGTTTGTTTGTCCATGTTTCTCAATTGATATTTGGTCGTTTACTGAGGTTTTAAGCTTCTCTCCTCTAAGTACCCGCTCGTTTTCGTTCTAGAAGGGGGTACCTCGATGGTGGGGTTTTTTCCACTTCTAGGGTGTAGGTCAGTTTTGTTTATGTTTTTCGCTGTTTTGTTAATCTGTGCGTTGGTAGTAAGGCCTGAGGTCACTCGCGTAATACATACCTCTCTCTTGTCCGTTCTCTGTGTTTTCGAGTATGTACGTTGCCTTCCCGACGCGTTTTTATTTTAGTCGGTACGGTCCTTCGTACAGAGGCAGAAATTTGGCTGTAATTTTTGCTGTGGGATTGGAGACGTTTAAGGCTCTCGCAAGTACCCAGTCGTTTATTTGTAGTTCGCGAAGTGTATGTTTGTTATTGAATTTGGTCGTGCTTCGGTTTCGTGCCTTCTTCATGTTGTCTTTCGCCAGCATGATGAGATTTTCGTAGGCCGGCATTTTATTTTCGTTCGTTATGATTTTATTCCATGGTCTCGCGGACGTGGCTCCTGAGTGTAGTTGGATTGGGGCGTATCCCGTCGTTTCATGGTATGTATTGTTTATGCACTCTTCTACCTTTGGTATCACACCGTACCAGGCGTTGTGTTTATTCGGTAGGAGGGTCCTAAATAGTCGTGATAGTTCTCGATTGGTCCTTTCGACGTGATTCGCCTGTGGGTGTCTGATTGACGTCATGACTTTTCGTATGCCGGCTTCTTCTACTAGCTCCTTCCATTTTTTCGCCGTGAATTGCGTTTCCTGATCTGATAGGATGGCCTGTGGTCTTCCGTACTTAGGGAAATAATCTTGTGTTAGTTGCTTCCATGTGGCTTCCGTCGTGGCATTTCTTAGCGGATAGATTTTCGTGAGCTTGGAGAATACGTCAATTACTGCTAGGATATATTTGTTGCCATATTTTGTTGCTGGTAAGGGTCCATAGTAGTCGAGGGATACTAGATCTCCTGGTTTTTCGGGTAGGATGTTTTGCATTTCTGCAAACATTCCCTGTGTGTAGATTTTGTTTCGTTGGCATGAGTCGCAGTATTTTAGCTTCTTCTTGATGCAACGGTATAAGCTAGGATAGTAGAAGTTCTCGCGAAGTATCAGGTAACATTTCCGGGCTCCTGCATGACCGTATATTTCGTGGCAATTTTCTATGAGACTTCTTATGCCTTTTTCGGGGATAATGGCTCGCTGCCACTCGTGCTGTTTAATATGCAGTACCTCGTTTATTACTTTGTAGTTTTTTATCTCTGTTCAATTTCTTATCGCGGTTTATACAGGGTGCGCCATCTCAATCTAGTCGATGGAAGTATTGAATAACTTAGAGAATTTTCAACAGATTTCACAAAGTCGTATTTTTTTATTAAATTTGATTCATTACAATTTATTTTGATTAGTTTCCAAAAACCACATCGATCAAATGTCCGCCTTTATTACTGAGACAAAAATGAGCTCTTTTTTCGGCATTTTCCATTGTATTTGCCAGCGTCTCGGGCGATATCGCTGCGATTTCGGCTCGAATGTTGTTTTTTAGCTCCTCTATGGTCTTCGGCTTGTTGGCATAGACTTTACTTTTCGAAAATCCCCACAAGAAGAAGTCCGGTGCAGTTAAATCCGGCGATCTTGGTGGCCAGTCAATATCACCTTTCTTTGATATCACACGTCCTGGGAACTTCCGACGCAAATAGTCCATTGTTGAGCGCGCAGTGTGACATGTCGCACCATCTTGTTGGAACCAAAATTCCTTAAGACCTTTTTCACGCATTTGTGGTAAAACAAAGTGTGCCAACATCCACCGATATCGATCCCCATTGACAGTTTCACCAGCTCTGAAGAAAAATGGTCCAATGGTGATTTTTGAGCAAACACCGGCCCAAACTGTCACTTTCTCATCGTGCAATGAAGTTTCGTGAATAATATGAGGATTATCGGTGCCCCACATGCGACAGTTTTGTTTGTTGACAGCGCCAGAGAGGGTGAAATGAGCCTCGTCGGTCATCAGAATTCGCTCCCAAAAATCCGGCTCAGCTTCCTTCATTCGACTAACGTTATTAGCGTAAGCCAAGCGTCGCGGCTTGTCAGTTTCCAATAATCTTTGAGTCAACTGCACTTTGTACGGAAACATGTGAAGATCTTGCTTTAAAATCCTTCTCAAAGTGGTTCCACTGATGTTTAATTGCTGAGATCGGCGGCGGTATGAGACATTTGGATTTTCTGCAACACTCTGTCGAACAGCTTCGATATTTTCATTTGAACGACCTGGACGCGGTCGAGCTTGATGTTGGAGATTCGCTACAGACCCGTGCTCCATGAAATTTGAAGCTAAATGACGGATAGTGTCGCCTTTGGGCGCAGAACGTCCGCGATATTTTTTACGATACGCACGCTGAGTTGACACAACTGAACGATTATTTTCAATGTAAAGCGAAACTATTTCGGCGCGTTCTTTCGGCGTATAGCGATACATGGTTGAAATTGTACTGAAATAACCTATACGAAACGTGTTGTACGACGCTGGTCGGTTAAAATCTGTCAGAGTTATTAAATACTTCCATCGACCAGATTGAGATGGCGCACCCTGTATTCTTGTACAGTATTCGTCTTCATTTTGTAGTCTCCCTAGGTTGGTGAGTATGGTTTTTAGTTCTTCGGTTACTTCAGTTGTAATTTTTGCGATTATTATCTCTCTATTGTTCTTTTTACTGTCGGGGCGACTGAGGATGTCTGCTACCGTGTTGCGTTTTCCTTCACAATGTTCGATCGTAGGATGGTAATCCTGGATTGCTAGTGACCATCTGGTGAGCCGTGCGTGGGCCAGTTTACATTCTTTTAAGAAAGTTAATGCGGCATGGTCTGTGACGATTATTACGGTAGCGCCTAGTAAGTAGGTTCTGAATTTCTCTAGTGCCCAGACAATGGCTAAGAGTTCTTTTTCGGTTGTGTTGTAGCCGATTTCAGCTCCCTTAAGGGTTCTACTGGCGAAGTACAAGGTTCTTTTTTCGTGGTTTTGATCCTTTTGGAACAGGACGGCTCCTACGGCAAAATCGCTGGCGTCTGTTTGTATGAAGAATGGCTGATTTTTGAGGGGGTAGTGTAACATTACACCCTCGCAAAATTTGTTTTTTATGTTTTTTAATGCTTCTTTTTCATTCTCTGTCCATTTCCACTTTTCATTTTTCCGGAGGAGGTGTAATAGTAGTACCGTTGACTCACCGTGCTCGCGAGTGAATTTGCTGTAGTCATTTACTAGCCCGCGGAATCCCCTTAGTTGTTTAATATTTTTGGGTGCCGAAAATTCCTTTATATCTTTAATTTTTTCAAGATCGGGACAGATACCTTGTGGTGTTCGTATGTGTCCGAGAAACTTTGCTTCACGTCTAAAAAATTGTGATTTTTCTAGGTTGAGTGTCAGACCATGGTGGCTGAATCGTTCTAGTAGCTCGTCGAGGTTGTTTATGTGTTCGTTGAATATTCCTGAAGTACATAGTAAATCGTCAACGAAATTGATGACGTATCCTAGACCTTGTAGTACCTTTTCTAGACCTCTGACGAGGTTTGCCGTGCTAGTCCGTAATCCGAACGGTGTTACTTGGAATTCGTAGCAGCGTCCTCGATGCATAAATGCAGTGTATTTTCGAGAGTCGGGGGTGAGTGGCACTTGCCAGAAACTTCATTTCAGATCTAGCGTGGTTATATATCTGACACTTTTGCATTCCTGGAATAATTAATCCGGTGTTTGCATTCCTTCATTGTCTGGGTCAATGACTTCGCTTTTCCTCCTAGCATCGAGACAGAGCCGGATTTCTCCGTTTTTCTTGGCTACTACCACGAGTGGGCTTGTGTAAGGGCTCGTAGATTTTTGAATGACTCCTTGCTTCGTTAGATTTTCTATTTCTATGTCTCCCTTGTCTCGATATGCAATGGGTACCGGATAGTACATTGCTTTAAAGGGTTCATGTTGCTTGACTTCTATTATATGCTCGTATGAGTTGAGTAGCCCGGGTCGTTTGAGGAATACGTTCCTGTGTTTTTCTAGCAGTTCTCTGAAGGTTCGTTTCTCGCTATCGTTTAGTCCTACCGTGTTTGATGTTTTAAGGTCAATTTCTTGGTTCGTGACGGCATATTTTTGTTTGTCTTCCATGGTGACTCTATGAATTTCTGGTGAGTTTATTTGGTTGGAGATATGTGGATTGTCGAATTTCATTTTTATTCTTTGAAGAGGTTTGGCCGGTAAGATGAACGATATTTCATATTTTTCGAGGTCGATTTTGGTTTTGATTTTTACCAGAAAGTCTATGCCCAGAATACAATTGGTGGTTAACCTGGGGACTACGATAAGTGTATTATTCGTGCCGGTTTTGTCTAGGAGGATTTCGGCGAATATCTGTCGAGTCACTTTGACCGCTCGCCCGAAGGTTGCACCTCTTACGGATACTCCTGTCAGTGGTAGCATGGGGCATTTTTTGATGAGTTTTTCATAGCCTACCGTGAACTGCTCGGATAATGCACTAATTTCGCTACCCGTGTCGATTAATGCTCGAATGGATATGTTTTGAATGTATATCATGAGTATTGGGCATTTTGGCCTTGATCTCGCCGGTGGATTCTCGTCTTCTTTTGTCAAGAATTCTCTGGTGTTTTCCCCATATCCTAACGTCACCTCTGCAGTGTTTAGTTTTCGAGAGGTGACGGCTCCTCGTTTTCCGAGATTTCGTTATCATTTATGATTTCGAGTGGTTCGCAGCCTTCTTCCTCGATGGTGGTGTTACGTACGTTTTTTGTGTCTTCACGGGGTTTATCTCGAGGTCACCATAGGTATTTATTTTCCTCCCTAGTTTTGAAACGATTGTCTGTCTCGACTCGCGGTGCTAGCATTTTTCCATTTTGAGTTGAGTTGGCGGGATTACTTCGGTTATAAAAAGGTGTTTGTTGCCCTTCGCGAGTGTTCACGAGGCCTTTATAATTTGTTCTATGAGGCATGTTAGATTGGCTTATGTTTGGTAGGTGGTATATTTCGCGTTTTGGTGGTTTGGTGCGATCTCTGTTGCCTGGTCCCTCCTCGTCATAGGATGATAGCAGATCCAATAAGCGGGCGATTGTTTTTATTCCGAGAGTTTTTATGGTCGCTCGGACATCGTCCGGAAAATGTCTTTTGATTTCTTGTACGATTTCCTCTTCTGTGAGTTTGGGGCTTAGATCACGGGCGAGGCTTATGTAGTGGAGTGCGTATCCAATCCGAGTTTGTTTTTTCGTTTCGTCGTACCACTCATAGTCGAGTTTTTATTTTGATGGCATTCTGTATTTCCTCGTTCCAAAATCGGCGCTTGAATTCGTCCTCGAATTCTCCTCATTGTCTAATGGTATATCTTGTGATGTTCCACCAACTTCTGGCGATGCCAGTCATGCATTGGTTTATTATTATTTTGAAATGGTAGCGAGGGACGTATACGTCTCGATATGCCCGTAGATCGCATAAGAACTGCATTGGTTGTTCTTGAGTTTTTCCGTTGAACGTTGGTGCCTCGAGTCTTAGGTTGTTGTTCGATACCGTGGTGTTTGTGGGTCCCTGTGGTGTCGTATTTTCGTACGGATTCTTCCTCGCTGCTCCTGCCCTTCCAGTCGTCAGTATGGGTGCTGGTGGGTATGGTGAGTCTAGATTCTCTTGACTCCCTTCTATGGTTGGTTCATGTTGGTTTCTGTTGGTGTTTACGAAGGTGGAATTCATTCGTGGAGGAGCCTCTCAGTTATTTGATATTTCGTTGACCTCGTCCTGTAGCATTTCTATTGACTGGGTTACATAATTTTGTATGGATTCGATTTTCCTCGAGGGGTTCTGGTCCAATGTACCGAAACGTTGTTTCGCGCTCTCTGATGCTTGTTTTTGCTGCATTTCTTCAAGGATCGCCAGGAGCGACTGCATCACTAGTTGCTGGACTGCCTCATGGGGTGCTGGGCTTATTGTCGGTATAACCGGATATTCCGTTGAATTTGCTGTTACGTTGCGTGTACTATAATTCTGTGCTGGTAGGGGGTACAATTGTTGCCTTATTCTTTCATTGCAGGCGTGTATTTGCATATTCGTGGTGCTTGGAAAGGCTTCTGAGATGGGTGGTATTTTTACCGGCGTGCTCTCTCGTAGCGCTTGGGACATTGCCAACGACTGTGCCATGGTTGGGATTATGGAATCGTCCATGCCTACTATTCTCGTGGTTGGAGTGTTGGTGGTAGGCGTTGGTAAGCCCCCCAACGTGGTTTCTTTGCTCGGGTCCATTTTTGTGGTAAGAAGGTTTTTTTATCAAATGTTTTTTTCTTCTCTCTTGTTTCTTCTCTCTTCTCTCTTCTTTTTTCCTATCCAGCCTCACGTTGGGCGCCAATGAAACGTTTCGCGATTTTATGCACTTTATTTTTATCCCTATTTCGCGCGTCTTTGAAGCGGCTGAGTGAAATCGCGTAGTTTTTTATTTTATTTCGAGCGAGATCCTTCCTAGGTGGTAGGGGGGCAGCTGGGTTGCTTGAAACCGGTTCGTGCTCTGGGCTGGATAGGTTAAGAGGTGTGTATTGTTTTCATAGGTTTCATAAGTGGTTGATTCTATTGTTATTTCTCTTTTGTTGTTTTTTGTTGTTGTGAGACCTCAGTCTTGAGTTTATTGATTCGCATGTGTCCGTAATGGACGTGTGGTTCGTTACACTTTCATCATTGTTTTGTGCGTAAAGCACTGACTGTTGGTTAGATATGAAGAGGATGGACAGGAGTTTTATGGTAGTGTAGGACGATCTCGGATCGTTCGTACAGGTTTACGCTTTCGGCTTCTATCTATATGGGTTTTCGCGTTGGCGATCTATCTTATAACTACGTATGCAGAATGATTTCCGATTGTTTGCGGGTTGTGACTCTATTGTTCGTATGGCGATGAGATATCGCCTATACGGAGCTTAACACTCAATTTATCTAAGTTGGGTCATCGCGTTTGCTGATACGCGATACTTATAATTACAGATGCGGATTTATTTCCATTTATTTTCGGGGGTGTCTCGATTATTCGTATGGGGATGAGATATCCCCTATACGGAACTTAACACTCAATTTATCTAATTTGGTTATCGCGTTGGCTTGTACGCGAGTCTTATAATTTACAGATGCGGATTTATTTCCGTTTAATTTCGTGCGAGCTCGGTTGTTATTGGTGTACTGCGCGTCACTACTTGATTGTCACAAGGTGTGGCCTAGTTGTTCTTACTGCCTGTGTTTAGTCCTCATACGGGGCGTTCCTTGGTACATTTGTTAGACATACCGGTACGCCTTGTTTAATCATTGGACGTCTAGTTGGTAGCCTATTATTTTGATATGTTATTGTTTTGGCCTGTCGTTCGAGTGGTCTGTCTTTAGAGGCTCCGCCCTACTGATGTTTACGCGGTGAGTTTATAGTGGGATCGCGAGTGTCGTACTATTAGATGGGGGAAGTAAATTTACTTACCTATCTTACTCGTCTTTGTTATTGTTTGGGTCCCTAGCTATAGCTCGCTGTTCGCACAAGACACCGGGTTCGCAGCTATGACCAACTAGCTCTTCCTGTACCCCGGATACTGAGGCCTTTATGCACGCTTGCTTAAGCTACCGTCTCGCGCCATTGAGGGGCTTACGATTTGGTCGCTTAATAAGCGTGATTAGCCGAGGTATCCGTTCGTAGCAGGTGGTAGTTGGTGCTGGCCCTGACGTGGTCCCACCCACGCAGGTACACCCTACGAGTCTAGTGCGCGTGGTGCAGCAAGTCGGGATGCCACTCCCTTCACCTGGAGACACACGTGCTTTTTCAATCTTCAGAAGACATGTAGCCACGGCGCTATGCGTGGGGACACGTTAATGATAGAGTGCCCTAACGCTGCGATTGGGGGCGGCCAAGGCGCAATGCAGGAGAGCCCTTTCCTCGCAGAGTATCCTAATTAATTCGTTTACTCAACTGACGGCCAAGACGCAATGCAGGGGAATCAGTTAAGAAGAAGAATACTAGATGCTACCATGATTTTTCCCAAACGGTTAGTTGTTATCGTTATTGTTTCGTTCGGTCAAACGACGGCCAAGCGCAATGCAGAGAAATCTATTGATCGAAAGAATACTTGTTTCGTTACATATTGAATTTTAAATGAATTTAGGTTGGCTGTCGAGCAGCACATCGTCTTGAATAACAGATTTTCAACAAGAGCCCCGTGGCTTGTCCGGTCGCGGTTTATATAGTTTAGTGGATGGACCCTCGGGGGGTGTTTTATGGTAGGTCACGTGATGTTTGTCGCCCTTCAATCACTAGGTGAAGGAGGTGCGGGGTGGTGTGTCGGTGTACCGTTATATTTTATTTTTCTATATTTAGCCGGGCTTTGTCTTTTCAGAGTTTGAACCGAGGTTCTAGCGAGGTTAAGTTTTTGTTGGTCTGTGTTAAATCCCTGCCCGCAGGAGGTTCAAACTTCTTTTGAGGGTTTTTTGTAGTTCAATTAATGTTTTTTACTACTTTTGTCATGTGTGGTTTTACTTATACTTTGTATGTTTTTTCCTGTCTAACTTCTGGTTCGAAATTTGCTGGAATTGATTAATTATTGCAAATTTGGTGTTTCATGATGTGTTTTCTAGATGTTCCTCCTTGATTTTTATGTTGTTCTCGCTTTCGTGTGTTTATCCGTGTAGGTCTTGCCCTGCTTTCAATTTGTTAATTGAGTTTTGTTATATTTTGGCTTGTTTTATGTTATTATTCTGTTATTAATATTTTATCCTTGAGTGGGGGTATGTGGTGAGGCTTCATGTGAAATCCCCTTGTCGTTTCCTCTCGAGAATTTGTGGAATTTCAAGAGTTCCACTAATTCTTTTTTAGTTTCACCGTACTGTGGCGTTCTTGTCGCATTGCCGTCTGTGTGGTGTGGTTGGTTTAAAGGGTAAGGCTGACTGTGCCCTCTTTGTACGGTAAGGCGTTTGTTGTTGCGCGTGGTTCCGCCCGCTTTCTAGTAGAGCGGGGGTTACTACGCTGGGGTCCGGTCTGTAGTGCGTGGTACTGTTGTCTGTCCTGCCCATTGTCTTGCTCTTGCGAGCTTCTTGTGAGCTGTGTTTGTTTTTATGGTAGTTTATTTTATTAGGTGGGGCCTATTTCTGACGCCATGCTGTTTAGGGTGGGTACCCGCGGTTGACCGTGTGTACCTACTTTCTTACTATGTTTTTCTAGTCCAGTTGGTGCTTGTATGCACCGGTTTTTTGCTCGTTTTGTTAATTAGATAACCACTTTCTAGTGATTTCTTTGTTTTCTCGTTTAGTTGTAATCTGTGTTTGTTGGTATCGGTAGGATGTCTTGGTGGTAAGGTTTCATTCTATTAGCAGATCGCTGTAACGGAACGCCATCACAGCGATCCGCTACAATAATCAAAAAACTTAATTCAACTAACACATCCAACCCATAGCAACAAACACAGACTAAAACTAATGAATAAAACAGAGAAATCACCAAAAAGTGATTATCTATTTACAATACGAGCAAACAAGGGGAAAATAAGCATCCATCAGACAAGGAAAACATAATAGATCAGCAGGTACACACAAGCAACCGCGAGTACCCATGCTAAAGAGAATGGTGGCAACAGTAGGCCCCACCTAGCACGAATATCACCATCAAAACAAAAGCACAGCACACGAGGAGAAAACCCCCGGCACGAAGCGAGCAAGACAAGAGGCAGAACGGCTAGCAATACCACGCGCTGTATCTACGGGACCCAGTGCAGTAGCCCCCGCCCCTACGCTAAGACCGAGCGGAACCACTCGTAAAGCCAAGCTCCTTACCGTGCAAAGACGAGCACAGTCGGCCCTACCCCCCAATAGGCCATACTACTCAGACGGCAATACGCCAAGAACGCCGCATTACGGGGAAATGACGAAAGAATTAATAGAACCCTTGAGGTTACACAAATCCTCGAGATAAAACAACAGGGTACCTTCACATGAAGCGTCGCTACACACCCGCACTCACGGATAAACATTTACATTAGGAAAAACACATAAATCAAACCGATCTCTCACCAAATTTGATGAATAAATAAGTATCAAGGCATCCCCTAAACCGAAGAACAAACGGAAAATAGAATAACATAAAAATCAGCGAGGATCACATAAAAAACTCCCAGAGAAAGGCAATTTTCGCAACAATTAATCAATTTTGGCAAATATTAATCAATAAATAAGACAAACTAATACACACGAGGTAGGCAAAGACCCACATGTGACAAAAAGATCAAAAAACCATGACTAAACTACAAAAAAACATGAAAAAAAAGTTTGAACCTCCAGCAGGTAGAAATTTAACATCGGACAACAGGATTTAACCTCACTGGAACCTCGGTTCAAATCCCAGGAAGACAAAGGACCGGCTAAATATAGAAATTCAAGATATAACAGAACACCGACACGCCACCCCGCACCTCCCTCACCCAGTGAAGATGGTGCAACAAACATCACGTGACATACCACAAAACACCCCCCCGGTGCGCATCCGCTAAACTATATAAACCGCGACAGGACAAGCCTCAAGGCTCTTGTTAGAAATCATTCTTCAAGACGAAGTGCTGCTCGACAGCCTACCTAGCTTCAATATCACTTATAAATTTAACAGGTAAAGGAAGAAGTGTTCTTTCGAACGATCGATTCCCCTGCATTGCGCTTGGCCGTCGTTCGACCGAACGAACCGATAACGATAAAGACTAATAGTTTGGGAAGTACCGTGCTAGAAACCAGTGTTCTTTCTCTCAACTGATTCCCCTGCATTGCGCTTAGCCGTCAGTTGATTAAATGAACTAATTAGGATACTCTGTGAGGAGTAAGGCTCCCCTGCATTGCGTTTGGCCACCCCTACTCACAGCGTCAGGGCACTCTTCCATTAACGTGTCCTCACGCATAGCCCCGTGGCTATATATCTTTTGGAGAGTAAAAAAGCACGTGTGTCACCAGGTCAAGGGAGTGGCATCCCGACTTGCTGCACCACGCGCACAAGATTCGTAAGGTGTACCTACGTTGGTGGGACCACGTCGTGGCCAGCTGTCACGTACGTGTTATGCCGGTACCGAGTAATTGGATTATTCGGTAGTCGGTATAATATTAAAAGTTATTATTTTTTGGGATCGTTTGCCGATAAGGAGATGGATCTCGAGTAAAAGATGGAAACGCGAATTTATATAAAAGGAAGTATTTATTATAACCAACGGTAACTTTTCGTTGCCTATTTATATATCAAAGTAAGAAGTACAATAATGCGTTGTTTCGAGTATTAAACGAGGAACCAACCGTTCTCTTTTCAATCTAATTTAATACTGTCTTTTCGTAAAGCAGTTGCTAACTGTCTTCACGAAAATCCCTTAATTCGCAATTTTAGCGTTAGCCTTTCGCCCGAACGCCAAGCGAGTCGCTCATGCTGCGTCAGCGTTCTTGGGGTCGTTCAAACGATCGGGCATTGGACTTCGTTTCTTGTCTTGAACGAATTCCAATGTTTCGTTACTATGGAATATTCCCGAATATACTAAATACGGAGTGGAATATTCCGCGGCACAACATCCCTCCCCCCTTAAAAGGAAAAATTTTTTCTTTAAAAAATTTTTTCTTCGATGGGTTTCTCGTATTTCCTCTTACAATTTTACTGTTTGATGTTATATAACAATACAATAAAATGTTTCATTTTTTCATTCGTTGACGATGAAGTTTTTCCTCTGCTTCTTATCGTCCTTCGTGCCGAGCGAGTCGTTCTCGGTTGAGGGGACGGGTGCATAACCTGGCCAGCTCGGATCGCGGTTGCTCTTCTGGCTGTTGTCGTCCGATCGGCTCGAGGTTGATGTTTACCTCGGCTGTTGCCGGGGTCGTTGCCTCGCTTGTCCTTGTTGGTGTTCGGTTTCGTTGATACCTATAACATTTAAACAGAACATAGCCAACCAAGGCTATTGGTGCTACTGCACCCAGTGAGTAGAAACTCATATTGTGGATGTGTTGCATCCCGTCTCCGTCTGTATTGACGCCGTCCATGATTTGGTCGGCTCGAGCTCCGAGCTTTTAAAGCTCTTCCGGGTCTCGCAGCACGCTCTGTAATGAACTTGTCCTCTCGGTCTGCTTAGGGGGTGCCTGACCTTCAATTTCCGTTAATTTTAAATTGAACGATGGAAGGTAGTGTTCCCTGATGACCTGCGACGTTCGCCCGATGGTTCTGATACTGAAATCTCGGGCGGTTACTATACATATGTCTACCAAAGCCAGTATGCCGGAATTTTTCTAAATTACCATTACTATGTATGACATGTTTTCCTTCGTGCTTTTTCAATTAAACAAGTTTTCATTTTATCTTGTTTCTCTTATGGGAGTTCCTTACCTTGCGCTTTTATTTAGCTTTTATTTCATTTTAGTGCTCTATAAAGAGCTTCAGGCGGTTTGCATGCACTGCCTGAGTTTTTCGTCCCTTTCGGATGACGTAATTGACGGGGGGCCTCTTTTCTACTATTTCGTGAGGTCCCGTCCACTTCGGGGTCAGCTTGGCTGACCGCCCCCTGCGCACCGTCTCGTCGCGGAGGAGTACGCGTTCGCCGACGCGGTACTCCTGCACCTGTGCGCCTTGGTCGTATGTAGTCTTCGACCGTCTTTTCGCACCTTCCAGGTTCTCTCATGCTACAGTCCATGCGGCGCGTAATCGTTCGCGTAACTCTTGGACGTAGTCGTCGTACGCATAGGTGCGGCGGGGCTCCTGCTTCACGGCAGTCGGTAACTCTGCTTCGCGTCCGTATACCAATACATGGGGTGACAATCCGGTCCCCGTATGTGGAGTGGTGTTGTACATGAACATTGCGTACGGCAGCCACTCGTCCCAATTACCTTGATCCTCATTTATGAAATTTTTCAGGTATTCTGCAAGGGTACGATGCGATCTTTCTAGAGCGCCATTTGATTCCGGATGGTAGGCCGTC
This sequence comes from Cylloceria caligata, assembly GCA_963942595.1. Taxonomy (NCBI): domain Eukaryota; kingdom Metazoa; phylum Arthropoda; class Insecta; order Hymenoptera; family Ichneumonidae; genus Cylloceria; species Cylloceria caligata. The sequence continues at coordinate 41,076,524 of OZ012707.1, read as the reverse complement.
GTTTGTATCTTTTTGATTCGGAGCAGTCGACATATTTCTTTGAAGGTCGAGCTGAGGAAGTTCGTGCCTTGGTCTGATAATATTATTTCCGGTGTCCCGTGCCGGCAAATTAATTCTTCTACGAGCGCCTTTGCTACTGTCGAAGCCTCTTGGTTCGGCAGTGGAATCGCTGCGCTGTACTTGGTCAATGCGTCTTGGATCGTAAGTATGTATTTTTTTCCGTTGACGCTCTCCGGTAGCGGTCCTACGATGTCGACCGCAACCTTTTCAAACGACCTCGAGGGGGTGTCGGTTACTACCATCGGTACTCGTTCTCTTTTCCTGATTTTATTCTTTTGACAGGATTCGCAAGACGATATATAATTCTCTAGATCTCTTCTCAGGCCGGGCCAGTTGTATTTGGTCCGGATTCGATGTAACGTGCGCCGTATACCTTGATGCCCTCCTATGGGGGTGTCGTGGTATTCTCTAATTATTTTCTGGCGGTCATCGACAGAAGGAGTGGCTACGCCACTGCGGCAGTCGCTATACTCTTTTATCGCGCTGTCTTCATCCGCGCTGCAGGAAGTTCGTGGGCTACGGGCCCCGTCGTGCCTCGCTTCCTCAGCAGGCCTTTGCGGTGCTCTGTCCGCAGTTTCTTCGCTCGGTGTGCCCACCGGTGGCTCCGCCGTTGGGTCGCTCTCTCTCTCTCGAGCGGCCTTGCAACGTTTGCCTTTCGCGGCCTTCCGCGCTTCGCGGGTCCGCCATGCTGTGCTGGGCCCGCTCTATCCTTGTTAGCGGTGCTCGCAGTCTTACCAGTGGCTTGCGTTGCTTGCTTGCGTGGTCTGCCCCTTCCCCGACCGCACGGCTTTTCGGCGGGGCTGTGGGGTTCAGTAGAGCGTTCTGCAGGCACGCTGCGAATCTCTCTATCCTCTTCTGGCGCATTGGCCAGCGCGGCCTCTCTCTCTGCCGCGTTGCTAGGCTGGCCCGGGGTATTCTCGGCTCTCCGCTTTGTGCGGCTGTCCGTTCCCGGGCGCTTGCTGTCCTCGTCTCGCTCGCGGGCGAGCTTGACCTCTCGCTCCAGCGAGCTACCATGGCTATACGGGGTATCTTCGGCTGTCCGCTTTGTGCGGTCTTTCGTTGTGCCTACTTGCCCCGTCGTGCTGTCCTCTTCCGACTCACGGACTTCGTTCCTAGCTCTCGCTTGGGTCCTCGTAGTAGCGAATATACGACTTGACGCATCGGCGTTTGTATTACGCTTTCCGGCCTTATATTCAACGTTAAATTCGTGTTCGGCCAATTTAATTTTCCAACGCATTAATCTCGAACCTGGGTCCTTCACTCCGAACAGCCAGGTGAGCGGTTGGTAGTCCGTCACTACCGTAAAACGTGTACCATAAATATATGGTCGAAATTGAGTGAGAGCCCAAACTATGGCGAGTAGCTCTTTTTCCGTTGTTGTATAATTGTGCTCGGCTTTTGACATGGTGCGGCTCGCGTAACATATGGGCAAATCGTCCCCGATCTTGCTTGTGATAAGATTGCGCTGAGCGCCCTGTCCGAGGCATCTGTCGTTACAACAAACGGCTTCGTGAAGTCTGGATACTGCAGTATCGGTGCTGTGGTAAGGGCTGTCTTCAGTTCTTCGAAGGCAGCGTCTCTTACTGCGGTCCACTCGAATTCAACCCCTTTCTGGGTTAATTCTGTGAGTGGCTTCGCGGTTCTCGAGAAATCTTTGATGAATTTCCGATAGTAGCCAGCTAGTCCGAGGAAAGATTGTACTCCTTTTATATTTCTCGGTACTGGAAATTCCCTTACTGCTTCCAGGTTCTGCGGATCAGCACGTACGCCCTCTTCGGATATGATGTGGCCAAGGTACTGCGTTTCCTTGCGCAGGAACTGGCACTTGCTCGGTTGCACTGCTAATCTGGCTTCTCTTAGCCGCTGCAGTACCTCTCGCAGCCTGTCATTGTGCTCCTTGAAGGTCTTGCCGTGAATTACTATGTCGTCTAAGTACACATAGCATTTGACGCCCTGTAGTCCTGCCAGCGCGGAGTTCATCAACCTCTGGAAGGTCGGTGGGGCGTTTTTGAGTCCGAAAGGCATTCGGTTATACTCGGAATGGCCCTGTGGTGTGGAAAATGCGGTCTTTTCCTTGTCTTGCTTTGCCATCGGGATTTGATGAAATCCAGAAGCGAGATCCAAGGTCGTATAGTATCGGGCCCTTCCCAGCTGGTCCAATATCTCGGTGATATTAGGCAGTGGGTACGAGTCTCCGATGGTGGCTTCGTTCAGCTTCCGAAAGTCCACTACTACGCGCATTTATCTCTCTCCGGCTGCGTCAGGTTTCTTCGCTACAACCAGCAGCGGGGCGTTCCATTGGCTCCGGCTAGGTTGGACAATGCCTTCCTCAAGCATTTCGCGGGTCTGCCTCTCCACTTCTCTCTTGTGGGTCTCGGGCAGCCTGTATGGGTGCACCTTAATGGGCTGCACCCCATCCTTAAGGGGTATCACATGTTCTACCATAGGCTTGCACGGCAGCCTATCCCCTGGTAGGTGGAACACATCTTCGTATTCCCTCGTAATCTCTTCGAGCGCTTTGCGTTCTTCCTTATTGAGATTTCTCGTGTCTAGCTCTTGAGCTAGTCGTGCGAGGCGGTCTGCCCCTCGCTCTGCGCTGACGGTGCATACTTCGGTCGTCGCGGCTTCGAGACCGTGACCCACTGCCGTTTCCTCTAGCGGCTCAAGTTCCACCACGGGGCGTTGCACCTCGACTGTCTGCTCGTTGGTGTTTATAAGACTTACTGCACAGCTACTACCGTGCGGCGGCGTGATGCAGGCTCCCATTATCACTACGTTTCCGAGTTCCCTTTTTGCGAGTAGCCCAATGAATTTGCTCGTTGTTGCGGCATATGTGACTGTCTCACTGCGTGGCGGCAGGGATACTCTCATCGTGCCGTCTAGCAGCGGCATGCAATGCCCGTACAGTTTCAGCGTTTCTCCGTGCAGGATGTCGGCCTTGTGATATTTGATAAAGTCCATGCCCAGCAGTCCATTGACCCCTAGCGGCACGTTATTCGGGACTATGTAGAACCAATGTTCCACGTTTAGCGCCGGTGTCTCCAACACAATTTTTGCTATGCCAAGGGGGGTGAATTTTTCACCTGCAACACCCTGCAGTTCCACGGAGCACCTGCTCACCATGGTTTCGGCCTTGAGACAACCTTCCTTTATTATGCTGCACTGCGCTCCGGTGTCCGCCTTGAGGGTGAGTACCCCGGTTGTGGCCAACGGTGCAATTATGTCGAAGTCGCTGGCCGTAGCGCTGGACGCCGGCAGCGTTACCTGCAATAACTGCTGCGTCGTTTTCCTCCTGCGCGCGGGTCTCTGATGGGCCGTGAGTGTATCTATTCTCATTGTTTCCAGCGGGCTGGCATCGGTATTCGATCGACTTGCACTTGCGTTTACCGTGGACCTTTCATTCTTGCCCCCTGAGTCCTTTGGACGTTGGGGATGCTGTGAAGACTGGGCAGGATCGCTTTTGTTCTGCGACAATCTTTTCCTGCAGTCTTTCCACACGTGGCCCTTCTTCTGGCAGTAGTTGCAGGTTATTTCCACATTGTGGATTGACTTGTTCTCACTGGGTACTGGTAGGCTTACTCGTTCCGATCTGCGGGTGCAGTCTCGAGCCATGTGTCCAGTGTTTCCACAGGTGAAACAATTTTCGCTCTGCCGGGATGATGCGCCTTGGGACCTTCTGGGGTGGCTTAATACTCCACCTACCCCTCCCTTTGGCTGCACCATATTCGTGATTTCGATGGCTCCTGTAACGGACTCGTGGAAGGTGGCGTAATTACGAGATCTCACCAGAATTTGGACCTGCCCATGCAGTCCATTTTCGAAGTTGGCCTGGGCGCTCTTCCGTGTTATTTTTTCGACGATGCGCATCTCCAACATCGAGGTGGCTTCCTCGCAGAGTTTTTCTATTATATCGACGGTGATACGCTCAGTCCTGGCGGCGTATACCGCGATGTCCTCACCCTGGCCCTGCCGGAGGGAGTTGAACTCTACTTGTAACGCAGGCAACGACTTCCGCTTCCCGTACAGGGCCTCCAGCTCGGTTTTAAGCTGTGCTACCGAGTGGATTAGTTTGTGCTTCATTTCTCTGGACGCCCTTCCCTCGAGCTTGCTGCTGAGCACCAGTTCCAACAGGATGTCTTGATCCTGGGGCGCTACTCGCTTAAAAACAGTCTCGCATGATCGTAAGAAGGCGTCTAGTTCGTCTGCGTTGCTCCCATCGAATCGCTTGATATTTTTTAGCGCCAATCCGAGTTCGAGCGTCCTACGCGGCGTTCCTGGCCTTCTTTGTTGTTCCCTTTGGAACGCGGGATCCGCAGGGGGATAGTCCGATTCTTCGAATCGGGTTTGCTCGACCGCGGACGCGGTGTCGGGCGTTCCTCCAACCCTGTATTTTCTAGCCTTCGCGATAGTTTAGCGTTTTGCTCTCGTAGGGACCGGATGAGTTCGTACTCGTCCGCACCTACTTCGTTGAGCGTGTCCGCGAGGTTTCGCCGTGACGACGGCGAGTCGCGGCCTTGGAGTCTGAGCTCCAGCTCGAGCTCTCGCTGAGCCCGCTCGTACTCGCGGTGACTTTTTTCGACCGCTTCGCAACGTAACCTGACTCGGTCCGGCAGTGGTGCCCGTGTCGTCGTATCGGTTGCTGCCTGGAACCCTACGCGATCTAACGTTCGCAAATTTTCCAATTCTCGCTCGAACCTATCGCCGGAGTAGTTTTCTGGAGTTATTTCTCCAGTCGCTCTGTTAAAAACATTGTCGCTACCGATACTACTATTATCCCGAAACGACGCACCCCTGAGTGGGTTTACGCCGAATCCGGTTGTCTGGCGGCCCTCGAGGGCCGCTTGCCTGTCGGTGGAGATTCGACCGGGCCGCGGGAGCTCTGATAGCGCCCTGCGCGCGTCGTACACTATGTCCCCGACCGCAGCAGCTAGACCCGCTGCAGGGTCCATTTCCTCTCCGGGTATCGTGGTTTCCAGCGGATTGCCCCTATTTCTTGGTCGGGCTCCTCTAGGATCTGACATGCTTGCAAATTTCTCGGCTAACTCTACTTTAGAATATTCCCAAATATCGATTCTACACTGGCTTTGATTTTTATCGGCAATATGTACTAATAACGTAACCGCCACTTACAGTATGATGATCTGGAAGGCGGTCCTTTCCATTGCGATGTCCTCGGGTGCTGTTCCTTCGGTGCTGTAGACCCGTTGTCTCTTAGCTTTCCTCGAAGGTTGGTCCAGTTGTCCTCCCTGGTACCGTTGACCCGTTCCGTTGTTGGTTCCTTAGCACGTCGCCAATGGTTGCACGACGGCTTCTCCTCGAGTAGCTGCTTCGCGTACTCGGTTGCACACTTTGTGCGTTTTTCCACGACTTGACGTAACACCGTCAATCGGGATTTTAAACGGTTGACCGATGTCACACCGCACCGACGTTCACTTCGCGTCTTCGCGTCAGATTAGTCGGGTTTTTACGAGCTACACTGGTGTCCTTGCACGAGTCGTAGTCGTCACTTCAGAGTATTCTCAACTTTGTCCAAAACACTTTTGTCCTAATAAATCACGAATCACTTAACTTCGGCAGATCCCACCGCTGCCACCAAATGTTATGCCGGTACCGAGTAATTGGATTATTCGGTAGTCGGTATAATATTAAAAGTTATTATTTTTTGGGATCGTTTGCCGATAAGGAGATGGATCTCGAGTAAAAGATGGAAACGCGAATTTATATAAAAGGAAGTATTTATTATAAGCAACGGTAACTTTCCGTTGCCTATTTATATATCAAAGTAAGAAGTACAATAATGCGTTGTTTCGAGTATTAAACGAGGAACCAACCGTTCTCTTTGTAATCTAATTTAATACTGTCTTTTCGTAAAGCAGTTGCTAACTGTCTTCACGAAAATCCCTTAATTCGCAATTTTAGCGTTAGCCTTTCGCCCGAACGCCAAGCGAGTCGCTCATGCTGCGTCAGCGTTCTTGGGGTCGTTCAAACGATCGGGCATTGGACTTCGTTTCTTGTCTTGAACGAATTCCAATGTTTCGTTACTATGGAATATTCCCGAATATACTAAATACGGAGTGGAATATTCCGCGGCACAACATACGGATACCTTGGCAGATCGCGATTAAGTAAGAGACCGAGTCGTAAGCCCCTTAACGGCACGATGAGATACCTTAAATTAACGTGAATAAATGCCTCAGTATCCGGGGTACAGGACGAGTTAGTTGGTCATAGCTGCGAACCCGGTGTCTTGCGCGAAAAGCGAGCTATAGCTAGGGACCCAAACACTAACAAAGACGAGTAAGATAGGCAGATAAAGTCATACTCCCTCTCTAACACTATAACTCTCGCGATCCCACGCTAAACGCACCTCGTAAACACCTAGCAAGGCGGAGCCTTGAGAGACAAAACATGCGAAGGGTCACACCTAATGCGTTACAGTAGCATACCACCAGCAAACGTCCAGTGATTATACAAAGGCTGACCTGTACCTCTAATGAGAATACTATGGAACGCCCCGTATGAGGACAAGGGCAGGCAGTTAGATCAGAAGCCACCAACCGGGTAAACTCGCAGAAGACACACGCCAATCACCCAGATCCTTTCGACACACGATAAATTAAAAACTACAAATTAAGGGAAAATCATGCCACATACGTAATTTTAAGAAAATTGCGAAAACGCGATAAACCCAGTTAGATAAATTGAGTGTTGAGCTCCGTATGCGCGATATCTTAACGCCATACGAATAATTGAGTCATAACCCGAAATACCGGAAATAATTCCGCATATGTAATTTTAAGACCATCGCGTAAAAGCAAGACGCGATAACCCAAATAGAAAAATTCAGTGTTAAGCTCCGTATGTGCGAGATCTCATCGCCATACGAACAATCGAGTCAAAAAACCCAAAATACCGAAAAGAATCCTGCATATGTAATTTTAAGATAAATCACGAACGCGACAAGCCCAGATTGATAAATTGAGTGTCAAGCTCCGTATGCTCGATATCGTATCGTCATACGAATAATCGAGTCGAAACCCGAAAAAACTGGAAATTATTCCACATCCGTAGTTATAAAACGAGTATAGCTTAAGACAGGACGCGACCGAAGGTTAAAGTCCATACGAACGATACTAGATCGCCGTACTAGACCACAAATTTCAATTCCGACATCCTCACAAACATTACAAACCAAAACAGCGCCTTAATCACAAACAAAAATAAAGAATTACCCACCAAATACAAAGACCAATGTTGAAAGGGTCACGAATCGCATGTCCACCACGGACATATGCAAATCAATGAACCCAGACTGAGGTCTCAACAAAAACAAAAAAACAGTAGAATCAATCACACACTCTCATAAAATAATAGACACAACTCCTTCCATCCAGCCCAGAGCACGAACCTGTTTCGAGCCATCCATCCTCTCCCGGTGGTATAGGAAAAACCGAGCTCGAAATAAATAAAAACTACGCGATTTCACCGCAACCGCTTAGCAGACGCGCATTAAACCTCGCACGAAGAGGGATAAAGTAAAGTGAATCAGATAAAGGAAATCGCGAAACGTTTCAATATATACATATATTTTAATTAATAATCCATATATGCTTCCCTAATAAGTAACGATAAGAATATTAATAACAAGAATCGAGTATAATTTTGGGAAATATGCTATTTCACTTAGACCAACCGTGTGGAGATATTACTATTGATGAAAGGCCTGGCTTTTCAGTAGATTGTTACGCATATGGCTCAGAAAATGACTCCAATCCAACTAGCGTTCGTTATCAACTCTGTCCTTGTGCAAAATGCACATCATAAGGGAATCCGTCATAATAAAGAACCTAAGGTTTTCGAATCGCCAGGTTAAGTTCATTGGTGAAGCCTTTCCAAGGCTGTATTACGTCATCAGATGATAATACGCGTAACAATAGGTCTGTAGCCCAACGGTGTCTTTATCGACGGCGCAGTCTTCTTTCGATTGTCAGAGGCAGGATCAATATGAAAAGCGAGTCGAACGCCGTGCGTATGAATATACTTATCTAAATGTTGATCAAAGGTCTCGTTTCCTTGGACTTCCGTTACAGCAAGCAAACGATGTCTTCAGAGAGCGAGTCACGAATCTTGATGATTACGATGCGAAGCAGGCGAAGAATCAGAGCTTTCTAGGAATCGGATGATGTCTTCGGGCTTTACGCAAAGGAGAGGATCACGATTTAAACGCGAATGATGATATTTATTCACGTCGATTATCACTTGCTGTCGGATACAAATAACAGTTTCTCGGAATAAACGCTTTGTAGAACATTGTAGCACATGCACCGCGTTATTAGTTAGAGTCTCTATTATTCCGTTATTAATACGTAGCAATTAGCGCAGCTGCTAATTGCGGCAAAGAGGACCTACGCACTCTATCGCATCACAATGACTTCTGTCGATCATTCCTCGCCTCGCGATGCATCTCGCTGCAGCATGCAGGGGGAGAGAGGAGGGGGTGGCATCTCACGAGACAAAGGATAAATCTCGGCCCTTTCTCCACGAGGCGGTGTCTCACCGCGAGCCGATAATTCACAGCGTATGCAGACCGGATGCAGCGAGAGATATCATATGTCCTATGAAATAAATCTGTGGCAGAGGAGCGCGACACCAGAGCACCGGCAGACAAAACCTCCCGAGTCACGTTCGCCGATGAAAATCTTATCCTATGATATTATTCTACGAATACAGAAATAAAGTCTTCTCGTTTAAACGCGAGGCTTAACAAGATCAAACATAGACTCTAGAACGCAGTGGTACTCCAAAGTAAACAGACTGGACTTTTTACTTTAAGGACGGACTGGGTAACTCTGGGAATTACCACGACCGGATTCGAATCCTTGCAACAAAATTATTAAAGGGGTAATGTACGAAAGAAAAACAGAAGAAAAGTTAATAAAAAGTACGCAATAATAATACTAATAATACTTCAATAATACGATAGTAATATGGTGATAGTATTGATAGTCTTATAAAAAAATTTTTTAATAGATAGTGTTGGATAATCAGCTGGCGCACGGCGATCGATATTCGTCGTGCGCCTACCTGTTGCGGTGCTCTAGCACACGTCGTTCGGTTGAGCCGAAGATAGCCGAGGCAGGGCTTCGCGAAGCCGAGGATGTGCCTCGTTGGCATGCCGCGTCGAGCGAGAGGATGTCTCTCTCGCTTGACTTCGGTTTCGCTCACCGGCTATCTCGCTCAACTGACTTCAGCGCTCAACGTTAATTTCATATTCCGCAGCCATATTGCATTTTTGGACACTTTCGTAACAGCATCGAGGAACAGCACACACGGAACTTTCTCGGACTTTTCTCGTTGGCTTCTGACTCTGGATTCACTCATCGCTCTCAACAGGACTCGAAATCAGGTACGAGTACGTTGTTATAATTTACCGTAAATTCAATGGCAACGAGGAGTTGGATGCTCATCGGTACATCAGCATTTTGGTCTCACTTTTTGGCGGCATTGCAGCACATGTCACGCCACGTTTTTCTCAACATAATTTGCCGGTATAATTAATATAATTATGCAGGTGTACTATATTCACTGTACTTTTCCCCAGGACATCTGTTGGAAGAGTACAGCGACTATACACTGCTCATTTTGTGCATCCTCATTATGTGTTGTATTGTGCTACGCAGTGCTGCCTGCGTAGCTAGTCTCATGTGTGTAGAGCACTCAAGCAATTTCAATTGCAGGTGCTCTCATCTATTAACTGCAACTTCTCTTCAATAAATCTACTGAGAGCTTGCAGTGAATAATTCACACATCTTATGCACTCATATATCTCACTGCGTTGCATGCTCCGCAGCACTGGCTGCGGTGCGCACATCACTCTCAGTACCTACAGCACGCAATTAATATAATTGTGTGCTGGTTCTCAGTCCATATGATCAAATTCAGCTTATTTATTTAAATTCAATTGTCAATTCTCATATTTTTGGTGCATTTATTTATATTATTTGTATTCTTTCTAAATTTGGTTTTCTTGTATTTATTTTCACTTGTAGTGTTTTTTCAAAATTATATGATGTGTTTGTAACTATGCGGAAGGTGTAATAAACTACTTTCTCTAATTTAACATCTATGTGTCTGGTTTATTCTCACCCTGTCATCGAGTGAAGCTTCATTAGTTTCAATATATTTCAGATCTGTCAAATACTATCATCGGACGGAATCTCAAACAGATAGTGCTATAATATGATGACAGTAATGATAATCCTGTCATAATAATAGTTGCGACATATGAGATACCCTAGCCTCTTGGGAATCAATAGATAATTCAATACTCATAATTAAACATTGAAAAAAAAATTTTTTCTTATAGACTAATAATAACAGCGACAGTTTCAACAAAAATAATAATAATAATGATTACGTTTCCTACTCTTAAACTATAAATGGCGAATCTTGTGTATATTCATACTTTAATCATATCAAGAATAGCGCCACGTGGGAAATTTCTGTTTGAACAAATCTGATCAGACAGCTATCACAATTGGCCAGTTGAATTTTTAGACCCCGCAGAACTAGCTTCGGCAGGGTTTTATTACGCTGGAAGAGATGACGAAGTTAGTTGCTTTGACTGTAGGGTAATTATTAAAAATTGGAAAGCAGGTGATATCCCTATGAAGGATCACTGTAGGTGACAAGAACAGTGCCGATTTGTACGAGGTATTTCCTGCGCAAACGTACCCATCGGAACAGACCCACCAAAGATTCCTTTTCCTTGCAACAAGAAACATTTCGACTCTCGATTGAAAGTAAGAGTCAACGCGACCCCCGACTGCCACGACGACAGACCTCCGATAAGAAGTTCATTGACCCCATCATATCCAGCTTTTGAAAATTATATACCAGGTGTATGCATAAGTTTTTTCCGGTTTTTTGGTAAAAAAAAAACACGTAATTTTCAAGGGAAATTAATTTTTGTTTTATTCAAAATATTGGCCATCGGCTTCTACACATTTCGCCCATCTTTCAGGTAACTTATGAATACCATGCCAGAAAAACTGCTTGTCTTTTGCGGCAAACCATTCGTCGAGCCATTTTCCAACTTCCTCGAAATTGCTGAAGTACTGCTCTGGGAGCGCGTGCCCCATTGATGCGAAGAGAGAATAGTCAGATGGCGCCAGGTCTGGCGAATACGGCGGGTGCGGAAGGATGTCCCATCCAAGCGATTTCAAGGTGTCTTTCACTGCTTTTGCTGTGTGAGACGGCGCATTGTCGTGTAACAAAATCCACCCATTTACTGAGGGACCCATTTACCGAGTTTATTGATCTTCCCCATTACTCGTAAACGTCTGCTGATTGTTTCTTGTGACACATGTAATGCTTCTGCTAATTGCCGTTGAGTTTGAGTTGGGTCATCATCCAATAACTTCTGCAATTGCTCGTCTTCGCATTTTTGTGGTCTACCAGAGCGCTCACTGTCTTTCACATTGAAATCACCACTTTTAAATTGTCGAAACGATGTCTCACATGTTCTAATCGATGGAGCGTGTTCACCATATGTTTCTACCAGCAAACGTTGACTTTCAGCAGCCTTGTTCTTTTGATTAAATAAGAAAAGCAATGCGTGCCGCAAATGTTCTTTTTCAGGCACAAAACTCGACATGATCACTGAACGATAAAACAAAGACGCTAGTTTTTGGCGGACTCAACTTGTGTGTGTTTGTAGGTTAATGTCAGACGAACAAAATGACGTATGTGTCAAATTAATACGCTGCGTACTTTTCGCTGGCGCCATCTCTTAGTTAAACCGGAAAAAACTTATGCATACACCTGGTAAAACGATTAGAAAGTTTCACCTTTTGGCCCGAAATCTACGCGTTAGATCCTATACGATTAGCTACCGCCGGATTTTTCTTTTCGTGAAAAGAAGACGAAGTAACGTATTTCCATTGTGGAATGGTGATGGGAAATTGGGAAATTGAAGACGACCCTTAGGAACAGCACGCTTTTTGGTACTCAAGTTGTCGCTACCTGCACATGACTTTGGGGATCTCCTCACCCACTCAATATCCATGTAGGTACCTGGCCACGTCTAGTCCACTGCCTCGTAGTCCTACCCCTCCATCACCATCGCCAGTTGACAAAAATTATCTCTCTAGACCCCTAACTCCCTAGTCGAGAACATTAAATCTAGCCTCATTATCCATAACTCCAACCTACGATACGGTAGTGGATCCTAATCTGTGCCGAAGGTGCCACTCCCGCTCTGCGGACGGGATCTTTACCCCTTGCCTACACACCAATATGTGTTCTTTATGCAAAAGAAAAGGAAGAATTATGCGACTCATGCCATATAGAAACAACATATATTGTAAGGTGCAATCCGATTAAACATTTGCTATCCGCACATTTATGCAATGTTCAATAAAATATAAACTACGTTATCCCCCTACCTTCGCTTGTGAGGAATCGCGTTGCTACTGTGTTTAGATATAGACTTACAAACTAAATAACATGTAAAATAAAACGTAGCAGAGACCCCTATTCGCGCCTTCGGTGCGTCGGTGAGTAGTCGGGGCTAGCATGCGCCCTCCACAGACCCTTGCTCGACCGTGTCCGAGAAAACACTGACCGGGGGTGGTTTGGCGAGTACAAGAAAATCCCAACCACGCCGATTTACCTGGAGCGGAGCTCGCGAGCCATTAGTGCGTCGGTGGGACGTCGGGACTTGCAATCTCACGCACATTCCCCCGACCAATCACCGACCACCTGTCCCTATATAAACGGGCGCACAAGCGTCCCTGAGTCAGTAAGAAGTCGACTGTGGGTTAGTTCAAAATCGACTGCCGAGACGGGCAGTCGGAACTGGAGATCGACCGCCGAGTCGGTCAGGATACCAAATAAAGTCATCGACATCACTACCACAAGTGTATCATCATTTCTACACCCTCGTCTACACGGGACCATCGACACAACTCGTTCGCCATCGCTTTGACACCCGGTCCTTTTTAGGACCAGTTTAACATAAAACCATCGACCAGCCCAGCACCGTGGCGGACGTGTCTCGCCACCATGCGAGAAGCAGCATCACCCACGCTCCCTTTGTCGCCTGGCCTCATTATGCCGGGGTCGACACATTTTTGAAAAGTGGAGTAAATGAATAAACCACGGAATAAATCACCGATAGAGAGTAGCTACATTTGAGTCTGTGACGTTCTGGTTCCCCGATTCTTTTTATACATGTAAAATTAAAAAATTTTATTCTATACATATACTGTGTACAGCTGTGGCACCTGACACCCATCTTTGACGGGAAGCAGCTGAGTCGGTGCTGCGTTCGAGGCCAACGCACCGCAGACCCAAACAACAACAGAGCGGCCTATCTCTGTCTCTCTTTCTCTCACTCTGGTAGCCGAGGATAGCCTAATACACGGGCTAGGCTTTTGAGAACAAAAACTAATGATCTCCGCTCATCAAGATACTGCATATAAATATCATTCTGTTTAAGACCTATCAGTAGTATTAACGTGGAAAAATTCAACAGGGATACAAATTAAACATAGATCGGAGGAAAAATATAAAAAGGCGATAACTGCACAGGGTACGGCCCTGGTATATCGAGTAGCCGCGGATGTACCCAGAGTAGATCCCATTGACGCCAGACCGCAGCGGCGGTCAGGTGGACGCGTGAGTCGGTCTTTAGAAAGTACCAGCCTCCCACCAACGGGCCTGTAGCGTTAGAAATTGAACAAACTCAGCGGTAAAATCGAGCAACGGCCGGTTAGTTACCGATGGTACACATGCTAAGCTTTTTACCTAGGGAACGCGACGAATAGATAAAAATTATCAAGCAGCGTTTATCTTTCTGTTGTAAATTCAATTCTATTTAAGGAATAGCTTCACATTAGGCATATATTTATCAAGCTCTCTTTTCAAGCCATAGTGCATATTGTTAATTAAATGTTACATCTCTATTCTCATAAATTCTTTAAATTCACCCGCGGACACGATTATAAATGCACTCAAGTGCCCGGGAATAATTGATTGTGAGGCGCGTGGTAGCCATAATACCAAGAGGTTAGATAATTGAATTTTCTATTTATTTTTTATGCATCACAAAATTCTATCTTTGTCTTTCTTTGAATAAACCCTACTTTTACCTACTACAAAAGCCTAAAATTACTTTCCTTCCTGCTCGAGTCCGAACAACCCCACTAAGGGCAATGTTAACGCTTAATACCGTTACAATACCCATATCGACACTGCTGATATGGTTATCTTGCTGGACTTTTTCAAGAATTTATCAACTTTTTCAGTGATTGGACGACAAGAGCGTGACTCATCTTTCACATCAAAATTACCAGAACGAAAGCGAGCGAACCAGTTCCGCACAGTAGATTTTCATAAAGTACCTTCACCGTACACAGCACAAATTTTTTCACAAGCCTGCGCAGCGTTTTTCCTTTTGTCGTAATAATTTGCAAAATATATGTTAGCTCAATTTTTCTTTACTTTTCTCCATTTTCAAACACAAACAACTTTCCAACCACTGCACAAACTTCGATGTCTATACACTGAAAGTAACGCTCGAAGTGTCACCTTTTCAACGAGCGTTTAGTGGTGTCGCTGCGATCTGTGTTTCCTGACTTATTTGCAATTGATGCCATCTATCAGGAAAAACACCACGAACTTTTTCCCAGACCCAATATTTCTAGCGCGACCCAGTAGTGCTTATCACTGCTGGGTAAACACATTTTGCTTAGGTCAGCGGTCCCACGCTGACCGGCGGGACGCGGAGCATCAGCGAGACGCGCGGCGCCCCGCTAATCACTCGCTACCTTTTACGATATTGCTCCGCTGTGCCCTCAGCACTGCTTTCCTATATTGTTTAGTTAGTTAATCTCCGGGGGCCGACCAAGACGGTCGACTTCTTTGCTTAACTTCTGTGCTTAAATGTTCATTTATTTAAACTCGTCCCTCACCAGACCAACTCCAATTCCTGGCCAGCACATTCTGGCCTAAAACCGAGACAAAAATATGTTATTTCTTCGTTGCATCCCTTTTGCCAAATCCGCGACGTAACAGAGTCAAACTTCGTCATACAGTAGCAAAACTATCAATCATACCCATCCGTTAACGACGTATTATAGCACTCCTCGCAAGCACTGAGTCCAAATTCAAAACACTTATATTCTCCGCTATAGCTTTCTCACTATACTTATTCAGTAAAGAAGTGCCGAAATACAGAACGTTCTGTTTTTTTATTTAAACATTTAATAAGCATAATAAAACTAAGAAAATAACCTGAGTTTGCATGCATAACAGTTGAACGTGATTCTATATTAACAAAACAGTTCAAAACAGCTTTCTTCAATCACCACTCATAGATACCTACACGAACGGTAGGAAAAGGGAGAAGTGGAAGGCGAAACTGTGCCCAACACGCTTGAGTAAATTCAAGCGGAGTCCAAATAGATGTAACCATACATATTGGTATTTATATTGTAACGGAACGCATTAAGGCGATCCGCTACTATGACTCACAACCTTCACCATATTCAAACCAGCCTACACAAACTAAAATAAGACATAAAATATACCAAAACAAGACAAAACACTCCAGACCGGATCGGAAGAAGATCGACCGGACGAGGAGAATAGGAAGGACTAGCAGGTACACACACAGCATTACAAATACACACCCTAAAAGTAATGGCGTCAATAAGAGGCCTGCCTAGCCAAAGTTCAAGATGGAAAACATACCAGTAGGCGTAACAACAAGAACACACCGGCCTACTAGCAAGCGTAGTAGCCCCCGCCCTACACAATCACCAGACCAAGCCTCAAACATACGGCACAACCCCAAATAGGCCACACTATCCAAAAGGCGAGAACATCTGGAACGCCACGACCCGGCAAACGTAGGAAGGAATTTATGGAACTATCGAGATGCCACGATACATAGAGAAAGATCCACAAAGTAAATCCTCATGAAACGTCGCTACGTACCCCCACTCACAAATTAAACATTAATATTAATAAAACACATAAAACCAACTTATATCGACCAAAAACCAAACGAAAAACATAGAGAAAACCATCATCACGTAGGAGAACACCAGAAAGTGATAAAAAACATATAAATCCACAAGAAATCAGTCCAAAAACCACCAAGGAAGAGATAATTAACTACAATTAATTATCCTGGACAATTAGTCGTCAACGAAACAGCAGGAAGACAGCCTACAAAACCGAGAAAGACACAGAGGGGCCTGAATCGGGAAAAACCCATAATCAAACCAGAGAAAAATCCAATAAAAACTTTGAACCTACAACAAGTAGGAGAATAACATTAGCCAGCGAATTTCAACCTCGCAGAACCCTCGTTTGAAACCCTAGAGGGCCAAAGAGCGGCTAAATATAGAAATTCGAGCAATAACGGGACTCCGACACGTCACCCCGCACCTCTCTCACCTAGTGATTGAAGTGTGACAAACATCACGTGACCTACCTCAAAACACCCTCCCGGGGTCCATCCGCTAACCTATATAAACCGCGACAGGATAAGCCTCGGGGCTCTTGTCACAACTAATAAGTCAAGACGAAGTGCTGCTCGACAGCACACCTAGTACATAAGATTACACGTAAATTCTCCATGTAACAACGACGTGTTCTTTCGATCAATTCGATTCCCCTGCATTGCGCTTGGCCGTCGTTTGACCGAACGAACCGATTAGAAACAATACTAATAGTTTGGGAAACACCATGTTAAAACGAGTGTTCTTTTTCTCAACCGATTCCCCTGCATTGCGCTTGGCCGTCGGTTGATTAAACGAACTCATTAGGATACTCTGTGAGGAGTAAGGCTCCCCTGCATTGCGCTTGGCCGCCCCTACTCACAGCGTCAGGGCACACTCCACTAACGGGTCCCCACGCATGGCGTCGTGGCTATCCGTCTCTTGGAGTGTGAAGAAGCACGAGTGACACAAGGTCAAGGGAGTGGCATCCTGACTGAGTGCACCGCGCATTAGACTCGTAGGGTGTACCTGCGTGGGTGGGACCACGTTAGGGCCAGCACCAGTTACCACCTGCATCTCGCGGATACCTCAGCTGGTCTCAATTAATCGAGAACCCAATCGTACGCCTCTAAATGGCACGAGAAGGTGCTTAATTAATTGCTAATAAAAGCTTCAGTATCCGGGGTCTAGGAAGAGCTAGCTGGTCAAGCTGCGAACCCGGTGTCTCTTGCGAACAGAAAGCGATAGCTAGGGACCCAAACAATAACAAAGCGAGAAACGATAGGTAGGTAAAATCATCCACACCACACCACCACACTACACTCGCGTCCCTACTATAGAATTCTGGCACGACCATCAGTAGGGCGGAGCCTCGAGAGGCAAGTCCGCTAACGAGCAATTCGAAACCACAACATTCGAAATAGCACAACACCAGCTAACGTCCAATGATTAAAATAAGGCGAACCAGTACATCTAATGAAAGTACGAAGGAACGCCCCGTATGAGGACCAAGCCTGCGACTAGACCCCCCCCCCTTTTCAAATAGAGATACACACGAATGGCCAACAGGATTCTGCCACCCTATCCTAATCGAGATCGATTAACATCAAAATTATGCCAGATTCAACGCGAACCCCTTAAAACTAGATAAATTGAGTGTTGAGCTCCATAAAGCTGATATCTAATCACTTTATGAATTATAAAGTCAAAAACCTGATTAGAACTGGAATCTCATATATTCCACATACGTAGGATAAACAAACACGCGTACTAGCGAACGCGAACCCCTTAAAAACTTGATAAATTGAGTGTTGAGCTCCATAAAGCTGATATCTAATCACTTTATGAATTATAAAGTCAAAAACCTGATTAGAACTGGAATCTCATATATTCCACATACGTAGGATAAACAAACACGCGTACTAGCGAACGCGAACCCCTTAAAACTAGATAAATTGAGTGTTGAGCTCCATAAAGCTGATATCTAATCACTTTATGAATTATAAAGTCAAAAACCTGATTAGAACTGGAATCTCATATATTCCACATACGTAGGATAAACAAACACGCGTACTAGCCAACGCGAACCCCTTAAAACTTGATAAATTGAGTGTTGAGCTCCATAAAGTTGATATCTAATCACTTTATGAATTATAAAGTCAAGACCTGATTATACATGGAATTTCGTAAATTCCACATACGTAGAATAAGAAAAATCGCGTACTAAGCAGCCGCGACCCCCTTGAAATTGATAAATTGAGTGTCAAGCTCCGTACCAGTGATACCTTATCACTGTACGAATATTAGAGTCAAAACCAACAGAAAAGGAATTGGAAAAGATTCCTCATAGGTAGACGTTAAGGACCGAATGTAAAGCGAGCGTGAGTGCAGAAGAACAACGAGATCGTTCCACATACCATCCTCCCTACCTTAGTTGCACTAACAATCAAACAACAGCTTCTCAAACAATCACGGGCCTTCCGCCCCGAACAAATAAAGAAAAGAATTACCCAAACAAAAAGAAAAGACCAATGATGAAAGGGTAAACAAAACCGCATGTCTGTCATGGACAAATGCGACGAAAAATAAACCTAAACTGAGGTCTTACCAACAAAAACAATAAAAATTACTAATAACAACCTAGTATTGATTGCAAATCTAAAACTTCCACGGATCCTCTCGCTCCCTCCAGCCCAGTGCACGAACTAGGTTCGAGCAAACTGTCTCTCCACACGATCACAGTAGAGATCACTCGGAGAAAAAAAACTCAAACTTAACGCGATTTTACACCGTAAACGAACTCTCGCGCATCATAACCGTATAAGAAAGAAGTGTTCAAAATCGCGAAACGTTTCAATATATTTAAACGGTATTTTCACGTTAACATTAAATTTTAGTTTTCTGAGGGGAAGAATTCGGGCTCGAACACTAAGATAATTAATTATAGACTTCTATAGGAGGTATAAGTAGGATTTATTCAATAATTCATAGAGAATTCTGCGGTGTTCGGCTTTTTGGGCGCCGTTAGCCGTACAATTTATTTGTGACGTATAATCGTTCTAAAGGTTCCGCGCTCTTCTTTATCCGTGATGATATCGGATTTTGACTTCTGCGCTCAGAGGTAGACGTCCCAACTAGGCAGAATCGAGCTCGGCCGTCTTGATCTTTCGCTCGGCTGGCTGCTGATGCGTTGTCTGCTGGGCTTGATTTGCTGTTGCTGGCGCGTCGGTCAGCTGGTATAGGCGCCGTGTCTGTGTCTGTGTCCGCGTTGTCGGTTAATTAATCAGAATAATTTGTTTTTCGTGGTGTTTCGCGTTTGGGCTCTTTGTTTGATATAGTCGTGCCGTTCCCGTGAATCTCCAGCGTGTTTTCTCGTGGTACTGGTGCTCTTAGTTCGCGAGTGGTGTTTTTCTATGTAGTGAAATATGACAGTCACAGTCTCTATGTTTTCCAATGATGTTAATTATTAATCATTTATTTGATGGATTTCTCCAGCAATCGTCGGTGTTGGATCTGGACGCTTCAGTTATTCTTCTATCTTGGTGAGTTGGTCTTTTATTTGATCTTTTTCTTATTCTTTATGTCTTGTTGAGTGGTTTTGTTCTCATCCAACGCGCTTGACAAGGCTAATAAAATTGGTTCTTCCCTAATTATTTTTCTATTTGATCTAAAATTCTCAATTAACTTTTCCTAAGTCTGGTTTGGTATTTACCTCCTAATTTCACCTATTAAGTAATTTTCCCACTCTTTATTTATAATTCTACTCCATAAATCTATCCCTACTCGGTGCGTAGACTTATTACATATTTTAAGTCTACCGTACCATGCCTGTGTGCCCTAATCTCCTTAAATATTATTTATTATTCTACCTCCTTTCTTTATGTTGTACCACGATTTCTTCCACCCTGCTTTATCCTTCAACCTGTTGGTGTCACTAACAAGTTTATGTCACATTTGTCGATGCGCTGCAGTAACAATTCTTCTTATAGACTAATCCTACTTATTTCTAATTACCCGATTTAAAACTACCTTATGCTATTTTCTTAAGTCTCCTAACTAAACCCAACTCATCTATTTTAATGCCACCAACTTTTTCTTCTCAATTTGTTTTTTAGAATATTTTCTGTTTTTACACGGTCCAATACTGTTCGGTATCAATCTTTTTATTAGTTCCTCCACTGACTTTTACTGTATTCTTTTATTTGTCAATCTTCTAATAAGTTTGCTGCGCTCACTCACACCCTTTTCTGTTAAAATTCTTGGATTTACTATGAATTTCTGGGTTTTGCAATATTTTCACTTCAGCGCACAAGCGAGTTCTGACTGGGTCGATACTTTGTACGTATAAGAGAGTTCTCTCTGTTTGAAGTCGCCTTTTATACTTGTTCTCTCCTTTCCCATTCTCTTATTTTAAATCCCCTTAAAATCTTATTCTAATATCTTATGTAATTTTTGTCTGTTTCAGCTGCCCCGCCACCGTGCCCTGCCGTTCCCCTCACCGCTTGAGCGAGGCCAGCCGGCCGCTGACCCGCTGTTTTTCGGCAGTGAGGGAATATTCAGGATCCAGCCTGTTTCGCGGTGTCTCATCATGGAATTTACTGCGAATTTATCATCTCCTATTTCTTGTATTTTCTTTATCCTTTGGTAATAAATGTTTTTATTTGTGTTAATTTTTGTTTTATTTTTTCTATCCTTTAGGATATGTGACTACGTCACAATGTACTGGACTTAATTTTTTTTCCTTTAAACTATCAGTTCATCTGTTTAATCTGCTTCTGCACTCATCTCTAAATAAAATAGATCGAAAAAAAAAAGAAAGGAACGAAAACATACATATATATTTTTGCTTCTATCAGTATGATTAATAAAATCTGCACACCCACGCATGCAAATAGCATACGTTTTCGCAGGAAAAATAAAATACTGTATCACATATTAATCCAAATTTTATGATCCATAGAAAAATGGTGAGCATTAACTGGAAATAAAATTCTACGAGTCATTAACTCAAATATATACCAATCAGTACTAGCTATTATAACAAGTTGTCTACGTGCCCCCTGAGTGGAAGGATGTGGCCGCTGTCATCTTGGACGGGCAAAGAGTCCTCCTCCATTAACTCTGAGGAAACAACCATCTACGTGAAAAGACGACACCCTTCGTCACCAGATGGGCGAGATCCATATTGTTCGTCAGCAAGATCATCATACGTGCTTAAAACATTGAAAACTCCATGATCTCCAAGATCCTCAAAAACTTCGAGAACATCGAAATTTCGAAAAAAATTCGAAAACACCAAGAACTTCAATATCTTCAAACATTCAATAACTTCGAGAATTTTGAAGCTGTAACAACTTTGAAGGACTTTAAGAACTTCTAGAACTGTAAACAGTTTATCACTTATTTCGGATCGTATACACAATACCATACACACCCAAACCATTGAGACCATCGAGACTTTCAAGAATTCCAAAAACTTCAATAAAAATATTTTCTTTATTTTCAACAACTTCGTGAATTTCAGAGCTTCGATATCGCAAAGGACTTCAACTAATTTTAAAACTTCCAGAACTTCGAGAATTTCTGAGCTCCAACTACCGAAAAGAACTTCAAGAACTACTAGAACATCAAACATTCTAATAACTTTACGAACTTCAGAACTTCAACAACATCAAGGACTTCAAGAGCGTCTTCACCAACAACGATGCACCAAAAACCTATGATAAAAATTATATATGTACATTTATTAATACATCGGCACCATTGGAATCCAGTAAACCACATCAAGTGCCTGAGAAAGAAAAATATTATATCAAGTAATTAAAAAATATAATCGCACTACCACTAAAAGAAGTAAGTAAAATTAAGAAAGGACATATAACAACAAAAGTATCTTAGTAACAAATAAGTACGCGAATAAGAAATCTGAATCAGCACCAAGTAGTCTAGTAATGGAAATAATCCATTAATTTAACATAAAAGGAAAATATTCCGGGAAATAGATTCCTACGAGTGCGTAATCAAGTGGTAATTGTACTCAAGGCAAGTTATGTATATAAGTATTAAGAAAATTATATATATACCTACCATCTCTTTGCTATAAGTGAATTCAATCAAATCTTTGAAGAAAAAAAAAGAGACAACGAAATCTGTCACCAATCATAGATTCCAATTCACTACACTGAAAAACATAATAATATTTACTAATTGTAAAAACGAAAGGAAGTAATTGCATGTTCGTCATTTCGATTATTAGGTTTCTCCTTATAATCGTTTTAAGGGGGGAAGTGTTACGTCGTGACGTAACCATGCTCCAATATCTTTCTTTCTTTTAAAGAAGATCATAAACCTGCACTGTAGTCGGGTCCTATAGTTACCAGAGATTATACGGGTATAATGACGGCCGAAGGGGTGAGACCTGCAGCCACACCGAGGCAGGGCAGTGGGAGCACAGGGTGCACGCTAAGAGGGGACGGCCAGGTACACCACTGTACCTAATAACGCGGGCTGTAATCGGCAGTTGCAGGGGCAACCGCTCTAAGGCAGTAGCCAGCCGGTGCGGCCGAACTACTGAGGCCTGGAACTACCTGGAACTACCTGGAAATTTTCCGGGTGACCTGCAGGGACCGAGTAAAAGAACTAATGACTCCGCCTCCCCGTGGCCCCCGCTGGTAACAGACCGAGGATGTGGAGGAGTCTCGATCCCTCCCCATCGCCGGTGCTGGCTAAGTGAGTCATCGCCCTCTAGGGGGGAGGATTTTTCCAAACCAAACGTGCGATAACATCTGGTCGTGGTAGTTCCTTCGGCTGTGGTATAGTCTCGATGGTGGGTCTAGTTTAATTAATCATCCGTCGACCATCAGACGCGAGTTAATAGTGCTGGTTGGGGGAAACCCGAGGTACAGCCTTCCTGCAAAGGAATTAACGTAAAATCACACCTTGTACCTAATAACGAAAAAATAAGAGTTGGTAGGGCACTGCCTCACTCTAACGGTCAGTGTGGACGTGCCTGAATCTCGTATCAAAAGTTTTCCCTCTACGGCCTGTGGATATCATTTGCGGCGCGTGTCACCGAAGTCTTTAATTGGTTCGTACCCACTTGCTCTGTTCACGACTGTCGGGTTCTCGCTCCCTTCTCCCTGTCGTGTACTGTATCTGGGTCACGAAAGTAGACCAACTGCCCTAGCAACGTCTTCATTGCTTTGGAAGTTCTGATATGCTACGACAGTAGTATGTATACACCTTTGCTCCATACCACTCCTATCTCCACTCCTTCCCCCACCACGTGGCTGCCCCCACCACGTGGCTGCCCCCACCACCGCACTTTTCCACCGCCGCGCTACCCACTCTGCTTGACCAGTGTCGGTAACGTGGAGATGGTAAAGTGAGGTGGTGTGGGTACCTTGGTGAACAAGGAAGAGTAGAGATAAGAGCAGGATGGAGCAAAGATGTACACATACTTGGAATAAAATTTTTAACTCACCCTTGTGTTGGCGGCATCTACGACGACTCTCCAGGGTGACGGGCACACGGATATATGCACACACACGCATTCTCTCTCTCTCTTACTCACTCACTCACTCACTCACTCACTCACTCACCCTCACATCAAAAACCACAGCTACGCGCCAGGGTAATGGGAATTACCCGCACCCATGGAGCGTGGACACCGTCAGGGGTTCGCATGCGTATCCCGATCAGCGTATCATTACCGCGCGTTCCATCGATCCGATCTAAATAGCCGTCCTCGTCAATTAAATGATCGAGGCCGAATACCGTACACTTCACGAGCAGCGCCGGTAACACACTAATCGGCGGCTCGGGGTGGAATAGTTGCTGCCAATCGACGTATATCGATTCATCGATATCGACAAGCAGCACCTCGCAGCACCCGTCATCATCCATGTCGATGATCTCACCGCGCATAGCCCTTTGATGCCGCACATGAGGCTCCCGCACACAAGTCCTCAAATTTAAATACACTCCTCTCGGCAAGTCCATCAATATATAGTTTCTCCAAATCGTCCTCTAGTTTTTGCCACGCAACACACATTAATCCCGTACGTAGGAATATCGCGTTATCCCCCGCTCCACAAACCACCTGACACACAAAAGCCACGGCTAGAGCGAAGTTGTCGTACCGCGGGTACATATTTTTTATCGATTTAAACTTTTGTCGTGCACTGCTAAAGACAGACTGAATGCTCCGGATGATGCTGGCAGTGATCACAGCGTTTGAAGATAACAAACGCCCCTCTGAATCATAATTAGGTGTGCAGCGCTTTGAATGCAATGTCAGCGGTTTTGCACGTACGTACCGCTTTTTGCTGTGCTTCTCGTGAAGCGATTGCTCTGCAGTAAAAGACGCAGAATATGATACCATACCGCGAGAGACCTCGATTATAATTTATATATAATTATATCATAAAATAAGAGACACACTAAGCCGATGTATTTGTTTTTAATTAATCAATATTTTATTCAAATCACTTTACACATATTTACCGTCGTATGCAACAAAACAATTTATTTTTATCACTGTCTGATCGTCGAGAGGCAAAAGCATTGTAATATTCACGCACTAATCTGTCGTTTTTCATTACAGTATCGCTAAAGAGATTATTAAATCGCGACATGGTGACGCCTCACGACATAAGATGTAGGAATACGATGCAAAATTGTCCACGCACATCCGACGTATTACTCTGTAGCTGCTTGAGGCCGTACCGATAGAACTTGCAGTTTCTTCGTAGTCGTGCGAGATGTTGCGGTATAACCGGTGGTAGCCCGTTGCTATCAAAGTACATTCCTTTTCCATGATGGTTAACGTATATGACGATCCAATGCTCTCCAGGTCCGTCGTGGTTATCCGTGTTAACTACGAGTCCGGCAGGTAACGACCATACACGGGGAATTCTATCAGCTGGGTATACGCCAACGGTTGAAAGTGGTAGATACTGCAGACTCTCGTAGATTTGTCTAGTGTTCATGCTGAACACATAGTCAAAGATTAAATGATGTCCGATATGCTTTGAAAGACGTATTGTAACATGGTTACATGCAGGAGCAGGGAAAGAAATGCGATAACAATCGTATTTGGGATAACAGAGTGATACTCTCGAGCATGGATCGTTATTTCAAACAGAAGAGAGCTCGAATACAGGTGAAAAGGGCAAAAACACCTGAGCGACAGACTCGGTACAGATGTACCGAGGTTTGCGGGCAATAGGCCATCGCCCCGGATAGAAAAAACTAGAGCTGTCGCCGCTCCGAAATTCCCTCGCTGACGGAAACAGCAGGTCAGCGACCGGCTGGCCTTGCTGGGAGGCGAGGGGAAGGCGGTGAGCGCGGCAACGGCAGATCGCAAAAGCCGAAAAGATGCGTTAGGATTTGAATATGATGACGTAGGGTTCAGGGGAACGAGGTGAAGGCTATAAGAGGGCCTGCGCGGAGTGGGAGAGCTCTCTTGATTTTTCGACACGAATACGGAAGGATAAAAAAAAATAAATAGTCGAGTAAAAGTATAAAATGGAGAAGGAATCCTTTTGCTATGCGTTTTGGTGATAAAACTCGTAAATAAGTGAGTGCGAGTGCGCAAGTCAGGAAGATCGGCGAAAAGAAAAACGATAGTTATGTCGAGATATTACTAAGAAATAAATAGTAACCAGTGATATAGTGGAGAAAACCGCAAATCATAAAGTTGAACGGGTGGATAAATAAAATAGGATAGATGCGTAGAATATAAGCATCAAATTCTGCAGATAGTTTAAATCTCCGAAATAAACGAGAATCGCAACGGTGTAAGAGTGGAAGCGAGAGAGGGAGTGACAGCCATACGGGAAAGAAAGAGAAAAGAATTGTAAACAGAGTTTCTACACTCTGTCCAAAGAGAGTCTGGGCCGTGTGGTGGTATGTGTGTGAACAAGGAGGAATACCAAGAATTCCGGGTAAAATAAGTAGAAATAATAATAAATAAAGTCGAGGGAATTCCCTAATTTTTGTAACCGAGAAAATAGAATTAGGAAATATAGAAGATAGAATAATTATAATTAAATGATAATAAGTAGCATTAATACGTAGGAAAAATAAATACCAGTAAACGCATCTCGCATCCGAAAACATAAATGATAAAGTGCGGATGAGCGAAAGCAGTGTGGAAGAAAAAGAATTGTGAGTAGAGTTGATACACTCTACAAAAAGAGTGAATGCGCAGCGAAATAGCTCGGGAAGTGAGATCGTTATGTGACAGGTATACCGGGGTACCGTCTGATGAGAGGCGAGAGTAAGCATAATAAGAGCAAAAGAGAGAGTAACGTGAATAGAGTTAGGCCGCTATATGGAAAGAGTGAGTGCGAGGAGGAATAGCCAGTGGTGCGGTATATCTGTGCATAGAATATATAGTGATACCGTGCTACCGGACCACAACAGACTTCCGAGGAATACTAAGAATTCGTTCATCTGAACTATTATAATAAATTGCGGAAATAATCGTTAGAATTACGTGTGTAAAAAGAACATTACGATAAATTTAATGAACGTAATTAAAAAGTGACGTTTTTACGAAATTGTTTTTTTTTAAATAAAGCCCTACTGTCAACCACTAAGAAGTCTCAATTAATTAGTACCGTGATCGAGCCCGAATTCCCACGAAAAATAAAATTATTGTTAACGGGAAAGAAGAATACCGTTACAGTATATATATGCAAAATTTATTTCACAGCATCGTCGATCCTGTCACGACTACATGATGAAGATTTCTCCTCTTTCTTATTCTCTTCCTTTTCGTCTGCTGACCAAACATCCATGTATGATTTTCCTTTAAATGGATGCTCGCGAAGCCAATTTTTTATTTGGAAAGCCTGGCGCATTGCACAATGCGAAGACGGTGTATCGTTTATCATAGCGTGTCTGAAGCATCTTCGGCATAAATGTGTACGATGGGGCGCCCTCCTCATCCTCCAGGTTGGAAATTTCACGACTCGTGATATCGCAAAGAAGTATAGCCTTCTCGTGACCCGTGTATAGATGCGTCTTGATTTTCGCGAAATTTCACGCAAGTTAGCGTATGCTTGTTTACAGCTCACATCACCCTCGTAGTATTCCAGACCATGAAAATATTTCGAGAGAAAATTATTCTGGCTTCGCGGATGCTGTGGTAATACGGCAAAGTGACACGGCGGTGCGATGATCCAATGAGCAGAGTTCGGTCTATCCACTGCTACCACGGCAATTTCTTTCGGAATAAATTCCGAGGCCTTACCACGCATTCCCTGTATATCCACGACGATATCCATTTTCAGGTCTAATCCGTACAGATGCTCGAGTTCGACTACGTCTCTTAACACGAAATAATTTTATGCCGACATCAGCACATTTTTCGCTTATCTGGTAAAATCCACCATTCCTTGCCGTGAGGCATCAATTTCAAGGACATTATCATATTCCGCGTAGACTGCACAATTTATCGTTGAAGCAAGCGCGGATGTAACGGTTTCGAAGCTATTTAAGCACCATCTACATACAACGAGAGATAATTTATCTTGTAATTTTGGAAATTGAATGGATTCATACTGAAGTCGCCGTTAATCGCCTTGTTATCGACAAAACCGATAATTATACGCTTCGGCAATTGACCTAACACGATATTATCGATAGTCTCTCCTCGAACACCAGAGTGTATTGAAACGGCTTTTGCCTCGACTCTCGTAAGAGGTTATTTGCCGTAGATTTTTCCAGAGTTCTAGTATGCGAGAGCAGCACACCAGGAGCTATTTTTGTTCTACGAACGAGAAGCGATGCCTCGAGAATCTTTAAGCCGCATTGACCATTCTTTGTAACCCCACAAGACAAAATGAATCTCTAGACCGCACCAACCGTAGTCGCATCTCGACGCCGTTTAATAGGAACCGCTCCTGATTGAATATATCGCAATGCAGATGACCGAGCAAGTCTACAGTTTTTTCGACATTGTTGTGCCGCGGAATATTCCACTCCGTATTTCATATATTCGAGAATATTCCATAGCAAAGGAACATTGGAATTCGTTTAAGACAGGAAACGAAGTCCAATGCCCGATCGTACGAACGACCCCAAGAACGCCAACGCAGCATGAGCGACTCGCTTGGCGTTCGACGATAGGCTAACGCTAAAATTGCGAATGAAGGAATTTTCGTGAAGACAGTTAACAACTGCTTTACGAAAGACAGTTATAAATTAGACTCAAGATAGAACGGGTTGGTTCCTCGTCAAATACTCGAAAGAACATATTATTGTACATTCTTACATTGACTTTTAAATAGACAACGGAAAGTTACCGTTGCCTATAATAAATACTTCCTTTTATATAAATTCGCGTTTTCATCGAAAACTCGAGATTCATCTCCTTATCGGCAAACGATCCCAAAAATAACAACTTTTTAATATTATACCGAATACTAAATAATCCAATTACCCGGTATCGGCATCACATTTGGTGGCAGCGGTGGGATCTGCTGAAGTTAAGTGATACGTGATTTATTTGGGCAAAAGTGTTTTGGACAAAGTTAAGAATGTCTCTGAAGTGACCACTACGACGCGTGCAAGGACACCAGTGTAGTTCGTGAAAACCCGACTAATCTGAACGTCGGTGCGATGTGACATCGGTCAACCGTGTAAAATCCCGATTGTCGGTGTTACGTCAAGTCGTGGAAAAACGCACAAAGTGTGCAACCGAGTACCCAAAGCGGTAATTTGAGACGAAGCCGTCGCGCAGTCATTGCCGACGCACAGAGCCCAGGAACCACCAAGAGACGGGTCAACGGTACCAGGGAGGATAACTGGACCAGCCTTCGAGGGAAGCTACGAGATAACAGGTCTACAGCACCGGAGGAACTGTACCCGAGAACAACGCCATGGAAAGGACCGTCTCCCAGATTATCTTTCTGTAAGTGGTGGTTACATTACTATTACATATTGCCGTGATAAAAAAAAAAAAAATTTTGCCAAAGCCAGAGTAGAACCGATATTTGGAAAAATATTCCACTAGATATATATTTCTCTTGAGATTCTGTGGGAATATTTTAAAGTAGAGTTTGCCGCGAAATTAGCAAACAAGTCAGAGTCTAGAGGAGCCCGATCAAGACATAGGGGCAACTTGCTAGAGACGACGTTGCCTGGCGCAGGGGTAGACCCCACAGCCGGATTAGCCGCGGCCGTAGGGGACATCGTTTACGAAGCGCGCAGGGCCATATTCAAGCTCTCGCCGTCGGGGCGATTCCCCTCGACCAGACAAGAGGCCCTTGTAGACCGAATAACGGCCCAGTTTGGCGTTAACCCACGTAGGGGTGCGTCGTTTGGGGATTTCGACAGCGACGTTAGCGACGACGTTTTTAATACAGCAACTGGCGACCGAACGCCCGAGCGCGTCACCGAAAACATGGTTGACCAGGAAATAAAGAATATGCGAACTATAGATAGAGTAGGTTTCTTTGCAGCTACCGGTACGACAGCTCGGTCGGCACAGCACGGGTACACGATCGTTTGGACGCGGTCGACCGAAGCCAACGCGAATTGGAAAGAGTTCGACGACAATATGAAAGGCTGCAGCGCGAGCACGATCGAGGCCAACGCGAACTCGATCGCGAACTCAGGGAGGCCGAAACACCGTCGGCAAGACGGAACCTCGCGGACACGCTCAACGAGATAGGTGCGGACGAGTTCGAACTCATCCGGTCCCTACGAGAGCAAAACGCCGAACTATCGCGGAGACTGGAAAATACAGGGTTGGAAGAACGCCCGATACCACGTCCGCGGTCGAGGCAAACCTGATTTGAGGAATCATATTATCCCTCTGCGGATCCCGTGTTCCAAAGGGAACAGCAGAGGGTGCCGGAAACATCGAGTAGGACGCTCGATCTTGGTCTAGCGCTAAAAAACATCAAGCGTTTCGACGGAAGCAAGATGATGAACTAGACGCCTTCTTACAATCGTGCGAGACTGTTTTCAAGCGAGTAGCGCCCCGGGATCAAGACATCCTGTTAGAACTGGTGCTCAGCAGCAAGCTCGAGAGTAGGGCGTCCAGAGAAATGAAGCAGAAAGTCATCCTCTCGGTAGCACAGCTGAAAACCGAGCTGGAGGCTCTGTACGGGAAGCGGAAGTCGTTGCCTGCGCTACAGGTAGAATTCAACTCCCTCCGGCAGGGCCAAGGAGAGGACATCGCGGTATACGCCGCAAGGACCGAGCGCATCAGCGTCAATATAATAGAAAAGCTCTGCGAAGAAGCCACCACGATGTTGGAGATGCGCATCATCGAAAAGATAACACGGAAGAGCGCACAGGCCAACTTCGAGAATGGACTGCATGGGCAGGTCCAGATCCTGGTGAAATCGCGCAATTACGCCACCCTCCACGAGTCCGTTACGGGAGCCATCGAGATCACAAATATGGTGCAGCCAAACGTAGGGGCAGGTGGAGCATTAAGCCACCCCAGAAGATTCCAAGGCGCACAATCCCGGCAGGGAGAAAACTGTTACACCTGCGGAAAAGCCGGACATATGGCTCGAGACTGTACCCGTAAATCGGGAAGAGTAAGCTTCCCTGCGCCTAGCAAGAACAAGTCCATACACAACGTGGACATCGTGTGCAACTACTGCCAGAAGAAGGGCCACGAGTGAAAGGACTGCAGAAAACGATTGTCACAAAATAAAAGTGAGCCAACGCAGCCGCCCCGACAGCCAAGAAACGCAGGCTACAAAGATGCAAAAAATACGGTAACTGCGGGGCCAGATCCAGCCACTGCAGGCGTGAACACGCTGGGCGCACTGAGACTGAATACGCTAACTATCCAGCAGAGACCTGCGTGCAAGCAGAAGAAAACAACGCTGCAGCTCCTACAAGTAACGCTGCCAGCGTCGAGTGCCACCGCCAGCGACTTCGATATCGATGCACCGTTGGCCACGACCGGGGTACTCACCCTCAAGGCGGACACCGGAGCGCAGTGCAGCATAATCAAGGAAGGATGTCTCAAACCAGAGACCATGGTGAGTGACTGCACCGTAGAGCTGCAAGGGGTGGCGGGCGAAAAATTCACCCCCCTCGAGACAGCTAAAATTGTGCTCGAGACACCGGCTTTAAATGTAGAGCATTGGTTCTACATCGTTCCGAACAATGTGCCGTTGAAGGTCCACGGACTACTAGGCATGAACTTTAACAAGCAGCATAAAGCGGATATCCTGCATGGCGAGATGCTCAAGTTGTATGGGCACTGCATGCCGCTACGAGACGGCACGAAGAGCATATATTCGTCACCACGCAGTAGAACTGCCGCCACATGCAAGTACATAGGCCTGCTTACAAAGATAAATCTTCCTTCCGGAAACGGGTCTAACATGGATGCCGCCAAGGAAAATAAATTTGTCGGACTACCTATAAGGAGCGGAATCAGCCGAGGCAAAGTAGCGAGATTCCGTGTCACACCATCAAAAACCAATAGAGTGAGTTTAAATGTTTCTAAACACGACGGGGAAGTGCAACAGCCGACGGCGACTCTCGAGCCGTCGGAGATAGCGAAGGCCGTACGTAGCCGACAGGTCAAGACACTGCGCGTAAGCTCAGAGAGCACGGGGAAGAAGGCCAAACGCTTTGCGCAGCAACAACGGAAGCCCGACTTCGTGCCCCCCAGCAGTGAAAAGCAAGCAGCCCACGCAGGAATAATGTGCGAATAAAAACGTGTATTCCATCTACGAAGGAACGAGCGACAGCGCACGCATGAGGTGCAGCTTCGCGCACCCTTCAAGTTCGAAACGAAAGACCGAGGATCGCAACCCTTGCCTGGGAAGAACGTAAAATCGGGGCATGCGCAGCGTGCATGCAGATCGCTCAACTGAACCCCACAGCCCCGCCGAAAAGCCGTGCGGTCGGGGAAGGGGCAGACAACGCAAGCTACATACGCAAGCCACTGGTAAGACTGCGAGCACCGCTGACAAGGACGGAGCGGGCCCAGCACAGCATGGCGGACCCGCGAAGCGCGGAAGGCCGCGAAAAGCAAACGTAGCGAGGCCGCTCGAGACAGAGAGCGACCCAACGGCGGAGCTAACGGTGGGCACACCGAGCGACGAAACTGCGGACAGTGCATCGCAAAGGCCTGCTGAGGAAGCGAAGCACGGCGGGGCCCATAGCCTATGAACTTCCAGCAGCGCGGACGAAGACAGCGTTATAAGAGAGTATAGCGACTGTCGCAGTGGCGTAGCCACTCCTTCTGCCGATGACCGCCAGAAAATAATTAGAGAATACCACGACACCCCTATAGGAGGGCATCAGGGTATATGGCGTACCTTACATCGGATTCGGACCAAATACGACTGGCCCGGCCTGAGAAGAGATTTAGAAAATTATATATCGTCCTGTGGATCCTGTCAAAAGAATAAAATCAGGAAAAAGGAACGAGTGCCGATGGTAGTAACGGACACCCCATCGAGGTCATTTGAAAACGTCGCGGTCGACATCGTCGGACCTCTACCGGAAAGCGCTTTCGGGGAAAAATACATACTCACGTTCCAGGACGCGCTTACAAAATACAGTGCAGCGATATCACTGCCGAACTAAGAGGCTTCGACAGTCGCTAGAGCACTCGTAGAAGAATTGATCTGCCGGCACGGAACGCCGGAAATAATATTATCAGATCAGGGTACGAACTTCCTGAGCTCGACCTTCAAGAAAATGTGTCGACTGCTGCGAATCAAGAAACGACAGCCTACCATCCGAAATCAAATGGTGCATTAGAAAGATCGCATCGCACTCTCGCTGAGTACCTAAAAAATTTCATAGATGAGGATCAAGGAAATTGGGACGAGTGGCTGCCGTATGCGATGTTCACGTACAACGCCACTCCACATACGGGGACCGGACTGTCGCCCCATGTATTGGTGTATGGACGCGAGGCCGAATTGCCGACCGCCGTGAACCAAGAACCACGCAGCACTTATGCCTATGATGACTACGTCCACGAGTTACGCGAGCGATTACGTGGCGCATGGACTGTAGCACGAGACAACCTGGAAGGCGCGAAAAGACGGTCGAAGACTACATACGACCATGGCGCAAAGGTGCAGGAGTACCGCGTCGGCGAACGCGTACTCCTCCGTGACGAGACGGTGCGAAGGGGGCGGTCAGCCAAGCTGACCCCGAAGTGGACGGGTCCTCACGAAATAGTAAAGAAGAGGCCCCCCGTCAACTACGTGGTCCGGAAGGGACGTAAAATCCAGGTGGTGCACGCAAACCGCCTGAAGCTCTTTATCGAGCACTAATAGCTCAGGAATTGAGGAATTCAAATACTTATAGCTAGTTAAAACTAAATATTAGCTAGAAAATAAATGTGGGAAGGAGCCCCTCAGGACGCAGGGTAGGGAGCTCCAATAAAGTAGAAGAGGTCTTAGGAGTCCTAGGTTTATCAACAGGAAAAAGAGCGTATACATATCGGAAAAATATATTGAACCAAACAATTAAAAAGAAATTGCAATTTCATTACGCAATCCGGAGGGGACGGAATACTGTGATCGTGCCAGAAAAGCACCGCGAAAAATGTATAGCATATTAATACTGACACAAGATAGTGTTCAGCATAGAGTGTAAAAAGAATATATGGAGTAAATTGAAGAAATGAAGCCTCTAGGAGCGTACTTAATTTTGAAAAAAATAAGTCAACGTGCACACTCTATTCGGTTGATATACACATGTTAATAAGCCTCAGAGTGAGGAAGAAGGCACGCGTAGACAATCTAGTCCCAACGCTGAATAGAGCACAGAAAGGCCTACAGCGAAAATGGACACAAATAACCGGAATACTGGCTTTGGTAGGCGTATGTATAGTAACCGCCCGAGATTTCAGCATCAAAACCATCGGGCGAACGTCGCAGGTCATCCGAAAAAACTACCTTCCGTCGTTCAATTTAACACTGACGGAGACGGGATGCAACATATCCACAATCTGAGTTTCTACTCACTGGGTGCAGTAGCACCAATAGCCTTAGTTGGTTATGTTCTGTTTAAATGTTACAGGTATCAACGAAACCTAACACCAACAAGGACAAGCGAAGCAACGACCCCGGCAGCAGCCGAGGTAAACATGAACCTCGAGCAGCTTGGACGACAACAGCCAGAGGAGCAACTGCGATCCGAACTGGCCAGAGTATGCACCCGTCCCCCCAACCGAGAACGACTCGCTCGGCACGAAAGACGATAAGAAGCAAAAGAAAAAACTTCGTAGTTAACTAATGAAAAAATGAAAAATTTTATTGTATTGTTATATAATGTCAAACTGTAAAATTGTATCAAATTGTAAGAGGAAATACGGAAAACCAATCGAAGAAAAAATTTTTAGAGAAAAAAATTTTCCTTTTAAGGGGGATGTTGTGCCGCGGAATATTCCACTCCGTATTTCATATATTCGGGAATATTCCATAGCAAACAAACAATGGAATCCGTTCAAGACAGGAAACGAAGTCCAATGTCCGATCGTACGAACGACCCCAAGAACGCCGACGCAGCATGAGCGACTCGCTTTGCGTTCGACGATAGGCTAACGCTAACATTGCGAATGAAGGGATTTTCGTGAAGACAGTTAACAATTGCTTTACGAAAGACAGTTATAAATTAGCCTCAAGATAGAACGGGTTGGTTCCTCGTCAAATACTCGAAACAACATATTATTGTACATTCTTACATTGACTTTTAAATAGACAACGGAAAGTTGCCGTTGCCCATAATAAATACTCCCTTTTATATAAATTCGCGTTTTCATCGATAACTCGAGATTCATCTCCTTATCGGCAAACGATCCCAAAAATAATAGCTTTTTAATATTACACCGAATACCGAATAATCCAATTACGCGGTACCGGCATAACAACATTTAAAAATTGCTTTCTCTGTACTGAAACGTTCCGCGATTGTTGCACACTTTTTCAGCTTCAGCTGTTACGCGCGTCTTATCAAGAGGTGGCGTGAAATCGCGTAGTTTTTAATTTTGTTTCGAGCGGTTTCTTTCGAGATCGTGTGGAAGAGGGAGTTAGCTCGAAACCGGTTCGTGCTCTGGGCTGGATGGAGTGAGAAATGTCTGTATTTTTATGGATATGCTATCAATCTATTTGGTTGTTGTTTTTTTATTGTTGTTATTTGTGAGACCTCAGTTTAGGTTTTTATCGTGTCGCATTAGTCCTTGTGAGACCGGCGATTTTGTTACCCTCCCATCATTGGTCCTTTGACTGATTGGGTAATTCTTTCTTTTCTTTATGGTGCTGAGGGCACGGAATTATTTGATACTTCGATTGATTGTTAGTTCAGACAAGGTAGGAAGGATGTTGGAGGGATGATCTCGTTGTTTGTACGATCTTCACGTTCGCTTACAGAATTTTTCCTACAGGCTACGCATGTGGAATTGCTTCCGGTGTGTCTGGGTCTTTTAGACTCTATAATTCGTAAAATAAATGGAATAGTTTCCAGTCTCGATTCGGGTTTTGATTCTACCATTCGTGAAGTGATCAGATATCACTTGCACGGAGCTTAACACTTAATTTATTTTTCTACATGGGTTGTCACGTTTGCTTAAACGCACTTTTCTAAAACTACGTAAATGGAATGATTTCCAGTCTCAATTCGGGTTTCGATTCTACCATTCGTGAAGTGATTAGATATCACTTGCACGGAGCTTAACACTAAATTTATCTAAAGAATTTATGCTGTTGTGATTGTGAATTTTGAAGTTCTAGGATATGGTTGGTCGAATCAGGGCTTCGCGTGTCTCTATGTGAGGCGTACGGTGTGTGGCCTATCTTTATTTGTTGCCGGCTTAGTCCTCATACGGGGCGTTCCTTGGTACCTTCGTTAGAAGTACTGGTCGGCCTTGTTTTTAATCATTGGACATCTAGCTAGTTGTCGTGCTCGAGGGTGTTATTGTTTGGTAGATGCCCGTACGCGTGATCTGCCGTGTAAGGCTACGCCTTTCTGATGGTTGCGCGGTGAGTGTATAGTAAAGACTCGAGTGTAGTGCGAGGGGGGAAGGAGTGTGAATTTATCTACCTATCTCTACTCGTCTTTGTTATTGTTTGGGTCCCTCTCCATAGCTCGCTGTTCGCAACCGATACCGGGTTCGCAGCTTGACCAACTAGCTCTTCCTATACCCCGGATACTGGAGCCTTTAGTTGCTCTCAATTAAGCCACCTTATTGCGCCTTAGAGGCTTTACAATTAGGTTTTTTAATTGGTGCAATTGGCCTGGGTATTCGTTCGTCACAGGAGGTAGTTGGTGCTGGCCCTGTCGTGGTGCCACCCACGCAGGTACACCCTACGAATCGGTTGCGCGTGGTGCAACAAGCCGGGATCCCACTCCCTAAACCTGGAGACACACGTGCTTCTCCACTCTGCAGAAGACGTGTAGCCACGGCGCTATGCGTGGGGACACGTCAATGCAGAGTGCCCTAACGCTGCGATTGGGGGCGGCCAAGGCGCAATGCAGGGGAGCTCTTTCCTCGCAGTGTATCCTAGATAATTCGTTCACTCAACCGACGGCCAGGACGCGATGCCAGGGAATCGGTTGAGAGAATGAATACTGTTTCTGACAAGATTTTTCCCAAACTGTTAGTCTTTATCGAGATAGCTGCGTTCGGTCAAACGATGGCCAAGGCGCGATGCAGGGGAATCGTTTGATCGAAAGCCTGCTTTTTGTGTTACATTCTGAATTAAAAATGAATTTATTGTGGCTGTCGGGCAGCGCTTCGTCTTGAAGAACAGATTTTCAACAAGAGCCTCGAGGCTTGTCCGGTCGTGGTTTATATAGTTTAGTGGATGGGCCCCGAGGGAGTGTTTTTGGGTATGTCACGTGATGTTTGTCGCCCTTCAATCACTAGGTGAAGGAGGTGCGGGGTGGTGTATTGGTATACCGTTATTTCTATATTTAGCCGGGCTTTGTCTTCTCTGGGTTTGGACCGCGGTTCTAGCGAGGTTGAATTTGTTGGCCTGTGTCAAATTGCTACCCGCAGGAGGTTCAAACTTTTCCTGAGAGCTTTTTATTGTTTAATGCATGTTTTAACTACTTATTCTCATGTGTGGTTTTGCTGATGCTTCGTATGTATTTCCTGGTTTACGTTCTGATTTGGTTTGCGCTAGACTTGTTTAATAATTGTGAGTTTGGTGTTTTATCAGGTGTTTTCTAGCTGTCTTTCCTGGTTTTTGTGTTATTTTGCTATAGAGTATTCTATCCGGTTAGGGCTTGCCCTAGTCTTGATTTGTTAATTGTTTGTTGTAATGTTTAGGTTCGTTTTGTGCCTTTATTTTGTTATTAATGTTTGATCATTGAGTGGGGGTATGTGGTGAGGTTTCATGTGGAATCCCCTTGTCGTTTTACTCTTGAAAGTTTGTGGAATCTCTAAAGTTCCACAAATTCTTTTGTAATCTCGCCGTATCGTGGCGTTCTCCGCGCATCGTGTAGGTGTGGTGTGGTTGGCTTGAACGGGTGAAGCGGGCTATGTCTTCCTAGCTGGGTAAGGCGTTTGTTGTTACGTGTCGTTCCGCCTGCTTCCTACTGGGCGGGGTGTACTACGCTGAGGTTTGGGCTATAGCGTGCTGATTTGGCCGGCCCCTCTTCTTCTTGTGCGAGCTTCCTGCGAGCTCTGTTTGTTTTGATAATAGTTTTTGTGTCTAGGTGGGGCCTGTATAGGACGCCATGCTGATTTAGGGTGGGTACTTTCGCTTGGCGGTGTGTACCTATTCTTATGTTATGTTGTCCTAGTCCCACTGGCGTTCTTTTGTCTTGCGTAGGCTAGATGTGTGGGTGGTAATTACGGTTTTATTATGGTACCGGAGCGCCGTGATGGCGTTCCGTTACAGTACAAGACCCGTATTTCCCGATGTTATATCATCCATTTTTCAGGGGTATCGTCGTACCAGAGAACGTCCGTGAGATGCGAATTTTTTGCTGCTGGATCGTAATTCAAAAGTGTTTCTATGTACGCTCGATAAGCGTAGGCATTATTTAGAGGTGAAACTAATTTTTTATTCAGGTATACATCCACCTGATTAAACATAGAATGGAAGAGATTGTTTACAGGGCCGGCACTTACTTTCGACGATGTACCCGCGGCCATTTCCGTAGTAGTAGAAGATGTTATTTTAACTCTCAGACTAAGCATAGTATGCGCGAGATCCACATACTCATCACCCTGTCCAGGAATAATAAATTCAATCGGTGAATCATCTGTTAGCGAAGATATTGGCTTGTAATACACCCAATTGGAGCCTTCGATAGTAGTTTGCGTCGGTGAGAGTGAAAATAATTCAAGTTCCGATTTAAGACACTCGCACGAGTGTGCATGTAGAAAAGCCATCTTTTTTCAGCTATCCAAAAATATCTGCAACTGTTCGTTGACGAGTCTTCTTCTTTTTATTGTTCTTATTATTCTTCTGCTTCTTTATTATTTTTCTCTTTATTACACTTTTATTTTTACGGGAGATACGTCGTGGTTTACGTTCGTCCGATAAATGAAGAGTTCGCGAAATTTTGCGCTTTTTAAAACCAGACCCCCGCAAGAGAGTGTAAATTTTTTCAGAGGCTTTGCGTTTGGGATTACTCTCTGATTCTCTCGCTCTCTCGCGAATGGCATCTTTCACAGCTATATTTCTATCGAGGATATCACCGGCTACGTTTACACCAGCGCGCAACGCCCCTTTTCCAACTGCTTGAGCGCCCTTCTTTAAAAGTGGTAACACTCGACCAATCAGACCCCCGAGAAAGCTGCCGATACCGTGTCCTCGTTGATTAGGTGTTCCGATATAAACATGGCTAATACCGCCGTACCCGCGACGGCCCCATCCGTGCTGCACACTGTCAATATCATCCATAGTGGTGTAATCAATCGTGGGACCTTTTGAAACGTAGTGTCACAGTCAACGTCCCCTGCTCGAATGGTATAGGATCCCCAAATTCGTCTCTTATATCGATCTCGATAGTGTGTAAATTATTGCGCAAGAGAGGTATATATCGTGGCATTGAAAACGATTTAATTTTTATCGAACCATACTGGCAGTCATCAGTATCAATGGGAACAACTCGTAAGAGGGGTGCTTGTACATCGCCTGTAATATAGCTCTCGCAGATATCTGTGTATAGAAACATGCTACCTGGTATAGCACCGGTGAGAGATGCAGGCCTCGACCCTGTGTATTCGCAATGCGGTTCTATCATTACTGACCTACAGGCATCTTCCGAAAATCCTAGTAACCTTGCGATAGCGAGCGATACGCGAAAGTCGTGGTAGCGTAGATCGTCGCATACGCGCACCAGTTCGACCTGCCCGCTCGGAAGCGATTTAAAGCGCAAATGTCCGGCCACGTGAGGTAACTTATTTATACTCTCCAAAAGAGCGTCTATAGAGCGATATACACCAGGTGCAACTTGATCTCTATCAGCGCGTCTCCGTGTTAAAAGATTTAAACGCGATAAATCATAATCACCATCCTCAAAAGTTACGAGATTTCCTACAGTAGAAACATGTAAAAGAGTCATCGGATAAGCAATTTCCACAAGCGAAACAAATCATTCTCCGTGCAAGCGTATCTGACGCGGTAGTTTTGTAATAAATTTCATCGTCGTATTATTCGGAAAATACTGCATACTACTGTTGGTCGGTAGTACGACAAAGAAAGTGCTATCCTTGGAGCTCATATTTATCAGGGACGA
Organism: Cylloceria caligata; assembly: GCA_963942595.1. Classification (NCBI taxonomy): domain Eukaryota; kingdom Metazoa; phylum Arthropoda; class Insecta; order Hymenoptera; family Ichneumonidae; genus Cylloceria; species Cylloceria caligata. The sequence continues at coordinate 41,036,748 of OZ012707.1, read as the reverse complement.
AGATTCCGAGAGTTCTTCCTCTTTGTCCTCTTCTTCTCTTTCGTCTTCTCAGATGACGGAGGCACACGTACTCGTGATAATTCTGCCTCGTAGAAAATACCGTCGATAGTCTCGTTATTCAGATCGTGTAAAATATACACGAATAGTTCTCGATTCACTGATATTCGTTGAATCTTAAATAATTCGTTACTCCAACCACGCTCATATCCTTTCACGAAAGCTGCTTTAGCTGTACTGATACGTACCAAGTCGACGACGCTGTATTTAGGCTTTTTAATTTTTTTCGCGGTACGCTCGTAATGACGTGCTAAATTGTCTCGGGCTATAGGGGCATTTTCGAGGGTTACTTCGCTCGGAGGAATACGCGTTCCGCTGTGTCTTGTGTGATTATAAGCATATAAAAAATTTTGTAAAACATCGATGTAACGCTTATTTCGCGTGTATGTAAAGTAGCGCCACATTCGCTCTTTTATTGTTCGATTAAAGCGTTCGACAATCGAGGCTTTTGTATCAGGATTACGAGCAGCGCGGAAATCGATATTCTTTTTCTTGGGAATTTGCTGAAACGGAGCGCCGATAAATTCTTTACCTCGTTCAGTTTGCAATTGCTGCGGGCGACGATTGTTACTGCGTGCGAGTATGCGTGTGAGACCGCGGGCCACGTTTGCGCTCGTTTTGTCACGTAAAGCCTCGACCCATGCGTATTTGCTCAACACATCGATAACAACAAGCAGATACGCGTACCCATCGTTGTACGTGGCTATCGAGCGAAGATCAGCTAAATCAGCCTCCCATACATCGTCTATATTACTCACGCTGTACGTACGACGGGGAATTCGTCGTCGCACGGGACGATGCATGTTATATGAATCCTGTGTCTCGAGCCATGGTGAAACATTTTTTCGCGCTACTCTTCGATCCACCTGGGCCAAATTTTTTGCTCGAGAATAGGAAGCAGGATGAGCGGTGTCATAATAGATTTTTTGAAGAATTTTCATAATTTAACGATGATCAGTTAAATGGATTCTTTTTCTTTTTCTTTTCTAACTGTGTGGGGGGTCGATATTCTGCTTGTGCGATGTTTTGCAATTGTTCGTCCTCTTCTTCATCCCCCTCCTGCCCCTCGATGATGTCGTTTTCAGCCGTGAGCAGTAAATCTCTGTTTCAGTGTGCGGTCTCGGCCTCGTTGTTGTTGTTGCTACTGTTGCTGCTGTTGCTGCTGCTACTATCATTATCGCGTGGTAAAATAAGACGCCGCTGTGGTGTCGAGGATGATGTAGGTGTAGGCTGATGTAGTAACTCGGGATTGCCGATAAATTTGCGTGGCATCTGTATTGCTCGCAGGAGTTTGGCAAAGTGAGATCGTCCGATGAGTTTCTCGCGTATTCTAGCTCGCATAGCATCGTTAACTAGATCAACGATATCGGAATTTTAAATTCTTCTGCCGTCTATGGAAACAACACCGTCATGATCCCATGTTATTTTTTTACCAACGGCGCTGCGATGCAAATTGCGAAGTAACGATATTGCTTTATATTGAAATTTTTTTGGTACGCTATCGATAATAAGTGTGCTATTGAGTCGAGATTTAACTTTGTTCATTAAAACGTCGTCGGATTTATTCTCGTGGCTATCGAGTATTGCTATTTTTCGTTTTGATGAAATAATCGGTACTGGATTATCGTACTCGACCATGTGAAGATAACGCTGTAAAACCTGCTGGTACGCTATCCATTTCTCTCTCTCTCGCTCTTGTACGAGTGGGAGTTTAGAATTTCATTCATTTCAAGAAGCAACTTGAGAAATCCGACACAGTGCTCGACGATGATCTTCCTCTTACCGCTCGAATTTCCCCTTTTGGCGGCTAGTCGTCGAAGAATTGTCGCGTGCCTCCGAAGATGATTCTTTCGCACGGTGTTCAGACTCACGTTTCCCTGTAAAACGTTTAGAGCACACTCGCATATACAGCGTACGAGCGCTACACCTGCTTTACGCAAAATTGCACGTCGTTGCTCTTGCTTCAGATAACACAGCGCTTGCAATATAATTATTTGCCTTTTTATCGAGAGGTTCCCGCAACGCCATTACAAGTGCATTACTGGTACATCGCGCGTCGCATCGCGAACTTTTATTGCTTTTTGAGGCACGTAAACGTAATGGTATTGGTCATCGGGAAATATACACGCGCGAAATCGACAATTATCAGGCGTCGATTGTTTCAAGTCGAATAATAGATAGCCGTACGGTGCGGCTGTTGCGTCGAAATATATCAGGGGTACAAATTGAAAATGCGGGTTTGATAACAGATGGCGTTACTAACGCTATACGCATCAGGCAGTACTGTAACTATGTTCATGTCAAAGCTACGTCTTATAGCTTTAATTTTCAGTATGTGTCAATTTGTCGCAGTGTCAAATTCATAGTTTTTTTGAGCTCTCAATATGTCGAGTTTCGTGCCAACAAAACAGCATTTGCGGGAAGTTTTAATTTACTTCTTTAATTTGAAGAAAAGTGCTGCTGAAGCACATCGATTGGTCTCCGAGGCTTATCCGAGTCATGTTCCATCGGTTTCAACGTGCGAGAGATGGTTTGTGCGGTTTAGAAGTGGTGATTTTGACGTTGAGGACAAAGAGCGGCCGGGCCAAGTGAAAAAGTTTGAGAATGCTGAATTGGAGGCAATACTCAATGAAGACTCGTGTCAAACTCAACAAGAGCTCGCAGATTCATTGGGAGTGACACAACAAGCCATTTCCCATCGTATAAAAGCCCTCGGAATGATCCAAAAGCAAGGACATTGGGTGCCGTATGAGCTGAAGCCGAGAGACGTCGAGCGCCGTTTTTTTGCATGCGAACTGCTGCTCGAACGGCAAAAACGGAAGGGTTTTTTGCATCGCATTGTCACTGGTGATGAAAAGTGGATCCATTACGATAACCCGAAGCGCAAAAAATCATATGGTTACCCCGGCCATGCATCATCATCGACGGCCAAACCAAATATTCACGGCGCCAAGCTCATGCTCTGTATTTGGTGGGACCAGCTGGGTGTGGTGTATTATGAGCTATTGAAATCGAACGAAACCATCACAGGAGCACTATACCGAACTCAATTGATGCGTTTGAGCCGCGCACTCAAAGAAAAACGGCCACAATACGAGCAAAGACACGACAAAGTAATTTTGCAACATGACAACGCTCGGCCACATGTTGCAGCGCCGGTCAAAACATACCTACAAACGCTGAAATGGGAAGTCTTACCCCACCCGCCGTATAGCCCAGATATTGCTCCTTCCGATTACCACCTTTTCCGATCGATGACACATGGCCTAGCTGACCAGCGCTTCCATTCTTACGAAGAAGCCCAAAAATGAGTCGATGACTGGATAGTAGCCAAGCCGGCCGAATTTTTTCGCGACGGTATCCGTAAATTGCCAGAAAGATGGGAAAAAGTTGTGGCTAGCGATGGACAATACTTTGAATAATTCATTTGTTACCATTTTTTCAGAATAAACGTTCAAAAATAGAAAAAAATCCCGCATTTTCAATTTGTACTCCTGATACCTCCTGCAAAAATCGCGGATTCTCGGGGCATATCTGACGGGCTAGGTGCTGAATTTGCGCGCGATCTCGCGGATTTTTGAAGACAACGATATAAATAGCGTTTAAGGAAATATCGCGCTGCCCGTGACCCTGATGGAAGAGATTTTGCGTGATAAAAATGACACTAAGATTTTTATGATGGCTACCCTTGGTGAAAAGATCGACCACAGTATTATTGGATGCCTCGCGCATTAGATCGTCAATGACCACAAGTTTAGGTCTTGTATCATTCGAGTAGTCTACTGCTTGCGGTAAACCCTCGCGAAATTCGATTTTATCACCGTACTCTGAATACTCGGACTGCCACTCTGAGTAATAAAAAAGTATACGCTCGCACGGGACATCCGTCCTTTCGCACATGTATTTAAAGAATTTTTTTACAAAATATGTTTTACCACAACCCATAGGACCGCTTATCACGACTGTCCATGGATGTTTCCAACGTGTATCCCTATCGATGGGTGTGTCTATAAAAATCAATCAGCTGACTCTTAAATAAGCTTATACCGCGACGGCGACGGCGACGGCGGCAGCGGCGGTGGCGACCCCGCGGCATCAGCTATTTTCGCGGTCTTAACGAGCTGATAAGGCGCGGTGCGCCTGCACTAGCTGATGAGGCGCAGGCCCGCGGTATTAGCTGGTGTTTACGCGGTATGTAAATTAAATAACGATAGTTTTTATATTTCTCACAAATAAAGCAATATTTTTATTTCACTATGCATATATTGCTATGTGCAAATTTTACGAATCATCAAATTCTAAACAGCAATATTATATCCACGGATGTAGCATGAGAAAGTCAGAACAAAAGGAAACACTCGCTAAGAACGACGGGACAAAAGGAATCAGCGATGAGAAAGTCAGAACAAAAAAGAACAGTAGAGAGATAGCAGCTCCTGCTATGAATAGCAGCACAAAAAGAACGACTCGACAACGGTTTTATACATAATAAATCAATATATATATTTTTTTTAATGTATTGTACACAGTAAATATGATATATGGAATTAGACAAAAAGATTATTTTTAAATATCGCGAATTCAACCGTAAAACGATTTATTTTTTTGCGTTATACTAATTAGCGTATTTCACAATAGCCGTACGGTACAGTAGAGTACATCCTGTGCCGCTTTCGCTTCGTGTTAACAGGTTCGCATGATTTCGTTTCTTTACGCGTTACTACATGATGATCCGTACGTCGAATAGCGTCGAATTTTAAAATAATAGGTACGCTCCTTGCTCCTGTCACGAAAGATCGTAATGCGTTATAATTTACGTGACGGCTATTCGCAAAGGTTAGCGTGATACCCTTTACTTTACATTTTACAATAATCGTACCGTCGGGTTTACGAACAAGGTATGCGTAAAATTTTGGACCTCCCGAAACGAACGAAGTTATATAATGTTACGTCCTGACGTAACCATGCTCCAGTATCTATATTTCTTTTAAAGAAGATCATAAACCTGCATCGTTGTCAAGTCCTATAGCTACCAGAGATTATACAGGTATAATGACGGCGGGAGGGGGTGAGGCCTGCAGGTACGCCGAGGCAGGGCAGTGGGGACACATGGTGCGCGCCAGGAATGGACGGCCAGGTTCACCACTGTACCTGACAACGAAAAACCAAGAGTTGGTAGGCCACTGCCCCACTCTAAACGGCCAGCGTAGAGGGACCCGAATCTCGTATCAAGAGTTTTCCCTCTACGGCCGGTGGATATCATTGGCGGCGCGTGTCATCGAAATCTTTAATTGATTCATGTCCGCGTGTTCTATTGGTGACTGTCGGGTGGTCGCTTTCTTCCCCCGTCATATACCGTATCTGGCTCACGAAGATAGACCAACTGCCGTAGCAACCTTTTCGTTGCTTTAGAAGTCCCTATATGCTACGACGAATGATGCAATAAACAAGAATATTACACGAAGATAGACTAACTGACGTGGCAGCGTTTTCGTTGCTTCGGAAGTTCTTATATTCGATGACGAATGATGCAATGAACAAGAATATTACACGAAGACCTATGTCTTATTGATAGAAAATTGGAATTTGTTTTTGACTACAGAACACCAAAAGCCCAAAAGGCATTTCTTCAGAATCTCTGAACGTTTAAATATAAATTTAAACACAATCGTAGCAAAGATTTGGACTTCTTATGAAGTAAATACTTAAACTATGGTAAATATATATTTAATAAGTAAATCAATAATTTAAAAGGAACAAACCATTTAAACGGAAGTTCGATATAAGAGCTAAACAATAATATCATACAGATAATCAGAGTTAAAATAGGATAGAATAAGAAAAGACGATTCATATTAGTCATTGGGTAGATGATAAAGATGACTCGAAGCTCGGGTCGCACCCGAGACGATGCCGTCTTTCCCGTCTCTCTCTGTGTTAACACCATAAGACGAGGAGTGTTCCCTCGCAACAATACATATTTATAGAACACATACTTTGTGACCCAGTGTGAATGTAAGCAGCCATTTGATATAGAATCATTTAGACTGATGAACAATTTTGAACTAAAATTATGATAGGAACTCAGAAGAGAAATGCTTACTTAAAAGGATACAAGAAATAATTGCAAATATGAAAATTTAACATTATAGAAAATTGAAAAGCCAATATATTGTTTTAACCAAACAATTAGGATCATGAGAGGATATGAAAACCATAGACAGTTTGTTACTATAGTAGTTATATATGCCTATTTACGTTACACATTATTAAGAATTAAAATAAGTTTAACATTATCGAAGAACTATATTCGGTATTAGTCATAAAAGGGACAGCGGAAGCGACTCGGATCTACAGCGCAGCGTGGCCCGAAACCCTCGACACCTCGCTCCCTGACCAAGGCGCTTTTCTCTCTCTCTCTCTCTTTCGTTTTCTCTCTCTCTATCTTTACGCGTGCCACCGAAGCAAGGAATAATCCTTCAACCACTTCGCGACATGTGGTATCGCCTCGCATGCAACTCAAGAAAAGAATCGAACGACGACGACGTCACAGCTAGAAGGAAAAAAAATGGATCTTCGACAAAGTCCAAAGTCCGAGCTCTATTGTACCCCCCCCTCCCCGCATAGAAAATTCAGCCCTCCAGGACCTATATAAGGACGGGAAAATGCCCGAAAGAGGGATAGTATCAAGTCGACATTTCAATTTTGTAGTTCATAGTACAGTCAGTCGCCGAGCAGTCAGTAGACAGTCCGTTGAAGATAATTACCACGGAGGAACCCCACCCTGTAGAGTCAGCCAAAGTCCAGAGTGAGTACTGAAAATAAAAACGGTCGAACAGTCTAAGTTCAGTTCGAATGTACTTTTTCTCAGTTTTAATCATACGGAATTTATCTAAAGTTTAGGAGAAATTGAATTTAATTGTTTTCTGCCGTTTTTGTACAAGTCCACACTGTTTATTTCGTTTTACTGTTTTATCGAACCACAAGTATCGCGTTAAGTATATTGTGTCGAGAAATAACGATCGCTCGCGCACGGTAATAGCGAACGTACAGTAGCGGACAAAAGTTTAAGACGGAGAGGAAAAAAAAAGTAATCGTTGATTTTTTTATGGAAAGAATTGACTCAGTGGATTTTTTTTTGTATTAGCTAATTAATCATTAATTCATATATATTAATTACATAAATTCAATTTTGCGCGTAACAACATTAGATACAATAAACAAAGAAAACATAAATTTGTTTGATATCTTCGGGGACAAAAGTTTAAGACTATACGTAAAAAAATATTTTTTGGTAAAAAATATACAGATATTTTCCTCCCTTCAATACTTTGTCCACAGTCCATTATTTTTTATCACAACAGCACATCTTCGAGGCATTGAATCAATTAATTTTTTGCAGTCGTCCACAGTTCTTTCATTCCACGTTTTTTCAACCAAAGAGTACAAATCGTCAAAATTTTTTGGTTTATTTCTTTGAACCCTTCTTTTTATGGTACACCATAAGTTTTCAATTTGATTTAAATCCGGCGACTGCGACGGCCACGGTAATAAAGTGATTTTTTCATCTTGAAAAAAACTTTTCACTACCCGAGCCGTATGCTTTGGGTCATTATCTTGTTGATAAATAAAATTATCACCCATATTTTCGTAGGCATACAGTAACATAGTATTTTTCAATATATCCAAGTATTGAAAATGGTCCATGATTCCATTAATTCGGAGTATTGGTCCAGGACCATTGCGAGAAAAACATGCCCACACCATTACGTTTCCACCTCCATGCTTAACTGTCGGTAAAACACATCGAGGATTTAAATCTTCGCCAATTCGACGTCTTACATACAGTATCCCGTCAGAACAAATTCGGTTGAATTTGGATTCGTCCGAAAATAGCACATTTTGCCAATCCTCACTTGTCCAATGCCGATGAGCCTTAGCGAATTGCAGTCGTAATTTTTTATTCTTTTTACTGAGCATCGGCTTCTTCCGTGGCTTTCGTACTTTCAAATTGAATTCATCTAATCGTCTTCGGACAGTTCTTACACTAATTTCTGCATTATTATTACTGGATATTTCAGCTCTGATATCGACTGCTGAACGAAAACATCTCTCTCGCTTAATCGATGAATCCGACGACCCAGCGTTGGCGTGGTTTTCCGCGGTCTACCGTTTTTTGGTCGATCAAAATAGTCCCCAGTCTTCACAAACTTGTACCACGCTTGCTTACAAGAAGTTTCTGATCGATTCATTTGAGTTGCAATTGAAGAAAATGTCTCATTTTGCTTCCGTAGAGACACGATTAGTTTTCGTTCAGTTGATGACAAATTACGGGCTTTACCCATACTCTTTTCGTACGTAATTAAACTTAAGACACTTGATGATACACCACAAACTATTTACAGTATTAATATATCAAATTATTTGGTGGATCGACTACGGGTATCTTGTTCGACAGATCGTCTTAAACTAATGTCCGCTGTTTACAGATGGTTGGAAGAAAAAAAAAATTGTATAATCTATATTGTTTACATTTGACGACCGAGACTTCTACATTATGAAGGTCAAACGTACACATGTATTGTAAAAAAACAACAAGCCGAAAGAAACGTTAGTACTTGTATGACAGATCTATGAACCAAATTGTAATTCATCGTCTTAAACTTTTGTCCGCTACTGTACGTGTATCAATTATTCGGTTATTTGAATAAAATCTAACAGCTTCACGATTCATCGAGTATAACGATTTCTTTTACAAACGATTGCCATTAATTTTCCCTTCGATGCATCGGTTACCGGCGAAACAACTTCACCAGGAAAAACCAAACGTAAGTACCAACCCAATTTTTCTAATTTATTTTATCTGATATTTCCGTAAATTTTTCCCCAAGTGAAAGTAACCTACCACTTCCCTTCCCACCTAAAATCCCTTCCTCCGCGGGGTAATTTATCAATTTAGTTTATCGAGACGAGTGACGCGTTAACGCGAATAATCAACGAGCATTCTCAGCCCTGTCCCGAGTAATTTTCCGAAAGGTTAGACTCAAAAGGGGGCTTGCGTCTTCGGTGTTTCTTGTCAGGTGTGGTAAAGGGAGAATTCATTCTCCTTGACCAGAGTACGGAAAACTCACGCCGAAACGCCTCACACGTCTTAAATTTGTCGGTTTTTGTAAAAACACCGCGCGGATTTGACGTAACAATAACTACCAGGCCCGTATTTGCTTAATTCATCCATAAGATCTCCTAGAAATTGACCGATTGGCGGCTCACACTCGTTACCACCGGGGCGACTCACGTACATACAGGAGTCCGTATCGCAGTACAATATTCGTCACCCGAGCCCCTCAAGATAACTGTATAATTTTAGGCGTGTCTGAAACGCCGTGTATGCTGCATTCACGGCATTTGATGTCGGGGATGGTTGGATAGCATCGCGGTTGCTCACATAGTTTACATACATAATCTTGTGATAAACCGGTAGCATCCCCGTCACCTCAATCTTCGGACTCGTTAGTAAATTCATTAGCTCCGCGCGCATGAAAACAATAACGGTTCTCGTGAGATTCTCTTGTTGACCAAACTTTCCCCAGAATGAATTAAGAGCCAATTTTGCGAGTGAACGTAAACCCGGATTTGGCTGCAAAGCACTTCGCTCGAGATATACACCCTCAGACTCCGTGTACAATGCTATAAAACGCTCTATTGCTTCCTCGTCATCGTTACACTCTGTTGGCCGTTCACTCGCCTCCTGTTTTATTTTTAGGAATGTATCGATGTACTCGGTAAAATGACCGCCACGTCGCGTTGTCGAGTTATACTGCGTAACAACGTATTGCCAAATTTCATAGATACACGTCACCTTATATCCGAGCGACACAGCTTTTCTCAGTTCGTCCACGACCCATGTGCCGTCAAACGCTCGCTCAGTCGTGTCATCGTGTGTACAAACCTCGGATGTGTCCATATCTGTACAGCACGTTCTACACAGGGGGAACAGTAGTTTCCCATGCATGCGAACAGGCAGTACGGGGATATACAAATCGCGCGGTGCCACCACGGTACACTTCACGAGACCCTCGACGACACTTACAAGGAAAGGTACTTTGGTGTCCCCCTCCGATTTTAATGCAACTCACGTATGTTGTAGAGCATCGAAAACTAAAAGACACGTATTTTTTTTAATCGGCGGAAAAACATTTTTAAGGGGTGAAATCGCCCTTCAAAAATAGCATTTCGAGGGGTGATTTCGCAGTTTCACCCAGAAGGCGTCAACCGATTTTAATAAAACAAAAACCAAAATACTCCTCATTGAAGACAATAAAAATTCCACGTGGAGTTGAAGAAAAAAATTCATTTTTAGAGGTGAAACTGAATAATCACCCCTATTTTTGAAGGGCGATTTCACCCCTTAAAATGTTTTTCCGCCGATAAAAAAAAATACGTGTCTTTTAGTTTTCGATGCTCTACAACATACGTGAGTTGCATTAAAATCGGAGGGGGACACCAAAGTACCTTTCCTTGTTAGATCGTTTTCAAGTCCTACGAGTTCTCGACACTCGTCGCCTCCGTACAATTTCGGGTGTCCAACGGGATATTTTCCATTCTTACACACCCATGGATACAGCGAGCAAACATCCACATAGCGTATCTGCTTCCCATTCGCGACGTCGTACAAGCTTACAAAAGTTTCCGTTCGACCGCCAAAGAATGCATCGCATGGTTCGAGAGGCGCCTGCTCGACCATGGCGTGATTTTCCACGTACAATGACATTTCCTCGTTATTCTCGAGTAATCTGCCAAAATCGCATTCCCATATTTCGGTTAGAGTGTACCCTTTCGATCTATTTCGCCCGGAAATAAGAACGGTACGCTCGTATTGCTTATCCATTGTATCGCCGAATTTAGTTCGAGCATCTCTATTCACGCGATAACATCGCGGACAACCATGCCAAAAGCAGCCGTTAAATTGAAGAACGTGCTAGACCCCCATATCCACGTAGTAACCGTCGACAACCGGTAGGCCGGTCGGAGGGCGATACTCTCTCGTGCATCCAGCATGGGCGATAACGCAGTTGCGTTTACGCTCGAGCCATACGAGCCATACGACGGCCCTGCGCGATTGCTTATCGCCCCAGCGATACCCCCCTGGTGGTAACACCGCAATGCGATCTTGCTGTGAAAAATTCTTTCGAAATACTCTCATACATGCTGATGCTATCGTGCATGCTTGTGTAAAGGGGCACACGCTCCCGCAACGTATAAGTAACTCTCAAAAAGCTAAACACGCTCGTCTCAAAACCGTAACATCTGATCGGAACATGGTATCGGGTGAGTAGAAATACATAGGCGGCAGAGGACCTGAGTAATTCTGATATTCCGGTGTGTTGGATAAATGGGGAAATGTACATTTTGCCACCTCATCAGCGAAACCAAAGGCCTTAGGTCAAGCGCTAAGAGCCATAAGTAAATAGTTTAGACTATCGAGAAAAACGACATCGCCAATTTTCATCGAGACAATCTTCGTACCATTCCACCATACAGGTCCTTGCGCGAAAGTCGGTACGCTCAGAGTCATACCCACATAATCATGTCCTTCGCACGATTCTGTAAGGCGTGTGAGAACATCTCGTACACCTCCCTCGAACCATGTCAGATGATCGATACCGTCCGGTGGCTGACGAAAATAAAAACCTGTCTCTCGGCCCTGCATCCTAAAGCGTGGAAAATAGCGTCTCTGCTCATTGTCGATACCGAAACGTTCACCAGGGGGCAAAATATCACCACCCCGTGCAGCAGTCCTTCCATCGCCAGTCTGTCCAACTGCAAGCATAATTAAACCATTTATTAGAATTTTTATTTCATTTAATTTAAATTTATGTTTGTCGCTAGCTATATACTATGTATATAAATCGTGTAACGTAAGAATTACAAACTTATATTTGTTTTTAGTCCTCGAATCCATCGACTGCACCCGGGAACCGCCGACGCATTTCATAAACCAACTCGATTGTCGGCGGTCTCGGCACAGTGAATCGTGCAAAGCGAAAAACGTTTGGGTTCGATTCGTACCCTGTTTTTTTCATTTTACTATTATTATCCCCGTAATTTTTTTATTTTTGTCAGCGTAATTGTATTATTAAAAGCTTACCTGAATCTACCGGGTCCTCCTCCTCCTCCTACTCCTCCTCGTCCCCGTCCTGCTCCACCTCTTCTTCTTCTTCTTCTTCCTCATTGTCTGTATTGCTATTCGTATCATCGTTTGAACTGTATTGTCGCGATGGACTTGCGACGGCTGCAGATGGTTCTCTCGCGCGGCCGGCCATGAAAAGACCGTTTGTTGGTTTATAACCGCAGAATAGCTGGGTAAAATTTATCCAACGATTCCCTGCGGAGCTGCCACCATCTTTGTCCCTGCTATGATCATCTGAATCGGTTCTACCATCCTCATCGAAATCATAGGTGTCGGATCCCATTTCTTCGTCTTCATACCGTCGAACTATATAAAAATTTTATGAAATAAAGGAAATAAAATAAAAGTAATTAGCGCTGTATATTACTTACGTCTTTCATTGAGTATGGATTGCAGAGCAGGCTCATTCAGCTAACCGCGTCAACGAATAACACGCACCACCGAATCAATAATTATTTGATTATCAAACAATCCAATATTATACGCGTCAACTAAATCACGCTGATGACATTTACACAGCATACCGCGAATTTTACGAACAACCGCCTGTGTCGGAAGTTCCGATAGGGTGATCTGCAAATTTCTTCTCCCCCACTGCGAACGCAACGACGGTCTACGCTTCAATATAAACTCTATCAATTTTCTTATCGATGAGCGCTTTACCACTCTGACCATGATTGTGCTGTTAGAGTAGTAGTAGTAGTAACCACAGTAAATCAAACAATTAACTAGAGAATTTTCAAAGCGGCTCACTTTTATATATGTTCCTTTAACAAGCTCTGTCCCTCTTCTCTCTCTCTCTCTCTCTCTCTCTCTCTCTCTCTCTCTCTCTCTCTCTCTCTCTCTCTCTCTCTCTCTGCATATGCTGCAGCAATGTAATGAATACGACTAACCAAGAAGATGGCCGCACGCGATCACTTTACAAAAGCAGGACCTAGGGAAATATTTAGCGATGGTGATGTGCTTAGTTATCGAGTTTCGCTGATGAAAGTCATATTGTTTTCATCTAATTTCAAGGCACTTGGCCATGAGGAAAATCATCAAATTTCGTCGACGAATATTATTTAGTTTTCATGACACATATTATCTGTATGTCGAGGTGTGCGTGTGCACCTAAGTGTGCGAGAGTATGCAAGAGTTTTGGGATATATTTGCCGCTGCTGCTGTTGCTAGGCTGTTGAGGAGAATGCGACAAATATCAAAGGATATTGGCTAGCAATTTTCAGTCGTATGATTTGCAGTATCAAAAGAAGAGGCGATGCAACTAGATGGTGGGGGAAATCTGTATAAAACGGAGTATGAACACCACCGACGATTCATTCGAAAAGTTACAGTCTACACGAAAGCAATAAAAATGACAAATAACGGTGCTACGTCTCACGCGATATCGCCATATATAGCGAACCCCATTATGTACGGTTTAAATAAATCATTTGGTAAAATAATCGTCCCCGGGCTCGAGTTGAACTCTACGTGTACTCTTACACCAGTGGTGAAAATATTGTCGAATACTTTTACCAGAATTACATTCGGTGCGGATGAGTGGCGAGTGTTTAAAAGTGATTTTTCTCGCGTACAACAATATTTCAAAGCTCATGGGACCGATGCCGAGAAAATGTGTAATACCCGCATAGAGCACACAACGCATTACACACTTTTAACCTCGTGTTACCAGCACAGAGCTGTGTCATTTGGTAAATTACGTGGTAGCGCTAATGAGGAATATGAGGATCAAGAGGACTCTGGAGAATCGAAACGGAAACGCTTCCGAAAATACTCTCAAACATTGTTCTTCAGCGGCCTACATTTGATATGCTCGTCGAAATAAGTAGAAGAATTGATATTCATATGCAGGCTCTAGAGAGCAAAAGTGAAAAGATTCAACGGTGTATGAACGAGGTGGTATCATATGTCCGTGAAAAGATAGTTGTCAGTGAAATGCCTCGTGCAGCAGCGTATGAGATGATCGGTTCCAAGGAATTCTTTGAAGAAGCGCTCGAGCACATCGCGATCTTGCTAACGACGGAGGATACGGAGTTTATGAAAATTATTTTGTCCGAAATAATTGTGCTGTTTCGTGGTCATATCGCTGATCATGCATCGGGGGTTGCGTTGCGAACGCAATAATTCTCCGTATGTGCAGCTATTTGTGATAACGACACTGTTGTAAATAATTGTATATAGTGTACATTTCGCTCAAAATATTATAAAGTATACACCGAGGTCAGTCACGGTGAGAGAGAGAGAGAGAGAGAGAGAGAGAGAGAGTGAGTCCTAAAACCGAAGCATCAGCAAAGGTCTGCGATAGAAAGAAGACGGAGCGCTCGTCTCTGTTTCATTAACACAGCAGATCATGGAATACGTGCCAATGTCGATTAGCAGCAAAGCAGCAGAGCTTGGTAAGTAAAAAATATAAAATAATTTTAAAATCGTAATTTTAAATCATGTAATATTTATTTTTAATTATAAAAAATAATGTCTTGCAGAGCGAGCAGCCCCTGCATATGAGCTGACACCGAGGGTTTGTTATTCGTGTTATGGAGAGCGAGAGGAGGATACATATACTGTACAGATAGAGCTAACTTCGGGAAAGAAAAGTGTCACCCGACATCCTCATCCACAGTTGTCGTCGGTGGCAGAAGATCATCAACGCTGCCAACTTTGTATAATAAGGCGTGGCATATCAGGTAAGGCAATATCGATTATTCTGTACAGGATGTTTTTTATTGATCAGTGCGTTCAATTAAATAGTTGTTCTATTCTTTCTTCAGAAGTACACTATTATGACAACACCCACAGCGAAAAATAATTTAAAAGCGATATTACGAGTGATAATACAAATTAATTCCGTATAGCGATAAAAATAAAATTGACGGTGAAGGAATCTCCGAGCGTGGATTACCGTGTTTGCAGGGCTGTTGCATACGATGGTAAATGTGTAAAGTGCTTTCCGTAAAATATTGTGCGACGTACTGACTGTCTTATAACGCACAGTGCACACAGCGAGGCGTCACTACCGCGCGTTACATACACTAAGTAGACTGGCCTATACTCGGCAACTCACGACGCTCGGTACGCACACTACAAAGCACTGCTGCCGAGCGTCACTCACACCATTACACCGGTACGTCGGAGACCAAGTCCCGTTATTCGTTCGAAAAGTACCAGTAGAAAATTAAAAACCAACGACCAATTTCAAAAAGACCAGGGCTACCAGTGGGCTACAGGAAGATGGGCTGCAGGACCGCCACCAGCTATAGTTATACCAAAAGCACGGGCCAGCTGGAGGGGTGACTGGTATAAAAAGACCAGAATTTCGGCATTCGGGGAACAGTTTTGTTCACAGGTCCCGCCAACGCAGAAGTCCAGGAAGGAAGAGCAGCCAACCCTCGCTAGGTGCAGCCGCACTGATACCAAGAGAGCCCAGCCGTGGTACCTGACACACATATGTGACGGGAAGCAGCTGAGTCGGTGCTGCGTTCGAGGCCAACGCACCGCAGACCCAATCAACACCAGAGCGGTCTATCTCTGTCTCTCTCTCACTCTGGTAGCCGAGGACAGCCTAATACACGGGCTAGGCTCTTGAGAACGAAAGCTAATAATCTCCACGCATTAAAATACTGCATATAAATATCATGATGTTAAAGACCTATAAGTAATATTAGCGTAGGTAATTCAACAGGGATATAAATTAAACGTAGATCAAAAGAAAAAAATATAAAAAGGCGATAAATGCACAGGGTACAGCCCTGGTATATCGAGTAGCTGCGCATGCACCCAGAGTGCATTCCACTGACGCCGGATCGCAGCGGCGGTCAGGTGGACGCGTGAGTCGGCCTTTAAAAAGTACCAGCCTCCCACCAACGGGCCTGTAGCGTTAGAAGCAGATATTGAACAACTCAGCGGCAAAATCGAGGCTAGTCAGGATACCGCAAGCAATGGCCGGTTAGTTACCGATGGTACGCATGCTAAGCCTTTTACCTAGGGAACGCGATGAATAGATAGAAATTATCAAGCGGCATTTATCTTTCCGTTGTAAATTCAATTTTAGTTAAAGAATATCTTCACATTAGGAATATATTATTTATCAACCTCTCTTTTCGAGTCATAGTGCACATTGTCAATCGAATGTTACATCTCTTTAAATTCACCCGCGTACACGATTATAAATGCACTCGAGTGCCCGGAAATAATTTATTGTAAGGCGCGTGGTAGCCATAATACCAGAAGAAAGGGTTCGATATTAAAATTTTCTATTTATTTTTTTATGTATCACAAAATTTTATCTCTATCTTTCCTTGAATAAACTCCACTTTTACCTACTACAAAAGCCTTATATTACTTACCTAAATCCATAGTATCACGCAAACAATGGAATTAAACGAGTCCGATGTACAAGGGGAAGGTCAATCGACTCCAGTATTGGGGAACACTCTCCCTGTTGTTCCTGATCCGGTCGGCATGGGCCAGATTATGGTATTTCTGCAAACCATGAAGGCAGGACAAGACGAAATTCGTGCAGAACTGAAACAAGCGAACAGCTCATGTGTTTCAAGGATAGCAACACTCCGAGAGAATTTGCAGGAACATGTGAAAACCAGCATCTCCGAGGCAGAAGAAAGGACTGAGAATAAAATCGAAACAGTCCGGCAGGAAATTGTCCAGGAGCAAGAGACAATAAACAATTATCATCGGGAGTTAATAGTCAACGAGCAAATGGTTAGAGCGAGGATTGACAAAGAGATGAAGGAGACTATGGAACGGTTAAAAACTAATCAAACTATTACCGAGAGTCACGCAATCAAGATCAAGGCGTTGGAACAACGTGCTACCACCGGTATGGAAAATTCGGCTTGTGGATTCTCGATGTTCCAGGAAGGAAACCTCACCCGTTTCCAGGCAGTGCCACAGAAACCACCAAAGTTTGCAGCAGATGGTAAACAACGACCAATGAAATTCTTAAAAGAATTACAGAAGTACTGCGAGGCAGCCGGAACGGAAGGATCGGACGTGCGTTTCGTTATTAAAGATGCCTTAGAGGGCCAAGCGAAAAATTGGTGGCACCTCGTGGAAAGTGCTAGCCACAGCTATGGTGAATTTTCAACAGCATTCATAGCACGGTACTGGATACGAGAGATGCAGGATAAAGTCCGCAGCAACCTCGAGTTCGGAACGTACGATACCGAGGGCCAGAATCGTACCAGAACAGAGTACGCCACATTGATTTTCGGAAATGCTCGTGACCTTGAGGAGAAAATGTTCGACGAAGCTATCATCCGCCGCCTGGCCAGGCATTTTAATGAAGAAGTCAGGTGTGCTTTTAAGATCCGCCAGATCTGCTCGGTACCAGAATTCCTGGAATTACTGGAAAGCATCGCCATGGCGGGACCTCTGAACAGCAAAAGAGAAAATCAGAGGAGAGATCCCCAAGGACGCGGAGGACTAAGGGATCAAAGATGGCGGGGACCACCGTGAAACGAGTCGCAGGCACCACGGGAGTCCGACAATCGGCCACGATGGCAAGGTCATCCATATAGTGGTAACGTAAGACAACCGGCATGGCAACAGGTCCAACAAGGTCCGCCACCTCAGTATCAAACGCCTCCACCTCCACCACGTGAACAAGAGAGTTCTCGACCAACTGCGTAGCAACAGACACCTCCACCGACTCCTAGGAGAGAGCAGGAACCACCAAGGTAAATGAATATGATCCAGGGGCATCCGCCTGGACCATTTATCGAGAACACGGTGACTCCAGCAGCACTAGCACAACAAAACGTTTCTCAGAGAAATAATCCGGGAAACGCTTAGACATTGCGCCCGTAGAAAAGAGGAAGCAAAAAGTAATTGAAAAACGAGGCGCAAGGGAAATAAAAGAAAAACCGATACAAAAGGAGGACGTGCGAAGCGAGGTAGTCGAAAAAAAGAATAAGAGAAGGAAGGAACGAAGAATAATAAGAGAAAAGGAAGGAAAGTCGAAGACAGACAAGGAGAAATTTGCATGTGAGCCATCAAAAATCAAGCCATTCTGAAGAATATTGGGAGACCGAAACCATCGGGCCAAGAACAGGAAATTGCAACCCTTAGTAAGGCCGATGATCGGCGAGATATGTCTGATGAAGCGGCGAAAAAATGGAGCGGCAATGACCAAAATGCAAGAGATTACCCGGTCTTTACGGTCACCGAGAATCCACGGGAATTTTTACGAGAGGAACCGAGGAAGGAGGAAAAATGGTACGACGATGTACATCCCCGGTGTCCGGAAATTCCAGTAAAGGTCGAGGGGGTGACTGTAAAGAGTCTGATAGACAGTGGCAGTGAAGTAAGCAGCATTTCGGAAGATTTTTTGTATCAATATAAAGAAAAATTTGAGAAATGCCCCACACTGCCTGTCACTTCGACGAAGGTGGTAGGAGCATTTGGCGAGGAAGCGGAGAGGGTTAAAAAACAGATCATGGTAGGAGCAAGTACCAGGTGTATGCATAAGTTTTTTCCGGTTTAACTAAGAGATGGCGCCAGCGAAAAGTACGCAGCGTATTAATTTGACACATACGTCATTTTGTTCGTCTGACATTAACCTACAAACACACACAAGTTGAGTCCGCCAAAAACTAGCGTCTTTGTTTTATCGTTCAGTGATCATGTCGAGTTTTGTGCCTGAAAAAGAACATTTGCGGCACGCATTGCTTTTCCTATTTAATCAAAAGAAAAAGGCTGCTGAAAGTCAATGTTTGCTGGTAGAAACATATATTTCAATGTGAAAGACAGTGAGCGCTCTGGTAGACCACAAAAATGCGAAGACGAGCAATTGCAGGAGTTATTGGATGATGACCCAGCTCAAACTCAACGGCAATTAGCAGAAGCATTACATGTGTCGCAAGAAACAATCAGCAGACGTTTATGAGTAATGGGGAAGATCAATAAACTCGGTAAATGGGTCCCACACGATTTGAATGAACGTCAAATAGAAAATCGCAAAGTCACTTGTGAAGTGCTGCTTCAATGCCACGAAAGGAAATTATTTTTGCATCGAATTGTGACGGGTGACGAAAAATGGATTTATTTTGAAAACCCGAAGCGGAAAAAATCGTGGCTTTCACCTGGCGAAGCCGGTCCTTCAACACCAAGGCCAAATCGCTTCGGCAAGAAGACCATGCTCTGTGTCTGGTGGGACCAGAGCGGTATTGTGTATTATGAACTCTTGAAGCCCGGCGAAACCGTTAATACACAACGCTATCGCCAACAAATTATTAATTTAAACCACCCATTAATCGAAAGACGACCGGGATGGGCCAGAAGACATGGCAAAGTGATTTTGTTACACGACAATGCGCCGTCTCACACAGCAAAAGCAGTGAAAGACACCTTGAAATCGCTTGGATGGGACATCCTTCCGCACCCGCCGTATTCGCCAGACCTGGCGCCATCTGACTATCACCTCTTCGCATCAATGGGGCACGCGCTCCTAGAGCAGCACTTCAGTAATTTCGAGGAAGTTGGAAAATGGCTCGACGAATGGTTTGCCGCAAAAGACAAGCAGTTTTTCTGGCATGGTATTCATAAGTTACCTGAAAGATGGGCGAAATGTGTAGAAGCCGATGGCCAATATTTTGAATAAAACAAAAATTAATTTCCCTTGAAAATTACGTGTTTTTTTTACCAAAAAACCGGAAAAAACTTATGCATACACCTGGTACATATGGATCTAGAGGAGGAATCCAGCTATTAATTGTTCCGGAATTGCTGCGACCGATCCTGATCGGCATTGACGGGATGATGAATCTTCAGATCTCCGTCGATGCTCGCAACAAATGTGTTGCAGTCAGAGATCAGGTAGTAGCAAAATTAATTAACGGATTATGGCAAATAGCTGATCCGAGCTCGATACTGAAAGAGGATGGTAAAGAGATCTGCACCATCCAAAAAGTACCTCAAGAATTTCAATTATCGGAGATGGATTTCGAGAAAAAAATGGAGGAGTGTCAGGATCTCGGAATTAATATCAAGAATGATTTCAAGGCCATCGTTGAAAGAAATCAGGTGGTATTCTATAAGAGACCGGGAAGAATATCGAAATATATACACCATCTGACGCTCAAAGATCCGAAACCGTATTTTCATCGGTCGTATCCGGTGGCACTGGCACAACGAGACAGAGTCCAACGAGAAATCGAGCGGATGCTCGATTACGGGGTAATACAGAAATCTGAGAGTATTTTTATTAACCCCTTAGTGCCAGTGACAAAGGACGACGAGAGTGTTCGATTGTGTTTGGATGCCAGGGAACTTAATAATTGCCTGGTAAACGATTACGATAATGCACCTCCTATCGAAGAAATTTTCCAGAGATGTGGAGGAAAATCTGTAATCTCGACGCTGGACCTTACGAGTAGTTTTTGGCAAATTCCATTTCACCCGGATTCCAGGAAATATACAGCATTCCAAGACAATGGAAAATGCTACGAATTTACTGTCACGCCATTTGGACTGAAGACAAGTACAGCAAGTTTAATTCGAGCATTGGACATAGTACTAGACGAGTCAGATTTTGTTATAAATTTCGTTGACGATCTACTGGTATTATCGAAAAACCATGAGGAACATCTCATGCATCTCGAGATTCTATTTCTGCGATTTAAAGAGCATGGAATGACTCTGAAATTTAAAAAGTCACACTTCTTCCGACAAGAAATGTCCTTTCTTGGTCACATTCTCACGACAGGGGGACTTAAACTCGATCCTGAGAAGATAAAAGCAATTAAAGAATATCCGGCGCCTAAAAATCTGAAACAATTGGGGGATTTTTGGGTTTGATAAATTTTTATACGAAATTTACTAATCGCCATGCCCACGAGACCGCTCCACTTCTGGAATTGTTGAGGAAAGGGGTGAAGTGGAAATGGGACATAACTCACCAAGAAGCTTTTGACCGAGTCAAGGATTTATTTTGTGAAGCAGTGATTCTTCGTTTCCCCGATGTAAAAAAACCATACACACTAACAACGGATGCAAGTGGGTATGCGCTTGGAGCCATTTTATCACAAGAAAATGAACAAGGGGAAAAACGAAGTGATATCTTTTGCGAGTCGGACTCTGAAAGGAGCAGAACATGGCTATATGACCACTGAAAAGGAATTATTAGCTATTGTATCGGCTCTGGAAAAATTCAGGAGGTATCTTCGAGGTGCTGAAATAAATTTTATAACTGACCACAAAGCATTAATATTTCTCAAAACGTGTCGGTTCACGGCAGAAAGATTAATGCGGTGGGTCCTGTCAATCCAAGATTACGATCTACTAAACATAGAGCACCTCGAAGGGAGAAAGAACACTGTCGCCGACGCTCTGAGCCGGATGGAAGGAAACGAGGACACAACGAAAGGATTAGTGGTAATTGCCGCAACTCTGGCATGGAAGGCATCAAAAGATTTAATAAAAGAAATGAAGAAAATCCATTGTAGGGGTAAAACATATTCTGGTCACAATCGATGCATTTAGTAAGTACGTAGTACTGTTTCCTATGCGAAAAGCAAACACAGTTTGGGAAACCAAGTCGTATCCAGTTCGATCATGGTACACAATTTACTGCGAAAAATTGGTTAAAAAAATTAGAGGATGAAAACATAAAGGCAGTATTTTCTTCGATACGCCATCCTCAAGGTAATATTGTGGAACAGATAAATCGAGAGTTGGGACGATTTTTTAGGACCTTCCTGAAGGATAATCACGCCGGTTGGTACAAATGGGTGCAGGTGGTGCAAGACTGCATAAATGAATCCCATCACGAAACCACAGAATTTACTCCGACGCAATTGCAACGAAAGAAAAAACCAATCCGGTTGTGGAATAAGTGGTTAGGAATACCAGCGAGTGAAGAGGATGATCCACTCACCTGCGATGCCAAGATAAAGATTGCCCGAGAAAGGATTATAAAAAAAGGAGCAAGGAGGACCGAACGTTTTAATAGTACACATAAATTAACAACTTTTGAGGAAGGAGATGTGGTACTGGTAAAGGCACTCAATGCCTCTGATGCGGCAAACCAAATTACATCGAAATTTTTACCACTCTGGGAAGGCCCACACGAGATAAAAAAATGCGTCGGATTGGCTACCTACGAGTTAATAGATCCGCTCACGAAAAAAATACGCGGGAAATTTCACGCCAGCCTGCTCACAAAATATCAAGTGTACCGCGGCGAGGAGGAAAGCGAAGAACAACAGGAGAGGCGAGAAGAAAAAGGAATAGTATCCTAAAGAAATATCGAGTAACAATAGGAAATAAATAAATGACTGGATAGATGAATAGAAATAAAATAATAAATACCAAGAATTTGTCGACGAATACAGGGAATACTAAGAATAAAATTTTATCTCTGTCTTTCCTTGATAAACCCTACTTTTACCTACTACAAAAACCTAAAATGACTTTCCTCCCTGCTCGAGTCCGACCAAACCCTTTAAGGGTAATGTTAACGTTTAATACCGTTACAATTGATTAATTAAAAAAATACCTGATCTTACTGTGTCTCTTATTTTTATAGCATAATAATTAGAGAATTATAATTGAAGTCTTTCTCTCTCTCTCTCTCT
This sequence comes from Cylloceria caligata, assembly GCA_963942595.1. Lineage (NCBI taxonomy): Eukaryota > Metazoa > Arthropoda > Insecta > Hymenoptera > Ichneumonidae > Cylloceria > Cylloceria caligata. The sequence goes on along the minus strand of OZ012707.1, from coordinate 41,013,909 downwards.
CTCTCTCTGTGAGGGATCATATTCTATATCGTGTACTACAGAGCAAGCGCTTTGCGAGGAGCACAGCGCAGGGCTATGTATGCTCGAAAACCGCTTTCGTTGCATTCAAAGTGATGGATACCTAGTTATGATTCATAGGAGACTGTTATCTTTATGCCCGTGATACTCTCTAGCATTTAGTCTGTCTTTGGCATCCTACTTGCAAACAATAAAAAGCAATATGTATCCGCGATACGGCAAGGAGATTTTAAGCGACGCGTTTTGGTGCCGAGTAATGTTTGTCGAGAGTGTGATGAGCGTGTTCCTGCATACACAGGAAATGTGCAAAGCATACGACGATCTGGAAGAGCTCCTACGTAGCGTGTATTTAGTGGAACGTCGCGGAAGACCCATTGAACTTGGGGAGCTGTATATCGGAATGTCCTGTATTGTGCCTCGTTTCAATAGCGTTGTCCGCGGTGAAGTGATTTACCCAGATTTTGATGGGCACTGCGAGATGTTGTTAGTCGATTTCGGCGAAACTATTTAAATCGACTGGTCTCACCTATTTCATCCGGAGCCTCTAGCAAGTATGCTGCCGGATCTTGTCATGGAGTTTTCCATATAAGGACTCGAACGCGTGGATGTTGCAGGTATTGAGCAGCTCGTCGAAGAAGCGTGCGGTACAGATGACTTGATCGCTGTCATGATGCGACCTCTTGCCGGCGATAGCGTTCCGCGGGTTCGATTATCGAACGGTGAATGCGCGGACGTGGCGGCGGTTATTATAGAAGCCCTCGGCGATGAGATAGATATCGGCTACGATATCGATGCCGTGGACGAGGGCTTTGACGAGGACATAGTAATGAATTAAAGACACGACGGTGTGCGTGTGCATGTGTGTGTGTGTGTGTGAGAGAGAGAGAGAGAGAGAGAGAGTACAATCTAGAGATAGGAGTTTAAAATCGCTTTGGCAGGAGGGTAGATGCCTACAACAGCTGCGGTGGTGAGTACATAATTTCATTCATTTTTCCAAGTATGTGTACACCTTTGCTCCATCCTGCTCTTATCTCTACTCTTCCTTGTTCACCAAGGTACCCACACCACCTCACTTTACCACCCCCACGTTACCGACACTGGTCAAGCAGAGTGGGTAGCGCGGCGGTGGAAAAGTAAGGTGGTGGGGGTAGCCACATGGTGGGGGAAAGAGTGGGATGGAGCAAAGGTGTACCCATACTACTTACGACCAATGTTGCAATGAACGAAAGATTGATACTCAATATTACAAGAAAACATCTGTCTTATTAATTGTATTGATGCGAAATTGGAATTTGTTTTTGACTTCAGAACACCAAAAGGCCAGAAGGCAGCTCTTCAGAATTTCTGAATAGACAAATAACAATTGAAACACAATTGTAGCAGAGATTTGGACTCTTTACGAAGTAAATATTTGGGTGACGGAATATATATATACCTAATAGATAAATCGATAATTTAAAAGGAATAAAATATCTAAATGCGAGTTCGATATAAGAATAAAGCAATAATATCTTACAGATAGCCACAGTTAAAATAGGATAAAATAAGAAAGATGACTCATATTAGTCATTGGAGCGATGGCAAAGACGGCTCAAAGCTACGGTAGCAGTTGCTGGTGGGGGAACATACCCCTCAACGCTTCAGGTTGCACCCGAGCCGATGCCGTCTTTTCTCTCTCTCTGTGTTAACACCATAAGACGAGGAGTGTTGCCTTGAAACAAGAAATACTTATACAACACATACTTTGCGGTCCACTGCAAATCTAAGCAGCCATTTTGAATACAATAATTTAGACTCACGAACAATTTTAACCTAAAATTATAATAAGAATTCAGAAAAGAAATGTTTACCTAAAAGGATACAAGAAATAACTGCAATTATGAAAATTTAACATTAATGAAAATCGAAAAGGCATTACATTGTTTAACCAAACAGTTAGCATCGTGAAAGCATATAAAAACAATTAACATTTAGTTGCTGTGATAGATATATAATATATACCCCTGCACGCTATACTCTATTAAGAATTAAAATAAGCTTAACATTATCTAAGAACTACATTCGGTATTAGTCATAAAAGGGACAGCAGAAGCGACTCGGATCTATCGCGCAGCGTGACGCGAACCCCTCGACACCTCGCTTCCCGATCAAGGCGTTTTTCGCTCTCTCCCTCTCTATATCTCGGCGCGTGCCACCGAGGCGAGGAGTAATCCCTCGAAAGAATATATAAATAGAAATATTAATACATACATATCGAATGCATTTTATTAAAAACGAATAAGAAGAGTTATTGTTCATAAAACGGCTTTAACAATCGAGTAAAAACTTATCACACCGATATCTCAATTTGTTACCAACAATATCGAATTTAAAAGACTTGGGGAAAACTATCGGGAAATATTCAGTCAGTAAGGTCTTTTCAAACATTAACTAATCAGCGTTTAAGTGAATTCCAAATATAAACCTTAATTAAAATAATAATTCGTAATCTATAACGGAAAAAGAAAAAGAAAGAAAGGTAACACTAAAGAGAAGTATATTGGCTGTACCGGCGTCCGAGTCGTTTTTATTCCTCACTGTCTATCGCGACAACAAGTCGTCGAAACAGGGAATGGTTCCGCGCGATAACGTGTCGCGCACGGTAATAGCGAACGTACGTGTATCACTTATTCGGTTATTTGAATCAATTTTAACAGCTTCACGAATCATCGAGCTTAGCATTTTTATTTTCACACACGGTTGCCATTTTTCCCCTTCAACGCATCGGTTACTGGCGAAACAACTTCACCAGAAAACCAAACGTAAGTATAAACGCAATTCTTCTAATTTATATTGTCTGATATATAATATATTGTCTGGTATATATTGTCTGATATGTAACGGTGTTTTTAATAGTTAGCATTCAATCGTATCTTCCGAGGGAAAGAATTCGGGCTCGACCACAGGGATAATTAATTTAGACTTCGAGGTAGGCAAAATAGGGTTCATTTACCAAAACAATTAGAAGAATATCGATGTTCGGTTTATTGGCACCGTTGGCCAGTACATTGCATTTTCAATCCGTTAATTTCTCCGATTATTGTACGATTCGTTCGTGTTTCTCGTTCACGTCGCTCCTCGGTACACCGAGCTACGTAGCCTGTTAATGATATTGTTCGTCGGTAGTAGGCTTGTCACCCAACATACACACTCAAACCACGCACGTAAATTCGCTCTTAAAGGCGATGTCTTTATTATGCTGATAATCCTCTCTATTTACCAGTCATTTTACTTCCTTTCTATCCGCTTAAAACCTACTCGCTTACACACTACTTGCTTATTTTACTTGCTTAAATACTACGCACTTACCTACTATTCGCTTAAATTCTATTCGCTTCAATATTATTCGATCTGGTATTCCTATCAATTGTTGCTGATATTTCACTAATTGTTTTCCTTATTAACTAGATCACTCGCCTGTTTTTCCTCCTTCCTCTGTATTCATTTTTCACTCATCTTAGTAACTTTCAGAAATAATTCCTTTCTCTAATTCACTGACTCTCTTTTCTTAACAAAAAAACACGTATCTCGAGAAAAATGTAAAAGTAAAAGTTTCAAGCTGATGCTGTAAGAGTTGTACATTTTTCCGCAAAAAGCACGTAAGACAAGAGCCAAGAGTTAAGACTTCAGAGAAGAGAGCCTTTCCTCTTGCGTAGGCTCTTTTATACCCTGCCCGTCTGCCTCATTCCCCTCTACATCATTATCGGCTCAATTTTAAATCTAACGAGGTTTAATCCTTTTTCGGGTTGCCGCTGCCGCGCCACCCGTCTTCCCCTCGCCTCCAAGCGAGGCCAGCTGGTCGCTGACATGCTGTTTACGGCAACGAGGGAATTCCTTTGGCGTGACGTAGCTCGTTTTTGTCATTTTTTGCTAGAGTTCGATAGCCTACAAGCGTTGTCGTTGTCTTCTCGTCTAGCTCCTGAGTAGTTAGCCACTCCATGTACCTGGCCTCCTCGGGATCCTCCTCATCGTCAGTATCCGACCATTCCTCCTGGATCCAGTCGTTCTAGAGTCCGGTGAGCGTGGGGATTCGGGCAGTTGGCTGTGCTATTGTCCCAGCTGTCCTCGTAGCGTTTGCTCTTTCCCTCAGTCTCTCCTGGCGGAAATGCTTGCCGAGATATCCCCCGTCCGGGCCATATCGAAATCCGGGTTAATCACTTCCTTGCCTCCCCGTCCCGGAGCAGCTGTTCAGCGACATCATATTCCTTGCTGTTGAGGTTTGTATGAATGTCCACCCAAATTGCCTCAAGAACAGAGTCTAAATTTTCGACGTAGATGTCTACGGTTCCCGACGTTATGATCTCAATAAAGTGATTCCTTGCCCCTTCCGTCCACTTTAATTCTGCTGGGCCGAGCTGGTCCATTGCACATGTTATGGCGAAGTAGGGCTCTCCAAGGTACAGACTTGGTGATGTATCGAGCGTCTCCATCTCCACGGAAACCTTCTTTGCTAAGTCACCTAGCCACACATGATATTTTTCGTTCGTCCTTTTTCTCATGAGCGTCCCCCGGAAAAACGAATACTCTCCCGTCTCCTCGTCGTCCATCAATAGGAGGAGCACCAGTCTCCCGGGGTCGGTTTCCTCCTCCAAAATCCTGTGTAATTGAGGGTGGTTCCATGGCGTGGTTGCCACCATCTTTAAAAACGACTCTCTAGGTTCCTCGTCGTCTTTCTTCATGATATAAAATCGGCTTGGCTTTTCCACCCCGATGATCTCTAAAGAGTACGGTTCCCCCGGAATCATGTATTCCATGGCGTATTCGATGAAACGCTGAATTTTTCAGAATTTTAAGAAGAAACGAGAAAAAAATCTTCGAAAAAGAAAATTTCACTGCTTTGCAAGAGAGTCTGTATTGTATAGTTTTGCTGCGATCCGTTAATTTTTGTGGATTTGATGGCCCGTTTTCTTCATTTTATTGTATTCTTGGAGCTTCGATATATCTATATTTCCTGATCTCCTACTTACAGCCAATCAGCATCCCGTTGTCCGCTATCTTTGGCGAAGCCCTATATTTTTCAATTATCCTTGGAACGGTCTTGGTGTGTGCGCCAATTATCGTGTCACACGACCTGACCCCATACTTCCTTAGAATTTGGAACATTCTTCTCGGAATAGCCGAGTTTTGTTGTGACGTCAGGAGCTCCCGTTGGTCTGGTTCTGTGCTTAGTTCGATGACCGCCGATTAGTGTATTGGTAGATCACTTGTAACAGCCGAGCGTCTATCCTGTTGTTTTGATTCCGGGTGTTGCCCTTTCGCTGTCTCGCTCCTTTTCTCGTGTGCTCTGCTTGTCGTATTCTCTTCTTTCTTCTCTGTCCCCTCTGTCTCTGTCCTATACCTCTTAAATATACTCGCATGGAATCTACCGCGCTCTTTTTTATTGTCTAGATCTATAAGCAAATAAGTCGCCAGACCTACGCATTTCTTAATTCTATATAGTCCTTCATATAATGGCATGAATTTCGACGTTAACTGTTTTAACGGATCCGAAACATTCAACGCTTTTATTAGGACTAGATCTTCTTCCTCATAATTCGTTAATCTGTGAGTAGAGTCAAATTTTTCCGCCTGACGCCGCCCTTTTTGTTATCCTCTCTCTAGCGATCTCGATTTTAGTTTCATATATTATTCTATCTTCTTCGTCTTTCCCTAGGCCCATCTGCTTGTTCCATTCCCGTAAAGGCTTCCTCTTGCTCTGCAGCTCAAATCATGTGAATTCGGTGGTTTCGTGGTGACTCTCATTTATGCAGTCCTGAATTATTCTCACCCATTTGAACCAACCTGCATGATTTCCAGTCAGAAAAACTCGAAAGAACCTTCCGAGCTCACGATTAACTCGTTCGACGATATTACCTTGGGGATGGCGCATCGATGAAAATACTGCCATGATACCCTTGTCCTTGAGTTTTTGTATCCGATTCTTCGCGGTGAATTGTGTTCCGTGGTTGAATTGGATTCTACGTGGTTTCCCATACTTCGGAATGTAATCGTCAAATATTCATTTTATGACAGTAGATGTATTTTGTTTTTTCATGGGGTATAGAACAACAAATTTACTGAATGCATTCAATGTCACGAGGATGTGTTTTACTCCACCTACTGATGCGGGAAATGGTCCATAAAACTCTATGGACACTAAATATCCCGGTTTCTCCAGTATTATCGTTTGCATCGCTGCATAGCTTATTTGTATTACGATTTGTATTACGTGTCCAGTATACTTATATCTTTTACTTTCTCAACAGTTTTATCCATCTCCTCATTCCATTTCCAATGGATACCCTTCCTCAAGAGGCTTAGCAAAGGTGCGGTCTCATGCGCATGACGATTCATAAATTTTGTGTAAAAATGTATTAGTCCAAGAAAACCTCTTTTAATCCTTCCGTCGTGAGTATGTGTCCGAGGAAAATTAATTCTTTGCGGAAAAAATGTGAATTTTAATGTCATTCCGTGCTGTAAAAATCTCTCAAATAATTCTCGGAGATGGTCGAGATTTTCTTCGTGTGACGTTGATATTACCAATAAATCGTCCACGAAAATAATTACAAAATCCAAACCCTTGAGGACCACGTCGAGGGCTCTTATCAGACTTGCTGTACTCGTTTTCAGACTAAACGGTGTGACATTTCCCGTCGTGCTGGAATGCTGTATATTTTCGCGAGTCTGGATGGAGTGGTATCTGCCAGAAACTACTAGTCAAATCCAGCGTGGAGATTACTGTTTTTCCCCACATCGTTGGAAAATTTCCTTGATCGGTGGTGCATTATTATAATCGTTGACTAAATAATTGTTTAACTTACGAGCGTTAATGCAAAGTCGTACAGTATTGTCATCCTTTGTAACTGGCATAAGTGGGTTTAGGTAAATGCTCTCGGATTTTCGTATAACCCCCATCTTCAGCATTCTTTCTATTTCCTTTCGTACGCTTTCTTGTTGCATTAATGAGACCGGATACGAACGATGGAAGTAAGGCTTGGGATCTTTTAGTAAAAGTCGATGCTCATATTTTGTCATTCTCCCTACGAAGTTTGTCAAAGATCTCACTCCTTCTTTCGCCAATTTTTTTGAACTCCTGCCTTATTTCTGGTCTTAAATCTTGGCATTCGGTCATTTTGTCATCGAACTCCCACTCCGTCAGGCTGATATTCGTTTCACCCTCGTGAGTATTTTCTATCTCTATCGCGGCACACATTTCGTTTGGTCTAAACCAGGGGTCTCCAAACTACGGCCCGCGGGCCACATTCGGCCCGCGGATAGATTTTGGACTATTTCACTTTTTACCACCGGCAACAATGATAATATGGTTTTGGCCCTCGGAACTTACTGGAGTAATCAGTATGGCCCTAAGGCTGGAAAGTTTGGAGACCCCTGGTCTAAATGAACAAAAATCCTTCGGATTTACGTGTCGCCACACCCCATCACTCAGTTCAGCGACGATTCTATCTCCGACTGCTAAAATCCGCTGTTGGGCGCCTATCGAAATTTTCAATGCCATCATCCCGTCGATTCCAATTAACATTAACATCTACCATTATCTGTTTCTTCACACGTTCGGTTTCTCCGTCAAACGCTCCGACCACCTGTGACGACGTTACTGGTAGCATCGGGCAACTCTTTAAGATTTCCTCATTTTTCCGGAAAAACTCCTCCGACACACAAGACACCTCGCTCCCGCTATCTATGAGACTTACTTCCGATATTCCAGCATTTTCTACCGGCATCTCCGGACACCTCGGATGCTTCTCGTCATACCACTTACTTGGTATCTTTTCCACCTCCCCATACAAATATTCTCGTCGATTTGCTATAAGCATTGAACACCTCACTCCCCTTTTTTCGCTTCAGTCCACCTTCCTTGGTGCTGGCTCTCTGATGTCCGATAGTCCCTGAACTCTGGCAACGATCTCCGGCCACATCTCATTTGTCGTCCTAAATGAGCCTTCATCGTCTTCCTTTAACTCTTCTTTCCCCTGATTCAGCCTGCCCTCGCCATTCGGTGCTCGCTTCTTCATCCTTCTCCACTGTATGTTTGCTGCTTCTATCTTTTCCCTCTTTTTTTTGCCGATCCCTTACTTTCTTCTTCTCCCTCTTCTTTGCGTTCATCCTTTGTCTCATGCTTTTCCTCTCCCCCTGTTTTACCGTTGCGCTCCGTTCCTCTCTTCCCTTATCGATGTTTTCAGTTTCTTCAGGCGCAACGGCTAAATGTTTCCCAAATTCGTGTTCAGAGCTCTCGAGCATGCTGGTGTCTGCTCCCTCGGAATCGTGGGTACCACAAATGGACCTTGTGGAGCACGATTTATATTATTTACCTGGTGATCTGGCTATTGCCCCTGCCTCGGCAATTCTGGCCCTGCCGGTCGATTATTTTCGGGCAATGAAAATTGTCCAGTTCTGTTCCCCTGCCATGGTGGCTTTGTTGGAGGCCATGGCCCATTGTTTTGCCATGGTGGTCTTTCTTCTCTACCATTCTGACGTCCTGGTGATGATGGAAATCTATTTACGCCATTGTTTGCAGGGATTTCCCGATTTTAATATCTCGGGTATGGCCGTTCCGTCTCCTCGCGCACTGATCCCCTACCAAAATATACCTGCCGTTCTTTTGACGCTTATCCGCCTGTGCGACCTGCTCCGCTCCTGTGGTTCAATGGACCAGCTACGTTTGTGCTCTCTATCAACTCCAAAAACTCGTCGATCTCACTTATCCGTCGGACTCTCACCGCACTACACACTTCTTCATCAAAATGTTTCGCGAGGCGACGGATTATGTTTTCATCACTCAGTCTCTCACTCAGATCCCGTGCATTTCCTATAACACGAGTCGTATATTCTGCTCGTGTCAAAGTCTGACCCTCGGTATACAAGGATCCGAATAAAAAAATTTTCTTTACTTTATCCTGTATGTCACGGGCCCAATATCGCTGACGAATTTTTGTTCGAACGTTTGCAAGTCATGCAGAGCTCCTTCCACCACCAACCACCAATCGTTAGCTACACCTTTCAACGCCGATCCAATGGTGTGTCGAATCTCTGTATCCTCGATTCCACCCACGATACAGAATTCTCGGAACTCCTTTAAAAATCTCATGGGCCGCTCCATCACCGTTATATGTAGGACGTTTCTGTGCCGTTGTATATAATCGTGTCACATTGAGCCTTTCTCCGATGGTTTGCCCGAAATTCACAGATGTACTAGTTCTTTGTGTTGTTTCTTCTAATTTTTTAATTCTTATTGAATGGTCCTCCGTAATTTCTCGTGCCGCGCGGATTTCGGCCATTATCTCTTGTATTCTTCTTTCAAGTTTCTCCGCTGTCACCCTCTGACTAGCGACCTGTTGTTGAATATAAATATTCGTCACATTTTGGTCCTTTTGCACTTTTTCCTGTGCTACTTTAATCTTCCGGTCTGTCCGGCTCTCTACCACCGCAATCTCTCCTTCTAGTGCATCCTTACATCCTTCTTAGTCGATTCTCTCAACATCCCGATCCTACCCATGCAATCGTCTTTCATCTCCTGCTGAGTACGGATCACCTCGTCATGCTTCTTATCAATTTTCTTCTCCATCCTCTGGAGAAGCTGCACGATCTGACCTACGTCCACAGGATTTGGTACGACTGTTGTAGTCCTAATTGGTGATCTCGGTGTACTCTCGTTTTCATCGATTATTTGATTATTCGCCAACTCATCTAATACGTCTTTGCTTTCTTCAATTCGCACGATCTCGGAAAATCGGTGTTTATTTCTCCGATCTCTTTGCCGCCGGTCATCCAACAAGTGTTCAGCTGTCGTAGATTTCCATAAATATGTTTGATATACTTCCGTACCCCCCTCCTGCCGACGATGCTCCGCCATACTCTCCATCATGCGCATTTCCTCGATCTCGAGCGAAATGTTCTGTTCTCTTCCTGTAGCCATGTTTTAAGTCTTACAACAAATTTCTATGCCTTGTGCGCGCCCTACCTTACCTCCGCAGCCTTTCTTATCTGTGTTCGAGTCCCTGTTCGGACACCAAATGTAACGGTATTTTTAATCGTAAGCATTCATTTTTATCTTCCGAGGGGAAGAATTCGGACTCGACCACATGGATAATTAATTTAGACTTCGAGGTAGGCAAAATAGGGTTTATTTACCAAAACAATTGGGAGAATATCGATGTTCGGTTTAATGACACCGTTGGCCAGTATATTGCATTTTCAATCCATTAATTTCTCCGATTATTCTACGATTCTTTCGTGTTTCTCGTTCACGTAGCTCCTCGTACACCGAGCTAAGTAGCCTGTTATTTGTATTGTTAGTCGGTGGTAGGCCTGTCACCCAACATATACACTCAAACCACGCACGTAAAGTTGCTCTTAAAGGCGATGTCTTTATTATGCAGATAATCCTCTCTATTTACCAGTCGTTTCACTTCCTTTCTATCAGCTTTAAACCTACTCGCTTACACACTACTTGCTTATTCTACTAGCTTAAATACTATGCGCTTAACTGCTATTCGCTTAAATTATATTCGCTTCAATATTATTTGATCTGGTATTCCTATCAATTGTTTCTGATATTTCACTAATTGTTTTTTTTATTATCAGGAGTACAAATTGAAAATGCGGGATTTTTTTCTATTTTTGAACGTTTATTCTGAAAAAATGGTAACAAATGAATTATTCAAAGTATTGTCCATCGCTAGCCACAACTTTTTCCCATCTTTCTGGCAATTTACGGATACCGTCGCGAAAAAATTCGGCCGGCTTGGCTGCTATCCAGTCATCGACCCATTTTTGGGCTTCTTCGTAAGAATGGAAGCGCTGGTCAGCTAGGCCATGTGTCATCGATCGGAAAAGGTGGTAATCGGAAGGAGCAATATCTGGGCTATACGGCGGGTGGGGTAAGACTTCCCATTTCAGCGTTTGTAGGTATGTTTTGACCGGCGCTGCAACATGTGGCCGAGCGTTGTCATGTTGCAAAATTACTTTGTCGAGTCTTTGCTCGTATTGTGGCCGTTTTTCTTTGAGTGCGCGGCTCAAACGCATCAATTGAGTTCGGTATAGTGCTCCTGTGATGGTTTCGTTCGATTTCAATAGCTCATAATACACCACACCCAGCTGGTCCCACCAAATACAGAGCATGAGCTTGGCGCCGTGAATATTTGGTTTGGCCGTCGATGATGATGCATGGCCGGGGTAACCATATGATTTTTTGCGCTTCGGGTTATCGTAATGGATCCACTTTTCATCACCAGTGACAATGCGATGCAAAAAACCCTTCCGTTTTTGCCGTTCGAGCAGCAGTTCGCATGCAAAAAAACGGCGCTCGACGTCTCTCGGCTTCAGCTCATACGGCACCCAATGTCCTTGCTTTTGGATCATTCCGAGGGCTTTTATACGATGGGAAATGGCTTGTTGTGTCACTCCCAATGAATCTGCGAGCTCTTGTTGAGTTTGACACGAGTCTTCATTGAGTATTGCCTCCAATTCAGCATTCTCAAACTTTTTCACTTGGCCCGGCCGCTCTTTGTCCTCAACGTCAAAATCACCACTTCTAAACCGCACAAACCATCTCTCGCACGTTGAAACCGATGGAACATGACTCGGATAAGCCTCGGAGACCAATCGATGTGCTTCAGCAGCACTTTTCTTCAAATTAAAGAAGTAAATTAAAACTTCCCGCAAATGCTGTTTTGTTGGTACGAAACTCGACATATTGAGAGCTCAAAAAAACTATGAATTTGACACTGCGACAAATTGACACATACTGAAAATTAAAGCTATAAGACGTAGCTTTGACATGAACATAGTCACAGTACTGCCTGATGCGTATAGCGTTAGTAACGCCATCTGTTATCAAACCCGCATTTTCAATTTGTACCCCTGATAACTAGATCACTCGCCTGTTTTTCCTCCTTCCTCTGTATTCGTTTTTCACTGAACTTAGTAACTTTCAGACATATAGTTCTTCCTCTCATTAACTGACTCGCTTTTCTTAAAAAAAAAACACGTAGCTCGAGAAAAAATGTAAAAGTAAGATTTTAAGCTGATGCTGTTGTACACTTTTCCGCAAAAAGCGTGTAAGACAAGAGCCAAGAGCTAAGACTTCAGAGAAGTGAACCTTTCATCTTGCGCAAGCTCTTTTATACTCTACATCATAATCGGCTCAATTTCAAATCTAACGAGGTTTAATCCTTTTTCGGGTTGCCGCTGCCGCGCCACCCATCTTCCCCTCGTCGCTAAGCGAGGCCAGCGGGTCACTGACCTGTTCCATCAGCAATGCCTGACTCGATCGTAGCTTCGACAGTTTCTGCGTAGACGTTTATGGTGTTGATTAATGAGTGGGGGCAATCCATAACTATCGAAAAAGATTCCATGTCCATTTTTATCAACGTAAGTGGTAACCCAGTGTCGCCCAGATAGATTATGCTCGTCTGTGTTTAGAACCAATGCTGCGGGTCTACACCAGCAACTCAGGATACGATCGGCCGGAAATACTCCTTTCATCTGAGCAGATATTCGTTGTAGAGCGTCTAAAATCTGTAGGCTGTTCATGCTGTTTACACAACTGCTGGTGACGCTTAGAGTGTGATTGGCGTTGCCTCTGTTGATGATTATGATGGTTGCGCGGTGGTTGCTCGGGCTGGTGCGTGTTACGCGGGGGTGGTGGTGGTTGTTTAGCACTCGGTGAGACTACTTGTTTTTCTCTGCCACGGAAAAGTACAGTTATTTCGTCGTAAGCCGGTACAGTTCCTCTGCGCAGCGACGACTTATCACTGCTGCACAATAGTGTAATATCGTTGAATATATACTCTACGCTTTGTGATATATCGAGAGTATCTTTCTCATTTGATGCTTCGTTGTTTGGTTGGCTTTGTTGATTTTTAATAGGTGTTGATTTATCGATAGGTTGTGAATAAATGTGACTAACCGCGTTGAGCCCTCTAAACAGGAGCCACGAGCGTATTTTTGCCACATTATTTAGAGCACATTTTATATCGTCTTCTTTCGAAATACCATGATGAATACAGTAAACGTTGTTGATGGGCTTATTTTTTAACAATGGTCCCTCGTATTCTTCCAGATTGATGATTTCGCGCCCCAGAACGTCGCGTAAAAGCTCGGCTTTCTGCAAGCCTCTTGTGTGAATGCGCAAGGCATAACGACACAGTAAGCGAAGATTGGTGTAGATTTTTTTCAACGGTGTATCACCGTCAAGTCATTCTAATCCATGATGAAAACACGTTAGTTTATTGTTGCTCGTACGTACGCTCTTTGGTAGTTCACCAAAGTCATATGGCGGTTCGACAAATTAATGACCATAATGTTTGTCTTGAAGAGTCGTCACAGCTATCTCCTTTGGTAGAAAACGGTTGTTTGCATCGTAGAGTGCTTGAATATTCACTATAACGACCATTATGAGGGTTTGATGTAGACTGATACTAGGTGTGGTTACGTAGACGAGTTTAAATATTACAGCGTCGGGTGTGGCGCCCTCTCACGCACTAAAATCTGTAATGACCTGCCGTGTGGAATTTATCTCTATTACATTATCATACTCGGCGTATACCACACAATTTAATGTAGATGTCAGAGGCGCTGCAAACCGTACTTCGATCCTTACACTACCGTGTCTTACGAGATTCCAGTGACCGAAGCAACTTGTTGATAAGTCCGGTGTCAAATCAAAGACATTTGGCATTTGGGATAGTCACCCCTGGTAATATCTAGGCCCTCATTCTGAAAGTGTATACCTGTTCCGCTAAAGAGCGTGTGATAACTATCTATCCAATTTTCGTTACCATCAAACAGCGGTTGAAGAGGCTTGCCCAGTATTTGTTGACCATCGACATACAGAGAGAGGAAATTTATCGAATGATTATTAAAGTTAAACGGATTTAACGTTGTACTGCCATTGAATGCTCGGTTATTCACAAATCGAAGAATTATTCGTGTAGGCAATTGGCCCAGAATAACGTTATCCAGAGTATCGCTAATGATACCGCTATGCATCGTAAAAGCTTTAACCTCAACCCTTGTTATAGGATACTTGGCGGTTGTTTTTGCAAGCATTTTGGCGTCAGCTATCAGCACGCCTGGTGTGATTTTTGCTCGACGGACGAGTAATGTAGCCTCGGTGATATGTAGTTTATGTGCCACACCAGCCGTAGGAGTCTCCATAAGACAAAAATCGTCTTTTGAGCGTACAAGCCGTAACCGTACTTCCACACCGTTCAGCAGAAATTTATTCTGATTAAAAATATCGCAATGTAAATGTCCAATCATATCTAAAGTCCGACCATTCTGTATGTACGTTTCACGATTATTCAGACCGATATTAGGGCTATTCGATGCACCTGGTAGAGTGTCAAACGTACCGGGCGTGTTAGCGTACCATAGTGCGGTCGTTAAGTGAGAATTTTTAGCAGCCGGTCCATAATTGAGTAACGTCTCAACATATGCTCTGTAGGGGTATGCATTGTTTGGCGGTGCCACGAGTTTCTAGTTAAAATATACGTCCACCTGATTGATAACTCTATGCAGAAAGTTATTAACAGGTGCTACGTTGTACTGTGATTCAGCTGTTGGAATAACTCTGACATCTACAATAATCATTGTATGAGCCAGATCCAAGTATTCTTCACCGTGGCCAGGTATGACAAATTCCAGGGGACCGTCATCCGTGAGGGACGACACAGGCTTGTAGTGTATCCATTGTGATGGTTCCATAGCCGTCTGCGTGACGGCTATAAATAAAATAAGTCGAGCTCCGACTTCATACGCTCGGAGGAGTGTGAGTATAAGAACGACATTGTTAAAGACCTCCAAAAATATCGTTGGTCTTTGCTCGTTTGCGTCTACTGCTTTCGACACCTCTTCTCTTTCTCTTTGTTATCATTTTCTTTTTATTCTTTGCGACACCGCGATGTTTCCTTGCTGCAATGCGTCTACGTCTCTTTGACTTTTTCTTCTTCTTCTTCTTCTTCTTCTTTATTCCTAACGATTTTTTCGAAATATCAGTACGCCTTTTCCTCGTACTCGTAAGCACGCGTCACGATAACGACTGTATCATGCGAGCGGTGCCTACAGCGTTATATCCTGAACCATTCATGAGAAGAGAAGAATTGTTTCATTGGCTTTTCGTTGTAAATTATCTCCAGATTCGGCTGCACGTCGACGTAATGACTCCTTGAATGGCATTTTGCGCCCGCTCACATCCTCGTTAACGTGTAAACCCGCGCGAAAGGCTTTTTTCCCTATAGCTTTGGCACCTCTGGTCAGCAGAGGTAAAACACTCCGAAATAGACCACCGAGAAAACTACCGATACCGTGACCGCGCTGATGCGTGGAACCCACAAACACGTTACCTATATAACCGTTTCCGCCCCCTACTTGATTCCCATAATACGTCGTATAATGAGCACACATATTGTCTAATCGAGTCGTTTGAAATTAAGTGTGAGCGTTAACGTTCCATACTCAAATGCAATAGGATTACCCAGATGATCTCTTATATCCACCTGGATCGTTCTGAAGCAATTGTTGAGTAAACCTATGTAATTTGACGATGAGAAACATTTTACTTGCGTTGTACTATACGTGTAGTTTTTTGTATTTAAATTCACAATCCTGAATAGCGCTGTCTGCGTATCACCTACCGTAT
Source organism: Cylloceria caligata (assembly GCA_963942595.1). Taxonomy (NCBI): domain Eukaryota; kingdom Metazoa; phylum Arthropoda; class Insecta; order Hymenoptera; family Ichneumonidae; genus Cylloceria; species Cylloceria caligata. The sequence goes on along the minus strand of OZ012707.1, from coordinate 40,998,212 downwards.
ACGGTACACAAATATCGGTGTAGACAAAAAGCTGATCGGGCAAATTTATACAATATTTATACAGGCGGGTACTCGTCCTACGCGTGGAACGCCTCGCATAAGCTGCAGGTAAAGCCCCTCTGGGGTTTCTCGGTCAAGCAGCACTTCTTCGTGTTTCTCGAAGTCCAATATACGTGCTATTTTACTACTCATTCGTAATACCCCAGGGTAGCCTAGAGGTTCAGGGCACGTCTCTGTTACCTCAGCCTCGAGGGCAACGTACCCTTTGACCCTTTCAACATTTACAATTTTTATGCCTGCTTCTCGCAGTCCCGGTAAATCATTGATATTTCCCACAATTTCCGCATGATTTTTGTACAAACCTCGAGGTACTCGGTTTGTAGTAACTTCTTTATTCTCACAAGCCACCTAACCTATTATCGTATCTGCTTTTTGTAAATGCGTCATTGTACAGGGTATATGAATTTCCAATAAGCCCACAACTGAACGACCCTTTAACGATATTTCACGTGGCAATTGAGTTATAAAATGTGTTGTTGTATTTTCGAGAAAATACTTCATACTGCTGTTGCTCGGTAGAACAAAAAAAAATTATCCTCGTCATGCATCGTTTGGACAAAATTTCGTTTATTCGAGACCGTTAATGTTTGACGCTGGTATCCACGAGTGAAATGTTGCCGGATATCCCACCCAACTCACGAAAATTTGTTTTTTCGCACCGTGTCCTTTTGTCCGTAAAACTTGATCAATCTTGAATTCTTTATTCTGCTCCATACGCTTTTCATGAATACTCGTCAATTCTTTGGGATAAAAGAAACCATCGATAGTTTCGTCTTCGAGATCGCCCAACGCATACACATACAAGCCCTGTCTATGTAAAACTTTTTTGATACGGAAAATTTCTTCACTCCAATTTTTCTCATAACCTTTTTCGAAGGTGCCTTTAGTTCTACTGATTCGAACGTAATCGCCGGATTTGTATTTATACGTTGTGAACCGTCTCATTTCACGTCGCTTTATGGCACTAATTGTCATATTGCGCACCGCTGTATCGACATCATATAGCGTTGCGGCGGCCGGCTGCACTTTAATGCTCGAGTGTACAGCATGATTGTACGCATAAACCATTTCTTGTTGTATATCGATGTAACGATGAGTATTACGATGTGTGAAGTAATGCCACATCCGTTCCTTGAGAGTGCGATTAAAACGCTCGACAATCGAGACTTCTACATCAGGATTACGACTAACGCGAAATTGTATGTTTTCATCTTTGAGAAATTTTTGGAGTTGACCACCGAGGAATTTTTTTCCACGGTCGGTTTGTAGTGAAACAGGTGTACGACTATCGTTACGCTCGAAAATACGTTTAAATGCCTTTATTACTTCGCGCACAGTTTTGTCCTGCAATGGTTCGACCCAGGCGTATTTGCTAACAATGTCAATTACCATAAGCAGGTAGGAGACGTTGTCGTTATAGCTACTCAATGAACGTAGATCCACGAGATCGGCCTCCCAGACATCGTCAATATTTGTAACATTGTAATACAGTCGTGGAAAGACACGGTGCACGGGTCTATGAATGGTATAACTATCCTGCTGAGTCAGCCAGTCATATGCGGTGTCTGCTTTTTTTTTGCTACTGATTAAACGTCGCGCACCGCGTATCCAGCTGGATGCGAAGGATCATAATACACTTTTTCGAAAGTCATCTTTCACCGCTCGTTGTACAGCTTGTTCTAAATCTTTATCCACTTTTCAAATACTTTAATTACTTTTGTTTTCCGAAGTTTTGAAGAAGTATTCCCAGGGTGTATATCGCCGCCGCCGTCGTCGTAGTCGTCGTTGGAATTACCGTCGACCGCATCTACATTCATAGAATGCGAGTCGTTATGTTGCAATATTTGAACATCTTTTCTTGGTCGTTTAGTACTACTGTTGCCTATAAATTCACGCGGAACACTCTCTGTTCGTAGACTAACGATAAACTCGTGTCTGCCTGTTGCTTCAAAGTTTTTTCTACCTCGTACTGTATCGTTTATAAGGTCGACAATATTAGAATTTGGAATCAGGATACTGTCTATTGTTACACATCCTTTTTTGTCCGATCTTATGCTTTTTGATTCAACACTCGTGGGTTTGCGTATAAACTTTAATAGCGCAGTCGCTCGGCGTTTATACATATTCGGAACGCTGTTAACGATGTCAGCATCGCTCGTGGCTTCTGCATTATCTACCTCAGACGATGTTTCAGGTAGTGCTGGAAGTGCTGGTGAAAACGATGCATTCTTCGTACCAACGAGATATAGATAACGCTGCAGCACTTGTAAATACTCTCTCCATTTACTAGCGTCGTTTTTACCATACATGTTTCATTAAAAAATTTTGTATAGCTCAGTGTCTAGCCTTAAAATAGGATCACCATGGGTCTGCACTGTTTTCTCGTTTGCTGCTGGTGCATGATTATTCCCAGAACCAACGATAGGTATTTCGTCGTAACGACCGTCAGCATCACTATTTCCATCGTTTACCTCGGACTTTGGCGCTAAAAACATTTTTTTCGCATGCTCTATTACGAGGATGATTAATAATTTTTATTCTTAACGCAGTATTGTTTTCTCAATCGTCACTACCACTGAAAAATTTATTAAATAAAGTTGTGATTATGGGAGCCAGTACAAGTGGTAAAAAAGCACCACCCCCTTTTTGAATTATGAAGCGTTTATTCGCTCCCCAATTACAGTAGCGGACAAAAATTTTTTTATGAAAAGAATTGACTCAGTGGATTTTTTTTTGTATTAGCTAATTAATCATTAATTCATATATTTATTACATAAATTCAATTTTGCGCGTAACAACATTAGATACAATAAACAAAGAAAACATAAATTTGTTTGATATCTTCAGGGACAAAAGTTTAAGACTATACGTAAAAAAATATTTTGTGGTAGAAAATATACAGATATTTTCCTCCCTTCAATACTTTGTCCACAGTCCATTATTTTTTATCACATCAGCACATCTTTGAGGCATTGAATCAATTAATTTTTTGTAGTCGTCCACAGTTGTTTCATTCCACGTTTTTTCAACCAAAGAGTACGAATCGTCAAAATTTTTTGGTTTATTTCTTTGAACCCTTCTATTTATGGTACACCATAAGTTTTCAATTGGATTTAAATCCGGCGACTGCGACGGCCACGGTAATAAAGTGATTTTTCATCTTGAAAAAAACTTTTCACTACCCGAGCCGTATGCTTTGGGTCATTATCTTGTTGATAAATAAAATTATCACCCATATTTTCGTAGGCATACGGTAACATAGTATTTTTCAATATATCCAAGTATTGAAAACGGTCCATGATTCCATTAATTCGGCGTATTGGTCCAGGACCATTGCGAGAAAAACATGCCCACACCATTACGTTTCCACCTCCATGCTTAACTGTCGGTAAAACACATCGAGGATTTAAATCTTCGCCAATTCGACGTCTTACATACAGTATCCCGTCAGAACAAATTCGGTTGAATTTGGATTCGTCCGAAAATAGCACATTTTGCCAATCCTCACTTGTCCAATGCCGATGAGCCTTAGCAAATTGCAGTCGTAATTTTTTATTCTTTTTACTGAGCATCGGCTTCTTCCGTGGCTTTCGTGCTTTCAAATTGAATTCGTCTAATCGTCTTCGGACAGTTCTTACACTAATTTGTGCATTATTATTACTGGATATTTCAGCTCTGATATCGACTGCTGAACGAAAACGATCTCTCTCGCTTAATCGATGAATCCGACGATCCAGCGTTGGCGTGGTTTTCCGCGGTCTACCGTTTTTTGGTCGATCAAAATAGTCCCCAGTCTTCACAAACTTGTACCACGCTTGCTTACAAGAAGTTTCTGATCGATTCATTTGAGTTGCAATTGAAGAAAGTGTCTCATTTTGCTTCCGTAGAGACACGATTAGTTTTCGTTCAGTTGATGACAAATTACGGGCTTTACCCATACTCTTTTCATACGTAATTAAACTTAAGACACTGGATGATACACCACAAACTATTTACAGTATTAATATATCAAATTATTGCGTGGATCGACTACGGGTATCTTGTTCGACAGATCGTCTTAAACTAATGTCCGCTGTTTACAGATGGTTGGAAGGAAAAAAAAATTGTATAATCTATATTGTTTACATTTGACGACCGAGACTTCTACATTATGAAGGTCAAACGTACACATGTATTGTAAAAAAACAACAAGCCGAAAGAAACGTTAGTACTTGTATGACAGATCTATGAACCAAATTGTAATTCATCGTCTTAAACTTTTGTCCGCTACTGTATATTTCCGCTGCTTACGAGCGACTGTACTACACCACTACCACCACCACCACGTTGTTTTGTCACACATCTTGAGACCACTGTCGAAGTATTTTTTTATATTTTTTTAAACGTTTTTTAATACTTGATTTGACACAAACAACTCCTTGTAAAATGTTTAACGCGTATTCACAGATGCAATTGATTAGAGGTTTATCAGCATTATACAAGATGGATTTTTGCTGTTTTTAATTTGAATGACAAATAGCGTTAAGTAGGGCTATACAACGTTCATCGAATAGAATGTAATGTGTATTTTTCTTCTTCTTCTTCTTCGCGCTGGTGCTATCCCTCATTATTACAGTTTCACAGTAGATGTATTCGTTGAATGCCCAAGCCTTTGTGCGTGATGCGTACACGACTCATATCCGTTACCGACTGATGTGGTGTCTACTTGTGCTTCCAATTAAATACATTGACGAGTGTTTTTCGGCATGTAGACCAGCATTCGTGGATCATCGGGAAATATCATTGTACGACATCGACAATAATCGGGTGTCGATTGTTTAAGATCCAAGAGTAGATAACCGTGTGGCTGTGCGGTAGCATCGTGATTTGACTTGGTTAGAAATCGTGGTTTCTCGGGGTATACTTGTCTCGCTAGATGTGTAATTTGTGCTCGATCACGTGGATTTTTAAATATCACCATATAATTGGCGTTTAATGATATATCACGTTGTCCATGTCCCTGATGGAAAATATTTTGTGTGATAAAAATCACACTTATATTTTTATGATGGCTACCTTTTGTGAAAAGGTCGACAATTGTATTATTTGAGGATTCGCGCATTAAATCATCGATGATAACCAATTTTTTTCATGTTATTATCGCTTGAATAATCCTTTTGTTGCGGTAGACCCTCGTTCAATTCAATTTTTGGGATTTTGGATTTTTTATTACTTCCGGGCTTAGTAATTAACGATGACGACGACGATCGTTGTTGTTCACATGTGTTATTCAGAGCAGCGATATCAGAATCGAGATTATCCCCATAATAAAATATAATTCGGTCAAATTCAATGTTACTCATTGAATTGAGAAACTTTAGAAATTTTCTCACGAAAACTGATTTCCTACATCCGGTGTGGCCACAAATCAGCGACGTCCACGGATGTTTCGAGCTTACATCCATTATTTTTACTTATGAAGCGTGACAAATTCACGATACTATTGATGATGATGATGATGATGATGATGATGATGATGATGATGATGATGATGACGGTGAATATCGTAGAGCAACGAGATGCAAAATTGCATACACTAAGTGCACAATAAGCGTGTTGCCCGACCGGGCGGCTGCGGCGGCGGTGGCGGCGCGTACCCACACGTCGTCAATTTAGCTTTTAATGCGCATGTGTATTCAGAAGATTGTGATTTTTTTGGTTTTTACTATTTGACGTACATTTTAAATAAATTTTTCAAAGCAACTATTAATGCTGGTGATGCTGAGTAAAAAACACGTTTAAATAGCATACATGTTTCTTTATTGTAGAGAGTATTATACATAAAAATATTAATAATTTCAATTTATACTGAGACGAGATATGGGGGGCGGGTTATCGACGACGAGCCACGTGTGTATTTAAGAAAAGTAACGCAATAATTATCTTAACATCTACAACTAGTAAAATTAATTATTATTATCATAATCATGTGTTATCGTATGAATTATGAAAAATTAATTCTTGCGTAACCGACGGCAATCGTTCTCCGATCATTCTTCAAACCGTTTTGAAGCCACCAGAGAAATGTCTGTGATTAATTTTTTCACCTCCTACGTTATGAACGGAAAATATCTGCAACTCCAGGAACAATATATCCAAATGTTCAAGGAATGAGCGTTCCACTGGATGACGTACAGCTTCACACAGGTTAGAGCTATTCTGTGTTAAAAGAGTTTTAATACGCACTTGGTCCACATTCTTGGCTAGTTCTTTAGCGGGGATATGTGTAACTAATTCAACACATACAACATCGATACAGTTTTTCACATAAACGACGTAGCGCTGGAGCCGCCTGAAGCGCTCATCGACACACGGTGTTACGATGCATAGTCCGTCAAAAGATTTCTTTTGCATAACTATACTCGGTGAATAGATGTTTTTCTTCTTTCTCTTCTGTGGTGGTGGTTCTACCTGTGTATTTTCATCGTTAGGGATTGTAGTGTCTGAGACATTTGCCTCTAAATAATTGCTCACGTTATGATATCTTGGATAATCATACTTTATTATATGTTATCGTACACGAGGGACAGATATTGGACTTGTGGTGGTTGACGCTCGACATGGTCTGCTTGGCCTTATACGTTATTACAAAAGCGGGGCTACAGGTAGTTCGCGGGATCAACACCTTGCGGTAGATGGCGTATACTTCCAGGATTTAAACACCACATCTCTCCTCACTAGAATTTTAATTCCTGCGAATTTACTCTCTTTGTATCCCAAATTACATATTTGGTTGTACCCTATTTCAATTCATAACCGGAATTACAATTTTCCTAGTTTATACGAATCATTTCGGAGTTACAATTCTTCCTGTTTATACAAGTCATTACGAAGTTACAATTTTTCCTGTTTATACAAGTCATTTCGCAGTTACAATTCTTCCTGTTTATACAAGTCATTTCGCAGTTACACATCTAGTTATTTTATAAATCTAGTATTTTCCTTGGTTTTGGAACTCTGGATGATCTACGCATCGTTGATATATTATTGTTAACATTTGCACTTAGACACTGTGCTGTTTTTGGTTCTTCCAGTTCTGATGGATTATCATCTTTTATAATTGTTGTTTTATTCATGGAATCAGTAATCTCTTCTTCCTTTTCCGCATTTACCATACTACTTTCCCCCTTCAAGTTACATTTTCGTAATTGATCAGAGTGACGCTTATGTATTCTATTGTCTTCTGCTTGCACCGTAAAGGTAACTGGAGATAATTGTTGGATAACTCGAGCCTTCCCTAGCAATTTTGGCAACTGCAAAATCAACCGAAAATGTCAACGGTTGAATTTGGACAGCTTTACAACTATAAAGTCAACCGTAAAAAAGAATCCTAATGGTTGACTCAACGGTTGCTCAACCGTGGCCATTTTGTTTCTGCTGGATGGTTGACTCAACGGTTGCTCAACCGTGGCCATTTTGTTTTCGCTGGATGGTTGATTCAATGGTTGACTCAACGGTTGCTTCAACGGCTGCCCGATGGAATGTCGGGCAATCCAATAAATCGATGATTTTCACCTGCTGATGATGAACCTCAGGTGGAAATAACGTTTCTTTCCCGGAGCGAGTTGAGAGAAGGAGGGATGGATGGATAGAAAAATGATATTTATGTATTTTATGAATTTTTGTTCAAATATTGGCATGTAATCAATTAACATACATTTTTTCTTTTTATTCACAGCCTGCTGCATATTATAGAAATAAATAATAAAAAAGCTCCACACTTAAGTGTCTTCCAGGCTGCAATGCTCATTTTCTTGCGTTATTGCCGCAGCACCCTGCTCAACAGTTTCGGCCCAGTCATTAGTACTCGTAGTTAACTGCGGTGATCGTGACGTTCCTGAACGCGATTTATTCGACGTACTCCCTGGCCGGTGACGGTTTCGATCTGATTTGATTTTTGCCGAAATCCACGTTCGAACTACTCTGGAATCGTTGATGTCTTCGTCGTTGCGAGGGTGAGTCCGTTCCAGAATCTTCGCTGCCTCTTTATATGTCAGGAATGAAGGTTAAGTTGTATTAAATTTGTTTTCGTCGTCAATGTCTAGCGTATAAATGTGCCTCCTGTCCATTTACCAGTCAAAATATCGATTTCCTTTGTTGTTATCGTCCGGTACTCAGTATTTGCAGGTTTCTTCATCAACGTAAGCTGGCATCGTTGTTCCAGCGGCCAAAAATCTTCTGCGAGAATGTTTATGCGTTTTCTCATCCATTTCGCTTCCGCAGCGCGTGCGACGCACGTGCGACTGAAACGTCCTTCCGGTACGAGAGTCACCTGTTGAAAATGAAATTTTGCAGTAATATATTAATTTCGGGATGTAAGTGCTATCTCAATAATTTTATCGTACCATATTATCCTCATCGGCGGCCGGGATAGTTAATCTATTCGTCCTTACTGGCACGCCATCGCCGGATCGTGCCGTTGAAGTCGATAATTCCGCAGTACGTCTCCACAGTCGCTCCCATTTGGCGTTGACGGATCTCGCCAAACGAGCAATATCCTCAGACGTGTGGTATTTTTGTGACGACCGGTGTCCACGATGCTTCGTCCTGTTGTTCATCCTCTTCTTCTTCTTCTTTCCGAGCGATTCATCGTCCTATACAATAATATTGTACCGATTTTAAACCTACCATACGAGGTCAGCTAATATATTTGTTTACGGTTTCCTCCGACGAATCTTCACTGGAAATGCGACGGCGCCTATTTTTCCATGGCAGCGAAGGCCCGCCTTGCGGTGCGCAAGTTACTTTCTGCATACAATACCGAATAAAGATCATTCATTAAACAGTTTGCCGCTCTGGCATTTATTTCCAAACCATGACGTACCCGCGATACATGACAGTCCGGACTCGTCGACCTGCTTTCCGTAAATAATTTCTCTGGTGTTTGAGAAGTTGAGAAATCTGATGCCGACGCGTCTTTTGCTGCAGCTGTTGTCCCAAATACATTGCAAGGATTATAAACGACAAGATCTCTCTGCGGCGTGTCTTCAATTTCCTACGTAGGTGAACAGAGCACCATTAATTAATTAATTATTTGTTTTATTTTTTTTTTCTGCAAACGGAAATGTATATCATGTGCCATTATCGAGAAGTTAGATGTGTTAAATGTGCAGGAAAACACGCAGGAAACGACTGTACAGTTCCTCGAAATATAAAACCGAAGTGTATCAACTGTAAAGGCGAGCATCCAGCCAACTACAGAGGATGTGAAGTTGCAGTAGAGCTACAAAAAATGAGAGACAAATCGCGCAAACCAGATAAATCACGAAATGTACAACTTATAAAAACAAACACGGAGCCAAAACCGTCAACTACTAACTCTAACATACAAAGAGAACGAGTAAATGGAAACGTTAATTATGCACAAATAGCTCAGCAAACAGAGCAAAAACAGTTAAAAGTGGATCTCGTTTTACAGGACATACTGAGAAATCTAGAGAACCTCAACCAAAGGCTTATTTCGCAGGAAACGAATCTGCAGAACACATTAGAAGAAATGAAATCACAATCTAGTTTCAACAAAAAAGTAGAAGAAAACCTTGATCGAGTGTATCAAAATATAAATTATATAAAATCAAATTATAAACAAAAGAAATGAATAAATCACTACGAATTGTAACATGGAATGCAAATGGACTATTGCATCACATTCAAGAACTAGAAATATTTTTAAACATGCATAATATAGATATATGTCTTATATCAGAAACCCACTTTACCAAAACTTCATTCTGTAAAATAAAAGGATATAATTGCTACCATGCATTACATCCAGCGAACAAAGCTAGAGGTGGATCAGCTATCATCATAAAAGATCACATAAAACATAATGAAGAACCTAAGGTCGAGGAGCTTACCATGCAAGTCACAACCGTCAAAATACAACTAAACAATAGTAAAACTTGTAGTATCTCAGCAATATATTGCCCTCCAAGATACAATCTCAAACAAGTAGATTATACTAATCTTCTCAAAACACTAGGAAGTGTCTTTCTAATTGGAGGTGACTATAATGCAAAAAATACCTATTGGGGATCACGATTAACGACTGCTAAAGGAAAAGAACTGTTCGCAGCAGGCCAACAACTAAAATGCGAATTTCACTCAGGCGGTACACCAACCTATTGGCCTACGGATAACAGTAAGACTCCAGATCTTATAGACTTCTTTATTACAAGGGGGATCTCAGATAATTATATCCATATAGAGAACAGTGAAAGCCTATCATCAGATCATTCACCAGTTATTATGGTACTTAGCCAAACAATTATTATGAAAGAGAGCAACCCAAAATTGACGAGCTTCAAAACTAATTGGGATCTCTTCCAAACACAGTTAACAGAAAGAACTAATCTGCAGAACCCAATACATGGACCAGCCCAAATAGAAGACGAACTAGATAAGCTCATCCATAATATCCAAAGTGCTGCATGGGAAAGCACCCCTAATAATAAGCAGGAAATGAAGCGCAACGCTAGCTATCCAGAGGAAGTGAGAGAACTTCTTAAAAACAAAAGAAAAGCACGGAAGAATTGGCAAAAACATCGAAGCCCGGAAAATAAGAGGATATTTAATCACTTGTGTAACAAATTAAAATACCTATTAAAAGGCATTAAAAACCAGTCAGTCAATCAATACCTCAGCACACTAACTGGGCAAAAAGATACTGATTATTCATTATGGAAAGCAACTAAGAATCTTAAAAGACCCCAGCTTCAGGTTCCTCCAATTAAAGATAAAGAAAATTGGGCTCGAAATGCTAAACAAAAAGCAGATTTGTTTGCAAATCACCTTGAAGAAACATTCCAACCCTACCCCAAACAAACGGAAGAGGAAAATATTACCCCAATAAATAAACAGGATGAAATGATAATTACGCCTGTAACATTGAAAGAACTAAAATGGGAAATCAAGAATAATCTGAATGCGTATAAGGCTCCAGGATATGATCTTATAACGGGTCAGATAATAAAAGCCTTACCGGAGAAAGCGTTGAGGAAACTAGTGCATATAATTAATGCTGCATTTCGACTAAGATATGTACCAAGACAATGGAAAGTTGCAGAAGTAATTATGATTCTTAAGCCGAACAAACCTCCGAATGATAAAGCTTCATATAGGCCAATTTCTCTGCTACCAACATTATCAAAACTCTTTGAAAAACTTCTTCTTAAAAGACTGAAACCAATTATCGAAGAAAGGAATCTTATCCCTTCACATCAGTTTGGATTTAGGGAAAAACATTCCACAATAGAACAAGTACATCGAATTACTGACGTAATCGAGAAATCGCTAGAAAGCAAACAAATATGCTCAACTATATTCCTTGATGTAGCGCAAGCATTTGACAAAGTATGGCACCAGGGTTTAGAATTCAAACTTCATCGAGATCTTCCTCAGCAATTTTTTCAAATCTTAAAATCATACATATCAGAGAGGCACTTCCGAGTAAAGTATGAGAATGAATATTCCGCACTGAAAAGAATAACAGCAGGAGTACCACAAGGGAGTGTCCTTGGACCAATACTTTATCTCCTGTATACTAGAGATATACCAAATACAGAAGCAACAATGGCTACTTTTGCCGATGACACGGCAATACTTGCAACAGCAAAGAACATCAATGACTCAACTAGTAGATTACAGAAGGCTACTGACCTGATATGTAATTGGACAAAGAAATGGCGAATTAAATTAAATGAAGCAAAATCAATACAAGTGAACTTTACAAATCTAAAAGTTAATCACATACCAATAATGATAAACTCGATAGTAGTACCGCATGCAAATACTGCTAAATATCTCGGCATGACTTTAGATGCCAAACTAAGATGGAAGGAACACATAAAAAAGAAGAGAGAAGAACTAAACATAAAATTTAGAAAAATGTACTGGCTCTTAGGGAGACAATCTGAACTAGCGATCCATAACAAATTGCTGTTATACAAACAAATCCTAAAACCTGTATGGACATATGGTAGCCAACTCTGGGGTTGTGCTAAGAAGACAAATATCAAAATCATACAAACAGTTCAAAATAAAATCCTACGATGTATTGTTAATGCACCGTGGTACATTCGAAACGACAACCTCCATCGAGATTTAAAGATTGAGCTTGTCGTGGACGAAATCAAGCACCATGCAACAAAACACCTACAACGTCTGCACCAGCATGAAAATGTGGACATACGCTGTATGCTGACTACCACACCAACACGAAGACTGCAAAGAACCAAACCGCTGGACTTATCGCGACCAGGAGGTCAGTAGACTTACTGTGGCGAAAAATCTGAGGAGGAGTTACACAAAACTGGGAATAATCACTTGATTACGCCGAATAATTAAAATATTTTATTATGCAATGTAAATTACTAAATGAGTTCTAGACTCAGTCGTAATATATCAATAATTAAAAAAAAAAAAAAAAAAAAAAAAATGTGCCATTATCAATATTTTTGTTAACGCTTCATACCAAAGGTAAAAAAACTGTGGTGTCCGCATCGGTACATCCCACAGGGATTACAGTGATTAAATTATATTCAGACTAACCTCGCTAGCTTTCCATGCTGCCTTCTGGCGGTACATCTCTTCGTTCTGCGTGCGTGCCACAGTCTTCTCCTTTTCCAATTGAGAATTGACGGTCACTACCAGGGGGGTGTGATTCAACGTCTTTGGGTGTCTCAAGCGTTGGCCACGACCACTCTTTGCAATTTTGATTTCTTCGGTTGCAAACATTGATGCCTCCTCCATAGTTTCTGCGGAGCGAAGAGATAACGAAGTTGAAAAAATGTTTGCACCGTTAGCTTAAGAAGAACTGGTGATACAATCCCATAGAAAAATTATATTTGATGAGAATTTTCGTACTTCGTGACTCAACAAAAATCTGAAAAAATTCAGCAATATTTGGCATGTTATAAACAATAATTATCAATAATAATATTGCCCAAAACTTATTAACAAATTGTTTAAACATATAATTTTGCAATAACTTTCCGGTGACCTCTATTTTTTCTCGTACGAATCAAGTGTGCATTTTTCCCAACTTTCATGAATTTTTTCAGAATTTTCTCATCGTTTTGAAATTAAAAAGAAATATTATGAAATACGAAAAAAAATGTAAATTTTATATATGTTTTTGTACGCAGTTCAATCATCAGTTCTGACAAGTTTTAAAGATATCGAACGAAAAATGGCATGAAAACAGCTATTCTGAAAATTTCAAAACTGGAATTTCCAAACGATGAGAAAATGCTGAAAAAATTCATGAACGTTCAGAAAAATGCACACTTTCGATTCGTACAAGAAAAAGCAGCGGTCACCGAAAAGTTATTGCAAAATTATTTGTTCAAACAATTTGTTAATAACTTTTGGGCAATATTATCATTGATAATTATTGTTTATAACATGACAAATATTGATGAATTTGTTCAGATTTTTATTGAGTCACGAAGTTCGAAATTTCTCATCAAATACGATTTTTATCTGGGATTATGACATCAGTTCTTCCTTAACACGTTAAGCGCCACGCTGTATTTCTGTGCCTTTCCGTAAGCCGTCAGGCGGGCACTGCAGGGCCGCTCGCCGATAGGCGAGCCAGAGTATAGATATATATAATATAGATATATAATATAGATGTCGGGTAACGTAAGCCGTGTTGAGGACCGGGGCTTGTATTCGTATGTTTACCTTTCTACTTGCACTCGAGAGCCTGACATTTGGCAATCGCAATAAATACTACGTATATTCTTTGTTTATATCTTTATAGTTCCTTCTCCTTGGTAGAAGATAAACAAACCGAAAAGCGATGCCTAATGACGCCCGAACGATGTACACAGAATACACATGCATATCGAACCACATGACCTCTAGATGTTTAGGTAAATATACAGTTTAGCGGACCCATCTCCGATCGCCTTCTAACAAGGCGCGTTCGACGCGTTTTTGTATGCCCAACAACTTTTTCCTCTGGCAAAAGCGTCGCTCACTGTCCATTAAAAAGTTATTAACAAATAAAGTTGATAAAACTGCAGAATTAGGGTCTTTAAGTTCTTTTTATTTTATTGTTATTTTACCAACTTTATTTGTTAATAACTTTTTAATGGACAGTGAGCGACGATTTTGTCAGAGGGAAAAGTTGTTAGGCATACAAAAACGCGTCAAACGCGCCTTGTTAGAAGGCGATCGGAGATGGGTCCGCTAAACTGTATATTTACCGTGGTTTCTTATCATTACAATGTATGGAAATAAAAATTGCGAACTTACTTGTTAACCTTAAAACGACAGCTTTGTGTAACGATTGTGTATCGCCGTTCTCCAATGGGTATCTCAGTGTATCGGTGGAACCCAATTTTGCGTCGAATATTATATTTTCAGTACATTTTCTATAAGTCACATCAGCGACGCCTGCTATTCGATACCGCAATTCATCAATTCGGCAGGCAGTAATAACATTTTCGTAATTACGGGTGTACTTGATGACGCAGAAATTGTTTGCCATTTTCGAAATACAATATTGAAAATTGGACCAGTATATATGCTTGCGATACCAAACTGACACTTCGACTGACGCAAACAGATCCGCACGTGGCTCAGTGATGCCAGATAAGGGAATTTTGCCCCTATCTCGCTGCCCTCACCACGCTGCCCGTGCTAGGCGCGTCAGGGGAAGGCTTGCGCCGCTCGTAACAAACCTCGTCTCGACACAGGCGTAGTGTCTGACGTCACACGCTACCTGACTGCTGATTGGTCGGTGCGCCGGGTGCGCGCGCAGTGGGCGCTAAAACAGACCCAGTGGAGAGGGTGCCCAAAAGGGAAATTCCCTCATCTGGGCTCACATGGTCGTCGGATTTTTGTAATTTTTTATACTCATGGTACGTAAATTTGAGACCCCAAATATAAATATCCCCAAGTAATACGACGCCATATTCAGAAATTCTCGAGAAAATCGACTTTGAAGTTAGAGCGAGCAACTCAAATAGAGAAACAAAAATAATATTTTCAACTGAGTGGATAGCTCAGTGGGTAGCGCTGGAGTCTGGTAATCACTGGCTAGTGGGATCGAGTCTCGCTTTGGTCACTTTTTTTTTTGTTTTTTTTTTTTTTTCCAATTCAAATACCTACGTATTTTATATTTAAAATTCATTAAATATTTGCTAATTACCATATTATTATTAACAAATTATCATTTTCTCGAGAATTTCTGAATATGGCGTCGTATTACTTGGGGATATTCATATTTGGGGTCTCAACTTTACGTACCATGAGTATAAAAAATTACAAAATTCCGACGACCATGTGGTCCCCTTGTAAGTATGCGTTTGTAACATTTTTTTGTACCGCGCTACTCGTACAGATCGATATATATATATGACGGGCAAAAAATTTTGAAAATTATTGTTTCAGAAAACAAATCATTACTGTATTGAAGAAATAACACAATACGAATTGTAGGAGTCCAACGGCATTTATTTGTTGTTGAGGAAATTATTATAAAGCCTATTGAAAAATGCATTTATAAATACAGTAATTAGAAAACTGTGAAATTGCAAAGTGTTATAAACGCCTTCCCGAGTTTCATCGACGTCAGCCGAACGAACCTAGAGACACGACGCGTGCAACGCCACACGCATGTACGGCGCAGGCGCGAGCCCGCGTACCCCGAGGCAACTGCCTGGGAACTCAGTTCGAGTTCGAGCGTGGTTGGCGACGCAAGCAAACACGACGAATATCAACTCACGCGAAGGGACAAAGGCGCGACGGCCTAGCCTCTTAGCAACGATAACGAGTGTAACAAGGGACAAAGGCGCGACGGCCTAGTCTCCCAGATACGATAACGAGTGTAACGACGCGACGCGAGCCTGTGTGGCCATACGATTACCCTGTACGAAAGACGATTCAGTCTCATTCAGTTGTATACCAGTTTACTTACCTTTATTATCATTCACACATATATATCCATTTAACCATTCATTAATCTTTACTATTAAACGTTCATATTCTTTGGTCTACAGCGGCGAGAGCCCGCCTCCAACCGGCAGACGCCTGACAACGATTTACTTCACGAATATTAAAGTCTATACAATATATTCAGCTTTCAATAACGAGTGTTTCTAACAAAAGGTATGAATTTAAACTTCCTCGCGTGGAGATTGGACCAGTATATGCTTGTGATGCCAAATCATAACAATTGTTCGCTTATTCCAGAACACTCTAAACGTCGAAGATTGCATGTACATAGCTGCAACTGAACAATGGCTGATGACATCGATCCAGATCCGCCTGAACGTGGAGACCTATCGTATGATGAAAGGCCAGTGTGTGCAAGGACCATAAAGAGACGACGACAAAGATTTATTGCGCTGCAAGGATTGATATATTCAGGGAACGATTTTGTAAAAAATGTGACATTACCCGATAATTTGAGATCGGTAAGTTAAAGTTACGTTTAAAATTAGACGCTATTAATTAAAATTTAAAAAAATGTAGTCGTTCAATGCGATACTGGATAAAAGAAGTACATAGATGAAACGAATTTTTTTTTTAATTTGAGAAACAAAATCCCGTTCATTGGGTACGGTCGAAGCAACATGACGGAGATGACGTTTCCTCGATGCAGCGGTACCGAAGGTCTGAAATACCGGGCGGCGACAACGACGATAATGACGATGACGACGACGAATGCGAAAGTGTCGCCAGTAGGAGAATAACGGAGGGCATCGATGATGATTCGGAAACCAGTTCTGCGCAAGAAGGAAATAACGCTGAGCGGTCGGGAATCGATATGATTGCAAGGAATATTCATACCGACGGAAATGACAACGCGGAGAGTACACGGTATTATGGCGAAGACAATGCGATGATTTGTGATTGTACCGATAAGAACGGTTCGGAAATTTCGGATTCGTCCGACAATAACAGCCTGAGGGCTTGGGATGCCACGAACGATAATGCAAGCGTGGATTTCAATAGTCGGAACGGCAGCGACATTTCGATGAGTTCACGTGGGTCCGCGAGCAACAGTACCGAGGTCTCGAGAAACGATAGTAGTGAAGAGGAAGAATCGGAAAACGATGACTTGGAAGGAAACTTCAACGCACAAGGCATGGATAATTTATTGCAAATCGCGACAATGAGACCTCATGTACCGGAAAGTCAATTACTGGCCATGATTATTGCCATAAGTACGCGACACCGTTTAACCTACGAAACAACTGTATCGTTATTGAAAATGATGGCTTCCATCACCAACGGCAGCAAACTCCCAACAACTATGCGTGGTCTGTGGAAAATGTTACTAAATGGTGACGAATTGGCGATTGTGCGTCATTGGTTTTGTCGTAGCTGCAAATGGTATCTCGGAACGGAGAAAACGGTACCAATGCCATGTTCGTGCAAGGAAAATGATTCGGAGGAAAATCGAATGAAATTGAAATCTTACTTCATACAGGTACCATTAACTCCGCAGCTTAAACAACTCTTAGCTCAGCCTGGTATTGCTGATTCTCTCTTATACCGGTACGAACGAACAAAGAAAGAAGACGAAAATATCGAAGACATTTATGACGGGTTCGAGTATTGTAAACTATCGCGACCGGGCGGTTTTTTGCACGACAAAAATAACTTTTCCTTGACGATTAATACGGATGGCTGTAAAGTTTCGGAATCGTCGAATGCCAGCGCTTGGCCAATCCTGTTCACGATCAACGAACTCCCCCCTCATCTGAGAAAACGACACGTATTACTGGGAGGCGTGTGGGTAGAAACGGTGCATCCCAATATGAATATGATTCTCTCTCCGATCGTTACCGAATTGCAAACGCTAAACACAACTGGCGTAACGTGGAGGCCGAATGGTATCGATAAAGTAACGAGCAGATTTATCACACCGATCTGTATCGCCGACAGCCCTGCCAGATGTGCGATTGTCCGAATGACACAATTTAATGGTAAATTTGGGTGCACGTATTGTTTGCACGAAGGTATCGGACAAGGCGGTAAACGAGTGTACCCTGTCCAAGACGTAACTCTTCGCACCGACGAAGAAATTCGACGACAAATGGACCAAGCATTCGAGACGCGACAAAGAGTCTGTGGTGTGCGAGGATATACCATAATGACTGTACTACCCGAATATGATTTAGCGAAGGGCGCACCTGTCGATCCCATGCACAATATCAACCAAGGAGTTATGCGTCAACACGTAATGTTGTTGTTGTTCGGTACAGCTACTGATCCGTGGTACAGCGGTCAACCAAATAAGTTGACCGACGTGGATGCCATATTGCTCAAGATTCGCCCGCCTGGCAGAATATCGAGAAAACCTAGGTCGATAAAAGATGCGAAACTTTGGAAGGCATCCGAGTGGCGCAATATGCTCCTGTATTACAGCCCACTGTGTTTTCAGGGTATAATTCGCCGGTGCGACCTTCAATTATTGACTCTACTGTCGAGAGCAGCACATTTATTGTACCGGAATAGCATATCCATCGATGATCTCCAAGAAGCGAAATCGTTACTGCTCGAGTACGTAAAGGGATTCCAGAAGGAATACACCGTTGACAACATGACGTACAACATACATCTTCTCAATCACTTGGCGACGTCGGTTGAGGATTGGGGACCGCTGTGGGCCAATACCGCTTTCCCGTTCGAGTCATACAATAAAAAAATTATCGATTCAGTAACGAGCGCAAATTCAAGGCCGACTCAAATTGTAACAAGATTCCTGATGCATCGATTTATGCAATTCCATATGTACGATGCAAGAGTAGAACCGAGGACGCGACAACTTGTATATTCGATATTGAACAGTGGAAAAAAAACTAAACCTTCGCAATATGAAGAAACTGAACCGCACCGAGTTGCTAACGATTTTAAGGGCCTCGGAAAGGTGATAATGGCACAACCAAGTGCTTGGCAATCGCGAATTTTGCTCGAAGCGCATTATCTACCGCAAAACGTTATGTTCTACAAAGGAGCGAAAATAAACGGGATCGAATACAGATGTCGAGGAGATCGAGAACAAACACGATCATGCAACAAATTTGTTTGTACCACTAATAACATAATTGGAGAAATATTAAACATTATCCAATTTCGCCATGACGAACACAGTGTCAACGGCCTCATCATCGCTGTACTTGCCGATGACGGTATTTTCGGTGAAGCACGGCACATTCGGAAACTATCACCAAGGGAAAATATCAGGGTATTCATCGGAACGAATGATGTCGAAGTCCCGGTGGTAATGATCTTTGTAAATAACAATGCGTACGGTGTAAAAATGCCTAATGTATGGGAAGCGGATTAACGGAGAAAGCGAATCTCTATGTACCATAACTGTCAAAAAAACCGAGAAAAATGAGTGGCAGGTGCCGGCTTTTTCGGTCTTCAACACGGTATGCAAAAATTATATTTTTGCACTGCCGCAACAAACATGTACCGTCGTAACTACCTGCGGTTTATAATTATTCCACGCGTTTAATGAAATTTTACAAATTGTGATATCTGATAATGTGATGATTTCCATCAATATTTAAAAAATCATATTTTATTTTTATTGCATTTTGATGCGACAATGCATTGTACATAAACAGCGAGAACAATTGTTCTCGCGATAAAAATAAATGTACCGCCCATTTGCTCACTCCTTCGCGGACATTCCTTCCCCCACTGTGTTTGATTACTCAATTCTCCGCAAATCATCAATTTAATTATCAAGGCAGTATAATTTGATTAATCATTAAATATATTGCGTCGAGTCAACCGTCGAGGCAACCATCCAGTCAACCATCCTGCGTTTTCTGTGGATGGTTGCCTCGACGGTTGATTGGATGGTTGACTCGACGCAATAATTATACCGTCGAGTCAACTGTCGATGCATCCAAGAAATGCAGGATGGTTGATTTTCCAAGATGAACAGTTGAGAAGCTGTCCAAATTCAACCGTTGAACTTTTACGTTGACTCAACTGTCTTTTTCAACCGGTTGACCAAAATGACAGGGTTATTCCACCCATTGTCCGAATAATTTTTCATCATTACTATATCATTCTTATTACAAGTAAATCGTCTATTTCCTGGAAAGAAACGCTGTTGGTTTAGTTGTCTATTTTCTACATGTTTCCTAAGATCTGGTCTAACTAGATCAAGTTTTGTACGAAACTTTCGTCCTATGTGTAATTCTGCTGGGCTGCAGTTTGTAGTACAATGAGGCGTTGCTCGATAGTGAAACAAAAATGTCAGTACCGCATCTTGCTTCGAATTTCCTGCCTCCCTTAAAACTTGAAACTTCTTTTTAAAACTCTTAACCGCATTTTCGGCTGTGCTGTTTGAAGCTGGATGGTATGGGGCAGTTCGTATATGATGGATACCGTATGTATTATGATATACATTTTTCCCTCGATAGGACCTAGAAAATCTGCATGTATTCTATGATTGGGTCCATCCGGCCATTTCCACGAATGTAATACCGATCTCGGTGGATTATCTGCCGTTTTTAGACACGCCAAACATGTTTTTGTTACATTTTCTATGTCCTCGTTAATTTTAGGCCACCAAATGTAAGATCGAGCTAACGCTTTCATTTTCACAATACCCATGTGACTACAATGTAACTCATACAACAGTTCTTCGCGCATACACTGAGGAATCACAACTCGATGTCCCCATAGTATACATCCTTCTTCTATTGTCAATTCATTCTCTCGAATTTTAAATGCATTAAACTCTTCACTAACCCTATCAGGCCAACCCTCTAATACATATTTCCTGACTCTTCTGAGCTTTGGATCTTTTCCTGTTTCTAATTTAATACGATTCACATCCATAGCTTTGACTTCGTCAATTACATAATTTAAATAAAAATAATCTTCTGTTTCTTTGAATTTCTTTTCGTTGATTGGCAACGGAATACGTGAAAGACTATCAGCACGTCCATTATCGATGCCTTTGACGTGTTTGATCTCAAACTGATAAGCAGCCATAAACACAGCCCATCGTTGTACTCAACTCGCGGCCATTTTTCCCTTTTTCGATCCAAAAATATATATAAGTGGTTTATGATCGGTTTCTAAAATAAAGTCTCTACCATAAAGGTATTGATGAAACTTTTTCACCCCGAAATCCAAACTTAGAGCTTCCTTATCAAGCTGTGAGTAATTTTTCTCTGCTTTAGTTAACGATCTAGATGCAAATGCTATGGGTCTCTCTCGCTTGTCTGAGTACACATGCGATAATACTGCCCCTATGCCAAAGGGCGATGCGTCACACGCATCTTTAATCGGTAATTTGGCGTCATAGTGTACCAACACTTCTGATGAGATCAAACAACGCTTTGTCTCGTTAAATGCCTTGTCTTGGTCACGATTCCACTGCCAAACCACGTTTTTCTGTAACAAATGATACAACGGATTCAGTAATTGTGCATAGTTTTTTATAAATTTAGAATAATAATTCATCATACCCAAAAATGCTCTCAATTGAGTCATATCTGTGGGCGCTGGGGCATCAACTATTGCCTTTATTTTATCCGTTGCTGCATGAATTCCTGTGCCATCTAAGATACGTACTGTATCCTAAAAACTGTATTTTATCTTGGCCGAAAACACATTTACTTTTATTTATAGTTAGTCCACAATCTTTTAATCTGCTGAGTACGTCTTTTAATCTCTTATTATGTAATTCTACCGTTGGGCCACTAATCATAATATCATCAAAGAAACATACAACACCCTCCAACCCGTGTAATATCTTTTCCATTTCACGTTGGAACAATCCCGGGGCTGAGGATACACCAAAACAAAGTCGTTTATAAGTAAACAATCCTTTGTGAGTTGTAATCGTAACGAGGGGTCTCGATTGTTCGTCCAGCTCAACTTGTTGATATGCCTGTGATAAGTCTATTTTCGAGAAAATTTTTCCCCCATTTACGCTTGATAATAAGTCTTGGATTCTTGGTACCGGATAACGGTCTATTTTTACTCTGGGATTAATCGTTATTTTATAATCCCCACAGATTCTTATTTCTCCATTACTTTTAGAAACCGGAACAATCGGAGTTGCCCACTCACTACTTTCGACTGACTCTAGAATTCCTTCTTTGATTAAACGATTCAATTCTTTTTCAACTTTATCTTTCATTGAATATGGTAACGGCCTTGCCCTAGAAAAAATTGGTTGTACATTTTCTTTCAGGTATAATTTGAAACCACCCTTCGTATATTTTCCCAATTCGGCTGAGAAGACTGATTCAAAGTCATTAATAATTACATCTATGTCCCTATGACTTTCGCTTTGAATCATTCCGACATAACCATTTCCATCATTACTTGCGAATTCTCCCACCGGGACTCTTAATGCACATATCCACGTTCTCCCAACTAGTGGAGGTCCATCCCCGGGCAATACGAAAAGGGGAAGTTTCAAATTCCTCCTCTTATACTTCACTTGAACGTTCATTATACCGATAGGTTCAATTTTATGCCCTGGGTGTGTTTTAAATTGTCTATTTGTTCTCGCAAGGGGTAATGTGTTCAATTTTTTTCGGTTTGAAAACTCTTTTTCCGAAATAACTGATATTTCTGTGCCTGTGTCAATATGAAATTCTAAATTAATATCTTGAACATTAATTCTAACCTTGCAAGGAGCAATAGATTCTATCTCATTATTTATCACAGCTGAGTTTTCTTTTCTACCTTCTAAAAGGAAAAGCGAGTCAAAATTGTCTTTCGTTTCGTTTATATTGGAAATAAGATTTTGACTATTTTTACCTTTTTTTACTTTATTAAACTTATTTTCTTTTTCTTTTGTTTGTTTCCTGACTTTACAAACTTGGGCCAAATGACCTTGTTTTTGACGAGTGTTACATTTGTAAATATCGATATTTACATACAGTTGCTCGGTGATTTGTCCTTCCACAGCAATAACATTTGATGTTAGCTTCACTTCTTGCAGAATCTGATGTTTTCTTTCCCACGAAATGTATCGAATCCACTTGACCCTTTGTCGAAGATCCCATTTCAGCTACGTCTCTCGTAGCCATTTCCATTGTCTGAGCTAACTCAACCGCTCTCGCGTATGGTAAATCGTGCTCGCTGAGAAGTCTTTTCTGGATTCGCTCATTTTTCAATCCCCATACGAACTGGTCCCTCAGATAAGATTCTAAGCTGCTTCCAAATTCACAGTATGTTGATAATTTCTTTATATTTCCCAAAAACTCCATAACACTCTCCGAATCTTTTTGTGAGCATTCTTTAAATTTATATCGTTCAGCAATAATACTGGGTTTTGGTTGTAAATGATTTTTCATAATGTCATTTAGCTCCTTAAGTGATTTCAACGCTGGTAATATGGGAGTACAAAGACTACGTAACAATGCATATCCCTCACTGCCTATTAGAGTGAAAAAAAGCGAAACACCCTTAGCAGGAGATATGACGTTTGCTAAATTATATTGCTCAAACCTCTCGATCCAATGGTTCCAATCGTCCTTGATGTCGTATTCCTTCATGTTCCCGATCCTTCCCGTCATGATCGGTTGATGCTGGTCACCATGAGTTGTGGCATCTTGAGATTGCGTTTCAGGTCGTTGCGTCGATGGATTCAATCCCGATGTTTGCGATGCTCGGCTCATTTCCAACATAAATTGTTGTCGCTGTTGAATCAACTGTTTGCTTCTTTCCTCCACTTCGGTTCGTTCTTGATCGAGTTCCTTCTTCGCTTTCTCATACTTTTCGCGAAGTTTTACTACCGATTCAGCCATCTTTTTCTTGTTACGTTTTTCCGTCCTCGTGTCACCACTTTGAAATCCGTCGATTTCTTTGCAATCCTTTATTGCTCCTTTTTATCCTCGTCACCACTGTAGTGTTTGAGACATTTGCCTCTAAATAATTGCACACGTTATGATATCTTGGATAATCATTGTTACGTCTTGGGTTTTAACGAAGGGACGCAACGAAGGAATAATATTTTATTTTTCTCCATTTTGAGCCGGAATTGGAGGACGCTGGTGAGGGGCGAGTTTGATAAATAAGGTATTCAAGCACAGAATTTACTACAATATGCACTATATATATATGTATATTCAGTTATTATGGATAAAACACATCGTAGAATTATTAGATATGAAAACGGTATTGAAACAATATATATATTAAACAGCGCGCATTCAACATTAACATAAACTTTTAAACCAGTAGAATTAAAGTCGTTAAAATAGTATTCACTTTTGGTATTAAAATAGTAAATACATGGCGCAAGACAAACACCAATAAATGTCATTGTAATAAACAGTTAAACAAAGTTTATTGGAGCACAGATATTCTGAAGCTATTAATGATAAGTACGGGGAAACAGTCAATGAATGGCGCGCGGCACAACACTATATATATATTAAAATAGTCAATACTTAAATAGTATTAAAATAGTAGCACGTATTAAAACAGTATATATATTAAAACGGTTAAGTTATATAAAGTTATTGTTAGATATTATTAAAACAGTGAGTGACTGCGCATATAATTAATTTTTGCTGTTGCGAGGGCCGACCGGTGCGGTCGACCCCCGGAGATGGACTGACTTATTCGCGCTGTGCTGAAAGCACCGTGTTTATAACAATGGAAAAAGATTGGCGGGGCGCAGCGCGTCTCATCGATGCGCTGCGTCTCGCTGGCCAGCGTGTGAACGCTGACCTAAGCAAAATGTGTGCACCCAGCAGCGATAAGCGCTACTGAGTTGCGCCAGAAATACGTGCATGGAATAAATCATATATGAAATAAAAATTTTAAATTATACATGTATCGGAAGACCCAGGACGTAACAATCATACCTTATTATATGTTATCGTACACGAGGGACAGATATTGGACCTGTGGTGGTTGACGTTCGACATGGTCTGCTTGGCCTTATACGTTATTACAAAAGCGGGGCTACAGATAGTTCGCGGGATCAACACCTTGCGGTAGATGGCGTATACTTCCGGGATTTAAACACCACAGGGATGACGTCCTCGGCGACCACATCGTCCTTGGCTTGGTCAAACAATGGATTTTGAGCCAAACGAGGACGTAAAGTGAATCTCGCAGTCATCCATGTTGAGTGTTTTACGGATGCGTTGATCAGCTTTCCAGCCATAATTCGTACAGGACCCGAAATATGATGCTATCTCCATCAAAGCATCTTGTAGTTTACCCCACTTTGTAGATTCAAAGGCAATGCCACCCGACGAGTTATTATGCTGCAGCTTAACGACCGGTGTAACGTCACCGTCTGCGCGTACATGAAGACCCACGGTTATCCTCTTTATTTTCGAGTAGTTCAAATTGTATGTTGAAGCAGGCAACAACGATACGTCAAAACGTTCCATGGTTGATATAAATACAACAGAGCGACACGGAAAAATGAATAAATAATCAGGGAATCTAGCAACGATAACTGTATTTCGTAGCTTGTCACGGGTCAGACTGCCACCCGATCCTCTCTACAAATGTTTTTATAGACAGGTGTGAATCACCTCATATGTTGGAATGGTGGGGGAAACCGTTTACCCCCACCAACGCAACCTTAGTAGAGCGTATAGAGAAATTATACTTCTGTATACTACAAATTAATGTAGTGAAAAAAATTGTTTATTCCATTACAAATAGATATATCATGGCGTAAAATTTGAAACATTATAGTAACCCCCTGGCCTGATGTAGTTACGTTTCAGTGATGGTCGGAAGAATTTTGCATTTTAATGCGTCTGCGGTAGATGGAAAACACTTGAACGTTATACGTATAAGAATAAATATACAAATTTTCATATTGTATGTCTACCTGTACGAGAGAGTATCTATAACTCGAGGGTCAGCGCAATCAGTACGGTCGGCTGTAAATAGGTATAAACAGGCGCCGCATTGTATTGACCATATACAAATTCAACAGCAAGCGTCTGTACATTTGAACATAATTTATTACGTCGCTCGAGGGTTTTCAGTTTTCAACCAAAGTCTGGTAACTATCGTTGTCATAGCAGTGTAAGGGATGATTGACAATGACACAGAAACATTTGCAGGATATACTATTTTGAATAAGTAAATATGAATATAATTATATGTAAAAAGAGTAGCGAGAACGAAACATTTCTCGTAATATGTTTTTGAAAATGAATTTATTATGAGAATGTATACTCATAATAATTATGTAAAAAAAGCTAGTCTACATTCACAAGCGTATATGTAAATGTTGTGTATTTTTTTTGTCAATACACCATCCCTGATGGAAAAGCTGTCGTAGAATTAGAGTTTATTGTCTTGTATACACGTGTTACAGATGTATATATAAATGGAGACTGTCTATTTTGTCAATGCAGTCTAGTATAAAAACGGCAGACGTTTCGTATTATCGTATTGTAAATAGATACCAAAAGTGCATATTAAAATGTAAAATTAAGAATGTCTGTTTTAGACTATGCAGCTTTCTTAGAGAAAACGGAAGGAGTGTAGCGCTTCATATTTACACTCTAACCAAAGTGATAGTACGAATTAAATCATCTTTAAGAAATAGTAGGCGCCTACGCTGGTTGACACTGAAGCAGCGTTATCGTTGTAAAAGTGTCTGTTTAGACAATGCAGCTTATTAGAGACAACGGTAGGCGTGCATGGGTTCATGTTTACAGCCTTTCCAAAGAGGTAGTACGAAATAAATTATTTTTAAGAAATAGTGCACGGCTGTGTGTAGCCCCCAACCCCTTGAAGACACTCTGTCAATGTACAGGGACTCAAGGTTGCTATCTTTCAAATTTTTCCTCGATTTCTGCATTTATGGTGAAGTCAAAATATATAGAGGGTATGTGGGGGTATTCGAATTAAAGTATAAAAATGCCTGAAACTATAGTTTTCGTGTTATTCAACGTTCAACTCTCATCCTGACAGTGTAGCACCGTTATTTCGCGTTTTTTAAAAAATGGATTCACGTAGACGTGTTCTTCTGTCCGTAGTGCGCGCAACGGCTGGCGTATTCATACGTCGGGAACCGCGATTGGTGCGGCGCTTTACAGAGCGTTGGTTCGTAAATATCGCAAACTTTACGTTCCAGCGTCTCCTCGCGGAGTTTAGTGAAGTGTTGCTGCATGGTGATGCAGAATCAATTACCGCGGCTTACGTGAGTGGCCCGCTACGGCGAGCACCCGGTTTCGTGCAACAATAAGTGGTCGAACATCTTGCGAGTCACGGCGGATTTTCACTCAGGCCGCTAAACAATTAGATTATGGCCGTCGAAAATCGCCATGGTGAGTACAATTTGACAAAAAATTGATTTGGCGTTCAAATACAATATAAAAAATTTATCGTCTTAGAAGAAGAAAGTTTTGTTATGCGTTTTTTTCTTTTTTACTTTCATTTTGTATTTTTTATTTAATCGAAATAATTTTTATAATTTAATAATTTTATTATTGTTTTCAAAAATGTAATAGAATACATTGTCAGCGTCAATGAGTCTATGGACCAATTTTTACTTTACTTGGTTGACTAAGACTAGTTTTATTTGTATTTTTTAATTTTCACAAAAATAATTTTTTATTTAAAAAATAATTTATTAATTTTTTCAAAAATTTAATAAAATACATTGTCGATGCTAATTCGTCAAGAACCAAGTTTTATTTTATTGGTTGACGAAAAGTGGCTTAATTTTTAATCCACTTTCACTTTGCTACGCGAAAATTAATACACTTTTATCAATCAAAGTAAAACTTGATTCATAAACTCGTCGGTGTCGGCAATGTATTTTATTCAATTTTTGAAAAATAGTAAAATATTTTTACGAAATTAACAAATTTTAATAAAAAATACAAAAGAGTGAAAAACAAAACGTTTTTCTTTAAAGACGATAAATTACTATTTTTACTCCCTCATTTATTTTAAGATACTCATAGATGTAAAACCACCCTTCAGTGTTCAGCTATAGAGTATTTGTATGGAAAATTTGGGGTTTTTATCGTCTTTTGTTATTCACTCTTTTGTTTTTTACTATTTTAAATCTAGAAAAATATTTTTTTATCATTAAAAAATTGTATTATTGTTTTACTTTGATCACTTGACTGAAAGTGATTTAATTTTGTACTTTTTTAAAACCCATAAAAATAATTTTTATTAAAAATTTTTTGTATTATTTTTCAAAAAATGTAATAAAATACATCGTCGACACCAGTGAGGGTATGAATAAAGTTTTACCTTAATTGGTTGACGAAAAGTGAATTCATTTTTAATCCACTCTATCTCGCAAAAATTAATACACTTTCCGTCAATCAATCAAAGTTAAACCTGCTTCGTAGACTCGTTAGAGGTGGCAATGTATTTTATTCAATTTTTGAAAAAATAATATTTAAAAATATTTTAGCGAAATTAAAAAATAAAAAACAAAAGAGTGAAAAACAAAATGTTTTTCTTTAAAGACGCTAAATTTTTTTTTTTTTTCTTACAGCTATGCGCTCGCTACTTGTGTCAAGTAGCAGCTAGAACGACGCTGGACCGTCCAGCGTCCACTCATGCTTAACGTCACCGTCGTCGTGCACGACATCACGTTGGCCCCGACGATGACGACGACACCTCAATGTCGGGCGTATCGACAGACAGTGACGACTGCGATATGTTTTTCATCGCTGGTGATGATGATAACGACGACCAGGAACCCGATCATTCAAGAGACGCCGATGATAAGGCTATGGAGGAGGATGAGGAGGAATGAGACGACAGCGACAGCTCCACCGACGACGATGATGTCCTCAGCAGCCCGGCTAGCCTTCATCACGAACAGCCGGGGATAGAGGAAGAACCAGTGATGGTTGCGCAGAGGTCTCTAAATATGGACGAGGCATCTACGGAGTTCGCGGATGACTCGTATTATGGTGAGTAAAAATAATTTTTAAAAATTAGTATTAGATTATTCTATGAAGGTGAATTAATAAAATTCATTTTCTAATAGATGATGAGCCACAAGTTGTCGCGCCGGTGTCGTGCACGAGGTCGCGAATATCCCCGATAGTCCCGAGTCACCACCACCTCACGAGCAAGGTATTGACCTGCACGAAGATGCGGTGTTTATTCGCACCCGCGTGATACCTTACTATCACGCGGATGGTACGGTCGGGGATGATTCCGACTTCTGCGACGAGGAAGATGATCTTGTTGCCGTACGACTGTACGAGGCATGGCTTGGGCCCCCTGAAGAGTGAGCGTAAAAAAATCCTTAAATCTGGATATTTTATAGCTCACTGGCCTCTGCTGCTGTCACCAATACCATCACTGGTTTCCACCGAGTCGTCGTCGTCGTCGTCATCATCATCATCATCATCATCGGGGTCATCAACGTGCTCGTCGTCGAATGAAGCAGAATCATCGTCATCAGCACCAGCATCGTCAGCGCCCCCATCCTCGATAGCATCGTCATCAGCATCGTTATCACACGAGGTATGTCTCGAAATTCAAATAGGTAGGGGTTCAGCTGATGCCGGGGGTAATAGCGTTAATCGCGTAGTAGCAGGCGTAAATAAAACTAGAAATAATAGCCCAGGTACGGAGATCCGAGACACCGCGGTTAACATCGGTGATACGGACGATATTTTACCGCCGGGAAATCGTTTTGTTGTCGCGGGTGCAGAGCCATATAAATATCTACGTCGAACACAGAGTCACTCATTGTGTAGCGCAACAGCTGTGTGAGCTTTGTTTCTCAGCGGAAGAGCATCTACCCTTAAGGCGTTACTCGTGGTGTGGTGTGTGAGAGTTTTTATTCAAAAATAATCCCGTAGATGAATTTGTAGATTTGGCCTTGCGACCTTCTACAAAATTTCGTAATATAGTGCGTATTGCACACAACGCCAAGGCATTTAACTGCCAATTTATATTGCGAAGTATCGTAGAACGTTCCACGGATATGCCCACCCCCAGTATAATTTGACCGGTAATTCAATAGTTTCAATGCGTGTGGGCCGCACCACTTTTATAGACAGCATAAATTATTTTCATATGCGACTCAGTGCACTGCCCGAGGCCTTTTGGTTTAGTGAGCAACTGACCAAGGGTTATTTCCCGCACCTCTTCAACATTGAAGATGCACGAGGATATAACGGTGTTCTCCCCGCGGCTGCGCATTACTCGCTCGACACAATGAGTAAACTAGACGGCGCAGAATTTTACGAATAGTACGCTGAGCAACTCGATAAAGCCGTAACATTTGATTTTGAAAAAGAAATTTTTAAGTACTGCAAGATGGATGTTGACATACTCCGTCGAGCTTGCTTCGAATTTCGTAAACTATTTTTATCTGTAGATAATACATGCTCATTCACCGAGGCCACTACGATAGCATCGGCTTGGTCGGTCGTGTACCGTCGTAATTTTCTAAGACCCGATACAATTGGTCTTATACCTGCCGGTGGTTATATGCGTGCGGAAAATCACTCACAGCAGGCCGTCGACTGGCTATTATAGGTCGAGCATGAATTCGGTCAAACGCTTATTCACGCGGCTCGCACCCGTGAATATAAACTACCCGAACAGCCACGTGTCGACGGCTATCTTGAAGTAAACAATCGTCGTATTGTTTAACAATACTATGGTTGTTACTGGCATGGATGCCGTGAGTGTTTTCCAAACGATCGCACGAGAAAGTCTCACGCTGGTAACGAGAGTATGGACACTCGATATGAGCGTACTGTGGCAAAGAGTTTAAAAATTCATTCACATGGCTACGAATTGGTGGAGATGTGGGAGTGTAACTTTAATATACTCCGCAAAGTCGAATATCGTCACCTATTACGATGTCGCGTCAGGGGAGAAGATGTCGTACATCGATATCTGCTCGCTGTATTCTTATATATGTAAGACAGGTCACTACCCTGTGGGGCACCCCAAAATATATATCGGTACCGAGTGCGACGATTTGTTGGGGGGTTCACTCGATGCTCTCGGTGTAACGGTCAACGGTTCGGTCGAGTGTACCGTATTGCCTCCGCGCCACCTCTTTCACCCCGGGCTACCTGTTCGAATGCACGAGAGACTGCTATTTGCTCTGTGCCGTAAGTGTACAGAGTCTATGGCTCAAGCCCCGTGTATTCATGAGAACCCTGACGACAGGGCTTTCACTGGTACCTGGGTGACGGATGAGGTGCGGAAGGCAATAGATATGGGCTATAAAATTTTTTAAATTTCGATGATTTGGGCGTACAAAACAACAATGTACAATCCCGTTACACGCGAGGATGGACTGTTTGTCTCTTATGTAAATACATTTTTGAAGATTAAACAGGAGGCGAGCGGTTGGCCCGAGCACTGTATCGACGAAGCGTCTCGCTAGGAATATATAAATTATTACGAACACGTGGAGGGTACCCGGCTGAACGCTAACAACATTACGTGTAATCAGGGCTTACGCTCAGTTGCTAAGCTTTGCTTAAATTCGTTCTGGGGTAAGTTCGGTCAGCGGGATAACCTGACTCGCACGGAAATAATTAAAACTCGCGAGAAGCTATTGTTGTATTTGTACGACAATGAGAAAGAAATTCAACGCCTGCTATCGGTTAACGACGATTTGTTATATTTGAACGAGGTATCTCGCGAGGAGGCTATTACCCCTAACCCCTTAACTAGTGTGGTTATAGCTGTATTTACAACGGCCTTGGCCCGTCTGAAACTTTATAGCTACCTCGAGCTATTGGACAGACGGGTTTTGTATTACGACACGGACTCTGTTGATTACGTGAGTACTGGTGATGATGCTTGGGAGCCCTCGGTAGGTAATCTCCTCGGTGACATGACCAACGAATTGATATTGGTGGCTCCGAACGCTTATATCAACTCGTTCGTCTCCGGAGGCCCGAAATTTTATGGTTATACGGTTACGACTACCGAGGATTCTGAAACGGCGGTGGATACTGATTGTAAAGTGAAGGGGATAAGTTTGAATTATAAAAACTCACAAACAATTAATTTTAATTCAATAAGTGAACTTATGAAATCAGAAATACCGTCGTTTGGTAATTGTTCAGTTTTCACGCTTACCAAGTACACACTCAACTCATGCACACGCTACAGTCACAGTCATCTGACGCCTCGCGTCATATGGTATAGCTCGCAGGTATGCTATATCGATTTATCGACCGCGCACTCATGCATATTGTCCATCTGCTCACATCCTCGATCGAAGCTCACTCAAGCGGCCAACGCTGTTAGCGTGGCCCCATCGGCAAGACCACTCACAAGTCTCGCCTTCCATCGCTGACAGCAAATCACAAGCAAGCTGTGACGCACGTCCGTCTTCTTGATACTCTGCCGCGTGGTCGACGGATGTGGCCATTGTTCTCACTCGAGTCGCTCGCAGTACACGTTCCCGCGTAAAACTCACAGAGATATTCACTCGTTCTAATCACTTTAGTGCGCATTCATTTCTATAGTGTAATACATTCTTGGTCAAATCACCCGTGTTTCAACTCAGTGTTAGTGAAAATCACAGCAGATCATCAGAACCACAGAACCAATCACATAAACGTCAACGGCGTGGTTCGCTCGTTGGCTGCACAGACGCCATTCTGCTCAGCACCGATCATCGGCGTCAGGACACTCACCAGACTGCCGTGTGGCATTTTTCGAGCTCTACAGTCAGACCTTATCATCAGGATCAACCACACGGAATCACCAAGGCAACTCACAGGCCTGAGACCCAATCACCAACAGTACATCAACACGCAGGCCAGACCAATCACAGTAATATATTAAACACAATCAACAGGTATTTTTTCATGCAGCCAATGTTACATACTTTCAATAAACGTTGAATTTATTATTGTTAAATTACTGAGTTCATTTAATTAGTTATACTTGTCACCAGGATCCTTAACCTTAATATTCGCATCTGTCACTCGACATGCTACGTGCGAATGCATCAACCCGCTATCCACCAACAGCGTAGTAATACTCAAGTGATACAGGTTCACTGTGCAGAGCACTATATTCATTGTTATTTATTATGTTTTACTCAGTCTGACTAGGCGCTGACTTTGCGCACTTGTCAATTTCTCTCATAGTGCTTTGCCGCATCAGTTAGTGTCTATCGTAGAGGTCTTAATAATTTTGTTGGAGCATTATCAAATATTTATAATATACTCATATTCAATACTCATACATTTTTTGGTCCTTCGAGCCGGATATAATTTACTCACACTCATTACTCATACAGTAATATAGTATTTAATTTATAATTTCAATCAATTCAAAGAACACCCCTGGACAACGTCATCACCCGTACAATGTACAAAACTTGTCGTGTCGTATGTCGTAAACGTCGCCATATTACACACCGGTTATCACTACCGTTTGGCTTTAAAGATAACGATGCTGATGATGGCTAGTAATAACTGTATAATACAAGCTTTCGTGAATATGTAAATATGTATGAATATGTAAATAG
Organism: Cylloceria caligata; assembly: GCA_963942595.1. Lineage (NCBI taxonomy): Eukaryota > Metazoa > Arthropoda > Insecta > Hymenoptera > Ichneumonidae > Cylloceria > Cylloceria caligata. The sequence goes on along the minus strand of OZ012707.1, from coordinate 40,964,674 downwards.
AGTGCGCTCGCCCGTGTGTGCGCGCGCGCGTGTGTGTGTGTACGCGCGCGTGTGTGTGTGTGCGCGCGCGTGTGTGTGTGTAAATGCGTATATTTATGTATACAGTCTTGTAAATTGTTTTTATTCTTTATGAATATTATTGTATATATGTACCTATATGTGTAAGAACCATATAATAATAATAATAAAACGTATATACAAGCGTATGCAGAGCGATATTATATGCGGATTTATTTGTATAATTTTGTGTAATAATAATAAAAACACGTATATACAAACGTGTGCAGAGCTATTTGAAATTAGTATGAATAAATTCGAAACTTTGAATTTCCTATGTTATTATTATTATTCGAAAGTACTCCCACCATACACATTTTCATATTTAACTATGATGGCCATCGACGTGAGATGTACATATCTAATGGTAACAGCTGTGAAAAAAAGTTCGTTGAAAAGGAAACGTCGTGGTGAAAGTATCTTTGCTTCTCTTTCCAACCACAATGAATACTATTGACAGTATACTTGTGATCGACTGCTGCAAGGATCCCAGAGACTTCACTAAAGCTGAGCTCGCGTACATACCGAAACCGCTGCTGATGAAACATTGGGGAGGAAAATTAAAAATTCTGTATGACAAACTACCGGAGCATCTGAAGGTTGACCGTGAGGTCTCCTCGTACCTGCCGTGCTATGTACATTACAACAAATCGGGTACGAAAACACATATTGACGGTCCACCACCAGCTCGCCGTAACTGCACAGGATGTCATTGAAAATTGCAGGTGCACAAGAATAATGCATGTTTGTTATACGAAAATGTTCAAATAAAACAGTTTTTTAAGAAACTAAAAAATAACGAGAGTTTTCACTTATCGTTGTTATAAATAGTAGTCTCAATTAATACATTTTTTCAAGTAACAATAATTTAAAAAAAAAGCTACGGAGGGGTTTCGGTTATCGACGACGGGGCATATTTAACCGGTGGACGGGTACACAATATCATTTACCGTGAGACCCAATCTACTTATTTTCCGTAAGTCCCAAATTTGCTCTAGCGATGGTCGGCTACATACCGACGGTTGACAACCGATCTACTTTACCGATCGCCGATACATTTTTTACTGGACCGTCCGCCAACATCCCATCTACTTTACTGACTGTCGGTAACACGATTACCAATCGTAGATGGCACATCGCAGATACATTTTCTACTCGACCGGCTGCCAACATTTGATCTACTTTTACCGACTGTCGGTAACACGATTACCGATAGTAAATGGCGTATCGACAATTAGGTATGGGTCAAAATCCGTCAGATAGAGCTGCGACGCTACATCAATTAGAACACTAGGATAGGTGGTCTGGGGTGGGGACTGCTAGGGACCAATCAGGGATGGGGTAGGAGTGGTGGGGGTTGTGGGGGGACTAATCAGGAACGGGGGTGGGGTAGTGGGGGCAGATACGCCCCTTTCATACCCAAGGAACAACTAATGAGAAAGCAGCATGAGGAGGGGAGGGAGCGGGCTAGTCTAGACACGCCCTGGCGCCAGGAGGCCACGCCCTGTCTCTCTATAAAGGGCCTCTTGTACTGACGGCTCCAACGCTATACCGTTTATGTAAAAAACTGCATCGAAATTCTATGTGCTGAATTACTTATTCATATTCCCGCTAAAGAGCTAGACAAAAATGTGGATCAAGTGCGCGTTAGAGAACTCTTAACACAGAATAGCTCTAATCTGTGTGATGCTGTTCGCCATCGAGTCGATCCTTCATTTATTGAATATTTCGATATACTCTTCCTGGAGTTGAAGGTATTTTGTTTTCCATTTATTCAAGAAGTGAAAAAATGACTCACAGAGTTTTCTCTAGTAGGTTTAAATCCGATCGAATAATAATCGGAGAATGAGTGTACAAACTAGTGAAAAAGTAGTATTTAATAATTCACATAAAAACATATGGTTATGAAGATAATAATTAATTTCACTAATTGTAGATGATAAGATAATTATTGTATGACTTTCTATTAATTATGTGCTGTCCCGTCTCATGTTTCATCCCATGTTTCGCTTAATCTAAATTAGAGTTATTAAAATTGTATACATAATGCTATTGTCAATAAACATATTCGTTCTTCAAACGTATTTTTACTTATTATTATTACTATTAATATGAATAGCGAGTTTGAGTGATTCGAAAGATTTTATTTTTAATAAGTGTCAAATAGTGAAATGCAAAACCTCGGATGTGTAAGGCCCAAATCTGTTTATCGGTGATAGTACACGATCGGACGCAAATCTTTTTACCGATGACAAGCTACAAAAGTCTTTTTCGATAGTAGGGCCCAATCTGTGGTATTGCATATAGGACCCAATCTACTTATCGATAGCTGCGACAAATCTACACTACCGACCGTCGAATAATCGCTCTGTTTTAGCTGCTGTCGGTAACATACATCCTGTGGATTATTTACAATAGATGGTGCATCGGCAACAACCTACGGTCCAGCTTCCAACAGATGGCGCACGTATCGTCTAGGTGGCGCGTCAGTCGGAAGCTTAGGGTGGGGCGACCAATCAGGTGCAGGGGAGAGGTGGGGGTAAGGAGGTTGGGGACCAATAACAAGCTAGCAGGGAGAGGGGAGGCCAAGCCCACAAGTCTCGCGATCTTGGGCCCATTCTACTAATATAATATGAAAAGATGTATATTGATTTACAATACCGCTTGCTTTGTGGGATAATTGCATGAATACGAGCGAAAATTGCCGCCATCTCAAGCATTTAAGAACGCGTAAGTCTGAGGGAGAAGGCAACATCACCCCAACCATTGGGAGTGCGTTGGTGTGAAAGAGCCAAGCGCACACTGTTTGTAGCATAGTAGAGGGCGGAGCTAACCATGTGGCGGTGCATTTGTGCACACTGATGAATGCAGCGCTTACGGTGGCTTCGGTGATCACTACCGATCACCCTAGAAAGTCTACCAAATGCTCCCATAAGGCCTGGGCTTCCATGTAAATCTCTGTTCGCTGGTTACGTGTACGCCGGCGTGCGCAGATTACGCGGCATGGGGAGGCACGTTTGCATACTCGTGGTGTAGAGCAGCGACCGGAGCCAACCCCAAATCAGATATCTGTCTGCCTACCCTACTTTCCAAATAACCACGTGGAATAAGAAAAGATCCCGGATTTTTCAACTGCCAGCGAACTCGGCTAAATAAAAGATCAGTGTCTATACGCATATCTCGCCTTTGTGTTGGTGGCATTAAGATTTATTAAGATGGTGAATGAGGTTCAGGAGCTCGCTGTATCACTATACGAAATAGGGGCTTTAAAATTCGGCGATTTTATAACCAAAGTTGGATTAAAAACACCCATATACTTCGATCTCCGAGTCATCATTTCGCATCCGAAAATATTGGTAGGGAAATATTGGCGAGCATTTATAAAATCGTATAACCTTGGACGTTTGATGGTATAAAAATAACATAAAAGAAATAGAAAACGGATTTATTAGAATTTTGATACTTATTATCCTATCATTTCTTAAATTGCTTGTCATGAAAAAAATCGTACAATTTGCTTGCTTTGAAAACTTTTCGGAAATTCTTTTAAAAGCTTTGGGAATCAGTTTGATATTTTAAGTGAAACAAAGTTTGAATAACTAATTTCCCTGTATTTGGAATTGCCTTTTGATGATAATGTTCTTTGTAATGCAATCCTTTTGTTATTTTAGAGTAAACTTTCAAAGGTGTTGTGGAAATTATCTGAAACATCAAAAGGAATAGATCGGGTATGTGGGGTACCATATACTGCATTGCCAATCGCTACCATAATTTCCGTTGAATCAGATCTTCCCATGTTGATACGTCGTAAGGAAGCAAAAGCTTATGGTACTCGGAAGTTGATTGAAGGTTCCCACAAGGCTGGAGAAAATTGTGTGATCATTGAAGATGTTGTTACAAGTGGAAGCAGTATTCTAGAGACTGTTAGTGATTTGAGAAATGAAGGTTTGCTTGTCACTGAGGCATATGTTATCGTCGATAGGGAACAAGGAGGAAGACAGAACATTGAAAACAGTGGTATAAAGATGAAAAGTCTTTATACACTGACACAGCTCATGCAGTATTTATTGGAGGCTGGTAAAGTTACTGGAAAGGATTTTACCACTGTTGCTGAATATCTCAAGGAGTACAGTACCCCAGAAAAGTCCATATCGCGAGGTGAGAGCTGTACAAGTTCATTTAATGCAGTGTTCATAAAGTAATCGCATTTATATGTGCCATATAAAATTTTCTAAAAAAAATATTAAATATATACAAGATATATTTTTGCAGCGATCTTGCATATACCCTTCGTTTACAATAATTCTTCAGAAGAAAGCGTTTTTTGCGTTCTTTTTCTTTCTCGATATTTCAAAACCCGACTTAAGAGGAGGCAAAACATTTATGAGTGCGAAAGAGATAGAACTAGTATGGCACTTATGGTGTAGTGAAAGGGATGCAACACATCCGTGTAATGGAGGTTTTGCCTCCCCTTAAAGTAGTAAACGCATGGCAGCACTTTATTAATATTTTTTTTAAACTATGGACATGTATTAACCCCTTAACCTACAACTACGGGCATAGCCCGTAGTAGATGATCGGACCAAACGTAAATATTACGGGCATAGCCCGTAGTACGATGATCAGGCCAAATATAAATATTAATGGCGGTGTCCTCCTAAGGTTATAAATATTTGTGGAATATTTGATAAGTAATTACAACCTGATGCAATAATTGTGGTAGATGCAAGCACTACAAAAAGTTTATTTATACAAGAATCAGTAATACAAAATTAATAATCTGCAATGGTTTTACATTACACAAATAATTTGGCATAAGCTTCTTATTTCCACGCACTGTGCCAATTACATTCGTTTTATAATTAAATGATAATGTCGAACAATTTTGGGGAAGAATACCAGTTATCTATGTATAAAGTGTGATCCCTGTGCAACACTGACTCAGAAAGCTCTTTCACAACACTTTCCGAAGCGCTATCATCACGATTTATTTTATCATGGCCTGTATATATTTTTAATTTATAGCTATAGCCTGAATCGGACTCACACAATTTATAAAATTTAACGCCAAACCTTGCCCTTTTTGATGGGTTAAATTGCCTATAAGATAAGCACCCGATCATCGTACTACACAAGTCGTGCGAATGGCTCGAAGGCTGCGCGAGCTTGTTTACGTTTTCGGCCCAAAATTTTCGAACATAAATCATAGGTTAAGGGGTTAATTATGATCTCGTCTAAACAATTTTGAAGATTGACCATTCCAAACTGAAAATAATTTCAATGGAAATCAACACTTTTTACATGTATCAGCTATATGAAACGTTCTAATGTCCTGTTTTGTTTGGTCATTTTCACATGATTCTAATGATTTTCATGAAACACCACAAAATGATGGACAAGATACTACCATGATGTTCTGTCAAAATTCCAGAATGAACTGCGATCTAGTTTTTGGAATATAGTGGGTGGTAAATTCTATTGTAACGTGCTGGATAATTGGTGAATCATCAACAATTGTGAGTGTGAAGTATGTGTGGAGAGTGACTATATTGAATAAACCTAATGTAGAGAAGGGAACATTATGGTTGAATTTTGGCACCTGACCTAAATAATCAGTGCATAATTGAAGATGAACAACAGTCCATTAGGAAACTACATGTACTTGGTAATATGTGCTCTGCATCTTTATTTCATAGCTTTTCGTAAGAATAGGTACAAATACTTACGTACATGTACATGTCTCAGATTACACCCATGATGGTTTATGGGAAAAGATAAACTACATGTGTGAGCATGCACCTTTGATAATATAAGGGGTTATTATAAGGGGTGTTACACTCCCTCACTTGAAAAAAGGTTCAATGCTCCTGCATTTAAGTAGTTTAGAATCAATTTCAATTTGTCATTTGTGACTAAACAATATTGATAGAAAAAAGATAATGGAAATATTTTCATTTCTATGTATGCGTGTTTGTGAGTGATTTCTTTTTTGTCAGTACTCGAAACATGCACGCAAGTGTTGATTTTTGGATTTCCCTTCCTTCACTATTGATATATATATTCTTGGGTTACTTCTTCTTTTTCTTTTGGAATCTGAAACTTAACACTTGGTCTGTAAACCTGGGTCGTTCGTGTCCGAGCAAAAACAATTTTGGTTTGTACCTGGGAAATAGGGGAAGGGCGGACGCTCCCTCCTGTCCCTAACAAAAGTTATATAGGAGGGGGAACTGACGCCCAAGTTTAAAATTTTTAGAACCTTCCAGGCAGTGGTGACGAGCGCACAGATTTCGTAGTGGACACGAACGACCCAGGTTTACAGGCGGCGTGTGAGTAAACAGGTAAGTTAGTGAATTTTTTTTTTGTTTTATCGTGTTTTTGGCATCAGTGATTCTTTAGTATTCTTACAACATTTTTTGGAATTTTTTTTTTTAGTATTTTTGAAAATGAATGCCGTTATTGTAACAATAATACGACGTTATTGTATAATAGATGTAAGATACCTTTCATTGTGAAAAAACAAAAAAAAGTTTTTGCTAATATAATGTGTGAATAGCAATGTATCGTACATAATTTATTGCCTGTTTTCATGTCCAAAACTTAAACATTTAGCTTTAAACAAACGAAACGAAATAATTTTTTTCTTAAAGCTAAACTATTCACCTTTAATTTGCAATTTGGAAAATTACGCTATCTTCATTTTTCTCTGAGATACAATTTTGTTCCCAATTTCTTCATTTATTTAACAAAAAATTTATGAAAAAATTTAATTTTCCAGAATTTTACAATTGGTACTTGTTATGGTTCGGTCAGCGTGAATAAATTCCAATACGGATGTGTGAAGGAAAAGTAGATTTTATTAGGCTTCGATAGCAAGTTAGAAAGCGTGAACGTTCTTATACATATATAATATATATCGGGGAGTTGCAAGTTGCGCAGGCGTGAGAGAGGACTTCCTCGTAGGTAGGAAGAATACGAACATAGGAAGGACCGTCGGTAAAGCCGATCCCTCAACACTCCCGCATCGGCTTCTAACGTTGTTCTTCGTTCTTCTCTTCACCCTGTAATTTCTTTTGGATCCCGAAGGCGTATCTGTGATATTGATGCTGTTGCCTGGGTAGAGCCTTTGTAAGAATATCCGCGTGTTGATCTTTTGATGCGAGGTACTCCAATGTGAAGTCGTTCTCGGCGTAGCGTTCTCGTATATAGTGGTAGCGTACGTCGATGTGCTTCACTCTTTTATGTAAAACGGGGTTTTTTATGAGGCTCATTGCGCTCTGGTTGTCCATATATAGTGTCGTTTGTATATCTTTGGCACCGAGTAACTCTCGCAGCAGCGTTTTTGTCCATGCGATTTCTTTGGCGGTCTGGCACGCGGCCATATATTCGGCTTCCGTTGTTGACAATGCTACGCTGTGTTGTCTTTGTGAGTTCCATGAAATCGTGCTTCCCGCGAGCTTGAGGAGGTACCCGGTCGTTGAGCGGCGAGTCGTTAAATCTCCGGCGTAGTCCGCGTCGCTGTAGGCGCAGAGTCCCTTACCGTTGTTGCTTCCGAATCGAAGTCCGTGGCTCGCGGTGCCTTTCAGGTATTTAAGTATCTTCTTTACGCCTTTCCAGTGGGTCGTCGATGGTTTTTCCAGGAATCGGCTCGCTCGATGCACTGCGAAGGTGATATCGGGCCTCGTTGCCACCGACAGATACATTAAGCTACCGACTGCCTCGCGGTACGGGGCCGTAGTCATGTTGTTCTCGTCTCCCGCCGACTCAGGTGAGTCCAGCTCTTGGTGCGGGTCTGCGGGGATCGCCACGGGATTGGCATCCTGCATTTTGTACCTCGTCAGTACCCTTTTCGTTTAAGTTTCTTGATGCAAGAATATCGCACCATCCGGCCCTCGTTCGATGTGCATTCCCAGGAATAGGTCAACATCATTGTGCGTTATTTCGAATTCCTGTTTGAGCGTATGGAGAAGTTCGTCTACTTGGCTCTGATCGTGCGCTGTTATCAATCCGTCGTCGATGTAGATGACAAGGATCAGCCTTCGTTCTTGGATCTGGCTCGTGAATACGCACGGGTCTGCGCTCGTGCTTCGAAGATTGAAATTTGTTAAGAACTCGGTGAATCTCCGGTTCCAGCATCGCGACGATTGTTTCAGTCCGTACAGGCTGCGTTTCAGCTCGCAGATTCTCCCGGTCCCGTCGTCGTATCCTTCCGGTTGCCGCATGTGTAGTGTCTCGTCGATATCTCCGTATAGGAACGCTGTCTTGACGTCGGATTGTTTCACCTCCATGTTCTCACTGGCTGCTACGGCGAGGACTGCTCGTATCGAGTCGAAACGAGCTACCGGACTGTGAGTCTCCTGGTAGTCTATTCCTTCGCGTTGCCGGAATCCCCGCGCAACGAGTCTAGCTTTGTATCGTTTGCCGTTGCCGTTGGAATCTCTCTTTAGTTTGTACGTCCATCGGTTGTCGATCACACTTGAGCCCTTTGGTGCTTCCACGAGTTTCCATACTTGATTTTTCATAAGAGATCGGTATTCCTCGTCCATAGCTTTCTTCCACAGCTCTCTCGTCGCTTTGCACTGCTTCTCGGTAAGAAAGTGGCTCTTGGTTCTCTGCCATGAATATGCTCTTGTAGTCTTGAAATTTTTCGGGTGGCCTCAGCGTCGTCCTGTCCCTGAGTCGACGGCCTTCATTTCGCGGTTGACCTCCTTCCTCATTTCCATTTGCCCGATCGGCTGCATTGGCAGGTTCGCCCTCCTCGTGCAGCTCTCTCTCTTCGTTCGCCGATGACTCGTTGTCGCTATCGGTTCCTTCGTTCTCGGCTACGCCGTGCTCTTCGCCGAGCCATATTTCGATGTCGTTTCGCTCCTTCGGTGCGATAGTGTCGCCCATCTTTCCGGGAAAGATTACGTCTCTGACCGTTTCGATTTTTCGGTTCCCCGGGTACCACACGCGGTATCCCTTGGTCTCATCTCCGTAGCCGATGAAGTATCCCTTCTTCGCTTTCGCGTCCAACGCTCGGCGTTTTTCTTTCGGCACGTGGACGAAAACCTCTTCGCCGAATTTATGAAGATCCGTTAGGACTGGTTTTCGCTGAAACCAGAGCTCTAATGGCGACGATCCCTTGATGCTGCTCGTCCCAGTGCAATTTAGCGTGTATACTGCTGTGTTGACTGCTTCTGCCCAGAATTCCGCTTTGAAACCTCCCGCGAGCATGAGTGTACGACCTGCCTCTTTGAGTGTTCGGTTATCTCTCTCGGCAGACCCGTTTTGCTCGGGAGTGTAACTTACCGTTCGCTGGTGTCTTATTCCGAGCCTATCCGTTAGTTCTTTCATCTCCTGATTAACGAACTCAAGCCCGTTGTCTGTTCGGAGCACCCGTACTCCTCCTGGGCAATGCTTCTCGGCCTTTTTGAGGAAATTTCTGACGTGGTCAGGCGTCTCAGCTTTGCTCTCGATAAAGTACACCGTCCTATAGTGTGAGAAATCATCTTTCAGTAGTAAATAATATCTAGCGCCTCCGAGCGACCTCGTCGGCATGGGCCCGCAGAGATCCGCATGAATGATCTCGCCTATGCTCTTTGATCTCGAATTGCTCGTCGGAAACGGTCGTTTGTGCATTTTCCCGACTGTGCATGCATCACAAACGGGTTTTTTCTCACCTTTTGTAGGTATTTTAAACCTGTCAAGCGTCTGCCGCACGTGTCGGAAGTTTTGATGTGCCAGCCGCTCGTGCCAGGCCTGCAGCATGTCCGTCGAGGCTATGTGTGCCTGCGCTGTGTCCTGCTTCCACATCGACGGACTCGGCTCGGCAATCCTGAACCGCATCTCGTATAATTTTCCATGACGTTCGCCTATTGCGACAACGTGCCCGTTTCTCGTGAGCTTACATTTGGCGTGAGTCGACTGCATCTTTAGGTCTTTGTCCATCGCTGCTCCGGCTGAGAACAGATTATATTTTAATTTTGGTACATACAAAACATCGACAAGGTGATGCTTGTTCCAGTTGTTCCCATCGAACATGGTGACGTTGATTGATCCTTTTCCTTGAGCCTCGATGTAGCCTCCGTCACCCACACTGATTAGTCCGGGAGAATCAAATGCTGTCTATATGATGAACCAGTCTCTACGATTCGACATGTGATCGGAGGCTCCGGAGTCCATGACCCATGCTGCGTCTCTGACATAATGCTCCGGAGTTGTCGAGAGAGCTTCGCTCAGTAGTCCCTCTCCGTGCAAGTTTTTATCTTGTACGTTGCGCTTCTCTCTTGACTCTCGGTTGTCATCTCCTTTGCGATCTGGGCACTCTCTTGCCCAGTGTCCTGACTCTCCGCAGACGAAGCATTTTCCTTGTTTTGATGGCTCTTTCAATGTGACTCCTCGACCTTGCCCCGAACCTCGCCTGCCCCATCGACCCCGCTGTGTGGTAGTCGATAGAGCGCTTCCGCTCTTGTCCTCTCGTAACGCATCCATGACCTCTTCGGTCGTGAGCCTCGCCTTCAGGTTCACGAGCGTGCGTTCTCCCGCTGACGTTGCATTCCAGGAGCTTATAAAATATCTGTGGCTCGCCGGTAGTGTTAGCAGAATTTTTGTTATTATCATTGAATCTGATATTGGCTCACCCATTGAGTTTAGTCTGTTCGCAATGTCTTCTAGCTTCGCAATGTGTGTCGAGATGTCATCGGAGCTCCCTTTTGATGCATTGTACCAGCTGTGTTGCAGCATGTGCACGTTCGCCTCCGATCTCTGCTCGTATATCGACTTGAGCTGTCTCCACATCTCCGCAGCGGAGTTACAGTTCATGATGTGAAGTGTCGGCTGCTCTCCTACTGTTGTGACAATCACCTTTTGCCCTGTTGCATCGGCTTTCTCCCACGTTGCGAGAGCTTTCTCATATGCCGCACTTACAGCTGCGTCCGCGCCAGTGTCCGGTTCCTCCGGTTTCACTGCAGTTCCGAGAGTCACTTTCAGCGCACCGTGCGATTTCAAAATCACTTTTATTTGAAATTTCCACACGTTCCAGTTCTCAATATTTTTGAGTCTCACTACTCTTGATAGTTCACCTTCCATTGTCACTCGGTTATATTTCCACTGTTGCACGAGGCTAAGAATAACCTCAAAGGTTGGCACTCGAAGCGTTCTCAATTTCTTGCCTCTTTTATCGCCTTTCGCCAAAAATTATTTCCCGCACAATTCGCCTGGGCCCATAACCTGTTATGGTTCGGTCAGCGTGAATAAATTCCAATACGGATGTGTGAAGGAAAAGTAGATTTTATTAGGCTTCGATAGAAAGTTAGAAAGCGTGAACGTTCTTATACATATATAATATATATCGGGGAGTTGCAAGTTGCGCAGGCGTGAGAGAGGACTTCCTCGTAGGTAGGAAGAATACGAACATAGGAAGGACCGTCGGTAAAGCCGATCCCTCAACAGTACTTCAAAATGAATATTTCAAACAGTAGCATGAATTTTTTCAGAATTTTTTGAGTGCATTAAGGGGGTTAAATAATGGCCGGACGCGAAAGATCCATGTTTACAGACGGCAGGTGCGGAAAAAACGTTTACAGACGAAGTGTTAACTGAATATTTTTAGTGGTTTGTGTTAGTAGGTTGTGGTATAGTTATGTCAAAATAAGTTAGTTTTTGTTTAGTTACAGAATATGAGAATTGAAAAGTATTATTATTGTGTCCTTGCTAGGTGTACTCAACCTGTCATTTCGATTTTTTTGGTTATTGGTAATGGTTACTTAGATTCTGCATTTTGTTGATGGCTATTCTTATTTCAACAGCATCTAATTATTCTTTTTAATGTGTTGAATAATCTGGAACAGTCTGAAATTTGATTAGTTAGTGGGGGGGGGGGGGGGGGTAGACCTGTTATTTCGTCCGTTAGTTAATGTGGTGGAACTGGGTCATGACAGAATTAGGGCAACAGCAGTGAAAAATGCAGGTTAAGTGTTTGCAATTTATGTGATATCATTTATAATACGCTGATGATACAGAAAAAAATTGATATGTATAAAGATACAGAAAGTAATTATATAATATTTGTGCGCTTAAGAGACTAATTAATTTATATGTCGTAAGTTAAAACTCAACAAAAAAATTTCTTTTTTTTTATATTGTAATGAATATGTGGAAGACAAGAATAAACTTTGTCTATACTGTTTCCAAAAACATCACTCAAAAGACATCAATAACGTACTGAGAGTTGCGCGATTTTTCTATTGTGTTGTTTTCCACCGGGGTGAAGATAAGAATGATTTAGCACTTTTTTGCTTCCTTGTAGAGAACGTTTGCTTTACTAATTACAAATTTTATGATGTTTTAAAATTTTCCAATTATGTCTGAATGCTCTAATTTCCGTAACATTTGTTTTCCGTCTAATTAAAAAAATATAAATAGAGTATCATGAAAAGACGGTTCGGATTAAATTCGGGAAACATCGGCCGTACGGTTTAGATTTTATAAATTTGTAATTTTTTGAAAAATCTTCAAATCGCTCTAATTTTTGCAAATTTTATGATATCGTGCTGATTTTTTTTTAAAATAGAGTATTATATAAGTAAAGCTGGTATCAATTTTGGAGAGATCGGTCAAACGGTTCGGATATTAAAACAAGCTGCAAATTGAAATTTGCAAATTTCTCGAGATTCGGCACAATGCTCAAAGCTTCCTCTATGAGGAAGCCAAAATTAAGAAAGATAGTTCATCATAAAGAGGACTTCGAGCATCGTGCGGAACCTCGAGGAAGTAATTTGCAAGTTTCAATTTGCAGCTTGTTATTTTGTTTTTCAAATCACGGCTGTTGTGCTGCGAATTAATTAATTGTACATTATTTCGCCGTTGTTCCTTCTTCGCGTGAGGCCCCTCTCCGAAGTAGAAAAAATTTGCAAATGTAAGCAACGAGCTGCGAGCAATGACCGCTACGAGCTCGAGCTACGACTTGCTGGAATTTGCAAGCGATGTTTATTGTGAAATTCATTGCGACATCCGATTTCGGTCAAAGGTGGGAATAACTGCTTTGCCGAAATCAGTCAAAAGTTTAACATAAACCTGAACGATTGATCACGGGTCGGATTCGCCCGAAATATCAGAGTCTATTGGTAGATTCAATCAAGAGAGGTTGGTTCCTCGTGACGGGCTCGAAACAACGGAATTATTGTACATTCTTTTGTTGACTTTGAATAGACAACAGAACGTTGTCGTTGGGATCGGCAAACGATCCCAAAAATAATAACTTTTTAATTCTATACCGATTACCGAGTAATCCAATTACGCGGTACCGGCATAACATTTGGTGTCAGCGGTGGGATCTGCTGAAGTACGAGTGATACGTTATTTATTCGGACAAAAAGTGTTTTGGACAAAGTGAAAAGAGTGACTCTGTAGTGACGACTACGACTCTGGGAAGGACACCAGTGTAGTTCGTGAAAACATCGGTGCGGTGTGACATATCAGTACACCGTTTAAAATCCCGATTGACAGTGTCACGTCAAATCGCGGAAAAACGCACAAAGTATACAACCAAGTACTCGATGCAGCTACGTGAGACGAAGCCGTCGCGCAACCATTGGCGACGCACTAAGGACGAGCCCAGGAACCACCGGAGGAGAGGGTCAACTGCGCGAGAAAGGACCATCTACAGAGGGGAGCTGCAGAACGCCAAGTCGATAGCACCCAGAACCGCCATGGAGAGGACCATCTACAAAGATCATCCTTCTGTAAGTGGCGGTTACATTATAAATACACATATAGCCTTGTAGAATCAAAGCCAATCGATCCGTAAATTGGGAAAGTATTCCAACAGATATATTAGGTGTAATAAAAAGAAATCCATTATTTTTGCATGAAATTGAAGGCTTTAATTACCATAGTTAGAATGATCCGATTTAGGTCAAATATGCGCCTCTTTGTTCGATAACTTGTTGCCATTTTGAAGGTAATTTTATTATGCCTCTCTCATAGAAGCCCTCGTCCCTATTGGCAAAAAATTGAGCCAGTCGATTTTCACAAGCCTCTCTTGAAGCGAATTTTTAACCAGCAAAATTGTTCGCCATGGACAGAAACAGATTGTAATCACTTGGTGCCAGATTCGGACTGTAACGTGGATGCATAAGAACCTCCCAACCAAGCTCCCGGAGCTTCTGGCGAGTCACTATCGATGTGTGTAGCCTGGCGTTGTCCTGATAGAACACAATTCCTCTCCTAATGGCCAGAGCTGGCCGCTTCTGGGCGATTGCTTCCTTCAGACGGTCTAATTGTTGACAGTACAGTTCCGAGTTAAGAGTTTTGCCGTAGGGGAGCAGCTCATAATAGATGATTCCCTGCCAACCCCACCAAACACACAGCAAAACCTTCCTGGCCGTAAATCCTGGCTTGGCCACCGTTTCCGCCTTGACCGTTTTCGCTTGACGTTGTCGTGAGTGATCCACTTTTCATCACCAGTCACCAACCGCTTCCGAAATGGGTCGATTTTGTTGCGATTCAACAGTGATTCGCAGATGGAAATTCGATCCATGATGTTTTTTTGCGTCAACTCATGTGGCACCCATACATCGAGCTTCTTTTTGTATCCAGCCTTATTCAAATGGTTCCAAACGGTTTTTTGTGCAATCTTTAGCTCTTGGGCAATCGAAACAGTGCTTACATGACGGTCGGGCTCGACCATTTCCATGATTTTATCGACATTTTCGACAATTGGCCTTCCAGTGCGTGGTGCATGTTTGACATAAAAATTATCGGAACGGAATCGACGATATCAAAATGGTGCGTGATTGGCTGTTACAGTATCCGGACCATAAACACTATTCACATTTTCAGCCGCCTAGCTTGTGTTTTCGCCTTTATCGAAGAAAAACTGTAAAATATGGCGTTTGTTCTCTTTGCTAGTGTCCATCTTTGAGGCGCGCTCAAACAAAACTGAGTCAACTAATCACAAAACTGTCACAAAAGTTTTTTTAGTACGAAATCTCATCTTTCCATCGCCATCTAGTGGAACCCGATCGAACTTATACAACGCGAGATACAGATACCTAAATCCATCTATTGGAAAAATGATGGATTTCTTTTTACTACACCTGATATATATCTTTCGTGAGATTTTTTGGAAAAATTAAAGTAAAGTCTATCGCGAAATTAGCAACATACCGGAATCTAGAGGCGCCCGACCAAAACGTAGGGGCAGCTCGCTAGATACGATGTTGCCCGGCACGGAGGTAGATTCCACAGCCGGATTGGCTGCAGCTGTAGGGGACATCGGTACAGAACGCGGCCCCTGTAGGTCGACTGACAGCCCAGCTCGGCGTCAATCTACTGAGGGGTGCGTTGTTCGGGGATCACGACAGTATCTATAGCGACAACATATTTAATATGGCTACTGGCGAACGAACGCCTGAGCGCATCACAGAGGATATGATCGAGCGAGAGATCGAACAACTGCGTACGATAGATCGCGTAGGTCACCTGACAGCTACCGGTACGACGACGCGGCCACCACTGCCGGAACGAGTGAGGCAGCGATACGAAGCGGTAGACAGGAGTCACCGCGAGTACGAGCGAGCCCAGCGAGAGCTCGAGCTAGAGCTCAAGCTCCAAGGCCGCGACACGCCGTCGGCAAGGCGAAATCTCGCGGACACCCACAACGAGGTAGATGCAGATGAGTTGGAGCTCTTCCGGTCCCTACGGGAGCAAAATGCCGAACTGTTCCGGAGGCTGGAAAGAGCAGGGTTGGGAGAACACCGGACACCACGGCCGCGGTCGACGCAAACCCGATTCGAGGAGCCGGATAAATCGAGGAAAACAACGCAGCAATTACTGCAGGTAACGCTGTCGGCGTCCAGCGCTACGACCAGCGACTTTGACATTATCGCATCGTTGGCAGTGGTCGGGGTACTCATCCTTAAGGCGGACACATAGTCACCTACGCCGCAATGATGAGCAAATTTGTAGGATTGCTCTCGAGAGTAGAGCTCGAGGATGGTGTTATAATGGGTGCCTGCGTTACGCCGCCGCGTGGTAGTAGCTGTGATATCAGCGTAATAAATACTACCGAGCAGGTGGTAGAGGTACAACGCCCCGTAGTGAAACTCGAGCCGTTCGAGAAAGCGGCCGAAGCAGCCGCTATGGAGGTATGCGCCGTCAGCACGAAGCGAGGGGCCGACTGCCTCGCGCGACTAGCCAGGGAGCTCGACACAGCAAACCTCAACCAGGAAGAGCGCAAAGCGCTTAGTGAAATCACAAGGCAATACGAGAATGTGTTCCACCTACCAGGGGATAGGCTACCGTGTACGCCTATGGTAGAGCATGTAATACCCCTTAAGGAAGGGGTGTAGCCTATTAAGGTGCACCCATACAGACTGCCCGAGACCCACAAAAGGGAAGTGGAGAAGCAGACCTGCAAAATGCTAGAGGAAAGCATTGTCCAGCCCAGCAGAAGTCAGTGGAACGCGCTGCTGTTAGTTGTGGCGAAGAAACCTGATGCCGCCGGAGTGAGAAAAATGCGAGTAGTGGTGGATTTTCAGAAATTAAACAAAGCCACCATCGGAGACTCGTACCCACTGCCCAACATCACTGAGATATTGGACCAGTTGGGACGAGCCCGATATTATACGACCTTGGACCTCGCCTCCGGATTTCACCAAATCCCGATGGCGCAGCAAGACAAGGAAAAAAATTCATTTTCTACACCACACGGCCATTTTGAGTATAACCGCATGCCTTGCGGACTCAAAAACGCGTCACCGACTTTCCAGAGGCTGATGAACTCCGCGCTAGCTGGACTACAGGAAGTTAAATGCTATGTGTACCTATATGACACAGTAATCCACGGTAAAACCTTCAAGGAGCACAACGACAGGCTGCGGGAGGTGCTACAGCGGCTGAGAGAGGCAAAATTGGCAGTGCAACCTAGCAAGTGCCAATTCCTGCGCAAAGAAACACAGTACCTCCAGTAGATCCGAAGAAGCTGGAAGCGGTAAGGGAATTCCCGGTGCCAAGAGACGTAAAGGGGGTACAATCCTTCCTTGGACTAGCCGGATACTACCGAAAATTCATAGAGGATTTCTTGAAAACCGCAAAACTACTTACTGAATTAACTCAGAAAGGAGTTAAATTCGAGTGGACGGCAGTAAAAGATGCTGCCTTCGAAAAACTGAAGACGGCACTTACCACAGCCCCAATATTGTGGTATTCAAACTTCGAGAAGCCGTTTGTTGTGACAACAGACGCCTCAGACAGGGCGCTCGGCGCCATTTTATCGCAAAGCAAGATCGAGGACGACTTGCCCATATGCTACGCGAGCCGCAATATGTCAAAGGCCGAATTGAATTATACAACCACGGTAAAGGAGCTACTCGCGATAGTTTGGGCCCTTGCTCAATTCCGGCCATATATTATATTTATGGTACTCGTTTCACTGTCGTGACGGACTACCAACCGCTCACCTGGCTGTTTGGAGTAAAGGACCCAGTTTCGAGATTAATGCGTTGGAAAATAAAATTGGCGGAACATGAGTTTAACGTCGAATATAAGGCAGGAAAGCGTAATACAAATACAGATGTGCTAAGCCGTATATTCATTACTACCAGGGTCCAAGCGAGAGCCAGGAACGAAGTCTGTAGATTGGAAAAGGATAGCACGAAGGGGCAACTCGGCACAGTGAATGACCGCACGAAGCGGAGGGCCGAAGATACCCCTTATAGCCATGGTAGCGTGTCGGAGCGAGAGGTCAAGCTCGCCCACGAGATAGGAAAGGACAACACGCGCCCAGGTACGAACAGCCGCACTGAGCGGAGAGCCGAGAATAACACGGGCCAGCTCAGCAATGAGGCAGAGCGAGAAGCAGCGCCTGCCAATGCTTCAGAAGAGGACAGAGAGATTAGCAGCGTGCATGCAGGTCGCTCTACTGATCCCCACAGCCCCGCCGCGAAGCCGTGCGGTCGCTAAGGGGTAGACCACGCACGCTAGCAGAGAAAAGCACTAGTAAGACTGCGCACATCACCGAAAAAGACAGAGTGAGCGCAGCGCAGCATGGCGGACCCGCGAGGCGCGGAAGGCCGCGAAAGGCAAACGTTGCAAGGCCGCTCGAGACAGAGAGCGACGCAACGGCGGAGCTACCGGTGGGAACACCGAGCGACGAAACTGCGGGCAGAGCACCGCACAGGCCTGCTGAGGTAGCCAGGCACAGCGGGGGCCGTAGCCCACAATCCACTAGCAGCGCGAACGAAGAGAGCGCTGCAAAAGAATACAGCGACTGCCGCAATGACGTAGCCATTCCCTCCGCCGATGACCGCCGGAAAATAATAAAGGAATACAACGACACCCCCATAGGAGGGCATCAGGGTATACGGCGTACGCTACATCGGATCCGGACCAAGTACGACTGACCCCGCATAAGAAGGGATCTGGAAGAATATATTTCGTCATGCGAGTCTTGCCAAAAGAACAAAATTCGGAAAAAGGCACGGGTACCCATGGTGGTAACGGACACCCCATCGAGGGCATTCGAGAAAGTTGCGGTCGACATCGTAGGACCGCTACCAGAAAGCGTACCACTGCCGTACCAAGAGGCTTTGACAGTCGCTAGAGCACTAGTTTAGGAATTGATTTGACGGCATGGGACGCCGGAAGCCATATTGTCAGATCAGGGTACAAACTTCCTCATCTCGACCTTCAAGGAGATGTATCGATTGTTGCGAATTAAAAAGATACAAACAACGGCCTACCATCCAAAATCGAACGGCGCATTAGAAAGATCGTATCGCACCCTCGCGGAGTACCTAAAAATTTTCATAGATGAAGATCAAGGAAATTGGGACAAGTGGCTGCCGTATGCGATGTTTACCTACAACACCTCTCCATATACGGGCACACTTGCTGGTGTACGGACGCGAGGCTGAAGCACCTATGCCTATGACGACTACGTCCACGAGCTACGCATGCGATTACGCGCCGCATGGACTGTAGCACGCGACAACGTAGAGGGCGCGAAAAGATGGTCGAAGAATACGTACGACCACGGCGCACAGGTGTACCGCGTCGGCGAACGCGTACTCCTCCGTGACGAGACGGTGCGCAGGGGACAGTCAGCCAAGCTGACCCCGAAGTGGATGGGACCTCACGAAATAGTAGAGAAGAGACCCCCCGTCAATTACGTAGTCCGGAAGGGACGTAAAACCCAGGCGGTGCACGCAAACTGCCTGAAGCTCTTTATCAATCACTATAGCTCAGGAATTGAGGAATTCGAATACTTATAGCTAGTTAAAACTAAATATTAGCTAGGAAATAAATGTGGGAAGGAGCCCCTTGGGACGCAGGGTAGGGAGCTCCAATAAAGTAGAAGAGGTCTTAGGAGACCTAATTTTATCAGCAGGAAATAGAGGGTCATTCCGATATGAAAATACATGAAAAATATATTGAATGAAACAATTGAGATGAAATTGCACTTTAATTACGCAATACAGAGGGGATGGAATACTGCGACCATGCTTGAAAACCACCTCGAAAAATGTATAGAATATTAATGCTGACGTAGAATAGTGTTCAGCGTCGAGTGTAAAAAGAATATATAGAGTAAATTAAAGAAATGTCAATGTGCACACTCTATTCGGTTGATATACACATGTTAATTGGTAATTCGATTTCTGCAAATGACAGTGAAATATGCCTAAATATTTCCATATTTCAAGACAATATTAATATTTATGAAAAATATTTTCTATTACACCGCTTAAGCCTAAGAATGTACACGTAAACAATCTAGTCCCAAAGCTGAATAGAGCACAGCCAAGCGTCAGCACTTATGCGACTGGCTGACCTAAAAGCCTACGGCGAAGGTGACGCAATTATACTCATACTCGACATACCGCTGATCTGGCAGCAACAGTACAGTATACAAGAAGTAAACCCTATGCACACGCGAGCAGCAACGGCGGGACACGACTGGGAGTCACGTAGTAATTGACACCGAGAATCGTAAATGCATGAGGATGACAACCGATGACTTTAAAAATTGCAAGGTACCGAGCAAATCTTACATTTGCCCGCCGACACACCCTACAATGTCGGTTACAAACGACGCACCCTCCTAAAATATGTGAAAATGGACACAAATAACCGGAATTCTGGCTTTGATAGGCGTATGTATTGTAACCGCCCCAGATTTCAGCGTGAAAACAACGGGGCGAACATCCCAAGTCATCCGAAAAAATCACCTTCCCCCGTACGATCTGAAATTGAAGGAAATAGAGGCTCAGAAGCCTCCTACTCAGACCACAGAGGAAATTACGCTAGCAAGCGTACTGCAAAATCTGAAGGAGCTGCAAAAGCTCGAAGATCAAGCAGAAAAGACGTTAGAAACCCTCGACATCACCGGCGGCGGGACGCCGCATCCCCACATCATAAGCCTCTACTCGCTGAGTGCAATAGCACCAATAGGCTTGGTCGGCTTCCTTCTGTTTAAATGTTACAGGTACACACGGAACCGGACACCGACAAGGACAACCGAGGCAACAACGACCTTGGCAGCAGCCGAGGTGAATACTAATCTCGAGCCACTCGGACGACAACTGCGACCCGAGCGGGCGAGGGCCTGGGAAACTCGCCCCTTCAACCGAGTGTGATTGCCAGATCGACAATGAAGAAAAAATAGTAAAAAATTGTCAAAACCATGATAAAAATTGTATTGTCTGCTATGTTGTCCGATATATAAAATATCAAATTGTAATAGGAAATACGGAAAACCAACCGAAGAAAAAATTTTTTATTGAAAAAAAATTTCTTTTTAAAGGGGGAAGGATATTGTGCCGCGAATTAATGAATTGTACTTCATTTCGCCATTGTTCCTTCTTCGCGTAGGGCCACTGACCGAAGTAGAAA
The DNA here is from genome assembly GCA_963942595.1 of Cylloceria caligata. NCBI lineage: Eukaryota > Metazoa > Arthropoda > Insecta > Hymenoptera > Ichneumonidae > Cylloceria > Cylloceria caligata. The sequence continues at coordinate 40,943,743 of OZ012707.1, read as the reverse complement.
AAATGTGCAAACGTGAGCAACAAGCTGCGAGAATGACCGCTACGAACTCGAGCTACGACTTGCTGGAATTTGCAAGCGATGTTTATTGTAAAATTCATTGCGACATACGATTTCGGTCAAAGGAGTGAATAACTGCTTTGCCGAAATCAGTCAAAAGTTTAACATCAACCTGAACGGTTGATCACGGGTCGGACTCGCCCGAAATATCAGAGTCTATTAGTAGATTCAATCAAGAGAGGTTGGTTCCTCGTGACGGGCTCGAAACAACGGAATTATTGTACATTCTTTTATTGATTTTGAATAGACAACAGAAAGTTGCCGTTGTCTATAATAAATACCACCATTTTACAAAAATTCGCTTTTACACTGATTACTCGAGATCCATCTCCTAATCGGCAAACGATCCCAAAAATAATAACTTTTTAATATTATACCGATTACCGAGTAATCCAATTACGCGGTACCGGCATAACACGGCTAACAAAAATGCACCTGGGTAAATATTGTACAGAGAGAAATTTTTGTAATGAGTCGGTGATGGTACGCTGATGACTGAAATTCCTTTAAGTTCATAATGTGTAGTTTTATTCCGCCATAAGGCTCGTGAACTGGCACGATGGTTTCCGAAAGAGAAGCGACCGTTTCACGAACTATACCGAATTGTTTGTATTGTCACTGAGTAGCTCCGCACGAGTGAACGCGAGTAGTCCGGACGTAAATCGGACGATCCGCGATACACGTTGAAGAACTGCCGGTAGAAATGAGAAGTCCGAAGCGTAGCAGGTTAGAAGCGTCCTATGAGAGCAAGTCCGTACACACGGATGGAAGCGTTCTATAAAAAACCCGCAACGAAATTTTGTTGGAATAAGAAACCGGATGAAGTTTGTCAAGGAAATCCTTAAGAAGTGCATTCAATTAACTCGGGCGTAAATCGTACTGCTTAAATGCACTGCAGAAGCCGTTTTAATTACCGTACCGAGGAGTAAATCGAAGGAAGTCCGACGTAGGTGTACTTGTCGAATACCGAAGTCGAAGTATTAGAAGCATGCTGTTTGAATATCGACAACGAAGTGTCCTTGCTCGATGAACTGCCTCACCAGTATCCTCGAGTCGTCCGGGTATAAATCGAACGATCTGAGGAACTCTGTACGAAACTGTAAAGAGACCGATTAAATTCCGTTGCGCACTATCGAAGAATTATCGGGAACTTGAATCGTGAAGCGTACACTTAGAAACCGAAGTAGAGTCGGTGAATGACCGGAATAGTAGTATTCTCGCAGAAGACCGTGATATAAGTGATTTTTGAAAGAGAAACCGGAAAAAGCCCTGCGTGAAGTGAAGCGGAAGCCGTAAGTGAACGAACATCTAATAATCGGCTAGACCTATCAGTTTGCCTATCAACTGAGGACCTAATGCTATGGAAATAAATAAGTGAAACAAACATCTTACGTCACGAGTCTGTAGGATGGTATCTGCTGACACGCGAAAGCGAGTCATTGGGGGTGAGGGGAACGCCTGAAAGCCACAGTGTCAATCTGAAATATAAAAAATTCAAATAAAATCGGAGAAATGCAATAGAGAGGGGGATGAGGCGGGGTATGGCTATAAAACCCGGTGCAGAGAAGCCGCGGCCTCTGCTTCCGCGAAAGCTACTAAAACAGAAGGAACGTGTTAAAGATCTGTTAAAGAAAAAAAGAAAAGGCCTGACCGTTATCAGAAATTATCAAGAAATCAGAAATAGGAAAATTTATCTCCACAACGTAGATTAATCTAAGTTAGAGGATTAAATCTAGTTAAGTGAGCCTACATATTATTATTTATCTTATTGTTTAAGTAAATTATAAATTAAGTGAACTAAACTAGAAGCAAGAGCGCGAAGGAAGGGAGAATTTTAAAGGGAAAAACTGGAATAGGAACACCGTAAAAAAGAAAAGGATAGCAAAGAATGAGTTATACAATTTATAAATAAAATTAAAGTAAGGGTGGAATAGTTCAGAGAAAAAGAAGTGAATATCGCAGCAAAGGAAGGACAAGGAGTATGCAATATTCTCAGTAGTAGTAGTAGTAGTAGCCATAGATAAGATAAGTCAACCACAAATAGTACGAATGAGTAGGAGCGACGCATATAAATGATGCGAAACGGAGTAAAGCCCTGAAATCGGGTAAAGAAAATTGAACAGAGAAGATAAGTAGAAGGAATCGAAATTAAGTGGATTCTAAGAGATTTGATCAGGAATCTGGACCAGAAAAAGGGAAAAGGAAGAACAGAGCCAAGCCACGCAAGCCAAGAAAAACAGAGCGGGATAAGACGTGACAAAGCCTTAGCAGGCGAAGAGATAGAAAATAAAAATACTCGCTAGAAGTATCCTCCAGATCCACCGCATCCCGATCTCAGGTCCACAAACAGTCTCAGCGCACGTTAGGGCTATACAGCCTGTTCGTCGAAGAAAAAACACGCATTAACATCGAGTACAGTAACTCAATTCAATACAGAAAATGGTCACAACTCTTGGCCCGGAAGCGCCACCACCATAAAAAACAAATGAAGACGACCAGCACCGGAAAACGCCACAAAACGGTAAAAATCCGTACAACAGAACGCGGCTCGCGGCAGCACGAACGAAGAACAAGTCGACTGACACATAGCCCAGCAACGCCCGTTCGCATTCTAGCTACAGACACTCCTCAGCGGTCCATGAGCAATAGCAGCCAGGCGGGAAACTCAATCACGGCGAGTTCCAGGGTCCACCATGCATCAAAAATCGCGCCAGTGGAAAGTCCACTGCGACAGCAGGGGATTAAGAACATATAGACAGAGAATTATTCACTCACGTATGAATTTATTGTACTGGCAGGTGGCCACATAGTCTTTTTTCACAGATTTATTTGCATTAATTGAATAAACTCTACTTTTACTGTTTGAGAATCCTGATGTTCTAATGTGTGTGAGCTGCAATATATTGGAAAAGAATGAGTTCTCGCTCGTGACAGGGAAAAAAACCAGACGAAAGATGTTGAAAGAGAAAATGGTTTATATTCACTCAAAACAACAAACTACACAAATAATATAAATAAAAACTGAGCAATGAATTTACTGGGTGAGCAACCCGTGCAACGCACGCCGCGAGATGAGACATTTGAGGATGCACAAAATGATAATTTTCCATCTCACTTTGATTGAATTTGTGTAAATTGTCAAGGTACCACCTTACCATTGAATTTGACTCCAATTGAGTACGTTTTGGGTTGAGAATATCCGAAAAAGGCAGTGAGAATATGTCCGGTCGAGTAGACGCAGGTTATGTTTACTTGGCGGTTTTCACGAGAGTAGCGACAATTATCAAGATGGCTGAGTTATCCGAAAGCGTCGTTGAGCGACGCTACTGCCAAGTGAGAGATAGATCGTCGTCTCTCGCGTGAGTTGAGTGTCCATGCTGCCCCCGGCTGTACGCACGGCCGCCGAGTGCAGCGAAGCAGCTGCATCGAGCTACAACACAGCAATCATAGGGCTGCGTGCCAGCTAATTTCTCAACATTTACCTATTAAAAAAGTCTAGAACTAATTTTTTCACTGTTCAAACCCAATCCTAGACCTCTAGGTAAATAAAATTAATGATAATGAGTAAATACCGTTACAACATATATAATACATATTTAATTCTGATTATTATTATTGTTATGTATTTTTCATGTGTTCCAACAGACAGCCTTCAGGGATTTTTCGGATGAACCATCCCAATTGAAACTCCATTCTAGTACCCTCTACCCGCACTTCGCTAATCTAGCCTAACTTCTGATGCGTCCGCAGCCGACTTAGCCACGCTGTACCGCATTCGCCATAGGCATAGGAAAACAGCGGAAAACCAGTGCCGGTACAGATGGAGTGAAAGTGTCATGGAAGATGGCAACCACCAGTGTCGGTTTATTATTCTTATGTGTGTATATATATACATTTCTGAGACTTGGAATCTGCACCTACTGGGTGTAAAAGTATGAAATGCGGATTTCAGACAACAGATGGCGCACGAATGCAGTTTGTGCTTTAAAGATTCGACACTGCGCCATTTTGTTATGTCATCAACAAGTGTCAGACGCGCACGAGCATTAAATTGGAAAAGTGTCTGCATAGTGTTGTGTTGTTGTGTTCAATATGTCGAAATTTATACCAAACAAAGACCATTCGCGGACAGCATTAATTTTTTGTTTTCATTTAAAGAAAACTGCTGCTGAATCATACGATTACTTCGAAAAGCTTATGATGAATATGTTCCATCGCCAAATACGTGTGAATGATGGTTTAGGCGTTTCAAAAGGTGATTTCGATGTTGCAGACAAGGAACGTGGAAAGCCGCCAAAAAAAATACGAAGATGTGGAATTGCAAGCATTGTTGGACGAAGATGATTCGCAAACACAAAAACAACTCATCGAGCATTTGGGCGTTAATTGGAAGTCGTTTTTGCATCGTATAGTTACAGGGAATGAAAAGTGGAATTATTTTGAGAATCCCAAGCGTCAAAAATCATGGGTAGACCCAGGCGCACCATCCACATCGACCACAAGACCGAATCGCTTTGGCAGAAAGACGATGCTCTGTGTTTGGTGGGACCAGAGGGGCGTGGTCTATTATTAGCTGTTAAAACCTGGGGAAACGGTTAATACTAAACGTTACCAACAACAATTGACCGATTTGAACCGTTCGCTGCTTGAAAAAAGGCCAGAATAGCGAGTCATTTTTCTTCATGACAATGCTCCTTCACATACGACAAAACCGTTTCGCGACACGTTGGAATCACTCAGCTGGAAAGTTCTACCCCATGCGGCTTACTCAAGAAGATTTTTACTGACGTAGTATTTACGAATAGCCCGAAAGATGGGAAAAATGTATAACAAGCGACGAAGCATACTTTGAATAAAGCACTTCCATCGTTCTTCCGAATTTAACATGTTTTTTTAGAAAAAAAATCCGCATTTCATACTTGTACACCTAGTAAGTAAATTACTTTCGTGCCATCTGTACCGACACCGGTTTTCCGCTGTTATATGCATATATAAATTGTTAGTAGATAAGTATAGCTCGCGATTGAACGAAGGATTTTCTTAAAAATTGATAATTTTGAATTTTTGGCAGAGTTGTATGCAAAATAATATATTTTTGATACCATTTACACTACGTACAGCCTTGTAACATTAGTTGTAATAAAAAAAAATCCTTCGTTCAATCACTAGTCAATGCTATTTTGAAGAAGTGCGCAAAATTTCAATAAGATTGGTGCATTAGTTTGTCCGAAATCGTATCCACCGACTTCAACAATAGTGTTTCGAGAAAAACGCGATTAAAGTTTCAAGTAGAAATAAAACGATGAACATTTTTATTAAAATTTACATAGAATCCTTAATTCCAGCTCTATAAAGTAAAGACCCTGCTGCAGCTACGATGTCCAGGGCATCCCTTTGTTCCTGCCTGAGACGAATTTTTGCGTCTCTAGTACGTGTCTTAAATTTGTCTCAGCTAAAACTAGATCTGTATTTTGTGTACATTATGCCGCCGCCTCACACGCGCGAATAAAGTGACTAACCGAGATATTTTTTTCCGTCAAAAATAGGTAGCGTAGCGGCTAGATCGCGAAGGGATAAATTATTCGTCACCATGTCTGTATTTGCCGTCGGAACAGGATCAAACATATAAAAGCTACTTATTCCGTTTTGCCTAAAATCTCGACATGTGGTCTTCCGGGCTTCAGCCGAGAAGTGATTTTATCCATCACATTAAGTGATTAAAAGTGTTTAAGGGGGAAGAGGAAGGTAATTTTTTGTTTGTTTGTTTTAGTCATGTCGGACAGTTGTTGGTGTTGACCTTGCTTCCTCTCTTTCTGTTTAAACTATACAATCTGCGCAAGCTGCTACTAAGCTTGTTCGGATATACAAAGTAGATTTATATTCTTATTCACAAGAGATGTGTGTTGAGAGCTCAGTCTCGCGAGTTTATTTTTGTTTAATGGGGTCTGGGATAGATACCGAAGCGATAGGATTCGATTAGATAGCGAACGTAGCAAGTAGCGTACCATCAGAGAGAGATAGAGTGATAGGTAATATACAACAGGAGGGCGCACGATGCGAATAAAATAACAATTAAATAAATGATAGCTCCGACGAATCCTCTCAGTGAGAGGGTGGCTGCAAGGTTTCTAGGTAACCCCGATCTCGGATCAACTTTAATTTATCTCTCTCCTTTGATGAACCAACCACAGCTGGACAGCGCGAGAACACGGTGAAAAGTAATGAGACCCACGGCTGGCTCAGGTTCCGCTATCTGACATATGGCAAGGGGGCTGGAAATAACCGAATATGAGACAACGAAGCTTCGGGAATCCATAAAATTTATTATCGTATTCCCGGATTGCACCTGACTGGCAGATCGAGATGCACAATCAACCGATTAATATAGTACAAATGTGAGGATTTTTAATGACATTAACAGTGACTCATAAATGCGAATCATCAGACAAAAATAACTACAATAAAAGCAAAACGAGGAAGCGTGATTATTTACAACAATTTAAAGCGAGCATGCTATTCGAAAATTACCAGGGGAAGCGAGCAAAAGAGCGCCTAATTTTTTAATATTCTTCTAAATATTATAACGCATGCATTATGTAGCAGTTACAAACTGAGTGCGAGGTAGCGAGCTTTTACAATTGTTAGAAAATATCACATAGAGAACAAGAATAATAAAATCGAAATATAAGCGAAATAAAAAGAAAAAAGATGACAAAACAGCGAGAACAATAATGTCGAGTAAGCAATGTATCATGAAGAGAATACAGATAGCGGGTAACCGAGAGTAATAATATCGATTCGCAAGCAAGGTATAATGAAAAAAAAAGAGATAACAAGACAGGAAGGACAATTATATCGATTCACGCGCACAGTATAACTAAAAAAAAAGAGAGAAACAGAGCTAGAGAGAGAGGTAGCGAAAACCGTACAGCTGAGATGTATACAACTTGCACTCTAAAGAGATGAGGGATCAAGAGAGCGAGATAGCGAGAGCAGTACTACGAAGGTGTTTACATCTCGGCCGACTCGTGTTAGGCTGGTACGTGAGACACACCGGCAGGAAGACACAACGAATATTCACAAAAATAATGAAGCTACAAATAGTTATGCCATTTTTAACTAATAAACTAATACTCAAGTTTAAATACAGAATTTATCAGGGTTCTGAATAGTTAACGTTAATTTTACGAGATTGACATCAACTTTACTAAGCCAAATATGACAATCGAAATTCAATAATTTATCATTTAATACTACAGAAACGGTATAACTCCAGAAAACAAATAAAAGGCAACAAATCACAATCAAATTAACCCTGCGGAAGTCTTACTAATAATTTATTAACACAAAATCAACCAATAGTTAACCGGAAATTCGATAATCCATTACTCTCCAAAGACTACTGATTGAGAATTCCTTGGGTGTAGTTGGAACGACCTGCGAATATATTGAAAAAATATGAGTCTTCATTCACGACGGGGAAAAAGAAACAATTATATTTATTGTGTGCTGTATTTATTGAGTGTAGTGTATGCGCTGCAGAGCATGCCACGCAATGAGATATGTGAGTGCGTAGAATAATTTAATAATTTCCAGTAAATACTCAGTAAGATGCACATGCAAATCTGTTACTTGAGTACTGGAAATTTACTGTGACAGACCGTGATGCAGCCAACGCTGCAGAGCACGGCGAAGTGAGCTTGAGGATGCACAAATGAATGAAATTAATTCACAGTACTTTCCCAGCAAGCTTAGTTGGAGGAAAGTACAGTGAACTGATAAAAAGACACGCAATTGCATTAATTGAGTGAGCAACAGGTAGTATGAAAACCGTGCAAGAGCCCTGAATTGTTTCGCCACAAATCCAGTCGTTTTTTCAACAACTCAAAAATTTTTGAACAAATTTTGTTGCTAACACGTTTCATACCCAAAACCTCCGAAAAAATGCCATAACATGAGTCAATTGATATACCAACATCATCAACTACTTCTCTGATTGTGATTCGGCGATCATTCGTAATAATTTCTTTCACTTTTTCCACGTTTTCATCGGCTTGTCATGTGCTGGGGCGTCCAGGACGCTCGTCATCTTCAATGTCTTCACGACCATGTTGGAAACGCTTATACTACTCGTAAACCTTTGTTTTATGCATAGCAGACTCACCAAAAGCAATATTTAACATTTCTAAAACTTTGCTGCCCTTTATTCCATTCTTACAGCAAAATTTAATACAAATTCTCTGATCCATTTTTTAAATCGCCGATCCTACCAAAACACATGTGACCTTTTTCACATCTGACTATAAACTAAATATCCAAAATGGCTAACACACTACGGCAACTTTTCAGATATGTTTACCAACACGAACATGAAAAAACCACGCGAATCGACTAATACAACACGTGAAATTACAAAATTCCCGTTATTTTTTTAACACACCTCGTACTTCCTCTGCTACAGCCTCGGCCGCGTGTGTACCACGTGGCAGTGTAGCGCAAGCACCCATTAATATTCCTCGCTTGAACTCAACCTTTGAGAGCAAACCTACGAATTTGCTGGTAGTAGTGGCGTAGGTAATGATTTCGCTACGAGGCGGTAATGAAATCTTCGTTGCGCCGTCCAGTAACGGCATGCAGTGTCCGTTCAATTTGAGCATTTCGCCGTGCAGGATGTCCGCTTTATTTAGCTTGATGAAATCCACTTTGAGCAGTCCATTGACCCCCAGTTGCTCGTTATTTGAAACTACATAGAACTAGTGTTCTAAATTCAATAAAGCCGTCTCTAGGACGATCTTTTTTTACCTAGGGGAGTAAATTTTTCTCCTGCTACCCCTGGCTCTACCTCGCTACTTACCACCATGGTTTCTGGTTCAGGCAGCCTTCTTTAACTGTTAAGGGGTTATACGCAGTTGCAAGGCCAAAAAAGTCATTTTTTTCGAATTTTTCATTTTCAAAAATATTGATTTACACTACTCCTGTAGACGATCTCCTGGAGGTCCTCCAAAAAAGGTGTCTGGCGGTGAGCACAATATCTCCGGTTTGGATTATTTTAAATAAAAAAACCAAAAGGATTCTATTAGTGGATAGATACATTTAGGTATTGATCAAAGGAATAGTCGAAATTTTTATTTTTGACAAAATGATAGCTCCAAAAAAATTCTAATTTTTGGCCAAATTTTTGTTGTTGAATTGTTTTAAAAAAATAGAAATAGTTATCGGAAATCTTATTCTTTCGATCAATACCCGAAGAATATATCTGAGAAGGTTGTGTTAAAATTGCAGACCGATCGGTTGTGCCGTTTTTGAGAAATCGTGCTCACCGACTTTAAAAACACCGTTTTGAGAAAAACGCGTTCAAAGTTTTAACGCGTACTTTGTAACGCTCCGAACGTCCTTACAAATATGCATGTATCTCCAAGAATATTTGCTGGATCGCTTTGAAATTTTCAGAGAATATACTCGAATATATGTACATTCCGAAAATGCAATGAAAAAATCGATTTTTTGAAATTTCCAACTGCATATAATTCCTTTAGCTCCAGTGTCTGCCTTAAGGGTGAGTATCTTCTATTACCGCCAATGGTGTAATATTGAAGTCGTTTGCGATGGGTAGGGTTACCTGAAGTATGCGCAGCATTACTTTAGCTGTTGCTTTCCCTTTTTTATTCGCAGGCCTCTGCTGGCCGGAGAGCATGTTCAACCTCATCATGCCCAGCGTTCTCGGCTCTGCGGTTGCGCTGATGGGCACTGCGTTCAACGTATCTTTTGGTTTTTCGGGCGTCATTCGCCCGTTGAGGCTACTGAAGGGACTGCGTCTCCCCGCTTTTGCTCTGACAACGTCTTTCGGCAGTCCTTCTACGTGTGCCCTTTTTTCTTGCAAAAATTACATACAACGTCGATCTTGTTTATCGTTTTATTTTCGCTGGACATCGACAGGCGTACCCGACCTGACTGTCGTGGGCAATCCCGCGCTAGATTCCCTGCATTCCCACAGTTATAACAGCTTTTTCCTACCCGCGATGGCGCGCCCCGTGATCTCCTGGTGTGGCTTGTTCCTCCACCAACAGCTCCCCTTGGCTGCACCATGTTGGCGATTTCTATCGCCCCTGCTACCGAGTCGTGCAGTGTCGGGTTGTTTCTTGCACATACCAGCACCTGCACTTGCCCGTGTAGCCCGTTCTCAAAATTATTTTGAGCACTCCGGCGGGTGACGTTCTCGACGGTAATCTTTTGATCTTCCGTTGCTAGTGGCTCGCTGAGTATTTCAGTTATGTTCACTGTGATACGCTCTGTCCTCGCCGTGTAGGCGGCGACGTCGTCGCCCTGTCCCTGCTAGAGGGAGCGGAACTCCATTTGTAGACCGGCCGAGGATTTCCGTTGTACATACAACGCCTCTAACTCGCTCCTTAGCTGTGCCATAGAGTTGATGGTCTTGTGCTCCAGCTGCCTTGCCGCCGTACTTTCCAACTTGCTCATTACAATAAGCCAGTCTGCGGAATATCGTTTCGCAGGATTTGAAAATGCATGTTGGAGGGTGTCCACGTCTCTTCAAACCATGCCCGCCTCTGTGCACAAGGAGGTGGCACCAAGCCGCGCACCCTTGATCCCCTTAATCGCTGCTCGAGCTGCTCAATTCACCCTCTAAGAAACTGAATTAGCTCATTCGTCAGTAGCCCACTTCTGTCAGCGTTTCGGCCAAATTCCGCCTGACCATCGGGATTTCAACGTCTTGAGTCCGAAGCTCCTGCTGGAACGCGTGCCGACTCCTCTCGAGCTCGCGCTGACCCCCTTGAGCTCACGCTGCCTCCTCTCGAGCACCTTATGGAGTTGCTTTATTCGGTCTGGCAGCGAACGCGTCGTCGTTCCGCTCGCCACCGGGTAGCTTATCCGGTCTATTGTTCTCAAATGCTCAATATGTTCGTCCACCGTGACATCGGTGACGTCTTGGAACGGAGTTTCTTCTGTAGCCATCTCGCCCGTTTGGTTTACCTGGACACCGTCGTAATCCCTGAAAGAGCTGCCCCTAACCGAATTTACCCTAAACTGAGCAGTTAGCCGACCGGCAAGAATTCTATGCCTTTCGGCGGGGATCCGTCCCGTCGGCGAGAGCTGCCGTAAGGCTATAGTTGTCCTAATAGCGATGTCTCCGATCGCTGCTAGGCCGGTTGCGGAATCCGCCCCTTCGCCAGGTAAGGTGGAGTCTAACGGGTTTCTCCTACGTAGTCATCTAGCGTCGCTGTCTCCCGGCATGTGGCGACTTACGCGGTCGACTTTACTGCAAAAATATTCTCTCTTATTTCATTGTTTGAAATTTTTCCTAATCGAGCGCGACTTAACTAGCTCTGGAGTTAACTAGACTATACGTGATAGTAATAAATGTAACCGCCACTTACAGCATGATGGTCTTGCAGACGATTCTTTCCATGGCGTTGTCCTATGGGTGCTCTTGACTTGTCGAGTAGCACCCCTCTGCTGTTGACGTCGTTCCCGGCGCCGTTGACCCAATGATTTGGTTGTTCCTCTTTCCTCTTTATTCGTCCTTCCGTTCGTCGCCAACTGTTGTGCGACGGCTTCCTCGCAAGCTCACTCACTCGAGCACTTGTCTGCACACTTGTGCGTACTGTCCGCTCTTTGACGTATAACGTCAATCCGAACGTTCAACAGTTTGACAACTGTGTCTAACTGCAACGACTGTACATTGCACGATTTCGCGACAGATTAACCGGGTTTTCACGTACTACACTGGTGATCTTCGCACGAGTGGTAGTCGTCACTTTATTTACACTGTACGTAAACTTTACGTTGTCCAATGTCACTTATCATATTTCGCGGAGATTGCGAAAAAAAATATTGTTCCACTTCAATTGACCACTACCGTATGTTGTAACGAAACATCATAAGGATGCAGCCGTTACGATAAATGAAAACTACTAAATTAAAAAATCTCTCACCGAATAAAATTTGAAAAAACATACTGCAATATCGCATCAAATCGTCACAAATAAAAAAACTGCAATAATTTATCGATAAAGGACAATTTAAAAGCTAGGAACCGAGTCAAAGTAGACGACAAGTAGAAATACAAAGAAGATCTATCTCTCACACAAACGTGAAAGGGAAATATGAAAACAAGACATACCTCGAGAAACGGGTCAGGCAACTGGGATAGCCTAAGCGACGAAGGCAGCACCTAAAACAATGAAAGTAAACACAACAGTCAGGTCCTTAAGTACTCGCAGTAAGCACAAAAAGGAAAAGCGGAGCTAACAACGAAGAGGTACAACGAACACCCGAGAGCTAAACGCGCTTACCATGAGGTGAGTCATCAGAGCCCCGACAAGGGGTACCCGATCGGACTCCATGCTCCGCGACTACCGAGAACCACCAAGGTGAAAACAACAAAATACACATTAAAAAAGGAAAAACAGCTACGCTACTCCAACAAAGGTGTATATAATTTTTATTATATATATTTTTTTTTTTTTATATATTCTACAGAGTGCGCCATCTTTTATGTCGGTATGTAAACATTGAATAACTTTTAAAAAAAAACAACCGATTTCCATGCATGAGGTATTTTTATTTAATTTGGTTCTTTACAATTCATTTGGACTAGTTTTTGAATCAACATGAATCAAGTAACCGCCTTTATTGACCAAAGCAAAATGTGCCCTTTTTGCTGCGTTTTCCATCACTTTTTCGAGCATCTCGGGCGGTGTAGCGATGATTTCGGCACGAATGTTTGCCTTCAGCTCATCGATAAACTGAGGCTTGTTGGCGTACACTTTGCTCTTCAAATAACCCCATAAAAAGAAGTCCGGAGGGGTCAAATCTGGAGATCTAGGTGGTCAGTCAATGTCGCCATTTTTTGACATCACACGTCCAGGGAATTTTCGTTGCAGAAACTGCATTGTTTGATTTGCAGTGTGGCATGGCGCACCGTCTTGTTGAAACCAGTAACCGTCCAGACCTTTTTCACACATTTGTGGGCAGACATAATGAGCCAACATCCACTGATATCTATCCCCATCGACTGTTTCACCTTCTCTGAAGAAAAATGGCCCAATGATGGTTTTGGCGCAAACGCCGGCCCAAACAGTCACTTTTTAGTTATGTAATGCGGCAATTTTGCTTATTAACGGCGCTAGAGAGTGTGAAATTGGTATCGTCGGTCATCAAAATTTGCTTAAAAAAATCAGGTTCAGTGTCAACCATTCGAGCAACTGTTTAGCCGTATTCCAAGCGATGCCGACGGTCTGTCGGCAATATTCTTTGAGTCAATTGCATTTTATACGGAAACAAATGCAAATCATGCCGCAAAGTGGTTCCATTCACGCGAAAATGCTGAGCGCGGTGACGATATGACACATGTGGGTTCCCGGCAACACTCTCTCTTGCCGCTTCAATTCATTGGAACATCTTGGCGAACCAATTCATTGGAACATCTTGGGCGTTGATGAACGGCACGTGGACGATTTACCACTGTCCTGTGCTCAACAAAATTCGACATCAAACGACGAATAGTGTTGTCAGACGGTGCTTGTTGGCCACAATATTTTCGACGATATACACGTGGAGTTAACAAAACTGAACGACTATTTTCAATGTACAGTGTCACTATTTCGGCGCGTTGTTTCGGTGTAAAGCAATCATGGTTAAAATTGTACTGAATTGACGTTTCAAAAACATGTCTACTCAAGTCAATCGGTTGATAAATGTCAAAGTTATTCAATGTTTACATACCGCCATAAAAGATGGCGCACCCTGTATATATATGAGAAAAGGGAAAAGGTTGGTACCTACACCGCCGGTATGAAGGTCAGTATTTTTATCGGTGTGGTCGTCTTGGATAATACATTCTTGGTCGTTTTGGTAGTTTTTCGTTTGTTAGCTTCCTTCTCCCTTTTTTATTTTATTTGATAGAAAAAAGGTCCTTTTTTCTATTTGATTGTGGCCTTCCAATTGAATGTTGTGTAAAAGCTCGGGTTGATGTGTATTTATCGATTTGAATTTTTATGAATTGTGGGAAAAAACGTCTGTTTGATAATACATTCTTCAATTTTCACTTTCCTTTTTATTTATTTATTTATGTTTTCAATTTTTTATTAAATTAACTTGTTATTTATTAAACAGACCGTCGAATTCTCGATTTTGTATGTCTACCTATGCCCAACATCGGACCGCCATAGAGTGTCGATTCATAGTCGGATTTTAAAAACCAACTCGCGGTCTGAACCTTGCGTTTATCCAATAGACGGATGTTATTAACAATCGGATATGGCCAAAAGATAGAAAATCTCATCATAATTCGACTGTCTATTTCATAAATTTGAGGATCGGATTGCAGGTCAGTTTTTTAAATCCGACTTTGAGTCGACCCTCCTTGCGGTGATTAAAATGACAAGTATGGGTGGGCAGTAAAAAATTCGAATGCAATTTGTTGGGAAAATCAGCTAGCGCACGGCGACCGATATTCGCCGTGCGTCGACCTGTTGCTGTGCTCTAGCACGCTGCGTTCGGTTGGGCCGGAGATAGCCGAGGCAGGGCTTCGCGGAGCCGAGACTGTGCCTCGCAGGCATGCCGCGTTGAGCGAGAGGATGTCTCTCTCGCTTGACTTCGGCTTCGCTCACCGGCTATCTCTCTTAATTGACTTAAGCGCCCTACGACGCTTTCGTATCCTGCAGCTATATTGAGAAATTTGACACTTTTGGCTACACATCTACGGAACAGCGCTCGCATCTAAGGACTCTCGGATCTCTTTTGTCGTAATTCACCGGACTCGCTCAGCATTTCTTGCTCACCAGGACTCAGCTAAGCGTACACTGACATAATTCAGAGTAATTCACTGTCAGTGAGGAGTAAAGAATTAACGGTACATCAACATTATTGTCTCACTTTGTGGCGTGCGCTGCAGCATGGGCTGCACCACGTTTTCCTCACACTGTCTTGCCGGTTTAATTAATATAATTACGCATGTGCTTTATATTCACTGTATTTTCCCCCAGACAATCTGTTGGGAAAATACTGTGACTATTCTCTGCTCAATTGTGCATCCTCAGTCTATGTTGTATTGTGCTACGCAGTGCTGACTGCGTAGCCGTTCTCACATTCACTCACATCACTCAAGCAATTCAATTGCAAATGCTCTCACCTATTCACTGCAACTTCTCTCAGATAAATCTGCTGAGAGCTTGCAGTGAATAATTGACGCATTTCACGCACTCATTTATCTCTAAGCGTGGCGTGCTCCGCAGCACTGGCTGCAGCACGCACACCGCTCTCAGTCCATACAGCACGCAATTAATATAATTGTGTGCTGCTCAAATCTTGAAGCCAAAATTAATTCAATTCAGTTATTTATATGCAGTTTTGATTCTCAGTTTTTTGGTGCTTTTTTTTAATACCAATTTTGTATTTTCCTAAATTTTAATCTATTTTGTATTTATTTTTCACTTTGGCATTTTTTTCCAAATTATACACAAAACTGTAATTTATATGCGAGCTGACGAAAGGCAGAATAAACCGCTTCCTCAATAAAACAACTATGTGTCTGGTTTATTTATCACCCTGTCTCGAGTGAAGTTTCATTATTACGAATATATTCTCAGTTCTGTCAAACTACATCGGACAGAATTCTCAAACACAATTCGACGGTCTATTTGATTAATCTAGGTGTCGGATCACAGGTCAACCGTCCGACAATCAGCTAAAAATAGATTAACTTGAATTAGAAAGCGACCTAAATCTTTATACCTGTGATACTTCTATATTTTAGAATGTTTATAAGATAACATGCTGTAACCAATTTTCCTAACTCCACCGCTTCCAGTTCCTGCGGATGGTTACAAAGGCCCGTGCTCCCGAGTGCTAGGCGCCAGTTCCGGAAAACGGAGCCTTGGTCATTAGTAGAGGGGGTGGGTCAGTCAGAGGTGTCTTGCGCAGAAGATCTCAACACGGCAGTTAAGGAATCAAAAATAAGAAACAATTTATTGCAGTGGATTGACCAAAATGATTAGACGAGAGCCAAAGTGGTACTCTTAGAAACACGGTCGGAAAGCGACAAATGGTAACGTGCTAGATTCCCGTCAATTCAACTTTCCTTAAAATATTTAACAAAATCTCTTGGACTGGTGACAACAATACATCCTTTTAGGCTACACTCCGCACACGGTCACTCGCGCTTACTATCGACCGGGCCAACGCAAAATCAAAATAAAATACGATAATCAGTGTCTGGCAGATACTTATAAACGGTCACGGGATTAACGGCGCGAACGAAGGACCGGCAAAAAAAACGGATGTAACGGAAAATCGAATAACTAAATAAATAAAACCGAATAAATAAACCAGAATTGGTAAAACAGAATAAATAAATCAGAATAAGTAAAATAGAATAAATTAATCAGATTAAATCAAACAGAATAATTAAAGCGGACTTAAATAAAGCCGGAACAGTGGAATAAGTCACACGAATAATCCCCGACAGACTCCTACTCCAGACACGCAATCTCGCAACCGCTCACACTCATTCCGCATACGTGAACTCTCGACGCGCTCAACTTTACAATGACAAAATCGTTAAATAATCAATAAATGGAACCCCTTCGGAGATCCTTTCTAATTTTCGTGAAACAAATTCTTGCGAAGTTGAGTTGCCGGGCGGTGGCCGTTTGACCGCTATAGCAAAAGACGTTAGATTTCCGTCACGACAATATCGCTCGGGTTTTCTCACCAAAATTCCTGGAGCTAACTCCCACACTCAAACCAGAGACGAACGACGGCCTTACCGGAAAGTTGCAGTATCGAGAGCCTCTCGAGAAATAATCTCGCAGTGGTTCAGAATCGCGGGGGGCAGGCGTCGGGTCTCGTCGATCAGACACTGCAGCGGACCCGGTGTACACGTCCTCGTACAAATATGGCCCGAGAGTCCTCGATTAGACGTTGGCTCTCGTTGTTTGAGCCGATAAACTCCCTCCTTCCCAATCGTAGCCACCAATAAAATCTAAAGTATGGTAACGGTACTTGCGACTGGGGTTAATATCCAAGCCAGCGACGGCTTAGTGAGAGCTTCGATGCCTCGTACACAGCAGCAACATGACGTAGACGTAATGAAGGTGGCTCAGCCGCGCAGCGAAAATTCAAATGCCGCCCGAGATCATTGCATCTCCCGGTCCCCATGAGATGCTGTGGGGATGGTCTTCGCGAAGTTCTCTTTACGAGAGCACTGACGTCATAGACGTGGCTACGGCCTGCTCGCATTACGACGACGGAGACTCGAGATCACTTCTCTCGCCGATACCGTAGTGTCCTTCAGACTCCCGCGGCTGATCTTCCTGTCGATGCTGACACCCCAGTACTCGGTCCGTCGCCCGCTCGGGAGTATAAGACCAAAAAAAACAAAAGAAACACGAAGTGAATATTTCGTTTCTCACGCTACCATCTCTGTCCTGTTGGATCGCCTCGGGGCGACTCAAGGCCGAACGAGCAGGTTAACCCCGGTCAGCCCCGCTCTGTCCGACTTTGTGACGGGTTCGCAAAAATAACCCGTCGCAGTGCATATGATGGCGCAATGTCTACATGGTAAGTGTTTTATCTGATGCAAGCCGTACTATCACTATGGAGGCAAAAAAACGGACGCACATCGAACCGTTTCTGGCATCCTACTGTGGAGGCAGGGTAAGGCTGTTGGCCTACCTGGGTAAACCTCGGGGTAAACTTTCCAATTTTTTGATGATTTCGTTCATTGAATGAACTTTGATAACGAAAACTTGAGGAAAAAATACAATGTTCACAAAACCAACATTTCCTTTATTTAAAAATCATTTTTCGGTAAAGACACTTTAGAGTTATCGCATTCGATTTTAAAGTAGTCATCCTGCTACATGCCAGTCAATTTGAGGTTAAGTACAAGTGTCGGATGAAACTGCTAGAAATGTTCGGTATTCTATTAATTAGCTTAATAATAAACTTAAATGTATGAACTAAATATTAGCTGTACAACTTTAGCGGTAAGTAGTGGTCGAAATAAATAGATCATAGACATCATGCAATAAACTTAGGCATCTGTCAACATAACCCCATAGAAACATTAGTCGATTTGTGTCTGCATCATAAAGATATTCTCGATTTAAAATGTCAGTTTACGAGCCAAATTCTCATTTGCGGAAGGTTTTAATTTTCTGTTTCAATATGAAGAAATCTGTGGCTGAGGCTCATCGAATGTTCTCAAATATTTATGGTGAGACTACTATTAGTGAAAGAACGGGTCGTGAGTGGTTTCAACGCTTCAATAACGGTGATTTTGACGTAGAAGACCGATATAGCGGTGGAAGAGAGAAGGTTTTCGAAGATGCAGAATTTGAGGCAGTACTTGATCATGACTGGAGTCAAAGTCAAGAAGAATTGACACGATCATTGGTAGTGACTCAACAAGCAATTTAAAAACGCCTCAAAGTCATGGGAATGATTCAGAAGCAAGGAAATTGGGTGCCGTACGAGTTGAAACCGAGAGGTGTTGAACGGCGTTTGTTTGCTTGTGATCAGTTGCTTGAAAGGCAAATACGGAAGGCATTTGTGCATCGCATTGTGACTGGGGACGAAAAATGGGTTCTTTACGATAACCCCAAACGGAGAAAATCATAGGGATTTCCCGGCCATGCTTCCACGTCGACGGCCAAACCGAATATTCACGGCTCCAAGGTCACGCTCTGTATTTAGTGAGACCAGCTCGGCGTAGTGTATTATGAGCTGTTAAAACCGATTGAAACAATCACAGGCGATCGTTATTGAACGCAATTAATGCGGTTGAACCGAGCATTGAAAGACAAACGGCCGCAATACAATGAGAGACACGATAAAGTGATTTTGCAGACGCCGTATTTTCCAGACGTTGCTCCCTCTGACTATCACTTGTTTCGATCCATGGCATACGCCCTGGCTGACCTGCACTAGCTGTCTTCTAAAGAAGTAAAAAATTGCATCGATTCGTAGATCGCTTCAAAAGATAACCAGTTTTTTTAACGCGGGATTCGTACGCTACCCGAAAGATGGGAGAAAGAAATGGCCAGCGATGACAATACTTTGAATTATAAATGTATAACCAGTTTTTTACAATAAAGCCTCGAATTTCGGAAAAAACGGCGAAAGCAAAATTGTACACCTAGAATATCCAGATTAGTTTATTTATAAAAAAGAAATCATTTTTATTCCTTGTAAAAAAAGGTTTGTCTTCTTCAAAAAAAAAAAATGTTCGGTATATTCATATGAGATTACTTAAAATTTCGAGTCATAACCCCCGTTGGTTTGTTGAAATTTTTGCTTGAATCGCTAACCGGTGTCTCATTTTATAGCAGTTTTAATTCTTCGAAAAAAGGGCGTGATCCTTTAATTTTCGTAAATTCTGAGCTATCAAGTTACAGCTTTTTACAAGAATGGGCTAGGGGACAAGGTTATTCGGTATTGAGTTTGGTAAGAATCGATTAAAGCCGGATGCACACCAAAGCGGCGCGCTGCGACGCGCAGAGCAGCGCAGAGCCGCGACCAGAATCAAACCCGTATATTCAAATCGGCTAATGCACACCGGAGCGCCGCGACGCTGCTCCGCGCTGCTCTGCGCGTCGCAGCGCGCCGCTTTGGTGTGCATCGGGCTTAAGGCGGTCAGTTTATATAGAATTATACATTTTTTTATACTTTCGAAAAAATCTATTTTCACTCAGTCTTTCATAAATGTTCACCCATCGAATCGAAACTTGGCACACGAATTGAATAGAAAACAAATGAATTTGTCGCTCATGAATTTGAAAAAAAATCGATCGAGGGGTTCCAATTTTATTAAATGTGCAATGCTACCTAATTTTTTGCCTTACTTTTTTAAATTACATAACACCTTTGACAAAGCTTGTTGTACGCCAAGGCTACACCATAAAAACTCTCCAGCGGTTCCCTTTTACACTCGTTAGACTCACATGCTCCACACGTCACTTGACATACACACCCATCTACCCATGTAACGCGATCGATATACGCCTCACTTCAGACTCACGACACCAACAGATACACACCTCCAGATTCACCGATATACACGCCAAACGTCACTCGACATAACACACTTGTATACCTATATAATACGATCGATATTCCCCATACTCAACCCACTCCGAGCTTCCCTCGGCCTACCTATGTATCCCGTAGTATATAGTATGTATCCATACGAGTCCGCCGCGAGATGGCTACCTGTTTCTTGTAAACCTTATGGACTCGTGCTGTAAATATAAATCTCTCAGACACGACTGAAAATCAGTCGGTTCAGAGGATTTAACCAAATCCGTATTCACACTGTTAACCGACTACATCATTTATCGGAACCCACCTACCCCTCTCCTAAACCTCTCACCAACCTACTCTTCGCTCCCAACCCTGGGTCGTGGACTTCCTGTTCTACCCCACTTTCTTCCACGCGTTCAAATCCTCCTTTCTCCCCTATTTTCCTAAAACCTCTGATATACTATCGACGCCACTACCAAACTCGCGGGTGATCAATATCACCACACCTCTCATCTCTTCAAGATTTATCGCTTTCACCACTTGGAAGAATAGCAAGCTTTCTCTATGTAGTACCCAAAATCCGTGAACATACTTCCTTATACAGACGAATTTGACAAATGTGGAAAATAGTGGGGAAACAACATGCAAGGTTCTACCTTGCACTTCCTTGTTGCTGATTTAAGTCACTTTGATTAGGCTGGTCCATCGATTTCTGCAAGGGTTTGCCATTCTCTTATATCATACGTAGAAATTTTCATTAAAAATATTTGGTACCAGCTCGTGTGCTGCAGCTATGGTGGCTTCGCGGTAGCTCGTCACTGTCGGTGTATCGCTGCGCTCGACAGCCGTGTGGCAGCACCGCACGGACACTCAACTCATGCGAGAAGTGACGATCCTCATTCGTCTCATCTCGTAGCGTGCTTCGCAGCTCGGGCTGCTTACTAGGGATGGGCGATGTTCTAAATTAAATCGATGTTTCGAAAATCGATTTTAAAAAAAGTTATCGATGTTCGAAATCGATTATTTTCTTTATTACATCAACGAATCGATTAATCGAAAATTGCGGGTAGAACACTACGGGTAGAATACGGGGTTCAGCGTAATTGCGAGAGAAAGGTCCGCTTGTATGTCCCTCTCGCACTCACGCCGAACCTCAAATTAACCCTATCGGTATCGGTGGAAACATAGTGTATAACTTGTACGATTACGGTAATGGGAAAAAGGGTGGCTGACGATAAGGAACGAACTTTTGCTGGAGACGAGAGAGAGCCAATTTTTCGTACAAATATTGCAGATGAACAAAGTTGCGAAAAAAATCGTAGAATTTATTGTCATTAAAGCTTTATTATCATAAAAACGCTCCATCGTCATCATTTATGGGTTCAATGCAGTTTTATGTTCTGTCCAAAGTGTGTGTACCTGAAAAAAAAAATTAACTGTTATCGAAGCATGAGTATTTATACCAATATTAAAAATGTAAGATTTTTTAATACAAGATCTTTCAATACGAAATTTATATTGCCATTGATAACAAAATGATAAATGAGGTGAAAATAAATAAAAAGGAAAATGAATGAGAGGTACCGGGTATAACAAAATAATCATTTTTAGCTGTAACACGTCTATATACTTTATCACATTTTTTCTCTAGGAACATATAAACATATAGTGTATTACAAAAGTGAAACTAAAGTACATAGTTGCAGGCTGCAATTACGTAAATATAGGAACATATAATGTATCACGACAGAGGAACTAAAACCGTCCGAAACCCCAATCTTCACGTGTGAGCGAGCTGAGAAACAGCAGCTTGTTCAAATGCTCACCGGATAGTCTGCTTCGATTATCCGTTTGTCACTCACTTTGTTACACCCTTTGTTGTGTTGAAATCATTCCGCCGAGACAAAGATGGCTGATCCTGAACTCGGGGTTCAAATTGTGAATCTCGAGCACTCTCTGCAGTACCTTTGTGTACGAAAGTATAAACGAGCGCATGCAATTTTATGTGGTCGAGGTTATGATATACACTCGACGAATATATACATCTTATTACTTACCTTCATCAGCATTCATTTCGGCTTTTTTTTCGTGTGTTCTTGGCCTCGATTCTTAAAATTCTCGCGCACGAGCCGGGCGTAATTATTAGGTGCGCAACTAAGTTCCCGCTGTTTTTTTTTTTTTTATGTAAATGCAACTTTATTGTGAAAAAATGTTTACAAATGAATCATTCAAAATATTGCCCATCGCTAGCGACAACTTTTTCCCATCTTTCTGGCAGAGCTCGAATACCGTCATGGTAGAAGTGTTCGTCTTTTGAGGCTATCCACGAATCAAGCCATTTTTATGTCTTCATATGAACTGAACTGCTGATTAGCCAGACCATGTGCCATCAAACGGAACAAGTAATAATCGGACGGCGCAATATCTGGGGAATATGGCGGGTGGAGTAGGACTTCCCATTTGAGCGTTTTTAAGTAGGTTTTAACGGGTTTGGCAACGTGAGGCCGAGCGTTGTCATGCTGCGGAATCACTTTTTCGTGCCTCTGGTCGTATTGTGGCCGCTTTTCGCGCAGTGCTCGGATCAATCGCATCAATTGAGTTCGATACCGTTCCCCAGTGATTGTTTCGTTCGGTTTCAACAGCTCATAATGAATAACACCGCCCTGGTCCCACCAAATACACAGCAAAATCTTCGCAACGTGAATATTCGGCCGAGCCGACGACGTAGAAGCATGACCGGGCAGTCCTCATGATTTTGTTCTCTTTGGGTTGCTGTAATGAATCCATTTTTCATCACCCGTTAAGATGCGATGAAGAAAACCCTTCTTTTTTTGCCGCTGGAGCAGTTGTTCACAGGCGAAAAAACGACGCTCAACGTCTCTTGGCTTCAAATCATAAGGAACCCAAGTTCCTTGTTTTTGAATCATTCCCAACGCATGCAATCGCTTGGAAATGGCTTGGCGGGTAACTCCTAATGCTGAAGCAAGCTCTTTTTGCGTTTGGCACGGTTCCTCATCGAGCAATGTCTCCAATTCAGCGTCTATGAAGGTTTTTGGCTTTCCTTCACGCGAACGGTCGTCAGCATCAAAATCACCGTCTTTGAAGCGACGGAACCAATCACGGCATGTTGTTTCACTTAGAGCAGCATCTCCGTAAACTTTTTGGAGTTGCCGATGCGCTTCAGCCGCTGTTTTCTTCGAATGAAAGAAGAAAAGCAACACTTCCCGCAAATGACGATTATTTGGCACAAAATCAGACACTTTCCCACAACCAAAAGTATGTGACGCAAAAAGAAAATCACTAATGTGTTAAAGCGGTTTGTTTACCATATGTCTAAGCTTGGTTCATGACGTTTTGGTTATGTCCCAATCGACCAGCACTTACTACTGGAGCCATCTCTTGAAAAACAGCGGGAACTTAGTTGCGCACCTAATATATAGATTTTTTAATTTTCACTTCAAATAAGGTGTTCACCTGAGCTGCTGTCCTGCCGGGTTACCGAATGCCGGATGCCAGCCGGTCCACCAGAATTTCAATTTACGATACACAATATGACGCAATACGTGGTCTCTTACGTGAAAACGACAATATGGCGTTATCGATGTCACCGAAAAAAAATCGAAAATCGATTAATCGACTGACTAAAACATCGAAGAAATATAATCGATTAATCGAGCCAAAATATCGGCTGCTTCGATTAATCGAAAAACATCGCCCATCCCTACTGCTTACACCCCTTTCTCGACTTTATTAACACGGCACGCAATTAATATAATTGTAGCTCACCCAGTAAATTCAGTGCGCAGTTTTATTTATATATTTTTGTTTGTAATTTTTGTATGAAAATAGACCTTTTTTCTTTCAATATCTGTCTGGTGATTTTCCATCTATCACGAGTCAGTACTCATCCCACTTTGAATATATTACAGTCCACAAGGATTCTCAAATTATATGATCTACGAGTAGCATCTTTATTTTCAACACTATTTAATCGAAATATGCATGAAATTCCGTGAGACATTGTTGATTCCGCGATTGTCGTGAATAACACAGTGTTAATTTTATCGTTTTAGAATAAATTCTCATAATAAAACTCAACATAAGACGAGGAGGGTTCATAGCTGGGGGATTATCTGTGTTGGGAATCTCGATTAATAAATTCTCGTCTTATTTCTAATTTGCATTGTGAATCCCAATTTCAAATCGAAATGTAAATTCGCAATTTACATTGAAATTCGTGCGACAATTTCTATTTTGCATAGCATACTATATAAAATCTCCAATTCCGCTTGACTCTGATAAGGTAATTTAGCCGAAACGTGCATCAAGGATTTCGAAATGATTGCATTAAAATGTACCAGCATCTGTCGACAAATATTGGACAACAGAACACCATTTTTTTAAATCTTGCTGATGTATATGCAGTAACTGTTGCTTGTTAAATTCATTTTGTGTTGTTTTGTTCATAGGCAACAGTTGTACATCGGTAAGATGTACAAAATAACGTCCGATTTTCGCAAATTTGTCGATAAATGCGGACACACCTTAATGCAATGTTTATTACTTGGGCAGATGTGTTCCTATCTAGAATCCCATTTAGATTTTTACGCAAAATTCTTGGATTCAGCTGTTTGATACCCGATTACCTCACAATTCCTTTTACAGATGAGAAGACGAACCGATTACGCCTAGATTTTTCGTCTCGAGCGGAATTATCTCGAGAGAAAAGTCCGATGGCTTCCAGGCTGTTCGAATTAATGGCGAAGAAGGAGTCTACCGTATGTTTGGCGGTCGATTTTACCAAAGTGGACGACATTTTGGCGCTGGCTGATTTAGCCGGACCGCATATAGCTGTTCTCAAGACGCATGTTGACATCGTCGAGGATTTCAATCAAGATTTCATCAAACGCTTGAAGCAATTGTCAAAAAAGCATAATTTTTTATTGATGGAGGACAGAAAATTTTGCGATATTGGTCGTACAGCTTTGCTGCAGTACACCAGAGGTGTTTTTAACATTTCGGAATGGGCCGATCTAGTTACCGCTCACTCAGTTGCTGGACATGGAGTCTTGAGCGCGTTCGAGGAAACGTTGAAGCAAAGTTCCGAGCATCGTGGAATTTTTCTCGTAACAGAAATGTCCTCGCAAGGTGCTCTCACCAATGAAAATTACGCAAAGGAATCAGTGACGATCGGCGGCAAATCGAGCCTGGTGATCGGTCATGTTTGCCAATCGAATGTTTTTTCAGATCCGTGCTTGATTCAGTTGACACCTGGCGTGAAACTTGCGAATGGTTTCGACGGTTTGGGTCAACAGTACAACACACCGGAATTTGTTGTTAGCTGCGGGGCTGATTTGGCCGTAGTTGGTAGAGGAATTACCGAAGCTGACGACAAATTTAGTGCCCTTTTACAGTTCAAGAAGCAACTTTGGTCTGCTTACAAGAACCGTTTGATCAGTTGACCGCCCATAAAAAGTAGTCAAATTCCTCGCAAGCAATTTTCTTGTAGCGTAACGTAATTGGGAAAATAATTCTCGACGTCACGCTATGATGCTATTATGATTTACACGAATAAGAATATACTGACCAGAGTTGTACGCATTTTTCACTCCTTCAATAAAATGAAATAAAAATTTGAGAGTCCATGCAGAATTATGAGATGCAGTTAGCGTTCATTTAGACCAGGGGTCTCCAAACTTTCCAGCCTTAGGGCCATACTGATTACTCCAGTAAGTTCCGAGGGCCAAAACCACATTATCATTGTTGCCGGTGGTAAAAAGTGAAATAGTCCAAAATCTGTCCGCGGGCCGAATGTGGCCCGCGGGCCGTAGTTTGGAGACCCCTGATTTAGACAAACAAATCAACGTTCAGTCCATCTGATAATTTAACACATATTAGCAAAATGTTATAGAATTTATTTGAAGCATGTATTTACCTGTATGTTCAGTTGGTATTCCACATATGACATAGAAAAGGACAGCTAGTTTAGAAATGAGCACTAGAATTTGAAAACAGAAAAATTATTCAAATTTACCCTGATGAATAACAGAACAAGTTGCCATAAATAATAGCAAGAACGACCAATCGCAATATTTTATCATGTACTTTTCACAGAGGTTATTAATAATTCGGGCAAATAAAAAACGCTTTATGCGTACATCTGTTTTCTGAAAGTAATTTTTCTAATATGGAAATACACCACTCACGCCTACCGACAAAATTGAAATCAAATGACTTTTAAAACGTCATGTTTGCTATGTTAATAATCTTGAAAGCAAGCGGGAACCGTTTTCTTTATCGTTTGTGTAATCCCGTATGAAACTAACTATTTGGAGCTCTAAAATATGGTGGGTATTGTATAATTATTGTTATAATTTCCTAACTAAAAAGTAAGCAGATTATATATAGCGTAATAAAATTTCAATAGCATGCCGTCGCTCCTCCGTTTTTATACCATTGTGTTCTTACAGGCAAGTTCACAGACGCGTAAACACATACGTGTAAAAGTCCGATGTGCTTGAATTGGTCACGTGCGGTACTCTTACTTTTCGTCCACATAACCAGTCAGTGTGTACAACTCGATCTCCTTAATATGTCAAATATCCGAGTAAGCATTTTAAATTCATTTAAGATGTATCGATCATCGCTTTTATGTGTATTTTTAGGCAGTTTTTTTTATAAATTCATCTTATTAATTAAAATGTTGACAATTAATAATTTGCACCGGTTATTTTCATTATTTGACGTTTTACCACTGTGGATTGTACTAACATTTGAGGTGAGGCGACACCTAAATACCTACACACTTTCGCACCACCGTGAAGCATCATTGAGCTCTATTGCTTTCGTACGCATACATGTTTCATCTCCCATTAAGGGTGCTTGGGTTTGAGTTGAAGTAAACGCTTACCTGAATCGTACCTTGAAGAGTAATCCCTCCAATCGTTGATTCCCTATACAGAACATTAATTTTATTTATAATAGTTTCTCCATTTTTATTATTCATAGCGTATACCATCAATGAAATTGTTTATTTCGAGGCTAGTGCTTCCGTTCTTTTTTTACGATATAAAATATTTACTATTTCCTTGTATAATACTTGTGAAATTAAAAAAAAAATGTGAACAAATCAATCTATACATGATTCAGTCGCGGGTGCGACTATTGGCCATTAGATCCATCATGCTGAATGAAATATAGATCATTCGTGCTTCTCGAAACGGAATACGTATTGTTCGAACGTAAAATGAAAAGTTACGAGGGGCGGTAAATGATTCACGCCTCCTTGCTCTTGGTTAATTCCTCCACCAATTTTCTGAACACCTGAGCAACTAAACTGTTGGGCAGTGTGTCCAGGACGCTCTGTCCTTTGTCCGCCAATTTTCCCATCGTCGGATCGATCGGCAGTTTCGCCAGGAAAGGTACATTTACTATCTCCGAGAGAGTTATGCCACCACCTGATGAAAATATGTTTGTACATTCCTGAAAAAAGCGAGGAAATATGCACTTAATTACATCGATTGTAGTGTCCGAATGCCATTGTCTTAAATTGTCTATTTGCTTACCGTGCACGTAGGACAGACAAATCCACTCATATTCTCGATTATACCAACAATGGGAATTCCGGTTTTTCGGCAAAATGTCACCTCCCGCAAAACATCGTCTACCGCTACCGCTTGTGGAGTTGTTATGATCACGGCTCCGTCACATTTCACATTGCTGTACAAAAAACATAAATTGTTAGATTACGGTATGGAAAAAGCTACCGGTCTACGTGTCAAAAAAGTATGTAGAACCTACCATCATTAGGTACCAATGTAGAAAATTAGGTACTTGTTCAGTTTCGTGGCAAATCGAAAAATGATGAGGAATCGCTACTTGTATATCAAGTTAGCGGTCCCCTTCGATTAAAGATACATATATTCAAAAAATATTTAAGTCCTATTTAGGTACTTTCAGAATACGCATTGAATGATCAAATTCCTCCACCCCTTCGACCGGAACAGCATCCCCTCACTACGGGAAAGGTCAAAATCGAACTATACAATATTTTGGGACACTCATCTACGAGCAGATCAAACCAGTTTGGTACTTTGAATATATACATTATACAGCTTCACTGTTTTACCCCCGTAATTGCAAAACTTAACCTGTCGTCAGGAAAACGGGATTTTTACGTGAAAAACTTGAAATAAAAAATATATTGACACTAAAAATGTATTGTTTTTTTTTACAATTTTTCACATGAAAAATGACGTTTCTCTGACAAAAAATTGGAATAATTTAATTTTTAATCGTACAATGCTTTTCTGGGAAGTACCGGAGTCGTACAATTTTTCCGTGCAGGTTCGATATATATTTTGTTTAAAGTTTTTCACGTGAAATTCCTGCTTCGCTGACGTGGATGATTTTGACAATTACGGAGGTGAAGCACATAAATCGTGCAATACACTTCTCGAAAGCACCCAATCGTACAATTTTTATGTACTGATGTCCATGTATTTTCTATTGAAAGTTTGTCACATAAAAATTCTCTCTCCCTGAGGTAAAGGTGATATTAATGACGCGGGAACGAAGCATTTAAATTATACAATGCTTTCCTCGAAAGCACCTAAAACGTACGATCTTTCTGAGCATGTTCTTTTATTTGCTTTCTTCAACAAGACGGCTTTTATTCGCAGGGGTCAAACACTAAAGTTCAATAATACATTGATTGAGAGAACCTAACCAGCTCGATCTGCTCGTAGAAGAACGTCCCAAAATATCGTATGTTTCGACTGCTAACCTTTTTTGCATTTACAGGCTTTTCTGGCCGAAGGAGTGGAGGCATTTGGTCATTTAATGGATATTCTGAAAGCAATTTGGGACCAAAAATATTTAACCTATGGACAAGTTAGTTTGCTAAAGGGTGTCCCAGCAAGAGCGCCGGATTTTAATTTGCCGCCATTTTGTTAAAACGAGTTGTACGGTGATTTTTTTTGGACATTTGTCACGTATAGACCACGCGATTTAAGAATATGGAGAAGTATTCAAACCAACAACGTTTAATTATTGTAAAAACACATTACAAAAATGGTTAAAGTTTTGCGAAAACAGGTCGCCAATTACGTCAAGTTTTTGGTCGCAATAATGCGCCAAATGAATCAACAGTGAGGCGTTTAATTACAAAATTTGAGACCAAATTTACGCTGATGGATCAGAAGATCATTGTTCGTCGTCGTCCTTGTTGGTCACTCGAAAATATAGCCACAGTAACGGAATCTGTGGCCGAGAATCCAGGAACTTCCATTGGGCATCGTGGTCAACAATCCGCATTAATTTGATGATGTTCCAACACTCAATCAGCAAATTCACGGCGCTGCGCATGGTCCCTTGGCTTGATTTCTTGCACCAATTGGACCTTGTACGCGTGCAAATGCAGATCTTTTACCAAAATTCGTTGCATAGTGCTACTGGAAATGTTTAATTGTTGACCACGATGCCGAATGGAAGTTCCTGGATTCTCGGCCACAGATTCCGTTACTGTGGCTATATTTTCGAGTGGCCGACAAGGACGACGACGAACAATGATCTTCTGGCGTAAATTTGGTCTCAAATTTTGTAATTAAACGCCTCACTGTCGATTCATTTGGCGCATTATTGCGACCAAAAACTTGACGTAATTGGCGAATTGTTTTCGCAAAACTTTCACCATTTTTGTAATGAGTTTTTACAATAATTAACCGTCGTTGGTTTGAATACTTCTCCATATTCTTAAATCGTATAGTCTGTACGTGACAAATGTCAAAAAAAAAAATCACCGTACAACTCGAATTAACAAAATGGCGGCAAATTAAAATCCGGCGCTCTTGCTGGGACACCCTTTATAAAGCTAGCGGTCCACCATTTTTCGAGTTGTCGAGAAACCGGACCAACACGTAATTTTCTAATCTAGCACCTGCAGGACACCAATTATCAGAAAAAAAACAAAGTTCCCGTATATTATTCGTGTAAGTGTATTTAAATAAATTAATTTTTTATTGTAATCGTTATTTTTAGAAAGAAATTAATAATTGGACACTTGAATATTCTCTAATATACTTACGTATTTGCAAATCTCCAATTAAACGATTAAATATTTGGTAGCAAATGTTTTTTATAATATTTTGAGCTCATAAACTTGAAAACAATGTGCAGGGTTGTTAACCCAGTAGTGGGCATTAAGGCACTAGTGTGCGAGTATGCTCTATATAGACATGACTCTGGTGCTGTAGGAGTTAAGGAATTAAATTAATCAGTGGCCTAGAGACAACCATATTTGTATAATCATTAAGTTAGTCTGATTAATCCATTTTTAGCAAACCATTGAGCGTAGCATCTTCATATTTTAATCACATTAAAAAGTGTGCAAAATCCATATCTCAAAATGATTCTGAAAATATTTTTTTTCTAATCAGATTAACAATAGTGGTTTGAGTACACAAACAATCGAAGAATAAAACTTTCATATATTTTGCATGGGCTATGACACAAGTGGCTTATCAGTGTCTACCATGGCTACTCTGACAATGTGGTACGTCGTGACCCTCCGAACAATGCCTATATATTATTCTTAAAAACTATCAATTGTAACATTTTAATATTATATTTTCAATTTAATAATCGACTTAAATAGTATGTACAAATTTCTGCAGTTAAATAAACCAAAAAATTATAAATTCATACAGAGTAGCTCCCTTGGTGACAGCGGGGTGATTAACCTGCCAGTCATCCAGCAACTGCATGATTGATAGCATGTTAGATATCCGGTAAGTTCAAAATATGAAATAGTTGGTATTTCATTTTTGTATTATTGATGAAAGTAAAGACGAGCCCACAAAATATAAGCGCATTGCTACCTCATTACTATCCACCCTTCACGCCATCTTTACTCAAAAATATATTAATCATTTGTGGCTTCCTGATATGTGCAAGGCGAAAAATAATGAGAAATCAATGAACAAGGTTTTACTTTTCAGGCTTGTTTGAATACTGCATAAACTAACATATCTGTTCAAAATTTGTAAAAGTTAACAAATGTACCAAAAATGGTCAATTCTATAAATTTCAATACTTATTGCAAATCCCAAACTTAATACTAAGTAAGTTTGGTCAAAATTACACTTGTATAGGAAAATTCTCTTCAATAGCTTGGAATTTATACAAGCCAGCATGTTTGTCGTTTAACATGTTAGATAAAAATAATGAACTGACAAAATTTTAGTGACTAACAATTTTTATCAATTTTACTATGGCAAAAGTAGTATTTGAACCACCAGTCTGCCAAATTTCAGCCGAATAGTTCTAGCCATTGCTTAGACATAAAGGTTACATCCACTGTAGATGCTTTTCAAAAGCATGTAAGGTTTGAAATCCCCTGTTGATTGTGTTGGAATCTTAGTTATAACTTCCTTTTTGAATTTTAATAGCTTGCATTTTACCCAAATTAGCATGGTTATGTTGTCTCACATTAAAAAACACAAACTGAAGTATAAAATTACAATTATATATTTCAACTAAATTTGACCAAAGGATAAGTAACTCATCTTCCTGTGTACTAAATTTAAGCCCAATAGATCAATCAAGTTATAGACCACTGATTATTTTTACCAATGGCAGACATACGCAATTGACTTTTTTCTGATGATTTTTCAATTATTAATAAATCGATTTAAAAAGTTCTTGCAAAAACTAAGCATCCTTTACGAGCAAGCAATATTGTTTTTACCGCAAATTCTCCATAACTGTAAGATGCTCATCAGAGGTGCCTGGTGGTGTGTCGATAATGAGATAGTCAATGTTCTGCCACAGCACATCTGTAAGGAGCTGCTTGATCATTCCAGTTTTTTTAGGGCCTCGCCACACAATGCCATCATTGCGATTGTTTAAGAGAAAACCAATGGACATAACGGCTAGTCGCTGCTCAGGGTCTGTGTACACTGGTACCCATCTTTCATATCACAAACAAAACCAATTTTGTCCTTTTTTATTGTTTATTTTTATCCAAAGAATATAGTCATTAAAAAAGTGTATCAACCCATCGGACGATTTGTGTACACTCTTGTCCTCTAAATTCAGTAGGTACGGAACACTCGGACCGCAAACATCGACGTCCAATATACCAACCTAAAACATCGTAAGGCATTGTTATAAAACGTTATTGCAGAGATTGTAATGCCATGTGAACTCACTTTGAAGCCTGAAATTTTCAGCGCCAGTGCCAGTTGGGTGCTGACCGTTGACTTTCCAACTCCACCTTTTCCAGAAAGAATAAGCAGGAGGTGTTTAACGCCATTCATTGTTAAACCCACGGTCAACGAAGATCAAATCAACTCCTATAAAACTCGAAAGCCTAATCCCGCTTGAAGTGGGAATTTACACTGGGGTGATCGGCTTAGTATTCACCCCAGTGCCAAGGAAGCGCTTGTGTCGCCTATGCTTGTGTGCCTTCACTGACAGCATCACCCATGCAACTGCGCCGGTCAGTAGACTCCGCGTCAGCCACCAATCATGAACTAGGGTGATCATGCCATCTTTCTCGCACTCGTCTAAATTGATGGTGCGTTTTCTCTCGCACCCGATCGAAACAGACGCAAAGTGGGAATCTCATACTGCAATACAAATTTCTTTTGCTTTTTATAATAAATTTTACTTATTTAATTCATATCCATAATTCATATTCATAATTAATTTTTTACTTTGCTTATTTGCTTCATTTTATTCAATTCTATTATTTTATCTATTTTATTTTTTGAGATATTTTTTACAATTTTATTCGTTTTATTTATTCTATTTACAAAATTTATAAATTTCTTAAAGTTTTTAAAATGTATTATGCCATTAAGAGTCATCGAGCGAGGGCATACGAAGCGCCACGTGGCCAAATAGCAAACTGCGATTTCGTAGTTTTCGGATTTCGCCAAAAATACAATAGAATTATATAAAAAAACATTACAAATGAATTCTTTTGTTTAGTATGATTTGCGGTCTGGTCCGTCTCTCCATACAATTTTTTTTGCGTAGACACAATAAATTATCGAAAATTCGAGGCAGCTGTCGTTAGTCATGACGCTTTTCTCGTGAACTCATTAATTCATTTAATTACAATTTTCACGTATATCTGCCACACTTCACTGGACCAGACCGCAAAGCTTACCACTGCACTGCACTTAAACAAAAAAATTCTAACTTGTTTCATTGCAAATCCAAGCGGTAATCCGAAAAGTACGAACCGATATGTCAAAGTCGTGTTCGCGGCCATATTGCAGTCTATGCTATGTAATTGTTAGTTCCAGCTCCTGCCGGTAGATTCACGATTCACGGCTGTCAGTATAAGTGGGTAAGCAGACGTGAAGGCATAAGCGTAAAGCAGGCCCCGAGATAAGATATTTTTTTATTCTGACTCAATGTTGCTGTAGAATCTATTTTGTTTTCTCAATGGAAAGTTCATAAAATCGAGAGGCCGTTTTTCAAAAGAACGTAAGTTCGTATTCCTCGACTAAATATATGGGCGACATACGAAGAAATTGTGTGTACATATGCATGTGGACATATGATATATATCGGCGTAAACAGACATATGTGAAATATAGACGATTGTCGCGCAAAAAATGTATAAAACATATTAGGTGTACAAATAAGTTTCCGCCGTTTGACAAAAGATGGCGCCACCAGTAAGTTATTGTTAAAATTGTCAGATGTAAACGTTATTATCGTAAGGTTGGACATCAGGCAACAACATAACCTTAAAATATTAGTGATTTTTTATCAGTATAATATATTCTTTTGTGTGCGAAAATGTCGAGTTTTGAGCCGAATAAGCGTCATTTGCGAGAACTTTTGATTTACTTCTTCAATTTGAAGAAATCTGCAGCTGAGGCGTATCGATTGCTTGTAGAAGCATATGGTGAGGCTGCCTTAAGTGAAAGAAGTTGTCGTGAGTGGTTTTAAAAGTTTAAGAAAGGTGAATTTGACATCGAAGACAAAGAACGTAGCGGAAGGCCGAAAGTGTTCGAAGACGCGGAATTGGAAGCATTATTGGATTAAGATTCTTGCCAAACGCAAGAAGAACTTGCACTTACATTAGGAGTGACGCAACAAGCAATTTTACATCGGTTGAAATCATAGGGAATGATTCAAAAACAAGGAAATTGGGTTCCATATGAACTGACGCCGAGAAACGTTGAACGCCGATTTTTCACATGTGAAATGCTATTTGCCAGGCATAAACGAAAGGGTTTTCTGCATCGTATAGTCACTGGTGATGAAAAATGGATCCACTATGATAATCCAAAAAGGAAGAAATCATGGGAACCACCTGGCCATGCTTCAACATCTACAGCTAAGCCAAACATTCATGGAAAAAAACTCTTGTTGTGTATTTGGTGGGATCAGCTTGGCGTCGTGTATTATGAGTTGCTCAGACCGAACGAAACCATTACTGGAGCTGTCTACCGAACACAATTGATGAGATTGAGTCGAGCACTCAAGGAAAAGCGAGACCACTACTACTCCAGACACGACAAAGTTATTGTCCTGCATGATAATGCTCGTCCACATGTTGCGGCGCCGGTCAAAACCTATTTGGAAACACTCAATTGGGAAGTTTTACCTCACCCGCCGTATTCACCAGACATTGCTCCTTCTGATTTCCACTTGTTTCGGTCGATAGCGTATGATCTATGTGAGCAACACTTTACATCATATGAAAATACCAAAAATTGGGTCGATTCGTGGATAGCCTCAAAAGATGAAGCATTCTTCCGACGCGGTATCCCTATGCTACCAGAAAAATGGGAAAAGTACTGGCAAACATTGGACAATACTTCGGATAAAACATTAGGTACCGTCCTTTCACAATAAATTCCCAATTTTTTATTAAAAACGGCGGAAACTTATTTGTACACCTAATAATATATTTTTCATATTTATCATACGTTTCACGTATATTTCACGGGGGTTTTTAAAATGTTAAATCTTAAAAATTTTATATTTTTTAAAGCTATAGTTCAATGTGACTTTCAACAACATTTTTATAATTGATATATATATATATATATATTGTATATATATATATATATAAATATAGAAACTATAAATATATATATATTTATATATGTTTGTAAAAGGGTACTTTTGGGGACACAAAAAAAATGGATTTTTTTCAGTGTACATAAGCTAGTATGATCCATGAAAGAACAACTCTAATAAAAATTTCCAAATCCGATATCTGGTTCTATCATATACACCAAAGTCCCAAATTTATGCAAAAGGGTATTTATGAGGACGGTCCCTATAAACACCACTTTACACCCATTTTCACCGTCTAGTGGTACTTGTGGGGACATGCATTTACATTAGTATTTAACTCCAATCTATGATATGTTCCATCGGTCTCAATAGCCAAATAATGTTGGCTGTGCGATAAATTGTATATTTAATATAGTAGACAATAGACATTTTCAGAAAATACATCTGGAATGTACAATATAAGGTTTACTCGTCTGAAGTTGATGCTATTTGGTACTTGTGAGGACACCGGGGACTTTTCCATATCCCGATAATCCTCTTTATAGTTTTACGAGGCATTTGAAATGAGTCCAGTATGAATATAGCCCTCTATATATATTTAATTATAAAATCTTTAAATTTATTAACCAACGATTGTAATTTCAGTGTCCTCATAAATACCGATAGGCATAAAATCGTATATATCAAAGTCACTACTTACTGCCATTCGGTACTTGTGAGGACATCAGGTGGTATCGATTGGGTGGTCCTCATAAATACCGATAGGCATAAAATCGTATATATCGAAGTCACTACTTACTGCCATTTGGTACTTGTGAGGACATCGGGTGGTCTCGATTTTCTTTCCAGTAAAAAAAACGGCAATAAGATGCCACTTCATGGAGTTACTTTAATCCCCCACTTTTCTCCAAACTCCTACTTTTCTATTTTCTGTCAACCAAAATTATTCAATGTTAATTCAGCATCCTTATAATGCATATGACTTGAGGGCAATCGGTACATCCGAGGATATTATGACTAATAATCGCACTTGACTGCTGAATGGGATAAAAATGGAGCATACGTTACATATTTTTCTTGACTTTTGTTGAATCATCGACTTTCGTACATGAGATTTAGCTGGATAGTTGATGACTCACCTAACAAAAGTGTATATGGGGACAGACGATTATCACAATATATAGGTGTGATATATCCGTCACGAAGGTCACTAGTATAGACACGTGTTCATCAAATAGGAAACGTCGGTTTCGATGTCACAATTAATTAAACAATAACAGTGGCTGAAATTACAGATCCTTGTAATTTCAGTGTCCTCATAAATACCGATAGGCAGAAAATCGTATATATCAAATTCACTACTTACTGCCATTCGGTACTTGTGAGGACATCAGGTGGTATCGATCGGGTGGTCCTCATAAATACCGATAGGCATAAAATCGTATATATCGAAGTCACTACTTACTGCCATTCGGTACTTGTGAGGACATCGGGTGGTCTCGATTTTTTTTCCAGTAAAAAAACGGCAATAAGATGCCACTTCATGGAGTTACTTTGATCCCCCACTTTTCTCCAAACTCCTACTTTTCTATTTTCTGTCCGCCAAAATTATTCAATGTTAATTCAGTATCCTTCTAATGCAGCTTGACTTGAAGGCAATCGGTACATCCGGGGATATTATGACTAATAATCGCACTTGACTGCTGAATGGAATAAAAATGGAGCATACGTTACATATTTTTCTTGACTTTTATTGACTCATCGACTTTCGTACATGAGATTCAGCTGAATAGTTGATGACTCACCTAACAAAAGTGCGTATGGGGACAGAAGATTACCACAATATATATCAGGGGTACAAATTGAAAATGCGGGTTTGATAACAGATGGCGTTACTAACGCTATACGCATCAGGCAGTACTGTGACTATGTTCATGTCAAAGCTACGTCTTATAGCTTTAATTTTCAGTATGTGTCAATTTGTCACAGTGTCAAATTCATAGTTTTTTTGAGCTCTCAATATGTCGAGTTTCGTGCCAACAAAACAGCATTTGCGGGAAGTTTTAATTTACTTCTTTAATTTGAAGAAAAGTGCTGCTGAAGCACATCGATTGGTCTCCGAGGCTTATCCGAGTCATGTTCCATCGGTTTCAACGTGCGAGAGATGGTTTGTGCGGTTTAGAAGTGGTGATTTTGACGTTGAGGACAAAGAGCGGCCGGGCCAAGTGAAAAAGTTTGAGAATGCTGAATTGGAGGCAATACTCAATGAAGACTCGTGTCAAACTCAAGAAGAGCTCGCAGATTCATTGGGAGTGACACAACAAGCCATTTCCCATCGTATAAAAGCCCTCGGAATGATCCAAAAGCAAGGACATTGGGTGCCGTATGAGCTGAAGCCGAGAGACGTCGAGCGCCGTTTTTTTGCATGCGAACTGCTGCTCGAACGGCAAAAACGGAAGGGTTTTTTGCATCGCATTGTCACTGGTGATGAAAAGTGGATCCATTACGATAACCCGAAGCGCAAAAAATCATATGGTTACCCCGGCCATGCATCATCATCGACGGCCAAACCAAATATTCACGGCGCCAAGCTCATGCTCTGTATTTGGTGGGACCAGCTGGGTGTGGTGTATTATGAGCTATTGAAATCGAACGAAACCATCACAGGAGCACTATACCGAACTCAATTGATGCGTTTGAGCCGCGCACTCAAAGAAAAACGGCCACAATACGAGCAAAGACACGACAAAGTAATTTTGCAACATGACAACGCTCGGCCACATGTTGCAGCGCCGGTCAAAACATACCTACAAACGCTGAAATGGGAAGTCTTACCCCACCCGCCGTATAGCCCAGATATTGCTCCTTCCGATTACCACCTTTTCCGATCGATGACACATGGCCTAGCTGACCAGCGCTTCCATTCTTACGAAGAAGCCCAAAAATGGGTCGATGACTGGATAGCAGCCAAGCCGGCCGAATTTTTTCGCGACGGTATCCGTAAATTGCCAGAAAGATGGGAAAAAGTTGTGGCTAGCGATGGACAATACTTTGAATAATTCATTTGTTACCATTTTTTCAGAATAAACGTTCAAAAATAGAAAAAAATCCCGCATTTTCAATTTGTACTCCTGATACGTGCGGTATATACGTCACGAAGGTCACCATTATCTGCTAATCGGCACTTGCGAGGGCCTAAACCTCTCTTAGTTCATTACTTTTTGTACGAGTGAACAATCGCAAGAACGTGACAAGTGTTCATCAAATCGAAAACGTCGGTTTCGATTTGATAATTAATTAAACAATAACTGTAACATAGTTACAGTCAAGCGATTATTTTATTACTTCGAACGGCTATAGGAGCCAAAAGTATATTCGAGACAGCAAGTATAGCCGATGCTAGGCCAACGAACCCGGACCTAGCGTAAAAACGGGTGACGTCACGCCTCTGGAATTCGCTCGTCGCCGAAAACAGCAGGTCAGCGACCAGCTGGCTGTGCTCGGCGACGAGGGAGAGACAGGGGGGGCATGATAACGGTAGCCCTCATGATCGTTTAAATTTGCGAATCCAAGCGAATAATGACGTAGAAGGAACCAGGGTGGGGAAGCGTCTATAAAAGAGCCTGCACCGCAAGGAAAAGCTCTTCTTTTGACAGAATCAGTTTCTCTTGCAAATACAGCTTGAACAAGTCTTTTTTGAACATACGAAGCGATAAAGGTTGAGAGTTAGAGAGGAGAGATATTTAAAGAAACCAGGAAGAAAGAATTAGTCGAAGATTTAAAGTGAAATAACTCTAGATAGGTGTAGGAAAGATAGGATTAAGTGGATAGATCTAAGTATAGAAGATTAAGTGCATCGAAATAAGTGAATAATGTCTAAGAAAATTGAAATAATATAGTGTGGACTTTAAACCGGCGGGGACAATAGGAATTACCCGTTCCTGCGAGTGAAAGCGAGAAAGGGCGAAAAGTGAGACAAGAGCGAAAGAGAAAAGAATTGTAAACAGAGTTGATACACTCTGTCCACGGAGAGTCTGATGCGTGTGGCTGTGTGTGTGTGCGGGTACCGAGAATACCAAGAATTTACGATCGAATAAGAAGAAATAATAATAAAATAATAGCGGGAATTCCCTAATATCGATGCAGAACGGAATATCAAACGTGAAGGAGGTAGAGAATAAATCTAGGTAAAATAAAGTGCATAGAATTAAGCAGTACATACCAGGTGTATGCATAAGTTTTTTCCGGTTTTTTGGTAAAAAAAACACGTAATTTTCAAGGGAAATTAATTTTTGTTTTATTCAAAATATTGGCCATCGGCTTCGACACATTTCGCCCATCTTTCAAGTAACTTATGAATACCATGCCAGAAAAACTGCTTGTCTTTTGCGGCAAACTATTCGTCGAGCCATTTTCCAACTTCTTCGAAATTGCTGAAGTGCTGCTCTGGGAGCGCGTGCCCCATTGATGCAAAGAGGTGATAGTCAGATGGCGCCAGGTCTGGCGAATACGGCGGGTGCGGGAGGATGTCCCATCCAAGCGATTTCAAGGTGTCTTTCACTGCTTTTGCTGTGTGAGACGGCGCATTGTCGTGTAACAAAATCACTTTGCCATGTCTTCTGGCCCATTCCGGTCGTCTTTCGATTAATGCGTGGTTTAAATTAATAATTTGTTGGCGGTAGCGTTGTGTATTAACGGTTTCGCCGGGCGTCAAGAGTTCATAATACACAATACCGCTCTGGTCCCACCAGACACAGAGCATGGTCTTCTTGCCGAAGCGATTTGGCCTTGGTGTTGAAGGACCGGCTTCGCCAGGTGAAAGCCACGATTTTTTCCGCTTCGGGTTTTCAAAATAATTCCATTTTTCGTCACCCGTCACAATTCGATGCAAAAATGATTTCCTTTCGTGGCGTTGAAGCAGCACTTCACAAGTGACTTCGCGATTTTCTATTTGACGTTCATTCAAATCATGTGGGACCCATTTACCGAGTTTATTGATCTTCCCCATTACTCGTAAACGTCTGCTGATTATTTCTTGCGACACATGTAATGCTTCTGCTAATTGCCGTTGAGTTTGAGTTGGGTCATCATCCAAGAACTCCTGCAATTGCTCGTCTTCGCATTTTTGTGGTCTACCAGAGCGCTCACTGTCTTTCACATTGAAATCACCACTTTTAAATTGTCGAAACCATGTCTCACATGTTCTAATCGATGGAGCGTGTTCACCATATGTTTCTACCAGCAAACGTTGACTTTCAGCAGCCTTTTTCTTTTGATTAAATAAGAAAAGCAATGCGTGCCGCAAATGTTACTTTTCAGGCACAAAACTCGACATGATCACTGAATGATAAAACAAAGACGCTAGTTTTTGGCGGACTCAACTTTTGTGTGTTTGTAGGTTAATGTCAGACGAACAAAATGACGTATGTGTCAAATTAATACGCTACGTACTTTTCGCTGGCGCCATCTCTTAGTTAAACCGGAAAAAAACTTATGCATACACCTGGTATAAGCAGATCGAGTATAAAGCATAGAATTAAATCAAGTGAATCATAACCGCAGTCCAAACGAGAATCGCCCGGTGGGATGAGTGGAACAGAGAAAGAGAGAAAGTGAGACGAGAGTGAAAGAGAAACAATTGTAAACAGGGTTCATACACTCTGTACACGGAGCAAGTGCGATGCGAATGACTAGTGGTGTGAGTATATCTCTGTACCGAACATACAGCAATACTGCTGCACGAGAAGAACGATAAACTTCCGGAGTTACCGAGAATTTGTACTCTCATAATACGGAAATAATATTAAAATAATCACCAAAATTACCAGTTTTTAATGCGCTATCTTAAAAATAGAGACCAGAGACTGTAAAATAACTTGTTAAAGGATAATTTCCTTTATGAATAAACCCGATTCTCATTCACCTTGAAGTCTAAGATTAATTAGTCCTGTGTTCGAGCCCGGATTCCCACGATAAATAAAAATTATTGATAACGATAAAAATTACCGTTACATAACAGTGGCTAAAATTACAGAATCTTGTAATTTCAGTGTCCTCATAAATACCGAGAGGCATAAAATCATATATATCAAAGTCACTACTTACTGCGATTCGGTACTTGTGAGGATATCGGATGGTCTCGATCGGGTGGTCCTCATGAATACCGATAGGCATAAAATCGTATATTTCGAAGACACTACTTACTGCCATTCGGTACGTGAGGACATCGGGTGGTCTCGGTTTTCTTTCCAGTAAAAAGAAGAAGACAATAAAATGCCACTTAATAGAATTATTTTGATCGCTCACCTTTCTTCAAACTCCTACTTTTATATTTTCTGTCAGCCAAAATTATTCAATCTTAACCCAGCATCCTTTTTATGCGTATGACTTGAGGGCAATCGGTACATCTGGGAACATTATATCTAATAATCGCACTTGACTGCTTAATGGGATAAAAATGGAGCATACGTTACATATTTTTGCTTGACTTTTATTGAATCACTTTCATGCATGAGATTTATCGGAATAGTTGATGAATCACAAAACAAAAGTGCATATAGAGTGCATACGTTATTCCCTACAATGGAGATCTGGAATACACGTCACGAAGGTCACTATTATCAGAGAGAATAAATGTAGCTGTAATGCAGTTTTTAGAGTACTTGTTTAGCAATCTTAAGGTGTTATTTCATGGGCAGTGAACAGCAGCAGCGTTTTAAGAAATCATTGAATGTTACTAGCAACTTCCGGTGCAAGTTTTTGCTGCCTCAAATTTATTGATCCCAACAGCAAAGCAACAAATGCATGGGCAGCGCTGCTGCTGCGTTAAATTACTGAATTAATGTTAGTAACAAGTTACTGAACTGCTGCTGCAGCTGCTCACTGCCTATGAAATAGCACCTTCACGGTCCCGATTTCGAATCCCGGGCACGCTTTCATATTTTTCTCTCGTAATCTCTGGAATTATATTAGGACTAAGATAGGTTCATATTGGTAAATACGACTATACAATGTACATATGAAATATATGTATGCTAGGGCAAAGTTTCACAGCTTTAAAGAAAGCTATCTCTCGGATCCCTGAAAGATCCAGATTTGGTAGACGATGTTAAAGGTCTTGTTTCTCAATTTATAAAATCCATATCACGGAAGTTTTTGATTGCAGGCATCATTACTATAGAACCATGTTTTTCTTCTAAATCAATTGAAGCTTGAGAATAAAATTAATAGTGGCAGAAACACTATATTAATGCAAATTTTCGAAATAGAGGATACTCTATTGAGATTTCAAGAGGTTGAATTGTGATTTCCAATATAATTCCAGGAACTTAGAATGCGTAATAAGGCAACCGAATATACAGTTCTTTTCCACACATCGAAAAAAAAAATACAGAAATAATTTTATCCACATCGTTGCAGTATTTAGGCATTCCTCGAGTGGTTCCAGTCTTTCCAGCATGACTAATTTTTCGATGATTCGTTGACCACCTAACAATCCTTTTATTGCAGGAGTAATTAAGCAATTGAATCAGTCGAAGTTTTATTTATTGTAAATACATATTAATCGAATTAATATAAAATCGAAAAAATATACATCTTAAAGTGTTCGTATAATATTATGAAATAGACTATATCTATATTCCTTTTTAGAGTCATTATTCATGTCATTTGCAATGTTAAAACTAATGAGGCGGTTATAACTCGATGTTTTTTAAAAATTTGTAATAGCATTAGATGCGCAACTAAGTTCCCGCTGTTTTTCAAGAGATGGCTCCAGTAGTAAGTGCTGGTCGATTGGGACATAACCAAAACGTCATGAACCAAGCTTAGACATATGGTAAACAAACCGCTCTGACACATTAGTGATTTTGTTTTTGCGTCATATACTTTTGGTTGTGTGAAAACGTCTGATTTTGTGCCAAATAATCGTCATTTGCGGGAAGTGTTGCTTTTCTTCTTTCATTCGAAGAAAACGGCGGCTGAAGCGCATCGAGAACTCTAAAATGTTTACGGAGATGCTGCTCTAAGTGAAACAACATGCCGTGATTGGTTCCATCGCTTCAAAGACGGTGATTTTGATGTTGACGACCGTTCGCGTGAAGGAAGGCCAAAAACCTTCGAAGACACTGAATTGGAAGCATTGCTCGATGAGGATCCGTGCCAAACGCAAAAAGAGCTTGCTTCAGCATTAGGAGTTACCCGCCAAGCCATTTTCAAGCGATTGCATGCATTGGGAATGATTCAAAAACAAGGAACTTGGGTTCTTTATGATTTGAAGCCAAGAGACGTTGAGCGTCGTTTTTCCGCCTGTGAACAACTGCTCCAGCTGCAAAAAAAGGGTTTTCTTCATCGCATCATTACGGGTGATGAAAAATGGATTCATTACAGCAACCCAAAGAAAACAAAATCATGGGGACTGCCCGGTCATGCTTCCACGTCGCACAGTAGACGCAGAGCCCGAAATCGTGGCAGAAAAGTCAGAAAAAAATTTTTACAATCGGGATATTTGAGCAGGCAGTCAGGTAGAGGACTAATGGCTGCGTTAAATTGTAAAAGGGGAACCTTTTTCACCGTATACCTTCGTCGCTGCGTCAGTTGGAAGTTAGCCTTCGAGACGAGTGTTCGCATCGCGCGCTGAACGAGCGAACACTACCGTGACTTATAAAATCGATAACTTTAAAGTGAAGTGTTTTAAATCAATCCGGAGACATGGATACGACTTCTGGAGGTATGTAGAAGATATTTTTACATTGGTTGAGTTTAAAATAAATATGTAAATTATTGAAGTGTAGTATAAACTACTGCATAAA
Organism: Cylloceria caligata; assembly: GCA_963942595.1. Lineage (NCBI taxonomy): Eukaryota > Metazoa > Arthropoda > Insecta > Hymenoptera > Ichneumonidae > Cylloceria > Cylloceria caligata. The sequence continues at coordinate 40,899,785 of OZ012707.1, read as the reverse complement.
TAAAGTGAAAGAATTTTGTAAACTTATATTTTCAACTATCCGAAAAGTTATACTTTCTGCCATATTCTGCGACAGCCAATGTCTAGGCCTTTAGTTTATTATATAAGCTTGCGAAATTAACAGGAATTAGCTGCCTAGAGCTGCCTAACTTTGTCTGTTATGGTTTTTGGCAACGTAAAACAGGCGGTTGCCGACCGTGCACGCGCGCGCGGCGCCATACGCCATGCCATGGGGCCATTGAACAGCTGCTACTTGAGCAATAGGACTATATCCATACATATACCATATATAATATATATATATATACATATATATATACAAAATACAAATTCAAGTAAATCATTTATATATCTATTTTTGTAGACATACAACAATACATATATATGTAAGTATATACTAAAGTAATTAATTTGAATCGTCACATTTTATTTATATTTGATACATTTTTATTATATATATAGGTATATATGGGGCATTCCACGCCAAATCGGACAGTTCAATTTTTTTTCCCTTGATTTTGTCATATTTTCATGTACTCATCAAAAATCGGCTTCTGGTACATTTTGAGATGTTTTTGGTCACCCGTTCAAAAAATATTTGTTTATGTTTTTTTGCTCATAACTTCTTTCATAATAGTCTAAATTCAATTTTTTTTTCATAACTGTTGTTTTTTATGTACTTTTCAAAAAAAAATACGAATAATTATTGCGGCTACTTATTTGTTACAATAATTAAAATTCATTAAAATTTTGATCTGATCCTTCAACACAAATTCTATACAATTTTATGTCTTTATTACAGGGTCCCATTACGAACGAGTACATTTGACGAGGAAAGAATTATATCTTATTATAAAGGATAATTTGAACGATAATTTCGCTACGTTATTGAATTTCGTGGAAACTAAAATTTCCGAGAAAAGTGGACGTAAAGTTGTGGTGCCTGAGGACTCGAGAACCGCCTTTTCAATGCTGTTTAATAAAATAAGAACCAGGTGGCAAGAAGCTAATAGAACATCGGACATTTTCTTCAAGAAAAACAGTAAATGGCTTAGCGGGCAGGTATATTTTGCCGTACCTACAGACACTGTTGAGAAAGACCCAGGTAGTAAAAGAGGCCGCCCGTCCCTTGAGTTTACATCGGCAAGTGAAAGGTCAAAACGAAAGAAGACCGAAGATATTCGTAAATCCTCAACCCCGGAAGAATTAGCATACGCTACTCAAATGAGCCTTCGCGCTTCGGGACAATTAGACGCTTCGAAAGTTGTTAAGGACGTAACAATGACGAGTCCTTTAAGAGCTTCTAAGTATCGAAAAGCTTATGCAGTAACGAGTGAAACCTCTTTATCGGAAGAGGCTGCACTTTCCGCTTTGATCGAATGTAAATTGTCAAAGGGAGCTTACCTAACGATGAGAAAAATATCGTTGGCACATAACTGTCGTCTATATCCGTCTTACGAAAAAGTGGTGGAAGCAAAAAAGCGTTGTTATCCTCGGTCTGACGCAATTACCATTACAGAGACGAGTGCAGAAGTCGAATTGCAGGCATTATTAGATCATACAGTTAAACGTATTTTACTCGTTCAAGCAGAAGTCGTTGAAACCTTGACTAACGGTAATGCTCGTAATATGGATTTAATTTGCAAATGGGGTTGCGATGGAAGCTCTGGGAAAAGTGAATATAAGCAGACTTTTACTGATGATAGCAAATCAGATGCGCATGTGTTTTTTACTTCGGTTGTGCCATTACAACTCATCTGCATTGATCAACAAACAAAAGCAGAAATCATGGTTTGGAAGAACCCTAGGCCCTCGTCTCCCCGATTTTGTAGGCCGCTTAGACTACAGTTTCTGCACGAAGATACAGAGTCCACACTAAATGAAGTTGGAATTGTCGAAGCACAAATAAAGTCGCTTAGTCCACTCCAAACTGTAGTAAGTGGAAAAGATATCTCCATAACGTACAAGTTGGCGTTCACCATGATAGATGGTAAAGTTTGCAATGCTGTGTCATCGACGAAATCTGCTCAACGGTGCTATTTGTGTGGAGCAACCAGCAAAGATTTTAATGCCATCGACGTTATGTTGCAAAAGGAGGTCGTTGAAACGAATTTGAAGTTCGGGTTGTCGACACTGCATGTGTGGATACGGTGCTTCGAGTATTGCATACATTTGTCGTACAAACTCGGCATTAAAAAATGGCAAGCACGAAGTTCCGAAGAAAAAAAAATTACCGAAGAAACCAAGAAGAGGATTCAACGCGAATTCAAGAGCGAATTGGGTCTAAGCATTGATCGTCCGAAGCCTGGATACGGCAGCAGCAATGATGGCAACACAGCTCGGCGATTTTTTGAGAATTGGAAGGTTTCTGCTTTGATAACCGGGGTCAACGAAAAAGTAATTAACCGTTTCTACGTTATCCTACAAGTTATCTCGTGTGGCCACAAGATAAATTGTGAACTATTTGAGCAGTATACTATTGAAACGGCAAGAACTATCGTTGCATTATACCCTTGGTACCACATGTCTACTTCGGTACACAAGCTATTAATTCACGGTTCACTGATAATAGCTCATGCGCTTTTACCAATCGGCGAATTATCCGAAGACGCTCAGGAAGCTCGAAATAAAGATATTAAACGATACCGAGAAAACTTCTCGCGAAAAACTTCCAGGATAAAAACAATGCAAGATGTTTTCCACCGGCTGCTAATTTCTTCAGACCCGTACATATCTAGCATCCGGCAACTACCGAAGAAACCACTAAAAAGTTTGTCGCCGGAAGCTGTCGCGATGCTGCTCGCTCCAACTATCAATGCTGCAGCACATCAAGGTTTCGTCACAAATAACATCGAATCGGGTCTTGTGGACGATACAAGCTCGGTAGATGGTTCCGACATCGACGACGGCGACGGCGACTCCGAATCCGATGTTCCATTCGACTAAAAATTAAATTCGATTACACGATTTCGAGAATAATGTATTTTGAAAATAAAAATATTAATTCCGTAGAAGGCACGGCTCACGTTTATTTTATTATGATTATTATATTTTATATTATATCTCATCCATTTAACAGGATACGTTTTGTGTACCATAATTTGTCTGTCGGATTCGTGATCAGTGACCCTAAAAACCCGCGTATACCAATTTTTGTCAAGATCTGACACTTTTTTCCATCTATGTCCGCCATATTGGATCGGCCATTTTGTTCAAAATTGTTTGGCTTTCTGATTCGTAATCAGTCACTTTCACAACCCGCGTATATCAATTTTCTTCAAGATCTGACACCTTTTTACCATTTATGTCCGCCATATTGGATCGGCCATTTTGTTCGAAATTGTTTGGCTTTCTGATTCGCAATCAGTCACTTTCACAACCCGCGTATATCAATTTTGTTTAATTCAATTATAATAATTAAAATTCAAATAACTAATGCAAGTTATATATCATTGTATACGAAAACGTCATACTAAATAAGTAAATTATTTCATCCTTTTTTGAGTGGTACGGCAGGAGGGAGTTTTTTTGAAAATTTTTAATTTTTTTTAACATACTCGTCCGCCATATTGGATCAGCCATTTTGTTTACAATAATTTGGCTTTCGGATTCGTAATGAGCGACCCTCAAAACCCACATATAGCAGTTTTTGTCAAGATCGGACACCTTTTTAACATTCATGTCCGCCATATTGGATCGGCCATTTTGTTTACAATAATTTGGCTTTCGGATTCGTAATAAGCGACCCTAAAAACCCGCATATACCAATTTTTGTCAAGATCGGACACCTTTTTAACATCCATGTCCGCCATATTGGATCGGCCATTTTGTTTACAATAATTTAGCTTTCACATTCGTAATCAGCGACCTTAAAAACCCCTGCATACCAATTTTCATTCCGATCGGAGGTTATTTGTATTTACTGCCACGATTTCGGGCTCTGCGTCTACTGTGCGTCGTCGGCTCGGCCGAAAATTCACGCTGCGAAGATTTTGCTGTATATTTGGTGGGACCAGCGCGGTGTTATTTATTATGAGCTGTTGAAACCGAACGAAACCATCACTGGGGAACGGTATCGAACTCAATTGATGCAATTGAGCCGAACACTGCACGAAAAGCGGCCACAATACGCGCAGAGGCAAGAAAAGTGATTCTACAGCATGACAACGCTCGGTCTCACGTTGCCAAACCCGTTAAAACCTACTTAGAAACGCTCAAATGGGAAGTCCTACCCGACCCGCCATATTCCCCAGATATGGCGCCATCCGATTATTACTTGTTCCGTTCGATGGCACATGGTCTGGCTAATCAGCAGTTCAGCTCATATGAAAACATCTCAAAATGGCTTGATTCGTGGATAGCCTCAAAAGACGAACACTTCTACCGTGACGGTATTCGAGCTCTGCCAGAAAGATGGGAAAAAGTTGTCGCTAGCGATGGGCAATATTTTGAATGATTCATTTGTAAACATTTTTTCACAATAAAGTTGCATTTTCATAAAAAAAAAAACAGCGGGAACTTAGTTGTAATATATTAATACAAATAATATAGTATAGCATTTGCAATAGTAGCTTAATGATTTTTGCTCTATATATTTTTCTACTAGTTACATTTTCTTTCAGACGCTGACGCATCGAAATCCATGCACATTAGTCACTATTATCTGATATTTGGTTGATTCAACTAATTACTCTTAGGCAACCATAAAGCTCAATTAGAAGCCTGCTTGCTTCTATGAATGTCTTTGGAAAAGTATGCGTTGATACTATTTCGGTGCGGTATCCCAAGCCTTTTCTATAATGACCTTTTGCTTCTCTTTAGCAGGAAAAAATACGTTTCCTAATGTTTTTAATAAAAGAAATGGTTAAAATAATGGATCAATTTGAATGAGTTACATTTCCTTAGGAAATCTAAATCAGTTGACGTGCAAAAGAAGAAGAATTGCAATTTACTTTTCCTTTTCGTGTGAGTATTGATTACTCATTCAAGCTTTGACGTGTTTGTAGTGTCTTCCTCCGAGAATTTCTTTGTTATCGTTGATCACTACCTCTATTTCCAATTTGGAGGGATAAGTCTAATTCTTCAGGTAATCATGAAAGTGTCGATTAATGATCTCTATTTCATTAACTTTCCAAGCTATACGTCTGCACAGGTGTTTTTCCTCTATCAAAGGAAAATTCCGTTAACAAAACTCAAAAACGGTCCAGGGCAAGAATTCGTTGAAAAAATAAGAACGTCTAATTACTTGGTTCTAGATTACTTTCCTCATCACTTTCCAAATTTGGTATGGTTCCTATAAATCAAGAATCAAAAGAATTTAGTTTGTCTTTATCGGTTCAAATTCTATTTGTGAAATGTCTGATAAACTGCAAGGGATGCGTTGAACTCTCATTCGACCTTTCGGTAGGAATTGGATTCTTTGTAAAATCGTTGGCATTAAATTTAGGTATATATTGCGCACTTTTCGAGATTCGAACGATTCATGAAGAAAATAAAATCGTGACCTATATTGATACGTTGCTATAAAATATCTTAGAATCATTCGATGAAAAATCTACTTTCTAATTTTCTTTCAAAGCATCTTTTATAGAAAGTTGCACTTATTTCGCAGTTTCCAAGATATGTTATTCCCGTTTACCCCATAACTATACAATAATAGATGACATTCGTTACTAAGTTGGCTCGATAATAGAAATAATTCCCCTATTACATGTAATAAAAAAGTTTGTTGAAGTAAATTCTTGCCAGGTAATGTACTATATTTAACTTACTTCGTCCACACTTTTTTTGCTGCACTTGTCTGTTGTCTAAAATATTAACAAATAGTATTTAGATGAGATTATTTGCAATAAATGAGAATCGGGGCCCCACAAGAGGTTCTATGTGCACGAATAAATCAGGTCATTTTTTTAAATGTGGTTCTTTGATTATTACCAGCAATTGTGTATAACGATACAATATAATATAATATAATATAATATAATATACACTATAACAATATAATATACACTTTAACAATATAATATACACTATAACAATATAATATAAAATATAATAACACAATATAAAAATGATTCTATATACTTTAAAAAATATTTTTCGTTATATTATTCAATTTCAAGCCGAAAGGGTATTATACAATTTCATTTCACACTATATAGATCTGGAGCAATACGTTTTCTAAATTCAATCGTGAACTCAAACTGCTTTATTTCACAAACTTCAATATCTTTATTAAACGTGACAAAAAAATGTATATATTTTCCTCTAAATGTACCAAAGTTTTTTGACTGAAATATGAGACGTCGTTAATAGTTGCATACGATTATTTTTCACAAGTCATGGACTTGTCGGGACTTGATGAAAAACATAATCTGCGGTCATTTACGACATCTCATTTTGTTAAGATACCTTAGTACATTTAGAACAAAAAGTTGCTTCCATTTTTTTATCTGCGACCTTTATATTCGGAGCTACACATTTGTTAGATAGAACAGTTTGAGGCTTATATTGGAAATAAAAAATGTATAGTTCTGGATCTATGCGGTGTTGAGCGAAATTGTTTAATACCGTTTCGAATTAAAATTGACCAACGTACACGACAAAAATTATGCAGTATTTAAAATCCAATTTTCCAAAAAAAATACACGATATATTCGAATTCAGGACGACAAAATCTGCCAAATAGAATACAAATATTTCGACAAGTTTAGAGTGCACACAGAACCCCGCATGTCCTCCCGACTAAATGATTAATATCGCATACCTGAATCTTCGGAGAACATCATCGTACTATCTAAACCGGTTGAAACACCACTTGTATCTATAAAAGTTTCAGTCAGCGACTCATCAGCATTATGCCGTGAAGCGGAAACAGTATTTTCGGGAAGGACATCGTTGGTTGCACCTTTTCAGCTTGCCGCTTCTAAAAGTTGGGAAACAGTTACAATGTCCCTCGCAGCTGGTTGTCTGTAGTGAGATTTATGTATTTTTTCTGCGTGACCCAAAAAGTTTGCTAGATCTATCAATTCAGAATCACTCAAATTATAATCAGCGCACAGTGTGGCGATTTGTTTCCTCAATTTAGTGCCACGTAGAGAATCTGGGACGTGAGTCCCACATAGTTAAGAGTATTTTCTCATTAGATGCTCTAAGCCCAAAAACACAGGGGTTATCGACTGATACGCCAGCAACATCTCGGAAATTTAAAATCAACTCTATACTCTGAACTATCTCGTCTTGCAGTAAAATTCCTACACTGCGCTCGAGCTTTCCTCGAATTCCAAATCTTGCATATGTCTGTGCAATCGTTTTACACTTTTCCGAGAGAGAATAGTACATGTATAGGATATTTATACCCTTATTATATTAAGTTAGACACTCGTGGATATTGAAAGCGATATATTTATTCAGTCACGCGTACACAGATTGAAAAGCTTGTGTTAGGAAAAGGGCGTGGCACCGCGGCTTTGTTTGTGGACAAAGGAAGCTACACGTGGAGGTACAAAAGACTCTCTCGATGGAAGCGAGAAGACGCAATGAATAGTGAAAGCTCAGTCATCCGAGCGAGGTATTAGGGTTTGCTTCCGTCGATGGGGTGGTGGTGCATTCGTGGTACATGCACGCCGTGTAGTGAACGGTGACGGTAGTTGCGTGTGTTGCGTAGGTACATTAACCAGGTCGGTAACTTGTGGTGTAGATTGACATTGCGGGGGCGCCACATATGTCTTTATCGGTTTTTTCATGTAGACGTTTGTACGCTCGAAAATATTCTACCTTGATCTTTGAGGCCTCTCCCTGTCGACGACGATTGAAAACCTGAATAGCCAACAATGTCATTTCACTCAATCGTAACCAGTGCTCGTACGAGAATTTTCGTTGCAGTTTCTCAAACGCGAAATTGCGTCTCGTCTCCAAATAAATCGTAAACTTTTCAATGTCATCTTTGGATGGTAAGACGGTATTCTTTAGTCGTTTTCTCTTTGTAAGAGTCTCGACTGCTCGACGATTAATAATTTCAAAACTTTTTTCGATCAGTTTCAAAAAATCTTTGACCAATTTCTTTTTCTCATTGTCTTGCCTTTTTATGTACAATGTTTCAAGAAAGACTCCGACTTTTTTTAGTAGAGACCCAATGCTTGTAGCGGTGGTTGGTGACTTGAAAACGCTATAGTCTTCACTAATACCAGCTACATTATTGACTCCTTTGATGCATAAGTCGTAATTTTTCGGTACCAACAAACTAGAAAGATTTTTGATACTTGCATCGATACCTTTGACTGACTGTAGAAATCGGCCGATCATCCACAATTTCTGACGAATCATAGCATGATCTTCTTCTGTTGGATATTTCTCGATTAGGGTATTGGCATAGAGAATGACTAGTTCATCGTATCGAATCTCTGCTGTGATACTATCGTCTCTCAAAAAAGGAAATATCGCAGTTCTTACGAGTCTATAGCGGATTTATGCAAGCGTCCCATGATTTTTCTGCTTTCAGCTAAAAGTCCTCTACGGTTTGCTGGCTTATCGTTTGAGCACTGATGATGTCGTATGTTCGATATTGCTAAGAACTTTTTGCATACAGGGCATGCTGCAAAGTCACATGAAGGTTTTTTCTTACTCTTTCGATTCGGTCGACGCGCAACTTGAACTCCAGTTTGTTTTGCCAAGTCACTTCGATTGAAAGTTAAAGCATGATCAGCACGAAGATCGGCAATTAATTTTAAACGTTGTTTACTCCTTAGTGTCAATTTGGAAATTGCCTTGACTTCATCTTTGTCTTTATGGACGATTTCAACGTGACGACCGAATTTTGTGGAGAGTTTACTGCAGAAAGCACAGAAATATTTCTTTGTAAACGCGGCTGTCGATACGTTTGCCATTTCGCGTACATCTGTAGCTCCTCCCACATACACAGCTTTTGGTGTCGGTGACATCGATTCAGGAGGGAGATTTAATGCTTCTTTCGCTGCCTAACTGTGAATATCCTCAGTATCACTCGCGATATCTTCACCTGATTCTTCAGACTCAGATATATGTGAAGGCAAAACATATTCGGAATCACGAGAATCATAATCTGAAACACACTTATTTAAATCGTGACCGACTACATCCAATTGAGGAAAAAAATGAAATAAAGGCGTGAAAGCAGATGAGTCAACGACTAATAAAAAATTACTAGAAAATGTTTGACTACTTTTTATATGTAATTAAACCCTCTACCAACATGATAAATGGAAATTTTGGCCTGTATAATCTTCGAAGTAGAGATAATAAAACAAATTGTTCCCAGCATAAAAGTTTTTTCGAAAATGAACTATTGGAGACCGAAAATTTGAACAGGAGTTCTCTCGTAGAAAATTGAATCCTTTGACAAAAGCTTTGTTATAGAATCATCGTGCATTTCGCAAAAAATAAAAAATGAAATTGCAAAAAAATAACAAATTTAACGGAATGTATACATTTCCGAGTTTCTGTGTACAATTTTTTGAATATCTGAAGAGAAGTCCAAAATACGATGAAATTGCATAATAACATTCAGAAATAACTTTTATTACCTTCATCAAGCATGTGCTCATTAGTCCCAGGTACATATTCGAGGCTGATGTTCTGATGACGCGACGCATTTTCATCGAGTGTATAATCTGTCTATATTGTTCAAAATTGTATCATTTCCAATAGAGCTCGAAGTATTTTGAATACGCGGTTGATCATGTTCCCCGTGACTTATGCTGGTAAAATTCAAATAACCAGACGTATCACTGATATCACGGAGTTTTTCCGGACTCTAATAATGGATAAGGAGGAGATGAAGTGAATTTTAACGTAAATCGATTAAGGGAGATCAATTGATAACAAAGTAAATTATTACTAAAATCTTTCTTGAATTTCTTAAAAACTAAACCATTTTGAATAGATTTGAAAAATTTATATCAATAATCCATTGAAAAAATAATTTCCACCGAAAAAAATTCGTGTAATTTGATTTCTTTATAGTTTTTGCAATCCGAAGAGAAAACTTATAGAATAAGAATATATTATATATTTTTCTTTGGATTACAAAACTTTGAAAACCCCATCCGAACGGTCAAAAACTCGACCTGAAGTCACTGAAGAAAAAAATATATGTATTTATTCGTTCTCCATGATTTTCCTGCATGGATACAGGTAACAATGTTTATATTGATATATATATACATACATGATAGGGGTTAAGCAAGAGAGAAAAGGAGAGATATTTACACAATGAGTACTACTTAATAATAAATAATATCAGGAGTACAAATTGAAAATGCGGGATTTTTTTCTATTTTTGAACGTTTATTCTGAAAAAATGGTAACAAATGAATTATTCAAAGTATTGTCCATCGCTAGCCACAACTTTTTCCCATCTTTCTGGCAATTTACGGATACCGTCGCGAAAAAATTCGGCCGGCTTGGCTGCTATCCAGTCATCGACCCATTTTTGGGCTTCTTCGTAAGAATGGAAGCGCTGGTCAGCTAGGCCATGTGTCATCGATCGGAAAAGGTGGTAATCGGAAGGAGCAATATCTGGGCTATACGGCGGGTGGGGTAAGACTTCCCATTTCAGCGTTTGTAGGTATGTTTTGACCGGCGCTGCAACATGTGGCCGAGCGTTGTCATGTTGCAAAATTACTTTGTCGTGTCTTTGCTCGTATTGTGGCCGTTTTTCTTTGAGTGCGCGGCTCAAACGCATCAATTGAGTTCGGTATAGTGCTCCTGTGATGGTTTCGTTCGATTTCAATAGCTCATAATACACCACACCCAGCTGGTCCCACCAAATACAGAGCATGAGCTTGGCGCCGTGAATATTTGGTTTGGCCGTCGATGATGATGCATGGCCGGGGTAACCATATGATTTTTTGCGCTTCGGGTTATCGTAATGGATCCACTTTTCATCACCAGTGACAATGCGATGCAAAAAACCCTTCCGTTTTTGCCGTTCGAGCAGCAGTTCGCATGCAAAAAAACGGCGCTCGACGTCTCTCGGCTTCAGCTCATACGGCACCCAATGTCCTTGCTTTTGGATCATTCCGAGGGCTTTTATACGATGGGAAATGGCTTGTTGTGTCACTCCCAATGAATCTGCGAGCTCTTCTTGAGTTTGACACGAGTCTTCATTGAGTATTGCCTCCAATTCAGCATTCTCAAACTTTTTCACTTGGCCCGGCCGCTCTTTGTCCTCAACGTCAAAATCACCACTTCTAAACCGCACAAACCATCTCTCGCACGTTGAAACCGATGGAACATGACTCGGATAAGCCTCGGAGACCAATCGATGTGCTTCAGCAGCACTTTTCTTCAAATTAAAGAAGTAAATTAAAACTTCCCGCAAATGCTGTTTTGTTGGCACGAAACTCGACATATTGAGAGCTCAAAAAAACTATGAATTTGACACTGCGACAAATTGACACATACTGAAAATTAAAGCTATAAGACGTAGCTTTGACATGAGCATAGTCACAGTACTGCCTGATGCGTATAGCGTTAGTAACGCCATCTGTTATCAAACCCGCATTTTCAATTTGTACCCCTGATACATTTCCAGGATAATAGTAATATTATATCTAGTCCCAGCCTCTTACGTTACTATGATTATTCTATTGTGAGAGGCTTGGATGACTAGTTTATACAGAATCAGAAAGAAGAGATATAAAGTAAATAAAATAACTTAATCATGGTGTATAAATAGCAGCGTCCTTTTCACCGTTGGCCGAGAAGGGAGGGGCTCTCGACTTCGTTGGGAGTCCGGCAGTGTGGGGCACCGTGACTCCAGTTCCATAGGGGGCATCGGTGGTTTAGTTGTTGCTTGGCACCGCCAGCATCAACGTTTGGCCCTAGCTGAATGGGCAGTATTATCTTTGTACTCTTCGTAGGATACACTTCATTGGCCTACACTCTGCACGCTCCTGCGGTTGAACTGGTGCCCTCAGTCCTTCCTCTATCACCCCCTCTCTCTCTCATTCATGGTGGTCATTTGATTGAACCTTACAAAGTTCAGGAGTGATCCCTGCATCACTCGCGTTGTAAGCCCACTCAACACTGAATTCGCTAGGCCTAGTGATTTAAGGACAGTGTCAGATTCCTTTGCCCATATCCCTCTCCACGAGATGGTGACAGCCTCGACAAGCACTCCGTTGTCAGGGACACCAGACGCTGCCGCTATAGCTCGCTTGAGGGCTAGGTTCTCCGCATAGTACCGTTTTTTGTATTCGTTTGCGGTACTAAGCGGTCTACCCCCCGACACGATTTGGCAGTCGAGTACATGTGCCCTACCACCCTTCACGGCCACAATATCTGGTTTCCTACGGCCCTCAGGTAGGTTAAAGATCCTTTCTCGTGTCACTATATAGTTTTTCCGTTGTGGGGCACTCGCGATTGTCTTCACGACAGCATCGTGTCTTAGGATTCTGCCCCCGTGGGTCCTATGGCAGCTTTGGATAATGTGGGCCGTCGTTTCCGGAACACCACAACCCGCCCGGCATGTTGTATTCTGGGTCTCTCTCCTCTGGCCCCGTGTTATCCTTACTCTTGACGGCAACGCATTTATCCTCGTCCTAATATTCTCTACCCATTTCCTAGCCGGTATGCGTAAGTGATCATCCTCAAATCACATAGTTGACAGTTTCGATCTCACTGCTTCTCTCAACTCCCAGCCATCCACAGACTCGTATAGTCTCTTAGCCCAGTCCCTTGTTCTGCACGTTTGCTGACTGCACCACCGTCGCATATCCACGGCCAGTTGTCCTACTGCTGCTGTTCTTGCCACTGGAAATGAGGAAGACCTAATATTGTTGAGGCGTCTGAGCTTGGTCTCTGGAACACATGATTCTAGCGCCGGGATCCCTAACCCACCTGATCTGACTGGAGTGTGAAAGAATCCAATGGGCGTATCCGGGGGCAGGCGAAACCATTCTCGTGCGGATTTCCGCACCAGTTTATCTAGTCGGCGGAGCTCACCAAACGTTGTTTTCCCAAGGACTAGACTGTGCATATATCTCGGGATCAGATACGTCACAAGTATTCGCCAGCGTTGTTGCGGCTTCAACGGACCTGTTTTGGTTCTTTTCAACATTACTTCGAGATCAGTTCTGGGAGCTGTCGGCCCGCGGCTATCGAAGACTATGCCCAGGTACTTCCAGGTATCTAGGACTGTCAGTTGTGGTATTTGTTGTCCCATAACCTCAAACTGACTCTCGGTAATTACCTTAATTTGTTTTGTACGTCCAGAAGGGATTAGTGATAGTGCTGAGCACTTAGAGGACATTAGCGATAGCCCAAATTTTCCCAGTGCACATGCTATTGTGTTGAGCGACCGTTGGAGGCCCGCCTTCGTTGACGCAAGCAGGACCAGGTCGTCCGCAAACGCCAGCGCATTGGCATTTTCTCCCTCTATATCGACCCCAACAATAGGCAACAGTTCACCCAATACTTGGTCTATGACCATGTTGAACATCAGTGGCGATAGCGGATCACCCTGACGCACTCCTCTTTTCGCACATATTGTTCCCGATCTTCTGCCCCCCACTTCCAAGAACGTGGTGGAGTTGCTGTACAAGTGGTCCATATATTCTATGAATTCATCCGGGAAATCGTTCTTTCGTAGCACCATCCTAATTGCTTCGTGATTTACTGTATCAAATGCCTTTCTTACGTCTAGTGTTGCAATATGGAGCGGCGTTAAGTGGGCTCGTGCATTTTTAAGGGTCGTTGAAAGGATGCAGATATTTTCCGCGGTGCTATCCGCCGCAATAAATGCTCTTTGCCTGTTGTCCAAGAGGTCGAGAGATGCGATTCTCTTAGCCAGGATTTTATTGAGGTGGCGCAGGATTACGGACGCGATGGATATTGGCCTATACAGCGAGGGATCTTGCGCCCCTGCCCTCTTCGGAATTAACACAGTTCTGGAGTTCCGCCAAATAGTTGGTACCCTCTTACTTGCTAGCATTATGTTTAAGATAGTTGCCTGAACAATCCTCGGGACATTACTCTTCCATTCTTTGACAGTAAGTCGATCTGGTCCGGCCGACGAGCTTGCGGGGGGGTATTGTTTTTCCATTTCCGCAATACTAACTGGGCTCCACCATCCCTGCAGTCCTCTTCTCCGTTCCATTGTGGATAGATTAATTTGGTCTGACTCACCCGGCTGCTCTTCCATTATCCTCCTCCAGTAGGCTTCCTGTTCCTCCAGTGCCAGAGGCAGCAATTTCTCTGAGTATCCTTCTAGGATTTTCTTCGCCGCCTTCGAGCGATTTTTACGCCACAGGGTCTGGATCGACTTGTATTCCTGTCTCCTTCGCTGGCGTCTCGAGATAGCCGGATCCTCTCTTCTCCGTGGTTTCGATCGCCTTATTCTCCTTTCGCATGGGAAGTTCGCGCTGAACCAGCTTTCTAATTCTCGCTCAGGATCGGTATTATTTAATGTCCGCTGTGTGGCCGCAACTAGACTATCCCTCCCCACAACATTTAGTGGCACGTTTTCAATTGTCACCTGGAGCCACTCTCTGATAGTGTCATGGTTTCCTCCAGCTCTCGTTATCGCGTTGATGGGTATTGGTCCTTCTCTTATTTCCTCGTTGGGGCTGGGTTCCCTGTCTGGACTCATATTTCCCGCCTTCATCAAAGGCCTATCATCGTCCTGTACGCCATTTCCATCAGCGGCCGCCCTGCGTCTCCGTTGCCCTGGTAATCTTTGTGGCACGTTCCCTTCCCTTATTATCAACGTATCTCTAACCTCCTGTAGAGCGTTTCTGTACTTTTGTTGCTTTCTCATACCTTTTATTGCTTCGATACTTCTCTGTCCTCCCATCGCTTCCACAAGGTGAGCATTTAGCACTTGCACGTCCTCCGATGCTCTTAGTTCCTCCAGTGCCAGGAGCCGAATTTCTTCCGCTGTCCACCTTGCCTTCCGCCGACTCGTACTAATTTCCGCATTAAACTCCTCCCTATGCACTCTCTGCCGATGGACCCCGAGTCCTATTTTGGATGCAAATTCCTGCCTACATTGAGGACAAACAAAACCCACTTCGGGCTCACCTATGTTTCTCTCGAGGTGTTGATTGTTCATTTCATACTGCTGCTCACCATCTTGGTTATTAATTAAATTTACGTGAGTTTGCTCGCTGGAGAGAGGTGCAGAGGCACCTTCCCTACTCCTTACAACATAATTTTGTATTACGTTGCCAGCGAGTTGTACGCCATTAATTAGCGTTGGGGCTTCTGAGCCCCTTGTGTGACGATTTCTTTGCATATCGCGTCTATCGCGGCCGGATGGATGGACGGGAACTTGCAAAGGCACCACATGTGGCTCCGGCAGGATGTCATTTCCTGCCTCCGCTTCCCAACTACTTCCCTCCCCCTCACGCAGCGACCCGTGAATCGTGTCCGTCCGCCTATTCGCTATAATTAATCGAGCGAACCTTTTCCTCAACCCGCCATCTTATAGATGGACAGATACTTGCATCTATGGCTGAGTGGTGATGGTCTTCTCTTTTGTTGGCTCTACAATTGTAGCACACCGCTGTTTCCTGTGCTTTATTGCACTGACCTCTCCCATGGTGTTCCGCACAGTGCGAGCATGTCTCTTCATTCTGACATTCGTTTGATATATGTCCAAATGCCAGGCACCTAAAACATTGCATGATTCTTACATGGTCGTTGAAGCGGCAAGAGAGCCATCCAACATACACTCGGTCCTGTTCCAGCAACTTTGCTCTATCGTCTGCTGATATCTCGATTATCCACGTGACTACTCTTCTGTTCCCGGGTTTGAACTGGTATACGACTTTTACTTCGCTAATGTCCCTCAAATTATTACATTTCACTAAGGACTCCACCAGTTCCCCACCGTTCATACTCACTGGAACCCCATATACAGCGAGACGCGGGTTCATTTTCTTGTCTTCTTTTATAACTAGGCCGGCTTCAATTAAGGTCACTGACTCTCGCAGCTTCTGCAAGTCTACTGACTTCGCGACAATGCGCACGCAACAATGTGGCAAGCGATTCACCCTTTCCACTCTAAGATTAAACTTGGCCGGATCAATTGTCTTTACCGCTAGATTTTTGGTTTCATCAGAGTTTTTCAGTTTGCTCTTCATGTGCTCGGCCGGTTCTATAATAAATGTTTTCCTAGACTCAGCTTGGACGGTTGGCCCATTCTGCACTTGGACTTTGCTCCTTATCTCCCTCTTTCTCCTCGCTCCTTGCCAGTCGCCTGTAATCATTGCATAGGAGGGCTGAGTCCCATCCGATGGTCTAGCCTGCAGCGCTTCGGAGACAGCTGATCTCACTCCTGCATCCACTACCTCTTTAAGTTCTTGGTTGTCTGTCTGTCTTTGTTTCGCTATGACTCCCGAGATTGCCTCCCTTGTGTCTTGACTCATTGCGTCTCTAACTTCAGATATTATTTTGTGTCCAATCGTTTCACATCGGTTGTCCCTCTCTGCCATCGCTTCGTTCACTAACTCACCTAGGGTGTTCTTTAGGATCCGGGTTATGTCTTCAACCCTGTTATCAATCTCAGCTCGAAGGTCGGTCCTGAGGGCTGCTATTATTCGTGATATTATTACTCGTTCCCGCAGTAATTCTCGGTATGCCACATGAACTTTGTGAAAGTTCGTGCCAGCCGTACTAGTAGCATCAAGGACCCCCTTCCGTTTATCGTCTGAGATTCTCGCTCTACCAGCCCTAATGACGCCTAACGTGGAAGTCATGCTTGCCGAAACGGCTTCCAATTCCTTCAGGCCCATGATGGATCCTTCGAGATCCAAGTCAAACTCAGGTGACTCCAGTGCCTTTCTTTTATGTCTCCTTCCCTCTGTGCTCTCTTCAATCACCCCCTCACTCGCCGTTTTCGAATGACCACCAGATTTTACATAGTGGTGATCCGCGTCACCATCCCGAACCGTACTCCCTTTGCCACCGGATGATGTTGACGTTTCCTCCCTTTCTTCTTCAGATGTATACGAAATCCAATACAGGTACCTGTGAAGTAGTGTGGCAGTTCCTATTGAGCTCCTTCGCTGAGAATGTTTCGACGAGACTAAGGGGAGGTCCTCTGCTTCTTGGGCGTGTTCCAGATTTTCCTTACTAAACCTCAGTTCTGCAGTTGTATTTCTCTGCTCTGATCTAACTCTCCAATTCAATCGTAATTTCATCACAATTCATAATTGGTTAGAAGGAATTTATCAAATTCTTTTTAGAATGTTTTAAAGGACGATTTTTGGGATAAGCCAAATTCGAACTTGATTTTTTTTTCATTACTATAGCTTAGAAATTATGACATACTAGTACACCAAAAAATGTTACGAAATATAAAAGTTGCAGTTTCGAATGAACTTTTGGAAAAAATGGTTGAATTAGTTTAACTGAAGAAAGGTCTCTTTGTTGAAACGTTTCGCGATTTTTTTTATGTTGCTATGCTGAAGAAAGGTCTCTTTGTTGAAACGTTTCGCGATTTTTTTTATGTTGCTATGCACTTTAATCGTTCGCTACGATGCGCGTCTTTTAGGCGGCGGAGTGCAATCGCGTAGTTTTATAATTTTATTTCGAGCGATATCGTCCTAGATCGTAGGGAGAGGGTAGGTTGCTCAAAACAGGTTCGTGCTCTGGGCTGGATGGGATGAGAAGTGTCTATTGTTTTATGTATTTGCAAAAAATCTATTATGTTGTTATTTCTATATTTATGGTTGTTCTTGTGAGACCTCAGTTTAGGTTTATTACTTCGCATTTGTCCGGGGTGGACATGCGGTTTGTTACCCTTTCATCATTGGTCTTTGTATTGATTGGGTAATTCTCTTCTCTTTATGGTGCTGAAGGCACTGATTGTTTGGAAATTGTCTGACTGTTTGTTAGTTTAGAAAGAGGATGGAAGGACGTTCGTAGGACGATCTGGTCGTTCGTACGGGTTTTAACGTTCGCTTGCGTTCAGATGTTTACGTGAGGTCTTCCTTAAATCTACGTATGTGGAATTGCTTCCGATATTTTGGGTGGTTGACTCGATAATTCGTAAAGTGATGAGATATCGCCTTTACGGAGCTTAACACTCAATTTGTTTATTTTAGGGTCATCGCTTTTGCTTGTACGCGATTTTCTAATACTACGTAAGTGGAATAAATCCAGGTTATTTTCGGGTTTTGACTCGATTATTCGTAAAGTGATGAGATACCGCCTTTACGGAGCTCAACACTCAATTTATCTATTCCGGGGTTGTCGCGTTTGCTAAGACGCTATTTTCTTAATACTACGTAAGTGGAATAATTTCCAGATCATTTCGGGTTCTGACTCTATTATTCGTAAAGTGATGAGATACCGCCTTTACGGAGCTCAACACTTAATTTATCTATAGTATTTCGGGGTTGTCGCGTTTGCTAAGGCACTATTTTCTAAATAGTACGTAAGTGGAATAATTTCCAGATCATTTCGGGTTCTGACTTTATTATTCGTAAAGTGATGAGATACCGCCTTTACGGAGCTTAACACTCAATTCGTCTGTTTAGGGGTTATCGCATTTGCCAATGCGCATTTTTCTTATATTATGTCTGTGGAATTTATTAATTTGTGTGTTCCTCGAATTTTTAGGATATCGTTGGCCGAATCCCGATGGCCATTGGAGCTTTGCGTGTCTCTATTAGATGTTACAAGGTGTGGCTTATTCGCTGGGCTTAGTCCTCATACGGGGCGTTCCTTGGTACCTTCGTTAGATGTGCCGGTCCGCCTTGTTTTTAATCATCGGACGTCTAGCTGGTGACATGCTATTTGGTATGTTATTGTTTTGGAATGCCCGTTCGCGAGATCTGCCTTTTTAGGCTCCGCCCTGCTAATGGTCGCGCGGTGAGCTTATATTAGGAACGTGAGTGTCGTGTGGTGAGGTGGGGTATGTGAATTTACCTGCCTATCCTTACTCATCTTTGTTATTGTTTAAGTCCCTAGCTATAGCTCGCTGTTCGCAAAAGACACCGGGTTCGCAGCTATGACCAACTAGCTCTTCCTGTACCCCGGATACTGAGGTCTTTAGTCGCACTTGATTAAGCTACCTTATTCCGCCTTTAAGGGCTTTACAATTTGGTGTCTTAATTAGTGAGATTGGCCGAGGTATCCGTCCGTAGCAGGTGGTAGTTGGTGCTGGCCCTGACGTGGTCCCACCTACGCAGGTACACCCTACGAGTCGATTGCGCGTGGTGCAACAAGTCGGGATGCCACTCCCTTAACCTGGAGACACACGTACTTCTTCATTCTGCGGAAGACAAGTAGCCACGGCGCTATGCGTGGGGACACGTTAATGACAGAATGCCCTAACGCTGCGATTGGGGGCGGCCAAGGCGCAATGCAGGGGAGCCCTTTCCTCGCAGAGTATCCTAATTAATCCGTTTACTCAACTGACGGCCAGGACGCAATGCAAGGGAATCAGTTGAGCAAAAGAATACTGTTTGCTACCAAGATATTTCCCAAACGGTTAGTTCTTATCGTTATAGTTTCGTTCAGTCAAACGACGGCCAAGTGCAATGCAGGCGAATCGATTGATCGAAAGAACACTGTTTTCGTTACATTCTGAATTTAAAATGAATTTAGGATGGCTGTCGGGCAACCCTTCGTCTTGAAGAACAGATTTTCAACAAGCCTCGAGTCTTGTCCGGTCGTGGTTTATATAGTTTGTTGGATAGACCCCGAGGGGGTGTTTTGTGGTATGTCACGTGATGTTTGTCGCCCTTCAATCACTTGGTGAAGGAGGTGCGAGGTGGTGTGTCGGTGTACCGTTATATTCTATTTTTCAATATTTAGCCGGGCTTTGTCTTTTCAAAGTTTGAACCGAGGCTCTAGCGAGGTTGAGTCTTTGTTGGTCTGTGTTACATTCCTACCCGCAGGAGGTTCAAATTTCTTTTAAGGGTTTTTTGGTAGTTCGATTAATGTTTTTACTATTTTTTCCATGTGTGGTTTTGTTTATACTTTGTAGGTATTTTCCTGTCTTACTTCTGATTCGAATGTTGCTGGAATTAATTAATTATTGCAAATTTGGTGTTTCATGATGTGTTTTTTAGATGTTACTCCCTGAGTTTTATGTGGTTTTTTCTTCCGTGTATTTGTCCATGTAGGTCTTCCCTTCTTTCAATTTGTTAATTGAGTTTTGTTATATTCTGGTTTGTTTTATGTTGTTATTCTGTTATTAATATTTCATTCTTGAGTGGGGGTATGTGGTGAGGCTTCATGTGAAGTCCCCTTGTCGTTTCCTCTTGAGAATTTGTGGAATTTCAAGAGTTCCACTAATTCTTTTTTCGTTTTGCCGTACTGTGGCGTTCTTAGCGCAATGCTGTCTGTGTGGTGTGGTTGGTTTAAAGGGTAATGCCGACTGTGCCCTCTTTGTACGGTAAGGCGTTTGTTGTTGCGCGTGGTTCCGCCTGTTTGCTAGTAGGGCGGGGGTTACTACGCTGGGTCCGGTCGGTAGTGCGTGGTGTTGCTGTTTGTCCTGCCCCTCGTCTTGCTCTTGCGAGCTTCTTGCGAGCTGTGTTTGTTTTGATGGTAGTTTATTTTATTAGGAGGGGCCTATTTCTGACGCCATGCTGTTTAGGGTGGGTACTTGCGGTTGACCGTATGTACCTACTTTCTGACTATGTTTTCCTAGTCTAGCCGATGCTCGTCTGCGCTGTGTTTGCTTATTTTGTTAATAGATAACTTACATTTCGGGTGATTCTTTGTCATTTTCATTATTTGTTGTTGGTGTGTGTTTGGGTGTGTGGGTGAAAATAAGATTTATATTTGGTAGCGGATCGCTGTGCTAGCGTTCCGTTACATTGTATAAAAAATTATAAAAATATTTTTTTTAGCTATCTTTGACATTTTTTGCCTTACATAACTTGGTGTCGAGACGCTGCTGCATCTCTTGATTGTTTTTGAGCTATAGGGTTTAGAAAAAAGTTCTTAAAGCTCCGAATTTTGCATATCTGAAAAACCGGCCATTGAAAATTCTGAAAAAAGTAGATGAATCCTTCTAAACGATAATGGAATATAATGGAATTACTCTTTAATTAGAAGAGGTTGACTTTTTGACTGTTCAAAACGGGGTGGAAAGCCTTAGATACAAAGGTTCTATGCAATTTAGCAGTTTGATCAATTTTCGAGATATATAAATCCTATTCATAAAATATTTACAGTAAAAAATTACGCAAGATATCTGAAACTTCATTGCATCAATTTCGTGGAAAATGTAATTTTCTACAGAAAAAAGTTGAAAAGATCGAAATTTTATCACATCTCTCACACTTTAAAACATATTCTGATTGAGGACAATTTTCAAAATACATCGTCGACGTGTCTCATTCAACCGCTTGATTGCAAGATCGATATAATTAAACGTATAAAATATACGTTGTTATGCACTGCACTATCAATTGAAAATATACCTTGTATCCACTGGCTCCTTATTATTGTTGAAATTCTCATAATCCGAATCATCCAAAGTACCATATAATTCACAGTCTATATTTCTGAAGAAGGCGATTTCTAGAATGATATATATGACGTATGTTAGAAAGAAATGCCAGAACTTTTCCTCAAGTGATCACTTCTTCAGCAAACGAACTCTATTAAATTTGAAATAAAAAATACATGCCTTCACTCGTAAGACTTAGTACATCAGATGTCTCGTTCTCGGTAGATATTGATAGACTTTGTTCTACTCCACTTCTACTTGATTTTCGTTGTTTCTCTTCTGATTGGATTATTTTATCGTAGTAACGCATTTCGGGCATGGTCTCGAAAATCGAGCAATGTATCATCTCCGTCTTCAGTCGTGAAGTATTACTTGGAGGTTTATTGAGGTCATTGATTTTCACATCAAACTGAGACTCTGCAGAAACGTCTCTACTGGAATAGGTGTTTCTGTCAAAATAGAGAATATCGATGGAAAATCGTCGACTAAGGACCTAAGAGTTATATGTGTAGAAACAAGGTAAGTCTGAGATACCTATAATCACAATCTTCATTAGCCTTATCCACAATTCCCCGAATGTGATCATCATTATTATGATCATTTGCAATGTCATTGTAATTTCCACCCAGTTGTAAACTCGATTCGTCACTTTTTGTACCCTTCTCCTTTCGAGATTCTTAAATTTAATTTTCAACAGCATTATACAGGGTGCGCCATCTCAATCTGGTCGATGGAAGTATTGAATAACTCTGACAGATTTTAACCGACCAGCGTCGTACAACACGTTTCGTATAGGTTATTTCAGTACAATTTCAACCATGTATCGCTATACGCCGAAAGAACGCGCTTGGCTTACGCTAATAACGTTAGTCGAATGAAGGAAGCTGAGCCGGATTTTTGGGAGCGAATTCTGATGACCGACGAGGCTCATTTCACCCTCTCTGGCGCTGTCAACAAACAAAACTGTCGCATGTGGGGCACCGATAATCCTCATATTATTCACGAAACTCCATTGCACGATGAGAAAGTGACAGTTTGGGCCGGTGTTTGCTCAAAAACCACCATTGGACCATTTTTCTTCAGAGCTGGTGAAACTGTCAATGGGGATCGATATCGGTGGATGTTGGCACACTTTGTTTTACCACAAATGCGTGAAAAAGGTCTTAAGGAATTTTGGTTCCAACAAGATGGTGCGACATGTCACACTGCGCGCTCAACAATGGACTATTTGCGTCGGAAGTTCCCAGGACGTGTGATATCAAAGAAAGGTAATATTGACTGGCCACCAAGATCGCCGGATTTGACTGCACCGGACTTCTTCTTGTGGGGATTTTTGAAAAGTAAAGTCTATGCCAACAAGCCGAAGACCATAGAGGAGCTAAAAAACAACATTCGAGCCGAAATCGCAGCGATATCGCCCGAGACGCTGGCAAATACAATGGAAAATGCCGAAAAAAGAGCTCATTTTTGTCTCAGTAATAAAGGCGGACATTTGATCGATATGGTTTTTGGAAACTAATCAAAATAAATTGTAATGAATCAAATTTAATAAAAAAATACGACTTTGTGAAATCTGTTGAAAATTCTCTGAGTTATTCAATACTTCCATCGACCAGATTGAGATGGCGCACCCTGTAGATATTGAAAATTTCGATGACAATTTACCAAATAGATAGAAGTTTACCTCGTAACTTCAAATCAATGCGTTCGGATTGTTAAAGAATTTCATTCTTGAACCGCATCTCTTTTTTTGTCGCGAAAATCGTACAATGACCGATTTTAGATATTTCAGAAGAAGAAAATTCAGAAACATCTCCATAGGAGCGAGTATTCCTGAGAAATTAAGAAAAAAATATTTTTTAATATTCTCAACGTGGAACTTGATATTGATTCCCAGAGACAGGGTTTATATATAATACAATACCTGTAATGACAATTCTCGTTAACGTCGTTTAATATTTCACACATATGAGCATCGATATGTTCGTCATTATTAGCATTGAAATGGACGTCCAGGGTTGAATTCGTTTCATCGTTTTCTGTTCTCTTAACCTCTCGAGTTTCTTTAATTTGATCTGTGACACCATAAATAAATATTCTATGGAAATTGAAGCAGTTAGGCTATGGTCAATATAAAAAACAATATTTCCAGAGGCTTTTTGACATTTGCTTGCAACATAGGGGCTCTTATGAAAATATTTCTGAATATAAATATTCACATATCGCTGAGATCATAAGAAAATACGAGACGATCAGCAATATGAGATACAGGGACATCAACGATACAGGAACATTAGTGATATAAGAATATCTCTATTCAGAAATATTCTTACATCGTTGAAATCTCAGCGATACAAGAGCCTCAGCGATATGAAATACCTCTATTTTTAAAAATGCTCATATTGCTCAGATTGCAGCAATGCAAGAACCTCAGCGATATGAGAATATCTATATTCTCAAATATTTTTCATAATCCCATCGATGCAAGAATATTTTTGTCAAGAATTTCTCTGATATATCACTAATTATCAAATCATTTTTTTCAACTAACTGCTTGAAACCCCAATGATTGTACAGTCACGAGTTATTGATTGCTATAATAAAAATGAACGTACCTTGTGTTATGACTTCAATTTCAACTCGAGGAATATTTCTTTCCAAATTCTTCTTTATGTCATTTAAACATAGAAAATTAACTGTAAAAAAATGTATAAAACCTTTTCAAAACCGTCAGTTTAATGATAAAAGAGAAAGTTACATTTCCAAAACATTACCATGACGCACTAACAGGTCGGTGCAAATCCTTTGTCTGCAGGATTTGATTCTGCACACACTACCTCTTCTGCTTACATCTTTTTCGTCATGAATACCATATGTACCTTCACACGATCGTAAAAGCCAATACATTTTGCTTGAATATGCAAATTGATGAACATGATATAAAAAACACACACCGGAACAGACAAACAAGAAGAACACGGCGAAGGACCACGAAGCGTAGCCGTATCACAACTAGTCGCAACTTGTTCTTTTTATTTACCTCCACTGACCTCTACAATGTTATAGATCACGATCGCTTCTCCCGTACGAGAAATGAAAAGACGTTATTCATTCCACATAAAATGCCACACAAATGTATAGATCTATATTTCGTAAATTAAACCTTTTTGCGTAAATTTGTTTATAAAATAAAACTATTAAAAATTATTTAACTGTTGTAGTTTAAAAAAATATAGCAATTATAAAATGCTATAAAAAGTCACATTAAACTAGATCTAAAAAGTATAAAATGGAAAAAAATGTATTTAAAAATCTCACGATTGCAAAAAACTATAATAAACAGGGCTTTTGCTTTAGAAAGTTTTCATGTGAGAATAAATATAAAAAGGATGAAATTACTTCCGACGGCTTTTTAGTTCACTTAATATTTGAATTACAATAATTCATTTACCGCTATCACTGCAGTCGGAAGACGTCTCCTGAACATTGTAACAATTTATTACATATCAATAAACATGCTGGCGTCTGGACTTTAATTTAAAAGAAAAATTATATACGATATGAACGTTTTCTAACGCAGAAGAAGTCGTCTTCCGACTGTAGTGACAGCAGTAAATGAGTTATTGTACCTTAAATATGAAGTAAATATGAACTAAAATTACATCGGAAGTAATTTCATCCTTTTTAGATTTATTTTCATATTAAAACTTTCTAAAGTCAAAGTCCTGTTTATTATAGTTTTTTGCAGTCACGAGTTAACATTTTTTTTTATTTTCTAAATTTTGTAGGCTCTTCACACACTGCTGAATGACTTGCAGAATTTATAGCATTATCACAGGTATCGCATTGGACGAAAAACAATCATATATTTTTTTCTCATCTGAAAAATGCCTTTGCATTACTATTAAAAACATGAGATAAATTGCACTCAATAGTTCAATGGAAACAGCAACTTTTTCAGATTGAAATTTTTTTTGTCCGAAAGATCTAAAATCGCATATATCGAAAGAACACTGTTAGCACCGAATCATTTTGGTTGACAGAAAATGATAAAGTCGGAATTTAGGTAAAGGTGAAGGATTGAATAAATGCCTTTCAGTTGCGTTTTTTTTTTAATTCGAAAGAGAATCAAGGACATTAAATGCTGTCACAAGTGCCAAATAGCAGTAAATAGTTACGTTCATGATATATTTTCCCCAAATATCCACTGTACGCGTATGTACTCATGCTCCATTTTTATCCCATTCACTAGTCAAGTACGATTATTAGTCATAATATCCCCAGATGTATCCATTGCCATCAAGTCATATGCATTAGAAGGATGCTGAATTAACATTGAATAATTTCAGCGGTCAGAAAATATAATAGAAAAGTAGGAGTTTTGAGAAAAGTGGGGGATCAAAGTAACTCCATGAAGTGGCATCTTATTGCCATTTTTTTTAATGGAAAGAAAATCTAGACCACCCGATGTCCTCACAAGTACCGAATAGTAGTAAGTAGTGACTTCGATATATACTATTTTATGCATATCAGTATTTATGAGGATCACCCGATTGATACCACCTGATGTCCGTACAAGTACCGAATGTCAGTAAGTAGTGACTTCGATATATACGATTTTATGCCTATCGGTATTTATGAGGACACTGAAATTACAAGGATCTCTAATTTTAGCCAAAGAGAGCAGAACAAACGCATCCGGGATAGGCCGCGCGGCGAAGCCGTTCTTATCAGGCCAGAAACAGGGAAAACCTACGCAGAGATACTGAAAGACATCCGCGCTAAAGTGAACCCTGCAGACTCGGAGATGGACATCAAAGCCATCCGTCAGACTCACAAGGGTGAAATTCTGCTGAAGCTAGGCAACAACCAGAAGAACAAGGACGTCTTCACTAAGGCCTTGAGAGATGCACTGGGAAATACGGGCAAAGTCACCGAACTCATCCCGAAGATGACCCTCGAGATTCGAGACCTCGACGGAGCAACTGAAGAAGAAGATGTGCTCGACGCCTTGGCACGCGAGTACCCGGGACAAGTAGATAATGTTAAAGTCCGAGTGCCAAAAACGATTTACAGGGGCCAGAAAATCGCTCTTATCGAGATGGATGAAATAAAGGCAACAGAACTCATCCAAAAGAGCAAGATCAAAGTTGGCTGGATCAACTGTAGAATTCGGAAAGGGATATTTGTAATGCGGTGCTTCAGGTGCTTAGGGTATGGGCATCAAGCCAAAAACTGTAGTGGTCCAGATAGAAGTAAACTGTGTTATAAGTGTGGCGAAACCGGTCATAAAGGCGCTAAGTGCGATAGAGAAACGCGGTGTGTTTTGTGCGCGGACAAAGCGCAGTCGTCCCACGTGCCGGGAACAGGGAAATGTGCCACTTTTCGGAGAGCGTTGGAAAGTGCTAAGAACAGGACCCCGAAATG
The DNA here is from genome assembly GCA_963942595.1 of Cylloceria caligata. Taxonomy (NCBI): domain Eukaryota; kingdom Metazoa; phylum Arthropoda; class Insecta; order Hymenoptera; family Ichneumonidae; genus Cylloceria; species Cylloceria caligata. The sequence continues at coordinate 40,872,908 of OZ012707.1, read as the reverse complement.
ACAAGGGTACTTCAAGGAAATCTGAACAGGAGCAGGACGGCCGACGACCTCCTGACACAACTGGTGCGCGAAAAAACATGTGATGTGATTATTATCAGTGAACAATATCGTGATAAAATGAATACGAGCTGGTACGCGGACAACCTGGGCACTGCAGCCATTTGGGTCCCGAATCCCGGAAAAGGCCGAGTAGAAGATCATGGAAGGGGAAACGGCTTTGTCTGGATTAAACAGAAGGACGTTTACTACGTGAGCTGCTACTTCACGCCCAATGAAGGCATCGGGCAATTTAAAGAGAAGCTCAACAGCCTGGAAGACAAACTACGGGACATGGAAGGAAAAATCATCGTGGCTGGAGATTTTAATGCGCGAGCGATCGAATGGGGTATGCCGCATCCGGATGGCAGAGGCAGACGAGTAATGGAAATAGTTTCACGACTAAGCCTCACAGTGCTCAACACCGGTTCAACTGCGACTTTCCGACGACCAGGCTACAGGGGAACGATACCGGACATTTCGTTTGCATCGGAACGCGCAGTGCCATGTGTGAGAAAATGGACGGTGATTGAAGACTTCACAGGCAGCGACCACCAATACATCACGTTCGAATTATTTGAAGGAGGAAACGCACCAAGGATCAGCAGGGATCACACCTACTACCAAGATGGAACGTAGCCAAAATGGACGAGAGGAAACTTCGTATAGCGATACTCAACGGACGGAGAATCTCGATGCACGTTGAAAACCCAAGTGCAGAAGAATTAGTGGACGAAACGATGCAGCTAGTACTGCAAGCGTGCAGAGCATCGATGCCGAGATAGCAGCGACCAGCAAACAAGCAGGCAGCGTACTGGTGCACCGACGAGATCGCCGATCAGCGAAAACGATGCCTCCGACTGCGAAGGAAAGCAACCCAATTTCGAAGAAGGAATCCTGATGAGGCAGCAATCATCGCGGCTCAATACATAGATGCCAAGAAGATCCTATAGCGTCAAATTGGCCGCAGCGAGACGGAGCGCTGGAATTCCATTATACAGGACGTGAATAACGACCCGTGGGGATTGAGCTACAGGATAGTGACGCGGAAACTAGAAGCTTTCTCGGAAGGAGAGAGCATGGACCTGAATAGAATGAAAAACATCGTAGATACCCTATTCCCGACTCACCCACCGAGGAGCGAGGAGGACCTCGACATCAGGATTGAGGACATTACGTCATTTAATGAGGAGGAGCTGATGGACGCGGTCAAATCACTGCAGAACAGGAAGGCTCCAGGACCCGACGGCGTACCGGCAGAAGTGTTGAAGGCGGTGGCAGGCGCCCGCCCGAAACTGCTTCTCGATATGTACAACTGCTGCCTGAAGAGCGGAGTTTTTCCCAAACGCTGGAAGACGCAGCGTCTGGTGTTAATCAGCAAAGGCAAAGGAGACCCTAACTCCCCATCAGCCTACAGGCCACTGTGCATGTTGGACACGGCCGGGAAATTGCTGGAGAGGATGATCAAGCCGCGACTACATACAGCTATACGTGAAGCAGGTGACCTGTCCGATAGACAATTTGGTTTCAGGAAAGGACGATCCACGGTAGACGCAGTTCAAGAGGTCATGAGGACAGTTAAGGCAACGCGGGAGAGCAACCATTACTCCCGAGAGATCGTGGTATTGGCTACGCTCGACGTGAAGAATGCCTTCAATTCAGCAAGATGGTGCGACATGATGCAGGCGCTAAAGGTAAATTTCCAGGTACCAGCGTACCTCCTCGCGACAACAGAGAAAAGTCATCACCTCAGGCGCAGCCCAGGGATCGATCCTCGGGCCAAATCTCTGGAACATCTCGTACGATGGAATTCTACGGATGGAAATGCCAGATGACACGTACCTGATAGGATACACCGACGACGTCGCCGCGGTCATCACAGCAAGAGACCCCGAAGCGGCACAAAGGCGTCTTAACCAGGTCATGAGGCGGACGCACCAATGGATGGGGGACCACGGCCTCAGTTTAGCCACGCAGAAGACGGAGATAGTAGTTCTCACTCGGAAGAGGATCCCGAACATACTGCGCATGCGCGTCGGAAACGAAGAAGTGGAAACGAAGGGCGCATTGAGGTATCTCGGCATCACCCTGGACACCAAACTAACCTTCTGGGAACACATTAGGAAAGCGACAGACAAAGCGGCCACTATGGTAGCAGCGCTGAGCCGTCTCATGGCGAACGTGAGAGGACCAATGACCAGCAAACGCCGGCTTCTCATGTCGGTGACGCACTCGATTCTCCTGTATGGAGCAGAGATCTGGGCGGATGCACTGGAAGCGGAGAGCCGAAGGAAGCGTATAGCCGTGGTACAAAGAAGAGGAGCCCTGAGAATGGCCTGTGCATACCGAACAGTATCAGCACCGGAGGCCCTGGTCATTGCTGGAGTGGTACCCATCGAGCTCCTCGCGAGAGAGAAGGAACGAGTCTGCCTACGACGAGCTGAACACGATCGACAACAAATGAAGAAACACGAGAGGAATCACACCATGGAGCTTTGGCAGGGCTTGTGGGACAGTGACGCAAGAGGAATATAGACAGCCAGACTCATCAAACATCTGGCCCTATGGACAGATCGTAAACATGGGGAAGTGACTCACTACCTGACCTAACTATTGAGCTGGCTACTTCAGCGCATACCTTTACAAGATCGGGAAAGTGGAAAATCCGCGGTGTATCTACGGGGATTCTGAACGCGACGACGCTCATCACACCTTCTTCGAGTGTAATCGATGGAGGGATGAGAGGGAAAGGATGGAGGAGTCACTAGGCCTTATCACCCCAGAGAACATAGTGGCATCGATGCTGATCAGCGCAGAGAAGTGGGATGCGGTGACAAATTTTGCCGAAACAGTTCTACGCCAGAAGAAACAAGAAGAAAACAACAGAGTAATAGCCGGAGCAGACAACAACTAGTTGGACATCGTGAGCATAGTGAACAGTGCAGTGCGAGAAAATAGTGCCGAGTCCAGTGAACCACAGTGAAGTGACACAGTGGAAACAGTTAGGGCATTAGCGTATCAGTTAATGGAATTGGGCAGAACATCACAGCTTGTGCCGGACCGCGGCCATAAGCAAGCAGGAAAGAGTGAAAAGGCCTGGAAGGCAAAGGAACAGAACGACCCTGACGAAATGCGGAAGCGGTTCGGGGGTCGTTACACAACATCTGGAAAAAGGGTTGGTGGTTTTAAGTGGGTAGAAATCCTACTCTTTGAGGAGTGCGGTCCCTCCTCTCTGTCTTTGTGAAGATTTTCCACCACCCCTAGAAAATTATTATTATTATTATTATTATTATTATTATTATTATTATTATTATTATTATTATTATTATTATTATTATTATTATTATTATTATTATTATTATTATTATTATTATTATTATTATTATTATTATTATTATTATTATTATTATTATTATTATTATTATTATTGTGGTGACACTGTCTCCACTACGCTCTTGCCAAATATAAAAATTCGAAGTTTATTTCTTTCAAACGTTCTTAACATTTTTCTCACCATGTATTTTTATCTAAACGGTCGATTTTCTCATAGTATTCGTTCTTTAACTTCTTTCATGCTTTCGAAGACGAAGAACCGCTTCACGGTTTTCCCCGCAATAAAACCACGAGGGCCGAAGCCGAGTCTCCATCGAGACAATGCCTGTTTATTGTCGCCCACATCTGGCGGCCAAAAGGGCCCACTCGCACTCTCGCGTTTTCTTTCTAATTTTTCTAAAACTTTCCTTCCCTTTCTCTTTTTCTCATTGTCGACTCAGCGAAGCGTCGTGTTCAGTTTTCGCACCTACCAAACACACACTCAACTCATGCATACGATACACTCACAATCATCTAATGCCTCGCGTCATATGGTATAGCTCGCAGGTATGCTATATCGATTTATCGACCGCGCACTCAAGCACATTGTCCATCAGCTCACATCCTCGATCGAAGCTCACTCAAGCGGCCAACGCTGCTAGCGTGGCCCCAGCGGCAAGACCACTCACAAGGCTCACTTTCCATCGCTGGCGGCGAATCACAACTCAACCAAGCTGTGACGTACGTCCGCCCTCTTGATATTCTGCCTCGTGGTCGACGGATGTGGCCATTGTTCTCACTCGAGTCGCTCGCAGTACACGTTCCCGCGTAAACTCACAGAGATATTCAGTCGTTTCACTCATTTTAGTGTGCATTCAGTGTTATAGTGTATTACATTCTTGGTCAAATCACCCGTGTGTCAAATCAGTGTCAGTGCAAATCACAGCAAACCAACAGGACTAGTGCAGCACTCACATAAACGTCAACGGCGTGGTTCGTTCGTTGGCAGCAGAGACGCCATTCTGCCTCGCACCGTTCATTGGTGTTAGAACACTCACCAGCCTGCCGTGTGGTTTTACTAGAGCTCTACAATCAGACCACGTCACCAGGATCAACCACACGGAATCAATAAGTCAGCTCAGGAGCCTGAGAACCTACTCACCACCAGTACATCAACAACCAGGCCAGAACAAATCAAATTACATTTCTTGTGTATTCAACAGGTATTTTTTATGCAACCAATATTAAGTAATAAAGTAAACATTGAATCAATTATTGTTACATACTGAGTGCATTTAATTATTTATACTTATAACCAGGATCCTTAACCTTACTTTTCACATCTGTCACTCGACATGCTACGTGTGAATGCATCGACTTGTTACCAGTCGACAGGTTAAAAATAATTTCAAACTCAGTCTCACATTCATTATCATAACATTTTTTGGTCCATCGAGCCGGATCTGATTTACTCACACTCATTATCATACATTTTTTGGTCCTTTGAGCCGGATATAATTTACTCAAACTCATTATCATCCACGTCGGGATTTTTCTTTTTGCTTATAGTTAGTTCCCAACAAACCAGCGTCGAGACAACACCCTTCCGACCCTTCGCTAAGTCTACACCCTATTTACGAGTTGACTATTTTGTGTAAAAGAATTTCTTGTATTCATCGAATAAAGTGTTATCATTTTTATTCAATTCATCCTAACTCCTCATTTACGCCGAACACCGAATCCCACACTATTATTATTATTATTATTATTATTATTATTATTATTATTATTATTATTATTATTATTATTATTATTATTATTATTATTATTATTATTATTATTATTATTATTATTATTATTATTATTATTATTATTATTATTATTATTATTATTATTATTATTATTATACAAGGAGTTGCGGAATCCTTTTTACGGATATCCTCCAGTCTTTTGAACTGGGGGGGTATGTGGGACTCCCAAAAAAGTAGGCCTACCCACTAAACCGCCCTCTCCTTGTTGCCCTCCCCCAGACCAGGAACTATTTTGGTATTACTTCTGGCTGGGGGTTCTGTCCGTGTTCGTTCGTTCGTCTTGCTGTCTGTAACCTGTCGCGTCACGTCAGTCTGTCTGCTCGGTTAGGTGAGGCAGCCGTCTACGTTTTTTCGTCGCAGTATCGTCTCTGTATAGGTGGCAACTAGTTGCCACCATTCTGTCGAGTGGAGCATCACCTGAACAATGTTGTCCGGGGTGATGCTGCCAACAATCGTTCCCAGTTCCAGTCGGAGTCCTGTCCAGCGGTCGCACACAAAAAATGTGTGTTCCGCGTCGTCTCGTTCGTGTCCACAGTACTTACAGTCTGGCGTCCGTACTCTGTCCATGTTATAAAGGTACCGTCTAAAGTAACCGTGTCCCGTCAGGAACTGGGTGATGTAAAAATTTACGTCCCCAAAATCCCTTTCGATCCACGGTCTCAGGTCCTTTATTAGTCGTCTTGTCCAGTTGCCTGTCGCTCTTTCTGTCCATTGTTCGTGCCAAGTCTGTATCGTCTTGTCGCGTTCCGCGACCGCCGCATCTTCCCGTCTTATGTCCGCGCTTCTCCCGTAGATCCTCTTTCGCTCGAAAGCTAGGAGGTCCACGGGGATCACGCCCGCAACCACCAAGACTGCTTGTGCAGAGACAGTTCGGTAGGAGCAGGCGATCCTCAGCGCACCCTGTCTTTGTACCGTTGTCATGGCGTGGCAGTACTTCTTTGTCTTCAGGGCATCTGCCCAGATCTCCGCGCCGTACAGGAGGATCGAGTGGGCTGTCGTCATTAGGAGTCGTCGTTTTCCCGGTCTTGGCCCGTTTGTGTTGGCCATTAGGCGGCTTAAGGATGCTATCCTCTTAGCCGCCTTCTGGCATGTTTTTTGTATATGAGGCCAGAAGGTCATCTTCGTATCTAGGGTCACTCCCAAGTACTTGACTTCGCCTCCGGCCTCGATTTCGTCCGTCCCGACCCACATGGGTAGTCTCGTCTGTATGCGTCTTCTGCTAAGGAAAGTCAGTTCTGTCTTTTCTGTCGCGAGTTGTAGTCCGTGGTCCGTCATCCAACGGCCCACTCGCCGCATCGTCTGGTTCAGTTTTTGCTGTGCCAGGTCTGGAGACCGCTCGGTGATCACCGCCGCCACGTCGTCAGCGTAGGCGACAAGGAAAACGCCAAGCGGCAATTCCAGCCTGAGTAAGCTGTCGTAGAGTCCGTTCCAAAAGTCTGGTCCCAGTATGGACCCCTGTGCAACCCCCGCGGTGATTTGTCTCGTCACCGGTCCTTCAGTCGTCTCGTACGTGATCCGTCTGTTTCTTAGGTAGTCGCCCACCACCCGAGCCAGGTAAGCCGGAACCCCGAAGTTGCCTTCAAGCGCCTCCAGGATGTCAACCCACCTGGCCGAGTTAAAGGCGTTCCTGATGTCCAAGGTCGCCAGCAGAACGATTGGTCGCGCTGCATGGCAATGTCTCTCCAAATCCAGGAAGGAATCGACCACTTTTTGAATCGCTCCAATCGTTGATCGTCCCCTCCTGAAGCCGAACTGCCGGTCTGAGAGGCCTCCGCTGGTCTGTATCGCGTCCGTCAGTCTCGGTTTTAGTAGTTGTTCATAGAGTTTACCCGTTGTGTCGAGTAAACTCAGCGGCCGGTAGGCTGACGGCGTATTGGGGTCGCCCTTACCCTTAGGGATAAGAACTAGCCTTGCCGTCTTCCACCGGTCACTGAACGTTCCCGTCGTCAAGCTCGTGTTGTACAGGTCAAGAAATATCTCCGGCCTCAGGCGAACCATCAGCCGGAGAATCTCCGCCGGCACTCCGTCTGGTCCCGGCGCCTTGCCAGTCTTCATCGCGGCAGTCGCTTTGAAGAGCTCCTCCGCGGTAAATATGGGGGCCGCCGGGGCCTCCGTGTCGTCTGTCACGTTCGTCCGTATCGGGTGGGTCGGAAACAGTCCGTCAACAATTCGTTCTGCGGTTTCGGCATCTTTGAGTTCAAGTGGAACTCGGGCCCCTAGTTTGCCAGTCACAATTTTGTAACCGGTTCCCCAGGGGTCTTCGTTCACCTCCTCGCAGAGTTGCTTCCAGCATCGCGTTTTGCTGTCCCTTATGGCGTTCGTAAGTGTTTTTCGTGACGTCTTGTAAGTGGCTTGGAGGTTTTCCCTTTCGGGTCTTCCCCCAGCCCTCGTAACTCGTCGGCGGTTCGCCAAGCAGAGCCTGCGCAGCTCGGCTATTTCGTCCGTCCACCAGTATTGTGGTTGCCTGTTTGGTCTATGTCGTCGTTTCGGCATTGTGCTGTTGCACAGCCGGTCCGTCAGTTTGGCCGTCTCATCCGTGAGTCTTTCCGCCCTTCGCCGGCCAGTCAGTTCAGGGGGGACTTTCGTCATTGGTGCTGGTGCTGCCGCCAGCTCCTCCGAAAATTTTCGTAAGTCGAGTTTGTTGAGGTTCCACCTCGGGGGGTACTGGGTCCTCGTCCGTCTCGTCGCCGTTTGTCCTGCCACTTCGAAGACAATGTACTGGTGATCGCTGGCCGTATAGCCGTCGAAAACCCGCCACTGTCCTATCCGTGGCGATATTCTGTCCGATGTCATTGTGACGTCAGGGATAGAGTTTCCAAACCCTGGTCGTCTGTATGTCGGTACGTTTCCCGTATTTGCTACTACCAGGTCTAGCCTTGCGGCCATCTCCAGCAGCAGCCGTCCACGTTTGTTCGTTGTTGTCATTCCCCACTCGATCGCCCGCGCGTTGAGGTCTCCCCCGATGATAACGTCTCCAGGCAGATTCCTGATTCCGTCTTCAAGGAGCGCCACTTTCCTCTCGAAATCCGCCGCGGTGCAGTTGGGTGTCAGGTAAACGCTAACGTAAGTGACAGCGCCGACCCTTGCCCAGACGTAATCGTCCCCGACACCGCAGTTAACTATTCGAGATTGGGCAGCGCCCCTCACCCAGATAGCTGTGGTCTCTGTCTCGTTCGTAATGTACGTTTGTGTCGTTCTTCTCCTGTACGGTTCGCACAGGATCAGAATGTCGGCGTCATGTTCGTCAGCTATCTGTGGTAGTAGCATGTCTGCTGTCCTACTCCTGTTCAGGTTTCCCTGAACTATTCTGTCCGTCTTCCGGCCTGCCTCCTGCACTCCTCCAGCGCAGCCCGGAATACCGCACACCTTCCGGTTCCCGCAAGGTGCGCTACGTCCCCGTGTCCCGCCTCAGAGCACAGTGGGCAAGCCGGTCTGTTTTTACAGTCCGTCGCGTAATGTCCCGTCTCGCCGCATTTCCTGCAGTTCTTTGTCCGATCCGCGTTCGTGCAGCTCGTCCTTGTATGTCCGTAGCCCAGGCATTTGTAGCATTTGGTCACCGTCAATCGTTGTCGTAGTCGGCATCGCACCCATCCTATCCCGATCCGGCCCCGGTCCAGCAGCACCTCGGCTTCCCGCGTCTCGAGGTCGCAGACCGCCATGTACTGCTCGGCCCGGTTCGGGCCGAAGATGTGGACACCAAAGTCGCCGTCTCGTCCCGTTTCTCGTCTCAGCGCCCGTATCACGTCCTCCGCGGTGGTAACGCAGTCCAGGTCCATGATCTCCAGTTGCACCCTAGAAGTCACGGTCCTTACACTGCCCGTGTCCCCAACCGCGTCCTGTAGTGCGCGCTCAAACTGTTCTCGTCCGTCCGTGTCTGTCTGTATCTTGATGAGACACCGTCCGTCCTTGGTCTTCTTTAGAGCCATCACCTGTACATGACTGCTCGTCGGGTCGACCGTCGTCCTTATCTTCCGTACGATGTCCGAGTACGTGTTGTCTTTCCCAGGCTTGACCAGTACAGCCGTTCCCCTATGTTTGGGGGTCGGTCTGCGCTTTTCAGCCTGGGTCGGTATGTTCGTCTCGTCCGTTTTGTTTTTCGGTTCCGTCGTTTTTTTCTTCTTTTTTCGTTTCCTCACGGTTGTCCAGGTTTCGGCCTCCTCCGTTCTTGGGGGTGTCTTCTGTCGGGCCTCTGGTGGGGTGTTCGTCGTCTCCCGTTTCCGTTTCGTCAGTCGCGTCGCCGGTTCCGTTGTCTCCGTTTCTGTCTCTGTCAGGTCGTCTGCCATCATTACTCCCTTCGAGGCTGTCCTGCTTTGCATGTTTAGCGCAGCGTCGGCGGCCTCAAGAATCGTCTTAATGCCGGTTTTTACCGCCATATTCATATTTTTCTGTATTGCCGCTGCCTCTTCCATTTTCGTCGCGGTCTCATGAATGAGTTGTAATAACTCTGTCAAATCGGGCTCGTTCCCACTGTCATCGTCGAATGAGGAGGTTCCAGGTTTTTCTCGATGCCTCCTTATATTTCGGACGACAGGTGGAACCGTTTTACCCTCTTCCATGGGTGGCGGTGTCGTTTCTCTCTTTCTGTATCTTAATTTCTTTTTCTTCTGATGTAGAGATCGATCTTCCGTGCCTGTTGACGAACATGACTGAAGTATACTTCTCTTTCTCAGGTTGACACTTTCGGTCACGTTCGCCAAGCTATCATCGTTCGACTCTCCCCCGATGTTGTTCGTCGCGAGTTCTCCGATTGTCCTGAGCTCTTCCTCGGTCGATGTTTTTTCCAACTCCTTCTTCTGCTTAGGTTTTATTTTTTTTAAAAGTTTCTCCATATTAATCCCACGAGTAGGTCGGAATGTAGGTCTGCCTAGGCAGAGCCGCCTTGTCTAGGTAAGGTGTAAATACTGCAGGGTTCCACCCGGTGCCCTGCAGGGATCGTTCGCGACCGCTTTAGTTTACATCATTGCGGCCATGCAGCCGTAGGCACGATGCCTTCCACCGTAGCTTTTGATGTTGTGTGTTCTTAGTCTGCCTGCTCCCCATGGACCTGTCCGGCAAGGTTAGACCTGCCAGGGGCTAGAGCCCCCGCCGGCCGAGCTCCAAAGTTCATTGCAGAAACGCAAGCCCCCCCGCCGCGGCAAGGCGACACACTCGGGAGGGATTATTATTATTATTATTATTATTATTATTATTATTATTATTATTATTATTATTATTATTATTATTATTATTATTATTATTGTTGTTGTTGTTGTTGTTGTTGTTGTTGTTGTTGTTGTTGTTGTTGTTGTTGTTGTTGTTGTTGTTGTTGTTGTTGTTGTTGTTGTTGTTGTTGTTGTTGTTGTTGTTGTTGTTGTTGTTGTTGTTGTTGTTGTTGTTGTTGTTGTTGTTGTTGTTGTTGTTGTTGTTGTTGTTGTTGTTGTTGTTATTATTTATACAAGGAGTTGCGGAATCCTTTTTACGGATATCCCCCAGCCTTTCGAACTGGGGGGGTATGTGGGACTTCCAACAAAGTAGGCCTACCCACTAAACCGCCCTCTCCTTGTTGCCCTCCCCCAGACCAGGAACTATTTTGATATTACTTCTGGTTGGGGGTTCTGTCTGTGTTCGTCCGTTCGTCATGCTGTCTGTACCCTGTCGCGTCACGTCCGTCTGTCTGCTCGGTTAGGCGAGGCAGCCTACTACGTTTTTTCGTCGCAGTATCGTCTCTGTATAGGTGGCAACTAATTGCCACCATTCTGTTGAGTGGAGCATCACCTGGACAATGTTGTCCGGGGTGATGCTGCCAACAATCGTCTCGAGATCAAGTCGGGGTCCTGTCCAGCGGTCACACACAAAAAATGTGTGTTCCGCGTCGTCTCGTTCGTGTCCGCAGTATTTACAGTCTGGCGTTCGTACTCTGTTCATGTTGCAAAGGTACCTTCGGAAGTAACCGTGTCCGGTCAGGAGCTGGGTAACGTAAAAATTTACGTCTCCAAACTTCCTTCCGATCCACGGTCTCAGGTCCCTTACAAGTCGTCTCGTCCAGTTGCCTGTCGTTCCTTCTGTCCATCGTTGTTGCCATACCTGAATCGTCCTGTCTCTTTCTGTCATTGCCACGTCCTGTCGTCTTGTGTCCGCGTTTCTCCCGTAGATCCTCTTTCGCTCGAAAGCTAGGAGGTCCACGGGGATTACGCCAACTACCACCAAGATTGCCTGTGCAGAGACAGTCCGATAGGAGCAGGCGATCCTCAGCGCACCCTGTCTCTGTACCGTCGTCATTGCGTGGCAGTACTTCTTTGTCTTCAGGGCATCTGCCCAGATCTCCGCGCCGTAGAGGAGCATCGAGTGAGTCGTCGACATTAAAAGTCTCCGTTTCCCCGGTCTCAGTCCGTTCGTGTTTGCCATCAGGCGGCTTAAGGATGTCACCCTTTCGGCCGCCTTCCGGGCTGTCCGCTGTACGTGAGGCCAGAAGGTCATCTTCGTATCTGTGGTCACCCCTAGGTACTTGATTGCCCCTCCAGCTACTATCTCGTCTGTCCCGACCTTCATAGGTTGTCTCGTCAGTATGCGTTTCCTTGTGAGAAACACCAGTTCCGTCTTTTCCGTTGCGAGTTGTAGTCCGTGGTCAGTCATCCATCGTCCGACACGTCTCATCGTCTGGTTCAGTTTGTACTGTGCTAATTCTGGAGACCGCTCGACGATCACCGCCGCCACGTCATCGGCGTATGCGACGAGTTGAACATCTCGCGGGAGCTCCAGTCTCAGCAGGCTGTCGTAAATCCCGTTCCAGAAGTCTGGTCCCAGTATGGATGCTTGGGCGACCCCCGCGGTGATCTGTCTTGTCGCCTGTCCTTCGATTGTCTCGTAGGTAATCCGTCTGTTTCGTAGGTAATCTTCCACTACTCGGGTCAGGTATGTTAGAGCCCTGAAGCCGTTTTTAAGCGTCTCCAGTATGTCTTCCCACCTGGCCGAGTTGAAAGCGTTCCTAACGTCGAGTGTCGCCGGCAGCACGATTGGTCGCGCTGTGTGGCAATGTCTGTCTGTGTCTCGGAAATAGTCTACCACCTTTTGGATGGCTCCAATCGTGGACCGGCCCTTCCTGAAGCCAAACTGTTGGTTGGATAGGCCTCCCCGGTCTGTATCGCGTCCGTTAGTCTTGGTTTAAGTAGCTGTTCGTAAAGTTTTCCTGTCGTGTCCAGTAGGCTCAGTGGCCGATAGGCTGACGGCGTGTTGGGGTCGCCCTTACCCTTGGGGATAAGGACTAGCCTCGCCGCTTTCCATCGGTTACTGAAGGTCCCCGTTGTCAAGCACGTGTTGTATAGGTCGGAAAATATATCCGGCCTCAGGTTGACCATCAGCCGGACAATCTCCGCCGGTACTCCGTCAGGTCCTGACGCCTTCCCCATTTTCATCGCGCTAGATGCTCTGGTGAGCTCCTCCGCAGTGAATTCGGGGGGTGTCGGTGTCCCGTTGTCATCCGTTGCGTCCGTCCGTATGGGGTGTGTCGGGAAAAGTCCGTCCACAATTCGTCGAGGGGTTTCAGCATCTTCGAGTCCTGGTGAGTCTCGGGCTCCTAGTTTACTGGTCACGTACTTGTAACCAGTGCCCCACGAGTCCCGGTCCACCTCCTCGGAGAGCTTCCTCCAGCACTGCGTCTTGCTATCTCTGATAGCGTTCGTCAGTCGTTTCCGTGCTGTCTTGTATTCGGCCTGAAGGGTTTCCCTTTCAGGTCTCCCACCAGCCCTCGTGGCCCGTCTTCGGTTTGCCAGACAGATCTTTCGGTGTTCGGCGATCTCGTCCATCCACCAATATTGTGGTTGTCTGCGTTGTCCGTAATGTCGTTTTGGCATAGTGCTATTGCACAGCCGTTCCGTCAGTTTGGCCGTTTCGTCTGCCAGTCTTTCCGCCCTTAGCCGGCCTGTCAGCTCTGGGGGGACGTTTGTTATCGGCGCCGGCGCTGCCGCCAGCTCTTCCGAAAACTTCCGTACGTCAAGTTTGTTCGTATTCCACCGCGGGGACGCTTAATCCTCGTCCGTGTCGTCGTTGTCCGTTCTCCCACTTCGAAGACGATGTACTGGTAGTCGCTGGCCGTGTAGTCCTCAGCCACCCGCCATCGCCCTACCCGTGGCAGTATTCTGTCTGACGTCATCGTTACGTCTGGTATGGAGTCCCCAAATCCTGGTCGTCTGTATGTCGGTGTGTTCCCCGTATTTGCCACCACTAGGTCTAGCCTTGCGGCCATCTCCAGTAATAGTCGTCCCCGTCTGTTCGTCACAGTCATGCCCCACTCGACCGCCCTCGCGTTGAGGTCCCCCGCGACCACGATGTCACCAGGAAGATCTCTAATTCCGCCCTCGAGGAGCGCCACCTTTCTCTCAAACTCCGCTGCGACACAGTTCGGGGTCAGGTAGACGCTGACGTAGGTGACAGCGCCGACCTTAGCCCATGCGAAGTCTTCGCCTGCGCCGCGGTCGGTCATCCAGGATCGGGCGGCACCCCTCACCCAGATAGCAGCTGTCTCGTTTTCGTTTGTGATCCACGTCTGTGTCATCCGTTTCCTGTACGGTTCGCATAGTATCAGTATGTCGGCGTCGTGTTCGTCGGCTATCTGAGGTAGAAGCATGTCCGCTGTCCTGCTCCGGTTTAGGTTTCCCTGAATTACGGTGTGCATCTTCCGGCCTCTTTTTTGCGCTCCTCCAGCGCAGCCCGGAACACCGCGCATTTGCCGGTTCCCGCGAGGTGCGCCGCGTCTCCGTGCTTCGCCTCAGAGCACAGAGAGCAAGCCGGTCTATTTTTACAGTCTGTCGCGTAATGTCCCGTCCCGCCGCATTTCTTGCAGCTTTTTGTCCGATCCGTGTTCATGCAGTTCGTCTTTGTGTGTCCGTAGCCCAGGCACTTATGGCATTTGGTCACCGTCAATCGCTGTCGTAGTTGGCATCGCACCCATCCTATCCCGATCCGGCCCCGGCCAAACAGCACCTCGGCTTCCCGCGACTCGAGGTCGCAGACCGCCATGTACTACTCAGCCCGGTTCGGGCCGAAGATGTGGACACCAAAGTCGCCGTCTCGTCCCGTTTCTCGTCTCAGCGCCCGTATCACGTTGTTGGATAATCAGCTGGCGCACGGCGATCGATATTCGCCGTGCGTCGACCTGTTGCTGTGCTCGAGCACGCAGCGTTCGGTTGGGCGGAGATAGCCGAGGCAGGGCTTCGCGGAGCCGAGGCTGTGCCTCGTAGGCATGCCGCGTCGAGCGAGAGGATGTCTCTCTCGCTTGACTTTGGTTTCGCTCACCGGCTATCTCTCTCAATTGACTTCAGCGCCCAACGACGCTTTCATATCCCGCAGCCATGTTGGATATTTTGACACTTTCGTGAAAATCCGCACGGAACAGCGCACGCACTTTTCAAGGCTCGGACAATTTCACTCTTCTCAACCGGATTATCTCAACCTTCGTTTGCTCAACAGGATTCAAAATCAGGTACGAGTACGTTGTTATAATTTACCATAAATTCAATGGCAATGAGGAGTTGGATTCTCATCGGTACATCAACATTTTTGGTCTCACTTTTTGGCGGCATTGCAGCACATGTCACGCCACAGTTTTCTCAACATAATTTGCCGGTATAATTAATATAATTATGCAGGTGTACTATATTCACTGTACCTTTCCCCAGGACATCTGCTGGAAGAGTACAGCGACTATACACTGCTCATTTTGTGCATCCTCATTATGTGTTGTATTGTGCTACGCAGTGCTGCCTGCGTAGCTTGTCTCATACATGTAGTGCACTCAAGCAATTTCAATTGCAAGTGCTCTTGTTTGTTCACTGCAACCTCTCTGCATTAAGCTGCTAAGAGCTTGCTGTGAATTGTAATACCACCTTACGCACTCATATATCTCACTGCGTTGCATGCTCCGCAGCACTGTCTGCGGTGCGCACATCACTCTCATTACCTACAGCACACAATTAATATAATTGTGTGCTGGTTCTCAGTCCAAATAGCAAAATCAAATTTAGCCTATTCAATTAAATTCAGTTTGCTAATTCTCAAATTTTTGGTGTATTTTTTTTCATTATTTTATATTTTTCTAAATTTAGTATATTTTGTGTTTCTTTTCATATTTAAAATAACTGTTTTAAAATGTATTATTACATAGTGTGTGCGAAAAGTATCAGGGGTACAAATTGAAAATGCGGGTTTGATAACAGATGGCGTTACTAACGCTATACGCATCAGGCAGTACTGTGACTATGTTCATGTCAAAGCTACGTCTTATAGCTTTAATTTTCAGTATGTGTCAATTTGTCGCAGTGTCAAATTCATAGTTTTTTTGAGCTCTCAATATGTCGAGTTTCGTGCCAACAAAACAGCATTTGCGGGAAGTTTTAATTTACTTCTTTAATTTGAAGAAAAGTGCTGCTGAAGCACATCGATTGGTCTCCGAGGCTTATCCGAGTCATGTTCCATCGGTTTCAACGTGCGAGAGATGGTTTGTGCGGTTTAGAAGTGGTGATTTTGACGTTGAGGACAAAGAGCGGCCGGGCCAAGTGAAAAAGTTTGAGAATGCTGAATTGGAGGCAATACTCAATGAAGACTCGTGTCAAACTCAACAAGAGCTCGCAGATTCATTGGGAGTGACACAACAAGCCATTTCCCATCGTATAAAAGCCCTCGGAATGATCCAAAAGCAAGGACATTGGGTGCCGTATGAGCTGAAGCCGAGAGACGTCGAGCGCCGTTTTTTTGCATGCGAACTGCTGCTCGAACGGCAAAAACGGAAGGGTTTTTTGCATCGCATTGTCACTGGTGATGAAAAGTGGATCCATTACGATAACCCGAAGCGCAAAAAATCATATGGTTACCCCGGCCATGCATCATCATCGACGGCCAAACCAAATATTCACGGCGCCAAGCTCATGCTCTGTATTTGGTGGGACCAGCTGGGTGTGGTGTATTATGAGCTACTGAAATCGAACGAAACCATCACAGGAGCACTATACCGAACTCAATTGATGCGTTTGAGCCGCGCACTCAAAGAAAAACGGCCACAATACGAGCAAAGACACGACAAAGTAATTTTGCAACATGACAACGCTCGGCCACATGTTGCAGCGCCGGTCAAAACATACCTACAAACGCTGAAATGGGAAGTCTTACCCCACCCGCCGTATAGCCCAGATATTGCTCCTTCCGATTACCACCTTTTCCGATCGATGACACATGGCCTAGCTGACCAGCGCTTCCATTCTTACGAAGAAGCCCAAAAATGGGTCGATGACTGGATAGCAGCCAAGCCGGCCGAATTTTTTCGCGACGGTATCCGTAAATTGCCAGAAAGATGGGAAAAAGTTGTGGCTAGCGATGGACAATACTTTGAATAATTCATTTGTTACCATTTTTTCAGAATAAACGTTCAAAAATAGAAAAAAATCCCGCATTTTCAATTTGTACTCCTGATAATAAACCACTTTCTCCAAATTCCATTTACTAATCTGGTTTTATTTCCACCCTGTTGTGAGTGAAGTCTCATATTTTTCCAATATATTCGCAGGTTCAAGATCTGTTAAGTTACACCGGACGGATTTCTCAAACACACGTCCTCCGCGGTGGTAACGCAGTCCAGGTCCATGATCTCCAGTTGCGCCCTGGAGGTCATGGTCCTTACGCTGCCCGTGTTCCGACCGCGTCCTGAAGTGCGCGCTGAAACTGTTCTCGTCCGTCCGTGTCTGTCTGTATCTTGATGAGACACCGTCTGTTCAGTTTTCACGCTTACCAAGTACACACTCAACTCATGCACACGCTACAGTCACAATCATCTGACGCCTCGCGTCATATGGTATAGCTCGCAGGTATGCTATATCGATTTATCGACCGCGCACTCATGCATATTGTCCATCTGCTCACATCCTCGATCGAAGCTCACTCAAGCGGCCAACGCTGTTAGCGTGGCCCCATCGGCAAGACCACTCATAAGTCTCGCCTTCCATCGCTGACAGCAAATCACAAGCAAGCTGTGACGCACGTCCGTCTTCTTGATACTCTGCCGCGTGGTCGACGGATGTGGCCATAGTTCTCACTCGTGTCGCTCGCTGTACACGTTCCCGCGTAAAGCTCACGGAGATATTCTCTTGTTCTAATCACTCTAGTGCGGATTCATTTCTGTAGTGTAATACATTCTTGGTCAAATCACCCGTGTTTAAACTCAGTGTTAGTGAAACTCATAGCAGATCATCAGATCCACAGAGCCAATCACATAAACGTCAACGGCGTGGTTCGCGCGTTGGCTGCACAGACGCCATTCTGCTCAGCACTGATCATCGGCGTCAGGACCCTCATCAGACTGCCGTGTGGCATTTTTCGAGCTCTACAGTCAGACCTTATCATCAGGATCAACCACACGGAATCACCAAGGCAACTCACAGGCCTGAGACCCAATCACCAACAGTACATCAACAACCAGGCCAGAACAAATCAAATTACATTTCTTGTGTACTCAACAGGTATTTTTTTATGCAACGAATATTAAGTAATTAAATAAACATTGAATCAATTATTGTTACATACTGAGTGCATTTAATTATTTATACTTGTCACCAGGATCCTTAACCTTACTTTTCACATCTGTCACTCGACATGCTACGTGTGAATGCATCGACTTGCTACCTGTCGATAGATTAGATATAATGTACTCATACTCATTATCATTACATTTTTTGGTCCTTCGAGCCGGATATAATTTACTCACACTCATTAACATACATTTTTTGGTCCTTCGAGCCGGATATAATTTACTCACACTCAATATTCATACATTTTTTGGTCCTTCGAGCCGGATCCTGGTCAAGTATATAATTTTATGCCTCGATACTCACATGAATCACCAATCAACACATGTAATACACTACACATTGCGCAACTCAGCATGCATCGATACAAGACAATGCTCAATAATAATAAAATACTCACCCAAGTGCACTAATCATTTTTTGTAAACCATTCAACAGGCTCAACTAGTTCAAATCATGGCTGACGATAAGAAAGCGCAGTCAGACCAAAGCAAATCCTCGCAGGAAGGCGACTCACAGGATGGTGATGTGGAAGCAATCGATGAAGCAACAGTCGTTACCGAGACACTCAATGTACCACCCACGGTACAGAGACCACGCACCAGATCACCATCACCAAACACCAATCAAGCTAACCTCATGGAGTATAAGGTCGCATCACAGCATGCGAGGATAGCAATGATCAACCAGCTACACGATCACCTGCAAAACTCACCAGGCAGCGTTTCCGAAGAACTCAACGGCCAGTTAGAGATTTTAAATCGCACTTGAGACTATTTTTGTAACGAGCATGATCAAATGGGAGAAACATGTAAACGTGCTTTTCTCACTCACCCGTATGTTACAGAGAAGGTGTACCAATCAGGCTTTGATAGTTACTTCAAGGCACTGACAATCATCCTGCGAAAGAAGGCAATCGCAAAAACTCAAGAGACCGTATCAAGCAGAACTGATCAACAGAGTCAACCAAGTCAGCACCGATCAACATTGCCGAAAATAACGTTGCCGGAATTTGACGGTGATTTTACAAAATGGCCGGCATTTAGAGACTTGTTTGCCTCAATGGTGGTCGACAATGACCAAATCAGTGATGTAGAGAAACTACACTATTTAAAGATCAGCCTTAAAGGATCAGCCGCTCAACTGATCTCCAATGTGCCGATCAAGAATGATTCGTTCAATTCATCATGGCAAATAATCAAGGACAGATTCAACAACAAGGAAAGACTCATCCTGTCTTATGTTGAGAAACTCCTTAGTAACACTCGACCAGTGGCAAAATCTGCAGCCGCACTCAACACATTAGTTAGCTCAACGAAGGAAATAATCAACGCACTCAACGTTCTCGGAATTGATACAGAATCGTGGAATTATGTATTAATTTTCGTAGTTGCTCAACGCCTTGATACATCCATGCGTGAAGCATGGGAATACAAACGGAGTGCGCACAAGCAGCCAACCTCGTTTGAAGATTTGATGGGATTCATCGAATCCAGAGCGAGAGCTTTAGAAGTCATCCCAATCAACCCTGATCAATCGGCTGACAGAGCCAGCAACATCTCAAAACACTCAACAAAACCTGCACTTCTGCCAGCTAGACCGGCTCACCATGCGTCCACTCAACCGAGGACACACCAGTATCCATGCGATCACTGTGGTGGTTCGCATTACATAGTGAGCTGTGCTAAATTCAGAGAGCTACAACCTGCAGATCGCCACAAAGTTGTGACTGAACACCGACTGTGTTTCAACTGCTTTGGTCATCACAACCTCCACTCGTGCCAATCAACCATCAACTGCAAGACGTGCGGTGCCAAACACCACACGATGATTCATTTGCCATCCTCCGCAAGAACCACACCAAAGTCAAATCAACCAAGCACCTCAGCTACACCTGCCACAGCTCATCCAAGCACCAGTTCACGTCAATGAGAAATTGACGTGCCATTTTGCCAACTCATCAACTCATCCGGTAGAACAGCAGTTCTACTAGCAACGTGTCAAGCATTACTCATCACATCTTTCGACACTCACCAAGTCAGATTACTCATTGATCCAGGATCAGAACTCACCTTCGTCTCAGAACAACTTGTATCCGATCATGGGCTTACTCGTCAACACTCATCAATTCCAGTCATTGGCATTGGAAACACGAGATCAACACAAACCAGAGGTACCACCACATTAACATTACGATCAATTCATTCATCACGTGGTGTTACCATCGCAGCTCACATACTCAATAAGTTGACGAGTACATTGCCATCAGTACACACGCAACCACAGGAGTGGCCACACATTTCATCACTGCAGTTGGCAGACCCTGACTTCTTAACACCACGGCCAGTAGATATCATCATCGGGGCTGATTCATACGGGCTAATCATCCAGCCTGGCATCAAGAAACACTCGGACTTCTTACCGATTGCACAATCAACAATATTTGGGTGGATTATTCTTGGTCCAGTCCCAGAGAATTATTCAACACCAAGCAACTCATACCACATAGCAGTAGAATCATCGAACAAGGAAATTCAAGATCTTCTCACGCAGTTCTGGGTTCAAGAAGAAACACCATCGACAATAGATCACAAGCTCACCCCAGACGAAGAAGCGTGTGAAAAGTATTTTCAAACGACTCACACTCGAGACGAAGAAGGACGATACATCGTGCGAATCCCGCTCAAATCATCACCATCGAGTCTAGGAGACTCAAAACTCACTGCTCAGCGATGTCTACAACGACTCATGAAGAAACTCTCAACAAATAATTCATACACCAACTTATACAACTCATTCATGAAAGAGTATGAAGATTGTGGTCACATGATACGTGTACCATCCTACCACCAGTCAACTCAAATGAGCGACTCTGTTCATGACTATTGTGAAACCGAGACGACCTTGGCACATGATGCTGTAGCATCAGGAGGGTTGAGGGTCTCGGAAGATCAATTCTCAGAACAAACTTACGCTCATCCTCCATAATATCTTCCTCATCATGGTGTACTGAAAGAAGATCGAATCACAACAAAGTTGAGAGTTGTTTTCAACGGATCCAGCCCAACGACGTCGCAAGTATCACTCAACGACATCCAGCATGTTGGAGCAAAATGTCAACGTGACATCTCAGACGTGCTATTATGGATCCGACAGTACAAACTCATCTTTTCAACAGACATCACAAAGATGTACAGACAAATCAAAGTCCACCCGGACGATTGGGATTTGCAACGAATCATATGGCGAGATGACCAACTCAATATGGTGCCATATCACCTAACAACAGTGACGTATGGGACTCGCTCAGCACCATTCTTAGCAATCAGATCATTACTTCAACTAGTTGAAGACGAAGGTCATCGCTTTCCGCTCGCAATTGAACCACTCATGAAAGGCAGATATGTTGATGACATATTTGGAGGAGCTGATCAGCTTGACACACTCATCGAAATATCAAATCAAGTCACCCAGCTCTGCATGGCGGGCGGGTTGCCTCTAGCAAAATGGCACAGCAACACCGAGCAATTCATCGAGCATATCGACCACCACTCACCATCAAACTCACACTCATTCGAAGATAGCAGTACCAAGTTACTCGGCCTGTCACGGATACCTCGTGAAGACGTATTCAAGTTCCACGCAAAGCCTCCATGCTCAAGTTCCAAGCTCACAAAGAGAATCATCTTGTCTGAAACAGCACAACTCTACGATCCACTCGGGTTTCTCTCACCATTCATCATCAAGGCCAAATCATTATTACAAGAATTATGGCTGGAGAAACTCAGCTGGGACGATCAAGTTTCAGATCAGATACACACCAAGTGGACGTTGCTCAGACAAGAGCTCACTCAAGTCGATGAAATCTCAATTCCACGATGGATTCAACTCACAAGCTCAACACTTGTGGAGTTGCACGGATTCTCCGACGCATCTCAAATAGCAATGGCGGCTGCTATCTATATCAAAACAACAACTCCAGGAGAAGAAACCAAGGTTACACTCATCTGCGCGAAATCAAAAGTAACACCACTCAAGCGACTCTCCATCCCTCGACTCGAGCTCACAGCAGCACTGATCTTAGCAAAGCTCATGAAGTACGTGCAAACAACCTTGGAACTCACCAACACTCAAACGTTCCTGTGGACTGATTCCTCAGTAACGCTCACCTGGATTAACTCACACCCATCACGGTGGAAGGACTTTGTCAGGAACCGAGTGTCAGCAATTCAAGAACTAACTCCAAACAGCGTATGGAAATTTGTTCCTGGCAAAGACAATCTAGCCGATTGTGCTTCAAGGGGCATCAGTATCTCCCAGCTCCAGAAGCACCTCCTGTGGTGGACAGGACCACAGTGGCTCACAGACTCATCAGGAGGAGCGACCGGGGGTCGCATTCACAGTGGCAACAAATCAGGACGTATATCATTGGGAGATGATATACAGACACTCTTCTCTCACTAGACTACTCAGAGTAACCGCAATATGCTTTCGAGTAAGTCAACTCATCAAGAAATTGCCAAACTCAACGCTCTTTAACCCTCTCTCGCCACAAGATATTGAGAGAGCAAGAGTATTTTGGATCAAAGCAACTCAAGCAGCATATTTCTCAACAGAGCTCAAATTGATCACCATAGCTCAACTACCAACAGCTCATCCCTTCAATCGCCTGACTGCCTATATCGACACTCAAGGCATCATTCGGGTTGGAGGAAGATTGACCAACTCACAACTGGAACTTGAGGCAATTCACCCAGCAATACTCCCACGACATTCTCACTTCACCACACTCATCATAGCAGATGCACATCACAAAACCATGCATGGAGGCACGCAACTCACCCTGAACTACACAAGGCAATCGTACTGGATTATTGGTGGTAGAGCTCCTGTACGGTCACAGATACTCAGCTGCATAAAATGTGCTCGACAACGTGGCGTCAGAGCACAACAACTCATGGGTCAATTACCAACCAAGAGAGTCACCCCAGCACGACCATTCTTCTACTCAGGTGTGGACTACGCTGGTCCGCTGACCATCAAAACCTGGAAAGGTAGAGGCGCCAAACAACATAAAGGATGGCTGTGCATTTTCGTGTGCTTCGTCACCTCGGCCTTGCATCTGGAGGCCGTGAGTGACTACTCAACTGACTCATTCATTGCTGCATTCAGACGGTTCACTGGACGCAGAGGCATCTGCAACACTCTCTATAGTGATTGCGGCACAAACTTCATAGGAGCAGATGCCATACTCACCAAACTCTTCACTCAAGGTACAACAGAATCACTCTCACTGCATTGCTCACTCACCAGTGATGGAACTACATGGAAGTTCAACCCACCAGCAGCTCCACATATGGGAGGAAAATGGGAAGCAGCAGTCAAATCAGTAAAATATCACCTGAACCGAACAGTAGGAGACATCGCACTCACGTTCGAGGAATTAACTACGTTGCTCATCCAGATCGAAGCAACGCTCAACTCACGACCATTGGAACCACTCACAGAAGACCCTGAAGATACTTCAGCACTCACACCAGCTCACTTTCTCATAGGAGAGCCGCTCACAGCCATACCAGAGCCATCACTCACAGATCTGAACGTTACTAGACTATCACGATGGCAACTAATACAACAGAGGCTTCAATATTTTTGGTCCAAATGGTTAACTCAATATCTCCAGCGCCAACTGTCTACATCGAAATGGCATCATCCATCTAACATTATCAATGTCGGTTCATTAGTACTGATCACTGATGAGAGGTCTCCGCCATCAAAATGGCCTCTCGCCAGAGTCACTCAACTCCATCCAGGAAAGGATGGACTGACCAGGGTAGTGTCACTTAAAACTGCAACAACAACACTCGTTCGACCAATCACCAAGCTCGCCATCCTACCAGCTCAAACTGAATGAAGAACAGATCACATTTAATCATCAACACCGTTGCTGATGGCGGGCGGAATGTTCAGTTTTCACGCTTACCAAGTACACACTCAACTCATGCACACGCTACAGTCACAATCATCTGACGCCTCGCGTCATATGGTATAGCTCGCAGGTATGCTATATCGATTTATCGACCGCGCACTCATGCATATTGTCCATCTGCTCACATCCTCGATCGAAGCTCACTCAAGCGGCTAACGCTGTTAGCGTGGCCCCATCGGCAAGACCACTCATAAGTCTCGCCTTCCATCGCTGACAGCAAATCACAAGCAAGCTGTGACGCACGTCCGTCTTCTTGATACTCTGCCGCGTGGTCGACGGATGTGGCCATAGTTCTCACTCGTGTCGCTCGCTGTACACGTTCCCGCGTAAAGCTCACGGAGATATTCTCTTGTTCTAATCACTCTAGTGCGGATTCATTTCTGTAGTGTAATACATTCTTGGTCAAATCACCCGTGTTTAAACTCAGTGTTAGTGAAACTCATAGCAGATCATCAGATCCACAGAGCCAATCACATAAACGTCAACGGCGTGGTTCGCGCGTTGGCTGCACAGACGCCATTCTGCTCAGCACTGATCATCGGCGTCAGGACCCTCATCAGACTGCCGTGTGGCATTTTTCGAGCTCTACAGTCAGACCTTATCATCAGGATCAACCACACGGAATCACCAAGGCAACTCACAGGCCTGAGACCCAATCACCAACAGTACATCAACAACCAGGCCAGAACAAATCAAATTACATTTCTTGTGTACTCAACAGGTATTTTTTTATGCAACGAATATTAAGTAATTAAATAAACATTGAATCAATTATTGTTACATACTGAGTGCATTTAATTATTTATACTTGTCACCAGGATCCTTAACCTTACTTTTCACATCTGTCACTCGACATGCTACGTGTGAATGCATCGACTTGCTACCTGTCGATAGATTAGATATAATGTACTCATACTCATTATCATTACATTTTTTGGCCCTTCGAGCCGGATATAATTTACTCACACTCATTAACATACACCGTCCGTCTTTGGTCTTCCTTAGAGCCGTCACCTGCACGTGACTGCTCGTCGGGTCGACCGTCGTCCTTATCTTCCGTACGATGTCCAACTACGTGTTGTCTTTCCCAGGTTTGACCAGTACAGCCGTTCCCCTATGTTTTGGGGTCGGTCTGCGCCTTTCAGCCTGGGTCGGTACGTTCGTCTCGTCCGTCCTGTTTTTCGGTTCCGTCGTTTTTTTTTCTTTTTTTGTTTCGTCACGGTTGTCCAGGCTTCAGCCGCCTCCATTCTCGGGGTTCGCTTCTGCCGGGCCTCTGGTGGGGTCTTCGTCGCTTCCCGTTTCCGTTTCGTCGGTCGCGTCGCCGGTTCCGTTGTCTCCGTTTCTGTCTCTATCAGGTCGTCTGCCATCATTCGTCCCTTCGAGGCTGTCCTGCTTTGCATGTTTAGCGCAGCGTCGGCGACCTCAAGAATCGTCTTAATGCCAGTTTTTACCGCCATATTCATATTTTTCTGTATTGCCGCTGCCTCGTCCATTTTCGTCGCGGTCTCATGAATGAGTTGTAATAACTCTCTCAAATCGGGTTCGTTCTCATTGTCATCGTCAAATGAGGAGGTTTCAGGTTCTTCTCGAGGCCTCCTTATATTTCCGATGACAGGTGGAACCGTTTTACCCTTTTCCATGAGTGGCGGTGTCGTTTCTCTCTTTCTAAATCTTAATTTCTTTGTCTTCTGATGTAGGGATCGATCTTCGGTGCCTGTTGACGAACATGACTGAAGTCTACTTCTCTTTCTTAAGTTGACAATTTCGGTCACGTTCGTCAAGCTATCATCGTTCGACTCTCCCCCGATATAGTCCGTCGCGAGTTCTCCGATTGTCCTGAGCTCCTCCTCGGTCGATGTTTTTACCAACTCCTTCTTCTGTTTAGGTTTAATTTCTTTTAAAAGTTTCTCCATATTCATCCCACGAGTAGGTCGGAATGTAGGTCCGCCTAGGCAGAGCCGCCTTGTCCAGGTAAGGTGTAAATACTGCAGGGTTCCACCCGGTGCCCTGCAGGGATCGTTCGCGACCGCTTTAGTTTACATCATTGCGGCCATGCAGCCGTAGGCACGATGCCTTTCACCGTAGCTTTTGATGTTGTGTGTTCTTAGTCTGCCTGCTCCCCCTGGACCTGTCCGGCAAGGTTAGACCTGCCAGGGTCCAGAGCCGCCGCCGGCCGAGCTCCAAAGTTCATTGCAGAAACGCAAGCCCCCCCGCCGCGGCAAGGCGACACACTTGGGAGGGATTATTATTATTATTATTATTGTTATTATTATTATTATTTATACAAGGAGTTGCGGAATCTTTTTTACGGATATCCCCCAGCTCTTCGAACTGGGGGGGTATGTGGGACTCCCAAAAAAGTAGACCTACCCACTAAACTGCCCTCTCCTTGTTGTTGTCCTCTCCCAGACCAGGAACTATTTTGATATTACTTTTGGCTGGGGGTTCTGTCTGTGTTCGTCCGTTCGTCTTGCTGTCTGTAACTTGTTGTGTCACGTCAGTCCGTCTGCTCGGTTAGGCGAGGCAGCCGTCTACGTTTTTTCGTCGCAGTATCGTCTCTGTATATGTGGCAACTAGTTGCTACCATTCTGTTGAGTGGAGCATCACCCCGACAATGTTGTCCGGAGTGATGCTACCAACAATCGTCTCGAGTTCCAATCGGGGTCCTGTCCAGCGTTCACACACAAAAAATGTGTGCTCCGCGTCGTCTCGTTCATGTCCGCAGTACTTACAGTCTGGCGTCCGTACTCTGTTCATGTTGTAAAGGTACCTTCGGAAGTAGCTGTGTCCGGTCAGGAGCTGGGTAACGCCCGATACCACGTCCGCGGTCGAGGCAAACCCGATTCGAGGAACCGAATCACCCCCCCCCCCTGCAGATCCCATTTTCCAAACGGAACAACCGAGGGGGCCAGAAACACAGAGTCGGAGTCTCGACCTTGGACTAGCACCACAGAACATCAAGCATCTCGACGGAAGCAACGCCGACGAGCTGGATGCCTTCCTACGATCATGCGGAACCGTTTTCAAGCGAGTGGCGTCCAGGGATCATGACATCCTGCAAGAATTAGTACTCAGCAGCAAGCTCGAGGGTAGGGCGTCCAGAGAGATAAAGCATAAAGTCATCCTCTCGGTAGCACAGCTTAAGACCGAGCTTGAGGCTCTGTACGGGAAGCGGAAGTCATTGCCTGCGTTACAGGTAGAATTCAACTCCCTCCGGCAGGGCCAGGGCGAGGACATCGCGGTATACGTCGCCAGGACAGAGCATATCACCGTCGATATTATAGAAAAGGTATGCGAGGAAGCCGCCCAGGTGTTGGAAATGCGCATCGTCGAAAAGATAACACGGAAGAGCGCCCAGGCCAACTTCCAGAATGGACTGCATGGGCAGGTCCAGATCCTGGTGAGATCACGCAATTACGCCACCCTCCACGAGTCCGTAACGGGAACCATAGAGATTACGAATATGGTGCAGCCAAAGGGAGGAGCAGGTGGAGTATTAAGCCACCCCAGAAGATTTCAAAGTGCGCCATCCCGGCAGGGAGAAAACTGTTACACCTGCGGAAAAGCTGGACACATAGCTCGAGACAGCACCCGGAAATCGGGAAGAGTGAGCTCGCCAATGCCTAGCGAACACAAGTCCATATTCAACGTCGACATCGTATGCAATTACTGTCAAAAGAAGGGCCACGTATGGAAGGACTGCAGGAAAAGTTTGTCACAGAACAAGAGCGAGCCAGCTCCGACGTCACAGCAACCCCAACATCAGAGCGATACAGGGGGCAAGACGGACAAAACAATAATAATAGCAGGAACTAGTCGAACGAATACAGATACCCGCCCACTGGGAACGGTTAGGCCGAATACCATAACGGCGCAGCAAAAACCTGCACGCAAGATAGAGAGAAAGACCCTACAACTACTACAAATGACGCTGCCGGCGTCGAGTGCTACCGCCAGAGATTTTGATATCGTTGCATCGTTGGCCGTGACCAGGGTGCTCGCCCTTAAGGCAGACACCGGAGCACAATGCAGCATCATCAAAGAAGACTGTCTCAAACCAGAGACCATGATGAAAGACTGCAAAGTAGAGCTGCAAGGGGTGGCGGGCGAAAAATTTACTCCACTATGAATCGCAAAAATCGCGCTCGAGACACCGGCTCTAAATGTACGAGGTCTGTTCAAAAAGTATCGCGAATTTTGAATTTCCACGGGCTACGTATATTCGATTTTCGATTTTTTTGTGGCGTTAGGTTGGTACACATGTCCCTCACTTATGCTGACAAAGTCGGCCATTTTTAATGTTTAGTTAATTGTTGACAGCTATTTTGGTTGGACGTGTTTTGGCTTGTTTTCGATTTTTGCCTATTCCAAAAAATGGATTAAAGAATCTGTATCAAATTTCGTGTGAAAAACAAAATTAAGTGCGCGGACGCATTCCGAATGTTGACTGTGGCATATGGTGAAGCTACCTTGGACAAAAGCAACGTTTATCGGTGGTACAAAATGTTCTCAGAGGGCCGAGAAGATGCGATCAACGAAAAGCGTGCCGGACGCCCGAGCACATCAACAACAGACGAAAACATTGATGAAGTAAAGTAAATAATATTGGCCAATCGTCGAACCACCGTTAGAAAAGTTGCTGAGGACCTAAACATATCGATTGGCTCGTGCTATTCCATTTTTACCAATGATTTGGGCATGAGACGGGTCGCCGCGGAATTCGTGCCAAAATTGCTCAATTTCGAACAAAAATAGTGTCGCGTTAACATTGCTAAGGAGCTGTTGGACTCGGTCCGCGACGACCCAAATTTGCTCCAGAGGGTCATAACTGGTGACAAATCATGGATTTATGGTTATAACGTGGAAACCAAAGCTCAATCATCGCAATGGAAGCTGCCGCACGAGCCAACACCGAAAAAAGCGCGCTAAGTTCGGTCGAGTGTGAAGGTTTTGCTTAGAGTTTTTTTCGATTGCAGGGGCGTGGTGCATCATGAGTTCTTGCCACAGGGTCGTACAGTCAATAAGGAATATTAACTGCAAGTTATGCGCAATTTGCGCGAAGCAATCCGCCAGAAACGCCCGGATTTGTGGAAGAACTAAAATTGGCTTTTGCACCATGATAACGCCCCTGCTCACACATCGTTGCTTGTGCGCGAATTTTTGGCCAAAAAACACTCTAATGATGCCGCAGCCACTGTATTCCCTAGACCTGGGCCCCGGTAACTTTTTCCTGTTCCCAAAACTAAAGAGATCCATGAAAGGACGACGCTAAGCTACGATTGAAGCGATAAAGGCGGCATCGAAGGAGGAGCTGAACAAGATCACAAAGAAGTATTTTTTTAAGTGCTTCGAGGATTGGGAAAAACGTTCGCATAAATGTATTATATCCGAGGGGAATTACTTTAAAGGGGACAAAATAGATATTAATGAATAAATTAACTTTTTTTGAAAAAAACACAAAATTTGCGGTACTTTTTAAACAGACCTCGTAGAGCATTGGTTTTACATCGTTCCGAACAACGTGCCACTGAGGGTCAACGGACTGCTCGGAACGGATTTCATTAAATGCTACAAGGCAGATATCTTGCACGGCGAAATGTTCAAACTGTACAGACACTGCATGCCGCTTTTGGATAGATCGGTCAAGATGACCCTGCCACCACGCAGCGAGACCGTCGCGTATGCCGCGACCAAGAGTAAATTCATCGGACTACTCTCGAAAATAGAATTCGGAAACGGAGTAATTATGGGAGTCTGCATCACGCCGCCGCACGGTAGTAGCTGTGCAGTAAGTCTAATAAACACCACAGAGCAGGCTGTTGAGGTACAACACCCCGTGGTGGAACTCGAGCCGCTAGAGATAACGGCAGTGGGTTACGGTCTCGAAGCCGCGACGCCCGAAGTATACACCGTCAGCGCAGAGCGAGAGGCCGACCGCCTCGCGCGACTAGCTCAAGAGCTAGACTCGGAAAATCTCAATAAAGAAGGGCGCGAAGCGCTTGATAAGATTACTAGGGAATACGAAAATGTATTCCACCTGCCAGGGGACAAGCTGCCATGTACGCTAATGGAGGAGCATGTGCTTCCCATTAAGGGAGGGGTGCAGCCCATATAGGCTGCCGGAAACCCACAAAAAGGAAGTGGAAAGGCAGACCAGTGAAATGCTGAGAGAAGGCATCGTCCAGCCCAGCAGAACGTGCCAGTGGAACGTGCCGCTGCTGGTCGTAGAGAAAAAACCTGATGCAGCCGGGGTGAGGAAAATGCGCGTAGTGATGGACTTTCGGAAGTTAAACAAAGCCACCATCGGAGACTCATACCCACTGCCCAATATCACCAGAATATTGGACCAGTTAGGACGGGCCCGACTTTATACGACTTTGGATCTCGCCTCTGCATTTCACCAATTCCCGATGGCACAGCAAAACAAAGAAAAAACCGCTTTTTCTACACCATAGGGCCATTTTGAGTACAACCGCATGCCATTTAGACTAAAGAACGCGCCGCCGACTTTCCGGAGGCTGATGAACTCCGCGCTGCCTGGACTACAGAGAGTTAAATGCTATGTGAACCTAGACTAGAATTCTTGCGCAAAGAAACGCAGTACCTCAGCCACATCATCTCCGAAGAGGGTGTACGAGCCGATCCGAAGAAGCTGGAAGCGGTAAGGGTATTCCCGGTGCCGAGAGACGTAAAAGGAGTACAATCCTTCCTTGGACTAGCTGGTTATTACTGGAAATTCATCAAAAATTTCTCGAAAACCGCTAAGCCACTCACGGAATTAACCCAGAAAGGGGTTAAATTCGAGCGGACCGCAGTAAAGGATGCCGCATTCGATGAACTGAAGACGGCACTTACCACGGCACCAATACTGCAGTATCCTGACTTCACGAAGCCTTTCGTTGTAACAACTGATGCCTCAGACAGGGCACTCGGCGCTATCCTTTTGCAAGGTAAAATCGGGGACGATTTGCCTATATGCTACGCTAGCCGCACCATGACGAAAGGCGAGCTGAATTATACGCCTACGGAAAAGGAATTACTCGCAATAGTTCGGGCTCTCGCTCAATTTCGGCCATATATTTTGGTACTCGCTTCACGGTAGTAACGGACCACCAGTCGCTCACCTGGCTGTTCGGAGTAAAGAACCCAGGATCGATATTAATGCGGTGGGAAATAAAATTGGCAGAACATGAGTTTGATGTCGAATACAAGGCAGGTAAGCGCAACTCGAATGCAGATGCGCTCAGCCGTATATTCCTTACTACGAGGGCCCAAGTGAGAGCAAAGAACG
This sequence comes from Cylloceria caligata, assembly GCA_963942595.1. NCBI lineage: Eukaryota > Metazoa > Arthropoda > Insecta > Hymenoptera > Ichneumonidae > Cylloceria > Cylloceria caligata. The sequence goes on along the minus strand of OZ012707.1, from coordinate 40,841,921 downwards.
AAGACCATGGATTGGAAGAGGACAGCACTACGGGGCAAGTAGGCACAAAGAACGACCGTACAACGCGGAGGGCAGAAGATACCCCGTATAGCCATGGTAGCTCGTCGGAGCGAGAGGTTGAGCTCGCCCACGAGACAGAAAAGGACGGCAAGAGCCCGGGTACGGACAGCCGCACAAAGAGGAGAGCCGAGAATACCCCATGCCAGCTTAGTGACGCGGCAGAGCGAGAGGCAGCGCCTGCTAACGCTTCAGAAGAAGACAGAGAGATCCGCAGCGTGTATGCAGGTCGCTCTACTGAACCCCACAGCCCCGCCGAGAAGCCGTGCGATCGGGGAAGGGGCAGACCACGCAAACTAGCCACGCAAGGCACTGGTAAGACTGCGAGCATCGCTGACAAAGACAGAGCGAGCCCAGCACAGGCGCGGAAGGCTGCGAAAGGTAAACGTTGCAAGGTCGCTCGAGACAGAGAGCGACCCAACGGCGTAGCTACCGGTGGGCACGCCGAGTGATGAAACTGCGGACAGAGCACCGCAAAGGCCTGTTGAGGAAGCGAGGCACGGTGGGGCCTGTAGCCCGCAATCTTCCAGCAGCGCGAACGAAGACAGCGCTACAAAGAAGTATAGCGACTGCCGCAGTGGCGTAGACATTCCTTCCATCGATGACCGGCTGAAAATAATAAGAGAATACCACGACACCCCCATAGGAGGGCATCAGGGTATCAGGTATACGTAACATCGGATCCGGACCAAGTACGACTGGCTCGGCATATGAAGGGATTTGGAAGAGTACATATCGTCCTGCGAATCCTGTCAAAAGAAGAAAATCAGGAAAAAGGAATGAGTGCCGATGGTGGTAACGGAAACCCCATCGAGGTCATTCGAAAAAGTTGCGGTCGACATCGTAGGACCGCTACAGGAAAGCGCTACCGGGAAAAAATACATACTTACGTTTCAGGACGCCCTTACCAAATACAGTGCAGCGATGCCCCTGCCGAACCAAGAAGCTTCGACAGTAGCAAGAGCGCTCGTTGAAGAATTAATTTGCCGGCACAGAACGCCAGAAACGATACTGTCAGACCAGGGCACCAACTTCCTCAGTGCGACCTTCGAAGAAATGTGTCGACTGCTGAGAATTAAGAAAATACGGACAACGGCATATTACCCGGAATCGAATGGCGCCCTGGAAAAGTCGCACCGCACTTTCGCAGAATACCTGAAAAATTTCATAAGCGAGGATCAAGGAGACTGGGACGAGTGGCTGCCGTACGCAATGTTTACGTACAACACCACTCCGCATACGGGGACCGGACTAGATCCCTACGTGCTGGTATACGGAAGCGAAGCTGAATTACTGACGGCCGTAAGACAGGAGCCCCGAGGCACCTATGCATATGACGACTACGTCCAAGAGCTACGAGAGCGATGACGCGCTACATGGACAATAGCACGCGACAACCTTAACGGCGCAAAAAGACAGACAAAGAATACATATGACCATAGCGCACAGAAACAGGAGTACCGCGTCGGCGTACGTGTACTCCTCCGAGATAAGAAGGTGTGCAGGGGGCGGTCAGCACAGCTGACCCCTAAGTGGACGAGACCCCACGAGATAGTGGAAAGGAGGCCCTCCGTCAACTGCGTCGTCCCGAAGGGACGGAAAACTCAGGCGGTGCATGCCAACCACCTGAAGATTTTTATCGAGCACTAAACCTAAGTAAAATTAAGTAAACGTGAAATAAGTAAACGTAAAAAATTTTTTAGGCTAAAAAATATATTTATACCCAAATAATTCGCTTACACAAATTGATTAATAATCATAAGAACGAAAATCGGCCCCACATGCGGGACACATGATGAGGGCCCTTTCGGCGAACAGACGACGTAAACCGATGAAATCGGGGTAGGGCTCCTCTTCCCCGATCCAGGGTCCTAGACCCCACAAACAGTACATCGCCCGGCGGCAATGCTGGCGGTGACTACGTACAGCTGAGGCCGCCAAAGCCCTTCCCGAGCGGCAAAGACGATTTCGCCCGGATACCACGTTGAGACCGTTCTAAAATAAATAAACAAATTAATTAATTTAAAAAAATACATATATAGATATCCCAAGGAGGAAAAGAGAACACTCACCGCTAATTCCAGCACCTCGGAGGTCACGTCCTCTCCCCTGCAGAGGACGGCACCGTGAGGCGAGGCACCAGACATTCGAAAAATAATTGAAGCCATGCTCGCTGTCAGAACGCTGAATGAAGAATGAGCAAAGAAGCTCTCGCCAGACGAAACGCGTGACACCGCGAAAAAAAGAAGGAGAACTAACGCAATAAGCATTCTCACAATAGCACCCTCTCATCTGATTGCAGGTTGATCGCAGCAAAAAGTGGACTAGCCATAGACACCCAGAAACCGCCCGAGTACGTCGTCAGCGTTTTTACCAGCACTCTGGGCATCTACTACGAAGAAATAGGAAGCCTCACGATAACCCAATGGACGTGGCGGCTGATTATCAGGCTGGACCTCGCTGCACTAATGCACCGAGAAACAGAGATAAGCAAAAGCCTACAACATCTGACGGAGCTGTGCGAAGGCGAAACTCGCGTCAACGACATATGCCCCGTCATAAGTAACTCAGTTCTGAGAATAAAGAGAAGGATAGAGATGGGGGTATTGACCATCCTCCTCGGGACGCGCCCCGTCGGAGAGCGCAGAGGATTGATAGACGGCTTTGGAAGCATAATCGAGGCCATCACGGGAAACATGGACGCCGCAGACGCAAGGGGGTTCCATGAAGAAATAACACAACTTAAAGCCTCCCACCAAACTCTGAAGGAAGGGCTGAAAAATCAAATTCAAGTCATAAGAACCACGCTCAGCCTATCTAACGAAAGCGCACACCACATACAGGCTAACGAACAGACTCTGCCGGCCCAGATACAGCGTATCAACCACACGCTCAAAGACGACCTGTACTACATAAAGAGACGCCAACACTTGGACGAGACGCTCAACGCGATAAGTATTGCAGTCGAAGCATTACTCAGCGACGTACAGGAGCTAGTGTGGCTGGTTGACGACATCGCTAGAGCGGTAAGGTCAGAGAACGTCCCTGCCGCCACGCACACTCGCAAGACACCTTGTCGAAGCACTACCAGACCTACCGTCGGGCAGTAGCTTCCCAGTCGCAATAGCACACGACCAAGTGTCAACACTTATGCGACTGGCAGATACCAGGGCTTACAGCGAAGGCAACGCAGTAGTGCTCGTGCTGGATATACCGCTGATCGGGCAGCAACGGTATAGTATACAAAAAATATATCCTATACCCATTCGAGCTGACAACGGCAGGCACTACTACAGAGGTACGACCGAGAACCACTTAGTCATAGATATTGAGAATCGCAAATACCTAAGGATGACAACCGATGATGTAAAAAATTGTAAGGTACTGGACAAATCATACATTTGCCCACCAACACACCCTACAATTCTGGTTACGAACGACGCACCGTGCGAAGTCCTAACCTACGCGAACATGGACACCGGTAACGGCGAAAAATGCGCAAAAAGGGTTATCAAAATCACCCATCCCCTAATCGTCCCAATGTAACAGCAAGGGCGATGGCTATACGTCGCGCCAACCCCAGAACCCGTAGGAATAAATTCTGGAAAAAATCCCACTCAGCACGAAATACTAAACAATTCGGGAATACTGGCTTTGGTAGGCGTATGTATAGTAACCGCCCGAGATTTCAGTATCAGAACCGTCGGGCGAACGTCGCAGATCATTCGGGAAAACTACCTTTCGTCATTCAATTTAAAATTAACGGAGATTGAAGCTAAAACGCCCCCGACGCAGCCCGAGAGGGCGATTCTACTACAGAGCGTGCTGCGAGACCCCGAAGAGCTTCAAAAGATTGGAGCTCGAGCCGACTAGATTGTGAAAAACCTCAATACGACCCCGGCAGCCACCGAGGTAACCATCAACCTCGAGCCACTCGGACGACAACAGCCAGAGGAACGACTGCGTACCGAGCTGACCAGGATATGCAATCGTCCCCCCAACCGAGAACGACTCGCTCGGCCCGAACGACATTAACAAACGAAAAATGAAACATTTCTATTACATAACAAATATCGAACTGTAAAATTGTATAAAATTGTAAAGGTACGGGAAACCAACTAAAGAAAAAAATTTCTAGAAACATTTTTCCTTTTAAGGGGGAAGGATGTTGTGTCGCGGAATATTCCACTTCACCTATTCTCTGGAATATTCCTTAGCTGTCATTCAAGACAGGAAACAAGGTAGACGCTGACGCAGCATGAGGCGACTCGCTAGGCGATCTACGATAGGCCACAGCAAAAGCTGTCAACTAAGGGATTTTCGCAAACGCAGTTGCTAACTGCTTTACGATTATCAGTTATAAATTAGACTCAACAGAGAACGGGTTGGTTCCTCGTCAAATACTCGAAACAATGAATAATTGTACATTCTTTCATTGACTTTTAAATAGACAACGGAAAGTTACCGTTGCCTATAATAAATACTTCCATTTATTAAATTCGCGTTTTCATCAATTACTCAAGATCCATCTCCTAATCGGCAAACGATCCCAAAAAATAATAACTTTTTAATATTATACCGAATACCAAATAATCCAATTACGCGGTACCGGCATAACATTATTAGTATTACATTTTACGAATAATGGGGTGGACTTGAATGACAATTTCGCGCGGAGTAAGATTTCACTTTAGTATATTTTATTTAGTAAAAGAAAATTATACATACGGTTCTTTGTTGCTGTGGTTATTGCTGTTGAACGTTCGTTGGACGTAGGCTAGTGAAGTCGAACAAACTCAAGATTGTACGTATACGTTGATGCGTATTAATAATTGTGTATTGAAATAAAACTACATGAGTTCACTAATCATGTGTTGCTCGTTCAATATTCTCGATTTCACACACGTTAATAATTATAAGTATTGTCGATATCGGTATTCTATACTCTTTGTCCAATACTATCTACTCGCACTCTGTACTACTTGAAACTGTACTCTTTACTACTTGAAATTGTCGAACTGTGAAACTGTCCTACTTGCTCCCCGGGAAACTGTGTTTCTATCCGATTTTCGCGGCTTTTTAAAGGGCTCCTGAGCGTCGAGATTCCTGTCGTCAAGCGCGTTAAAAGAAAAGAAGGGATAAAACCCTAACCTGATTATAAGAATTTCCCTGCGGTCTATCTCAACCATTCACGTATTCATTCCCCTAACCCCGCAGAGAAGCTTCCTGAGATGCAAAGCAGTGAATCTATGCAAGTGCATCGGTATGGCGCGCTCCGATTTGTCCGCGCGATGTGATACACAGAGAACCACGCGATTAGGTGAGGGAACGCGCTCGAGTAACTTTTTCCCTGGAAAACGAGGTAATATCCTTAGGCTAGATAATATCCACAGGCTAGGTAATATCCTTAGGCTAGATAATATCCTCAGGCTAGGTAATATCCTCAGGTTAGGTAATATCCTTAGGCTAGGTAATATCCTTATGCTCGCTTCTATGTAGATGTGTCTATGGTAATGGCTCAGAATTTCAGCGTTTTTACGGAGATTAATTAAATCTTTCGCACCAAACCACTAGTAATAATTTTATTACAAGTTCTGTACAGGTTCTCGCACTATCGTACGCAAGCTGATTTTTGCGTTAATCTCTTATTAGTCTGGATATTTTTGTTGAATTATGGCTTATTCTAGTCGTTATTGGTTGTTCGTGTAATTAGTAAATACTCTACTTATTGTTATGCCCTTTTTCTTAAATAACTTGTTAGCAAGACAATTATTCTCGTGTAATAGAAACGAGAGAGAGAGAGGGGGGGAGAGGGAGAGAGAGAGAGAGAGAGAGAGCAGGCTCGACGGCCGAAAGACGCGGGTAATCAGATGCGCGAAGTATGATAACCGCAACGCCCGTCAGAGCTACTGCAGAGACCAGCACGCTGGGCACACTGACGTTGAATACGCTCACTGACCAGCAGAGGCCTGCAAACAGAAGTAAGAAGGTAGCAAGCAAAGCAACGTTACAGCTGCTTCAGGTAACGCTGCCGGTGTCAAGCGCTATCGCCAGCGACTTCGATATCGTCGCACCGTTAGCCACGACTGAGGTATTCGCCCTCAAGAGGGACACAGGAGAACAATGTAGCATAATCAAAGAAGACTGCCTGAAATCGGAGAACATGGTGCTAAAAAGTGAAATAGAACTGCAAGGGGAAGCGGGGGGAAAATCCACTCCTTTCGGAAAAGTGACGATCATGTTCGAGACGCCCGCTTTGAACGTGGAACATTGATTCTACATAATACCAAACAACGTACCACTGGGAGTCAACAGACTCCTCGGGATGGATTTCATCAAGCGGTATAAAGCAGACACCCTGCACGGCGAAATGCTCAAATTATACGGGCACTGCATACATCTGATCGATGGAGGGACGAAGATAAAGCATTCCTCTAAAAACGGGTCTAATGCGAATGCCGCAAAAGAGAATAAATACGTCGGGCTACTGACAAGGACCGATATCTATCGAGGCATCATAGCGAGATCCCGTGTCACGCCGGCAAAGAACAATGGCCGCGAGTTTAAAGTTTTTAAGTACGAGGAAAAAGTGCAACAGCCGACGGTGATACCCGAGCCATCGGAGATAGCGAAGGCCATACGTAGCCGCTAGATCAAGATGCCGAGCGTAAGCGCAGAGAATACGGGCAAGAGGGCCAGTCGTTTTGAGCAACGACAACAGGAGTTCGACTTGGTGCCCCCCAGCAGTGAAAAGCGAGCAGCTCGTGCAGAAATAATGTGCGAGAACAAGGGTGTATTCCATCTACGAGGTAAAAAGCAACAGTACACGCACATGGTGCAGCATCGCGCAGCCGTTGATGTCGGATCGAAGGACCTAGGACCGCAACCATTGCCTGGGAAGGACGTAATATCGGGGCATGAGTTCGGTAAAATGCATAAAGCAGGGAAAATAAATGCAAATGCTAACGCTCTGAGTCCCACATACGCGACCATACGAGCACAAGTGAGACAGTGAAAAAAGTCCCACAAGAAAGAAAAAAATAGCGCGCTGGGGTACACGAACGACCGCACAAAGCGGAGGGTCGAAGATACCCAAAGCAACCACGGTAACACGTCGAAGGGAGAGGCTAAACTCGCCCACGAGAAAGAGGACAGCGCGTGCCGGGGTCGGAACAACCCTACAAAGCGGAAAGCCGAAGATGCCCCGGGCAAACACAGCAACGCGACAGAAAGAGAAGGCAGCGAGAAGCGTGACAGTGAGACCCGCCGCGTGCCAGACCAAGACTCTACTGATCCGCAAAGCCCCGTCATGAAGTAATGCGGATGGGATAGGGACACGGATACTTGAGCAAAGCAACGCTGCGAGGAGACAGAGAGCATTTAAGAAGGAGACGGCAACAAGAAAGCACGGGGTGCTGAACTGTACAGCAACAGAGAGGTAAGCCCAGCAGTACAAGAGGCCCCAGGCAACGTGAGGCAAGAGACCCCCATGAGCTTACAGTACAGCGAGATAGTGAAAACCTCCAGCGAGGAAAGCGAAAGCCTATATACACTATATGGAATAGAAGAGAACAGTCGGACAAATTTACTGGCTTAAGCATTACATGGGTGATCTAAGACTGCTCCACGGGGCCGTATCGTGCGGAAGGTTAGCTGGACTAACCCCGAAGTAGACAGACCTTCACCGGATTATCTCTGAAAATCTACCTCGCCCGGAAATCATCCCGCTAAGTGCGCGAAGGGAGATAATTCAAGAAATGGATTGGGGAAAATTCAAGAAATGGATTGGGGAAAATTCAAGAAATGTATTTAACGTCGAGGGAATAAAGAAATAAGAGAGAATTGCATGGTAGTAAGAGAAAAAAAATGGTGCTACATTGAGGAACTGGACTTGGAGTCTATGACAATAATCGCAACAAGAATTTCTATAAGGCCTTATATTCCGATATGAATTCGGCAAGGATGCGAAAAATGAAAACTTCGCGTCAGAGACAACATATTGCTGAATGTCAAAAACAAAAAACGCGGTGGGGTCGATCTAATAAACGCCGAAATTAACCGATCTACGCGAAATAATTGAAAACAAATTGCACATTAATTACGCTATGCAGAGAGACCGGAATATCACTACCATGCTTAAACATCACCTCGAACATTTTATAGAATGTTAATGCTGATGCGGAATGGTGTTCAGCGTAGAGTGTGAATTGAAAAAATGAAGCCCCTAGGAGCATACTTAATTTTGACACATTTAATTTTTGGAAAAAATAAATCAATGTGGATACTCTATTCGGATGATACACACATGTTTCTTGGTAATTCTATTTCCGCAAATTACAGCGAAATATGCGAAAATATAACATTTCCAATCTAACCCTAAACCTGAATAGAAAGCAAGTCACGGGCCTAGAATTGCAACAATTGTTTTAAGGAATGACCATCGCCGCCTTGGAAAACAGCAACGTACGCTGAGTGGACAGACGCCAATACTTAGACGAAAGTTAGAATGCGATAAGAATCGTATTGGAGGCCCTGCTCAGCGACGTAAGTGAGCAAGTGCAGCTCATCCCGCACATCATGGCCTACAGCGAAGGCGATGCAGTAGTGCTCGTGCTCGATATATCGCTGATTGGATAACAGCAGTACAGCATATAGAAGGTATACGCTATACCAAATCGAGCACGCGACGGCGGATACTACTACGTAGACACAACCGAAAGTTACGTAGTAATCGACACAGAAAACCGGAATTTCTACAGGATGATTAATAATGACCAAAAAAACTGCAAAGTATTGAGTAAATTGTATATTTGCTCGCCTACACACCCTTCGAACTCGTTTACGAACAACGCTGCTTGCGAAGTTCAGATATACATGAAAATCGATACGCATAACGGCGAACTATGCGTGAAGCGAGTTATCCATTAAATTCACGCCCCCATCGTCCCAGTGCAGCAAAAAGGGTGAAGGATATACGTCGCGCCAACCCCAGAACCCATTGGAATAAACTTTGGGAAAAACCCCGCAAGGCACAAGGTTTTTAATAATACAGGAATACTGGCGTTACTAGGCGTATTTATAGTAACCGCCCGAGATTTTAGTCCGGCGATCATCAAGCGAATATCGCAGGTCATCCGGGAAAATAATCTCCCGCCAATCAACATCAAACTAACAGAAATAGAGGCCCAGGCACCCCCATCGAGGACCGAGAAGAAAATTTATCGATGAAGCGTGCTGCGAGATCCAAATGAGCTTCGACAGATCGGAGCTCGAGCAGACCAGATAACAGAAAACCTCGACACCGATAGGAACGGAAAGCAGCATATCCATAATCTGAGTTTCTCCACACTGGGCGCCATAGCACCGACAGTCTTGTTCGGTTTCGCTATGTTTAGCTGTTACAGGTATCGGCGAAACCGGATACCAACAAAGACGAGCAAGGCACCGACCCCAGCAGCAGCCAAGGTAAACATAAACCTTGAGCCACTTGAACGACATCAGCTGGCAGAACGACTACAATTTTGGATGCCCGGAACAACAATAACAAAATCTCCGAAGGACAATCAACAAAGCATGCGTATATGAAAAATAATGTATTGTTATTGAAAAATGGTGTATATGTACATCAATCAAAACTATTTATATTAAACAAATTAATGAAAGTTCATGCGGAAAAGCAATGAAAGAAAAAATTGTTGGATAAATTTTTTTCTTTTTAAGAAGGGTAAAATGTTATGTTCCAGATTTATCGACAAATTTCATCATCTTGTTGCAACATTATTCCTCTTTCGCTCGGTTGCGAGTAGGTAAGTAGGCCGCTCACGAAGTAGAACGGCGAAGGAAAAAAAATTTGCTGATGTACGAAGTGATGCAATTCGTACTCAATTGTTCTTCAATTCGTAATCAATTGTTCTTTAATTCGTAATAAATTTTGCCAAAGTTGGCTGCTAGCCGCTCAGTCGAAATTAGTCTACTGTTATACCAGAACCACATAATTGGATTACTCGGTAATCGGTATGATATTAAAAAGTTATTATTTTTGGGATCGTTCGCCGATTAGGAGATAGATCTCGAATAATTAGTGTGAACGTGAATTTATGTAAAATGGCAGTATTTATTATAGACAACGGCAACTTTCCGTTGTCTATTCAAAAGTCAATAAAAGAGTATTACAATAAATCGTTGTATCGAGCCCGTACGAGAAACCAACCTCTCTCGTTTGAATCTACTAATAGAATCTGATATTTCGGGCGAGTCCGACCCGTGATCAACCGTCCAGGCTGATGTTAAACTTTTGATCAGTCAAAAGTTTGACAAAGCAGTTATTCACGCATTTGATCGAAATCGAATGTCGCAATGAATTTCACAATAAACATCGCTTGCAAATTCCAGCAAGACGTAGCTCGTGCTCGTAGCGGTCATTGCGCGCAGCTCGTTGCTTACGTTTGCACATTTTTTTTACTTTGGTGAGTGGCCTCACGCGAAGAAGGAACAATGGCTAAATAATATACAACTAATTAATTCGCAGCACAACACTACAAACAGATGCGAACGAGACAGGTTGGTTCCTCGTCGGCAACTCAAGAACTCATCAATTGTATTTTAATTCTATTTCTTGTACTAAATAACGTAACTGCAATAAATAACGGAAAGTTGCCGTTATTTATAATAAACGTCCAATCAACGCTTTTATAGTGAATACATGTGGTTATCGCTCTCACGTGAGATCCATCTCTTTATCGGCGATCGATCCCAAACAATAAATTTTTTAATATTATACCGACGACAGTAATACTCTATTACGCGATACCGGCATAACACATTTTCGGGGATGTAACACCTCTCTGCTGAGATGAAATGTCGGCGTAGAAAAAATGTTATAAAGGTGATATTCAATAAAAGCGTGAAATTATATAAAGAAAGTAGAATGTATTATTCTTAACTTTAAGTTCGGTCATGAATAGCGTATTATGAATTAAATCTAAGAGGGTTATAAATATATCTTGTTTTCTGGAAAGGGTATCTCCAACGTTTTTGACGTAGCTGCTCTTGTAGACTACTTAGCTCCTCAACGAAAAGGACCTGATGGTTTGTACTGTTGGCTGGTGTTCGTCTTGAGTTCTCGAGTTGGAATTTTATTTGCGTTTCTGCTTCAGTATAGAAGGAAATGCCGAACTGAATCCCCGATGGCCCTGAGTAGAAATAAGGACCATATGTATACGGTGTTTAAAGCATAACCATGAATAATTGTATCCACGATAAGTTAGATTGTTCTGATTAGAACTATTATCCTGATGATGCCAGTGCTTCCGGTTCCAAAGAACACGAATCGGCCCCACATGGTGTTCCATTCGGAGTCTGCGAGGTCTTGTAGTCCATTTGTACCCAACATTTTGAAAAATAATAGGCCTTGAAACTGAATTGTTTGAGAGAAACTCCTCGGGCGATCATATCCAAAACAACGGTTTTTCGACAGGAAACATGATATGGTCCCTGAGTTTATTGAGATCCTCTTTCGTATATATTTCGCTTATTGCCAAAGATGCTACATTGGTGTACTTTCGAGTAGATTTGGTCATTGGCTTGATGACTGTTGGTGGCAGTCTCTGTATTGGTCCTGGTTGCATTTTATACCATGAGTCGGCCAAGAGATATTGCGTCGGAAGTAATGTGTCACACGTAATTTCCGCTCCTGTTTGCATTACAATATGCGTTCGTGGTGATAAAAACAAGCTTTGATTCCCTCTAGACATTGGAAGTTGATGATAACAAATTCCAATTCGCCGTACCTTGACGTCGACTGGGATACATTTGATAATGTGACCGACCTCAGGTCCTTAGGTCCTCAGGCAGTAGGCGAATTCATCGGGCGACCGAGTTGCGGTGACCAGAGCATTCTTCAGTACTTGTTGTTCGAGGTTGCATCGTTGAGTCAAAACGTCGAGATACAATTAATTGATTTGATTGTGAATATGTTTTTCGACAAACATGAATTTTGTGTTTACATACGCAAGTATATCTAGATTTTCTACAGCTATTGGTCTGGGCTTTGCGAACGTTTCACCTTTTCCAGTTTCGAATATAAATAATTTCGGATGTTCTATGCGTATTAACGTGTGACCGCACGACAATTTTTCTGATTACTTTATTAATGCAAACCTTGTGTCAAGAGTTGAAAGAGTATAGACAATTTCGGGATAAGTGTGGCCCATATATTTGTTTCTTTTTGATATTCCTTCGTACAGTACATCGTACCTATTTAATTTGCACTTATCGTCTAGTAATAAATTTTAAAAAGTCTGTCCTCTCTATGCAGTTTTGGTCCTTAAATAGGGATGTTTTTCTAGATTTTTGACTAGTTCTGTTTGCGTTTAAATTTAAGGTGGCTTCCCACTCTACTAGAGTGATTTTGACCGTGCTTTACACTACTACATCATCCCAGCTTTCGTACGGATCAGAATAGTGTGACCCGTGGCTGTGGCCGTCGTTTTTACTGACCCTACTATAGTTATACTACGAGTTACCGTTTGGTTTTATACGTTCTATACAATTTTGAGTATTCGTGAGACATGTAGTTGTTGATAGGCATCCCGGGACAAATCTGACAAATATTCTTCCAGCCCATGCGCTACAATCGACAAATGCGAACTCATTCCGCAATAATAAATTATTCGATGTATTTCTACCATACATTGGATAACCTTGTCGTGTGTACATTCATTTAGTTGTAATAATTGAATATAGACAGGATCTGCGATGACTTCTGGTTTGGCTATATCGCACGTCTATCAGTGATATAGTAGTTATACTTAAATTCGACGATCCGAAGTCGTATCCGATAATCGCGGATATTTGTACTACTGCCTATAATAACAAGCTTAGTCTTAACATACCCATAATTATGTTAGCATAGTAACAATTTCTTATCTATTAACCAATTAAAGTATATATGTTGTAACGTGGCAAGATATTCGAGCGCTGCGTCCTCCTCGCACAACGGCTGTCAGCACGATCTCACAGGGCTTTCGGGAACGATCGCCGTACTTTATTTAGTTATTTTTATTTTTATTTTTATATTTCAATTTGAAAACGAATCCCCCAATTAACCAAGTTCGGCTCGTTAGGAGGTGATCATAGTTCATGGGCACGCGTGTCAGCAGGTCCTCGAGACTTTTTCCCAGTGACTGTTGAGCGAGTAGGACGTAGCGCACATTCTTTTGTCCCGTTCTACTTTTGGCATTACGCAAACCACTACCGAGGCGAGAAAAAGAAGCATTGTCTCTCTAGAACCCAAGTCGGAATCTATCATCTTCCTATCCGCCACCCTACTGAAAGAAAGCAAGGAGAGAATCTTTCGACGACTTTTTGGGGTTTTCCGGATTTAGAAAGAACATCGCAGCAGCATCGTCCCGGTGAGATCTCTTTTCTTCCACGGTCTTTTGCCATTATCTTATTTTTATTGACGGATAAGTCTATTCGAACTTGGTCATATATGTGACCTCTGTATGCCGCGCACAGAGTATAAATTTGTATCGGGACCGACTGCGTCTGTTAAAGTGTAATATCGAGATTGTTTGGTGGTTAGAGCCGGGAAGAAGTAATTTCGTTTCTTAGTCGATTTTTTTGTACTTGCTGACTGTTAAATCGCGAGCGAGTTAGTACGTTATCCCGTGGTATGTACGTGTGAGAGGGACTTGAACGTTGTACACAGCGTCGCGGATTTTCCAGAACAATCGACTTTTTATTGATTTATATTCTCTTATTTATTTTCTTTTATTTATTTCATTATACGGGACTACCTGACATTAACTTCGCTAATTTAATTATATTGACGTTTATTGATTTACGTTGTTTTATTGATTTTCATTTGTTTATTTTTCTTATTATATTGGACAGTATTTTATTATTTTTGTAAGCTTATGTAGTGTGCTCGGTCGTCGTCCCGTCTTTTGTATTTGGTCGCGAGGGATTAGCACGGTTCGAAGCGTATCTCGATTTGATAAATCGTTCGTTACTTTTGTTATCTTTTATTTGGATTAGGAATCGTTATTTAGATTTTGACGTCGGTTATTTAATTAGGGTTTTCTTGTTTTATTTTATATAATTGGGGTTGGTTAATCATTATTTCGTTCCCGATTCATTCTCGGTTTTGGCTGCCTGCGATTTCAAATTAAGATATTCCAACAAGTAGATGCTTCGCATACGTGAACTTCCAGCGACCCGTTAATGTATTTATTTTGTGTATATGGGACTAGTCCCGTATAGGCCGTATCGCGAGCTGAATTCCGAGGCGATCTATTATTTTACTTTGTCCGGGCGTGTTTGGCCGTTTCTTGCGAACATTCGAAGTTCATGTTGAGTGTTCCTGAATTGTTAAAGAAACCAGAATCGATTTTATGGGATATTTTACTTATATTTTTTTTTGTTCTTTTTGTTGGAAGATCAGTAGTCGTTTCAATTGAATAAACGATCTGCCGAGTGGCATTTGTAAATCCCGTACCTTCAATTGTTATTTGTGTTACTTATTGGTTTTATTCTTAGACTTTATTTTGTTGTTTTTTTTTGTTGTGTTGTTTATTTCTTGATTTTATTTATGAATATTTATTTATTGTTTTTGTTCATCGATTTTATTGACTGATTGTATTTATCGATCTTATTTTTATTGCCTTGGTTTTGTTTTATTTATCGATTCTATTTTGATTGATTTGATTTGATTGGTTTTATATATTGATTCTATTTTTATTGATTTTATTGTTATTAACTGATTTTATTTAATGACTTCCTGGATTTATAACGATCTTGACAGTTCGAATCACCCACTCTGCCTTGAACAGCTGTAGCCAGCTTGGGCTGAGTCTGGTCAACCACCTCGTTATTTTTCCTTATGTCGCGTAAGCGCCTGGCGCCCAGCTCCAAAGTCCCTTAGAAATGTTTTTCCGCCGATAAAAAAAACACATTTTTTTTAGTTTTTGATGCTCTACAACATACGTGAGTTTCATCAAAATCGGAGGGGGACACCAAACTATCCTTCCTTGTGAGTCGAGCGCATGTGCGGGTCCCGGGCCTATATCGGTATTTATCACAGATGCGGATATTTTTATGCCTCTATTTATTACACATAAAGGAGAGATTCAGTAGTGAACTAGAGATTTGTTTGATAAATTTATACATTGAATGATATTTTTATTTTTATTATTTTTATTATTATTATTATTGTTATCATCAATTAGTTTTTAAATTTTATTATTACTATTATATATTACTATTATTATTGATTTTTTTTCTTTTGTTTTTGTTCATCTCATTTTTTTTTTACAAGGTGTAAGTTCACCTTCGCATTATTGATTTATTATTTTTTTTTGTGTAATTGGTAATTTTGTAGTAATTGGTTTTATCCTTTTTTTTTGTCATTTCAACGAATAATAGATCGGGACAAGTCCCATTAATTGAATGTAATTTTTTTTTTGTTTTTTAAAAAAGAAAAATGTAATTTTTTCCCCTTTGGTTGGCCTAACGATATAATCCCGAAGGGACTCGCCGCTCCTCCAAGACAGACCGTATTGTTTTTTCTTTAATTTATATTCGTTAATTTCTTTCGTTTTGTTTTTTTGTGTGTTTTCCTTAACCCATATCGTTGGATAGTATTTATTCATTAATTTATTTAGCAGCCTCGCATCATACGTTGACTATAGCTCACTCACCAGCCCGTCACGTGGCTTCGATACAGAGCTCTACAGTCAGATCACCTCATCAGGATGATCCACACGAATCAACGAGCCGACTCACCAGCCTGAGGATCTAATCAACAACAGTGCATCAACACACAGGCCAGACGCAATCAATTACATAGTTTTTTGTACAATCACCAGGTATTCTTTTAATCATTGTTAATTAATTCAATGAACGTTGATTTATTATTGTTAAATAGTGAGTGCCTTAAATTTAGCATGCTTGTCATCCGGATTCTTAATATTAATATTCGCAGATGTCACTCGACATACTAAGTGCGAATGCATCGACCCGCTATCCGTCGACAGCGTATTAAAACTCAGTTAATACAGTTACACTGCGCAAAGTACTATATTCATTGATATTTTATCTGTTTTACTCATTCTGACTAGGCGCCCACTCTGCGCACTTGTCAATTTTTCTCGTAGTGCTTTGTCGCACCAGTTATTTTCAATCATTCTCATACATTTTTTGGTCTTTCCAGCTGGACCTAATTTACTCACACTCATTATCATACAATTGTTGTTTTTATTTTTTTGTTACCCGCGAGTTAAAATGGTTTTGTCGAGGACTCTCTGCTATGCGGGAGAGATTATATTTTTCGGGAATGTTGGCGAACCTCAATGAATCAACTACCGGTCTAGTCACGGTATACAAAGATGTCAGCCCTCCTGCACAGAATGATGCCATCCCGTTGACACAGAGGGAGAATGATAACCCGATGATTACGAACCCGTTCCACCATTCGTCCCCAGTCAAAACAGATCATACAAATTCCCGTCACTCGACGCCGGCAATCACCGCATGCGATATATTAAGGAAGTGGAATGTTTCGTTCTCTGGTAGAATCGGGGAAGAAGTGTTTGAATTCCTCGCACGAGTGGAGAATAGTCGAGGCCTCGTAACAATGTCAGATCAGGGCCCAATGAGTTGTATACCCCTGTTTGTGAAGGGGATAGCGTATCATTGGTTTAAATTAGAACGGTCCCGGTGGACCTCATGAAAGAAGTGCAAGGAGGCTTTCCAGCAACGTTTTGAGGACCCTGATTATCAAATGATGCTACGAGTTCAGATCCAAACACGAACGCAGGGAGCGGACGAACGGGTAGCAGATTATTTCACATGCATGTGGAATTTGTTTGTTAGAGCCTGTAACGACAATTTGTACCTCAACGCACCACGTTACGTGTAACTGGTCCGAGCTTTTTTCCTTCCTTTTTGTTTTCTCTTTCGAGTTGGGCGCCAGGCGCTTTCGCGCCGGGAGGAAAAATAACGAGATGGATGACCAGACTCAGCCCAGGCTAGCTAAAGCTGTTCAAGGCAGAGTGGGTGGTTCGGACTGTCAAGTTAATAATATGTCCAAAAAAAAACACAAATAAAATCAATTAATCAAAATCAGTCACTAAAATCAATAAATAAAATCCGTCAGTAAAATAGAGTCCGGAAAACGTGGTGTGAGGAGGACGTAGCATACAAATATTTCGCCCCGTTACAATACTCCCCCCCTTAAACACGGCCGCCCTCGGCCGGAGAAACTCGCCTCCTCCCCGGTCTTTCCCCAAACCAAATTCCGGTCGCACGTCCGATCTTTGCATCCCACGATCTCGCAGGCTCGCCTGGTTCTGGTAGATCGATAAATCCCAACAAACCCCCCAGAGAAAGACCCTCCCACCGTTCCCGCGGGGCGCTCCGTCCACCCGTACCGCTACCGGATCACAAGCTACTTCCCCGGGATCCGGGACTTCCACCTGGAAGCATTAAACTTGGGGACCGGAAACCACATGCACGGGAATTGGGTAGGGTTTTCAACACAATAACATACTCTACTTATAAAGATCCGTTTTCTATTAAATTGACTCATATCATTAGTGCCGTCTTCCCCCTCTCTCCCTGACCGGGACTAGCTTTCACCGCCTCCTCCACGGGTCTCTATCAGCCTGGCCGCCCTCCGAAGCATACATGGGCTCACAAGCCGGGCAAGTCCTCACAGTCATGCCGGACCGCCCACACCCATAGCATCGCAGCTGTAGTGACCTCGCCTCCCAGCAACCCGCCTTTAGGTGGCCTGCCTTCCCGCATCTGCGGCACGTCCTACGCGGGCCCACGTCCACGGGGGACGGACGGGAAGCCACTCGCTCATCGTGCCGTCCGAAGGGAGCAGTGTTTGGCTTCGGGAGGGTTTCCGATTCCCCTCCCGCCTCGTCAACATTACCCCCCTTGCGAGCGGGATGACCGGCGACGGATCCGATCGGCGCCATCTCCACCGCCAGCCACCACCTGACCTTTTTAGCACGACAAGCGCCTTCTCCATTTCCGATCTTGGGAGCGGAGGAGGAGGTGCCCCCGACGCCAGGCTCGGGGCCACCAGGTTCGACCGGACCCGGCACTCCCGATCCCAACGCCAGAGGCTCTCGCCTCCCGTCAGCGCATCTCTTCTCCAGGTAGCCCGTCAGGTGCCTAAGTAACCAAAGGGGGTCCATCTAGAATATCAAACGGGGTACGGGACAGATAAGGTTTCAAGTCGTCAATCGAAACCTTCCGAACTATGCCCCCCTCCCGATCCTCCAGCTCGTACACCTCGGGTGACAGAACTCGACTAATATAATATGGCCCCTAAAATTAGGGAGTCAGTTTGGCTGCCATATCCTGCGAGGCAGAGGACAACACACGCTGTCGGCGCAACACTTCATCCCCAACTTTAAATGTGGCGGGACTACGATGCTTGTTGTACTGGAGAGACTGCCTACGGTAGGCTTCCTTAAGGTCGTGCTAAACGTTATCCCTGAGGGGTTGTAGCTGGTTCATTCGCGTCGACGACCGATGAGGGTCTGTCGCAACAATCTCTTTCTCTCCGGGAATCCTCCTGTAAAATTGGTGGGGTCTTGGTGTTCGACCGAAATTCAGGAACGCAGGACTAGTATCTATCGAAGAGTGGTACGCGGTGTTATTTGCAAAGCGAAACGCTTCTAAGTGCAAGTTCCACTCCCGATGATCGTTCTCCAGGAGGGCGATAATTATAGTCTTCAAAACCCGATTCACCTGCTCCACGGGATTGGCCTGGGGGTGGTATGGCGGAGTAGTGGTGTAGAAAATATCATACTCGGCCACCACCGCCCGTAAGTTAATATTGACGAACTCCGTTCCGTTGTCCGTTAAGAGAACCTCCGAGACCCCCTACCGGGAAAACACCAACTCCTCCAACGCGTCCCTGATCTTCTTTCCGGTAGCTTTCCTCAATGGGCAACACTCCACCCACTTGGTGAATAAGTCCTGGATTACCAGAATATAGGCAAACCCGTACCGACTGGGTGGAAAGGGTCCCATGATGTCTGCTGCCACCACTGTCCAAGGCTCCTTAATAACCCGACGGGCCATCAGACCCATCGGTGGTCCATGTCGGGACTTCGTACGCTGGCAGGTGTCACAACGCTGGACATACCTGGCGACATCTCTGTACAAGTCTAGCCAATAATATAGCTGTACTATTCTCTTAAAGGTCTTGTCGAACCCCAGATGGCCCGCTTGCTGAACAGCATGGTTCTCGTAGAGAATGTCCGCCCTCCTAAATCGTGGGACAACTAGTTTCCAGGCGGTGTCCAGTGAGTCTAGGCGAGACATCCTTCGCTGCAGAAATAATCTCCTATCCCTCAATTTCCAGTCATGATAGCGTACTGGATTTTCCTGTACCTCCTTGACTCGGGTCTCATACCAATGATCTCTTTCTCTGGGAAGCAGTGTGAGCAACACGTCCACAGAAGCTGGAGGTGGCAACCCCACCACGTTAGGCCAGTCATCTTCTTTAGTATCGTGACCAGGAGAAATAGATTCAAACATTCGGGACAGAGCATCGGGCATTTGATTCTGTGAGCCCTTCCGATGTAACACATCGATGTCTGAATTCATCAGCTTCCATGTCCATAGGGCCACGCTTCCCTTTGGTTCCTTCTGGGACAGTAACCACTTCAAACTCGCGTGATCGGTGATTACGGTAAAACGATACCCATTAAGATAAGGTTTACATTTTTCGACTGACCATAGGATCGCTAGACACTCCAGCTCCCGAACATCGTAGTTACGCTCCGCGCTTGTCAAGCGTCGACTCACGTAGTCGATCACCCGTTCCACCCCATCCGATTCTTGCGTGAGATCCGCTCCCAAACCGGTCATGTTTGCATCTGTCTCGAAGGTAAACTTCTTGGTACAATCGGGACGTGCCAACACCGGTGCCTCTGTCAATGCTTTCTTTAGGTTGTCGAAAGCACTCTGTTGTTCCTGGCCCCAGAACGATTTCTGTCGTTTCTTGGTGAGCTTGGTAATAAGCTCAGCTACCTCTGCATACCCCGGAATAAACCGTTGATATCATGAAGTAGCTTCCAGGAATTGTCTGACTTGTTTAACTGTCCTCGGGACTGGGATTTCCAGGATAGCAGAGGTTTTATCCGGATCTACCAACATCCCCTCACGGTTAATCAAGAAGCCTGGGTATTTCAACTCCTTCCGACAGAACTCACACTTCTCAGGGTTGATCAATAATCCTGCCGACATGATTTTCTCAAAAACCCGCTTCAGCCACTCCAGGTGCTCCTCGAAGGTGTCGGTAGCAATGACAATATCGTCCAGATAGGCAAACGCATGAGGTTGCATATCGGGACTCATTACCTGGTCTAATAGACGCTGAAACGTGTCTGGTGCTGTGGTTAATCCGTACGGCATTCTCTGGAACTGAAAGAGCCCCCTATGAGGGACCGTAAATGCCGTGATTTCTCGTGACTCTGGATCTAGCGAAATTTTATGAAAAGCCTGACTCACATCCAGAGTAGAGATATATTTGGCCGACCTGAAACAATCTAATATATATCATGTACGGCATGGGATATGCGTCTTTCTTGGAGACCTCGTTTACCTTACGGAAATCCAGACAAAACCTGAAGGTGCCGTTTGGTTAAGCTGCCATCACGATTGGAGTACTCCATTTGCTGGTGGAGGGCTCTATCACATCAGCCTCCAGCATACGATCGACCTCCTGGTCCATAGCCTCCCTCATGATCGGGGTGAATGGATACCATCATTGTTTGATGGGTCGCGCGTTACCAACGTCGATGTGGTGCACGACCAAACCGGTAACCCCGGGAACTGATTTTAGATTTGGAACCTGTATGGACAGGAACTCCTCCAGTCGGACGGTTTCGGCCTCTGTCAGGTCCGTAATCGGTATCAACGGGTTAACATTCTCTATCACCTGTACCAGCTCGAAGTCGAACTCTGTGGTTTCCCCGTTGAAGAACCACTTGCGCCTCCTTAGATCCACTCTGATCCCTAACAGGAACAGCGAATCGAGGCCCAATAACAACGGGACATGAAGGTCGGGATATACTCGTGCTGTGAGTCTACTCGAACGACCCCTTAATGTTGCGCTGAATTCAACTTTTTCCGTACAGGTAATCTGATGTCCATTTGCAATAGTGATGTGATGTTCCGGTGTTGGCCGTCGGTTATATCCCAACCGGCCATCTTCAACAGTCCCTCGGTACCAACGAAGGAGCTGGTCGTCCCGCAGTCCACGAACGCTGGCAGCGGTCACCCAAAAATTTCGAGGCGGATGACTAAGACGTGCCGAGCTCCGCTGCTGTCTTCCACCGGACTACACAAATATTCCGGCATCGTTAGAGGGGACTTTTCTTGGATCGAGGAGGACGCCTCTCCCCTCAGCGGCGCCATCTATCCCCGTTTCCTGAGCAGTTGTGGGCTGTTCAGGTCGTCTTACCGTCCTTACCACACCGGTAACATCGACGCAACAGCCTTACGCACCGGGCATCCTCTTGAAAAATGGCCTACGATGCCACGGTTGTGGCAAGTGATGGGTCTATCGCGAAGTGCGAAGCTCGATGTTATCGCCGTAGCTTCCCCGAGCACTGAGGCTTCCGGGAGGAACGGATTAGTGCTGGTTGCCGTGAGTGATGGCTGAATGTTGGTGAGGCGGAGTAGAAATAAAATTCCTCGGATTTCCACCTATGAAGGGTTTCGTTAATCCGCGCGACGAGCCTTGGTTTCCTCTCGTCTGCACTGGACTATGCTACATCCTCCCAAACGTGACATGATTCCTTGGCCTTTCTGGTGGATGGGAAGCGAACTCCGGGAGCATCAATCTCTCCGGAGCCGTCGGGGCGTGATACCAGCTGACGGCAAAGTAGCTACGCTCAACCCGGTCCGCTATTTTCTCCAAACCCTTCAGGTCCAATGTATCAGTAAGGGGTATGGCTACCTGGAGTCTGGACAGCAAGTTCCGGAAAGTGATCTTCACCTGCTCTTCAACCGGGAATGGCGGTACCACTCTACCGAATAAATTCCACATACATGTGAAACAATCCGCTACCCGTTCCTGCGCTTCTTGCGTTCGCGTTCGGATTTGCTCACGTAGCGTAAATTGAAAATCGGAATCCCCAAAGCGTTGCTGGAAGGCATCCTTGCATTGCTTCCACGAGGTCCACCAGGAACGTTCCAATTTAAACCAATGGTATGCGATCCCCTTTATAAACAAGGATAGGCAGCTCATTAGATCGTGATCGGAGATAGTGACGAGGCCCCGACTATCCTCCACTCGTGCGAGGAATTCATCTACCTCTTCCCCGTGTCTACCGGAGAGCGAGACATTCCACTTCCGCAATATATCGCACGCGGTGATTGAAGTATAACGGGACTAAAGCCGGTACCACGCTACGTCCTACTCGTTCGTCGGTTATCGGGGAAAAAGCCCCGAGGTTCTGCTGGCACGCGTGCCCGTCAACTCTGATCCCCTCCTAACGAGCCAAACTCGGTTAATTGGGAAATCGGTGTCGCTACATGACTGCGACTAGCGCCACGCCTGGACGACGCATAAAGTAGCAACCGATAATAGAAAAGTGTAGCTTCGTCCGGCAGGTAAACCCCATGAGACAGATGGATGCTTAGTCGTAGCTCAGATGGCCGAATGTAGATAGCAGCGTCGTGTCAGTAGCTGAACGTTGAGCGGGACAGCTATAACATATTCCAACCGAGAGAGATGGAAAAAAGTATGTATCCTCGCTTGCTGGTGGAGAGTTATCAGGTTCCAGAGTCGACGGTCAGTGTGTGCGATGTTCTCTTCCTGTCTCTTTCCCTCCATTCCTCGATCGTTCAAAGTAATACGGAAAAATAAAAAATAAAAATAAAAATTAGATCTAGTCTAGTAATCCTAATATGGCCCTGAGAGATCGTGCGGAAAACGTGGTGCTAGGAGGAGGTAGCATACCAATATTTCGCCCCGTTACAAGCCATACCGCTATTCCCGGTTAAGAAGCAGGTGAAGATTATTTTCCGGAACCTGATGCCTAGACTCCAGGTAGCTATACTCCTTACTGATACCTTGGGCTTGGAGTGTTTGGAGAAAATGGCAATCCGAGTTCAGCGTAGCTACTTTCCCGCCAGCTCGTATCACGCACCTCCGGCTCCGGAGAAATCAATGCTCTTGGAATTCGCTTATTATTCACCAGACAGGCCAAGGAATGAGGTCACTTTTGGGATGTCGGAGCAAAGTCGTGCACCGCTACGCGAGAACCAAGACTCCTCACGGGATTTACCAATCCTTTCATAGGTGGAAATCCAAGAAATTTTATTTCCACCCCGCCTCATCATGCCAACTTTGTGGATCGGCTTAGAGGAGGAACAGCAGGGGCTTCCTGTGGTGGGTATACGCCTGTGCCGGCTCGACCGGGTATCCGGTCGGAAACTGCTCCGCCACCAAGACTCACGGCAGCCAGCACCAACCCGTTCCTGCCGGAAGTCTCAGCGCGTAAGGAACATATGGGGACAGCATCCATGTTTTCCACATTCCGATAGGCAAGTCATCTGCCACAACTGCGGGATCGCAGGCTATTTTTTGAGAGGATGTGCGATGCGTAAAATGGTTCGATGTTACCGATGCGGTAAGGAGGGTGAGACAACCAGAACAGCCCACAACTGCTCGGGAAACGGGGATGGATGTCGCCGATAAGGAGAGAGGCGTCTTCCTCGATTCAGGAAAACTCCCCGCTAACCCTCCCCGAATATTTGTGTAGTCCAGTAGAAGACAACAGCGGAGTTCGGCACGTCTTAGTTATCTGCCTCGAAATTTTTGGTCGACCACTGCCCGCGTTGCTGGACTGCGGGGCGACCAGATTCTTCGTCAGCACCGAGGGACTGTTGAAAATGGCCAGGATGGGATAATCCCGACGGCCAACACCGTAACACCACAGCACTATCGCAAATAGACATCAGATAACCTGTACGGAGGAAGTTGAATTCAGCGCAACGTTACGGGGTCGTTGGAGCAAACTCACGGCAAGAGTCTATCCTGACCTTTCAGTCCCGTTGCTATTGGGCTTCGATTCTCGAAACCACGGAATGCGACTTCGAGCCAGTACAGGAAATAGAGAATGTTAACACGTTGATGCTGATTACGGACCTGACAAAGGCCGAATCCGTCCGATTGAAAAAGTTCCTGTCCGTACAGGTTCCAAAATTGAAATCAGCTCCCGGGGTTACCAGTTTGGTGGTACACCATATCGACGTTGGCAATGCGCAGCCCATCAAACGATGATGTTATCCATTCACTTCAGTCATAAGGGAGGCTGCACATCAGGAGATCGATCGCATGATAGAGGCCGACGTGATCGAGCCCTATACCAGCGATTGGAGCACTCCGATCATGATGGTGGTAAAACCAAACGGCACTTTCAGGTTCTGTCTGGATTTTTGCAAAGCCAACGAGGTCTCCAAGAAAGACGCATACCCAATGCCGTACATGAGTATAATATTGGACTGCTTGAGGTCGGCCAGATACATTTCTACTCTGGATCTGAGCCAGGCCTTTCATCAAATCCCGCTAGATTCAGAATCTCGAGATCACGGCACTAACGATCCCTCGTGAGGGGCTGTTTCAGTTTAAGAGAATGCCGTATGGACTGACTACAGTACCAGCCACGTTTCAGCGTTTATTAGACCGGGTTATTAGCCCCGATATACAACCTCACGCGTTTGCCTATCTGGACGATATTATCATCGCTACTGGCATTTTCGAGGAACACCTGGAGTGGCTGAAACAAGTTTTCGAGAAAATCACGGCGGCAGGTTTGTTGATCAACCCTAAGAAGTGTGAGTTCTGTCGGAAGGAGTTAAAATACCTGGGCTTCTTCATTATCCGTGAGGGGATGTTGGTAGATCCGGATAAAACATCAGCTATCCTTGAGATCACAGTCCCGAGGACGGTTAAACAGGTCAGAAAATTCCGGGGAGCTACTTCGTGGTATAGACGGTTTATTCCTGAGTATGCGAAGGTAGCTGAGCGTATTTCCAAGCTCATCAGAAAGCGGCAGGAATGGTTCTGGGGCCAGTAACAACAGAGAACTTTCGACCATCTAAAGAAAGCGTTGACAGAGAGGGACCAGTGTTGGCAAGTCTCGATTACACTAAGAAATTCACGCTCCAGACTGACGCCAGCCTGACGGGCGTGGGAGCCGTCCTCACGCAGGAACCGGATGGGGTAGAAAAATTTAAACCATATCTGAATGGGTATCGTTTTACTGTAATCACCGGTCACGCGAGTTTGAAATGGTTACTGTCCCAGAAGGAACCAAAGGGAAGAGTAGCTCGATGAACATGGAAGCTGATGAATTCAGCCTTCGATGTGTTACATCAGAAGGGCTCACAAAATCAACTGCCTGATGCTCTGTCTCGAATGTTTGAATCTACTCCTCCTGGGAACGATACTAAAGAGGATGACTGGCCTAACGTGGTGGGTTTGCCACCTCAAGCTTCTGCGAACGTGTTGCTTACACTGCCTCGCAGAGGAAGAGATCCTTGGTGTGACACGGGTCAAGGATGTACGGAAGAATCCAGCACGCTATACCGACTAGAAATTCAGGGATGGGAAGATATTCTTGTGACGAAGGATGTCCTGCCTGGATTTGCCGGACGCCGTCTGGAAACTTGTTGTCCCGCGACATCAGAGAGCGGCCATTTTCTATGCGAACCATCATGTTCCGCAGGCGACCCATCTGGGGATCGACAAGCCCTTTAAGAGAATAATAAATTTAGATTATTGGCCAGGCTCGTACCGAGACGTCGCCAGATATGTTCAGCGCTCTAACACCTGCCAGCGTACCAAATCACGACAGGGACCACCGATGGACCTGATGGGCCGTCGGGTTATTGGACCGCGGTGGCAGCGGACATTATGGGACCTTTTCCACCCAGTCGGTCCGGATTTGCCTATATTTCGGTAATCCAGGACCTATTTACCAAGTGGGTGAAGTGTTGACCATTGAGGAGGGCTACTGAAGAAAAGATCAGGGAAGCGTTGGAGGAATTGGGGTTTTCCCGGTGGGGGCTTCCAGAGGTTCTCCTAGCGGACAACGGGATGGAGTTCGTTAACGTTAATCTACGGCAGGTGATGGCCGAGTATGGTATTTTTCATACCACTACTCCACCATATCATCCCCAGGCCAACCCCGTTGAGCGAGTGAACCGGGTTCTTAAGACCATGATCGTGGCCTTCCTAGAGAACGATTATAGGGAGTGGAATTTGCATTTGTCAGAATTTCGCTTCGCATATAACACCACGTTCCACTCCTCGATAGATATTAGCCGTGCGTTCTTGAATTTTGGGCGAACACTACGCCCTCACCAATTCTACAGGAGAATTTCCGGGGAAAAAGATATAGTCGCGACAGACCCTCATCGGTGGTCGGCGCGAATAAACCATTTACAACCCTTCAGGGACAACGTTCCGCACGACGTTCAGGAGGCTGACCGTAGGCAGTCCCTCCAGTATAACAGGCATCGTAGTCCCATCACTTTCAAAGTAGGGGATGAAGTGTTGCGTCGACAGCAGGTGCTGGCTTCCGCTTCACAGAATGCGGCAGCCAAACTGACTCCCAAATTTCAGGAGCCATATTGTATTAGCCGAGTTTGGTCGCCAGGAGTCTATGAGCTGAAAGATCGTGCGGGGGATATAGTTCGGGATCGGAGACCCTCCCGAATCCAAGCCCCGCTCCCCTTGTGGGTTGCGATGAGAGAAAGGTGCCCCGCCCTCGTCCCCTCAACGTGGGCCCACGAAGGACGTGCCGCAGATGCGGTAAGGAGGGACATTTGATGGCGGAATACCAAAAGGCGCGAACGGCGGAGCTACGTTGCTACGTATGTGGACGGTTTGGAGTGATCGTAAAAACGTGCCCGGCCTGTGGCCTAATGTACGCCTCCTCCGTGGGTCAAATGGGTCGAGACCCACGTAGGAAACGCTAGGTGAGATCCCGGGGGATGAGAGGAAGGAGGAAGCTGACAAGAAAAGACGTAGAGAGCGGAGTTTCTGTTGTTAAGGCACGACAAATAAAAGGTGGACGGGTGCTCCAAACATATTATTTTAGAGTTTGTTATTGAGCATGGACCTTCCGGGTTCCCTTGCATGTTTTTCCCGATTCCCGGGTTATAGGTTTCAGGTGAACGAGGGTGGGACCAGTTGGGGCGGATGTTTGGTCTTGTTTTGTGACATAGCCAGGGGACGAATAATCAGAGAGGCCGGAGGGACGACGCAAAATACATCGATTTAAAGTACCATCGGCCGTTCTACAGGCCCGTGCAAGCCTGTGAGATCGTGGGACGCAGGAGTTGGACGTGCGACCATCTTTCCGTTTGAGAAGGACCGGGGGGAGAGCGAGTTTTTCGGCTGCCAGGACGATATCTCAGGGCTTTAGGGAACGATCGCCGCACTTTATTTAATTATTTTTATTTTTTTTGTATCTTTATATTTCAATTTGTACGACCGGGTGGACTGAGAAAAAGGGAGAGGATGAGCGCACCACATCCATCGACTGATGGCTTCGGGATCCGACATTTTACACAGACAGACTGTAGAAAAATCAGCTGATGCACGGCGATCGATATTCGCCGTGCGTTGACCTGCTGCTGCTGGGTAGCGTGCTGCGCTCGGCTACAGCGGCCTCGCAGAGTCGAGGCCGTGCCTCGCAGGCATACGGCTTGAAGCGAGAGGACTTCTCTCTCTCGCTTGACTTCAGCGTCGCACAACGACGCTTTTGGAAAGCTGAGCCATATTGAAACATTTGACACTTCTGTGAAAACCCGCTCAAACAGCGCATCCTCTGCTCTTAACTCGGACAATTTTCACCAATCTCACCGGATCCACTTAGCATTCTTGTGCACACCTGGACTCAAATCAACGGTAAGAGCTCATCGTTACGATTTAACATAATTTAATGACGGTGAGGAGGGTAAACCTCAGCGGTACATCAACATAAAGGTCTCACACTGTGGCGTGCCCTGCAGCATGGGCTGTACCACGTTCTCACGTCACCCATTGCCCACTCAATTCATATAATTGCGTGTGTGCTTATTAATTCAACACACAATTAATATAATTGTGTGTTTCTCATAAATTAATTATTCAAAATTCTCTCAAAATTCATTTGTATTTATTTTTATATCTATTATTTTGCATTTTCTCTGATATTTTGTAATATTTCAAGTCGATGGTAGAATAAAATCATTTTCTCTACCAACATCTGTCAGTCTGGTTATTTTATCCCCTGCCATGAGTGAAAACTCATTATTTTCAATACCTTCTAGATTTGTTCTACTAACACCAAGGAAGGAATTCTCAACACAGACATTTCTCTGTTGGGATATACCGCCGTTCCGGTCGACGTTCATGTGCAAACGATACGCTGCTATCTATCTTCAGCTATCATCTACCAGCAGCAACCAAGCTATCGTATGGGGTTCATCTGCCGGACTGAGACACTCATCGTTATTATCTGTTGCTAATTTATGCATTGTCGGGTGAGGCGCTAGTCGCGGTTATCAAGCGACACCGATTCCCCTAATTAACCGAGTTCGGCTTGTTAGGAGGGGATCATAGTTTTCGGGCACGCGTGCCGGCAGGTCCTCGAAGCTTTTCCCGATGACTGTCGAGCGAGTAGGACGTAGCCCACATTCTTTTGTCAAGTCGGAATCTATCATCTTCCTATCCGCCACCGTACTAAAAGAAAGCAAGGAGAGAATCTTTCGACATCTTTTTGAGGTTTTTGTATTTGCTGACTGTTAAATCGTGCGCGAGTTAGCACGTTATCCCGTGGTATGTACGTGTCAGAGGGACTTGAACATTGTAGACCGCGTCGCGGATTTTCCAGAACAATCGACTTTTTGTTGGTTTATATTGTCTTATTTAAAAAAAAAAAAATTTTTTATTATACGGGACTACCTGTCATTAACTTCGCTCATTTAATTATATTGACGTTTATTGTTTTACGTTGTTTAATTGATTTTGTTTTGTTTATTTTTCTTATTATATTGGACAGTATTTTATGGTTTTTGTAAGCTTATGCAGTGCTTGCTTGGCCGTCGTTCCGTCTTTTGTATTTGGTCGCGAGGGATTAGCACGGTTCGAAGCGTATCTCGTTTTGATAAATCGTTCGTTATTTTTATCTTTTATTTAAATAATTTAGGAATCGTTATCATTATTTTCACGTCGGTTATTTAATTAAGGTCTTCTTATTTTATTTTATACAATTGGGGTTGGTTAATCATTATTTCGTTTCCGATTCATTCTCGGTTTTGCCTGCCTGCGATTTCAAGTTATGATATTCGCACAAGTAGATGCTTCGCGTACGTGACCTTCCGGCGTCCCGTTAATGTATTTATTTTGTGTATATGGGACTAGTCCGGTATAAGCCGTATCGCAAGCTGAATTCCGAGGCGGTCTATTATTTTACTTTGTCCGGGCGTGTTTGGCCGTTTCTTGCGAACATTCGAAGTTCATGTTGAGTGTTGTTGTCGATAGCGGATGAGAGTGAGAGAGACGATGCGAGTGTCGGGATAACTTGTACTGCCGGAATAATTAAATTCCTCAATTGTTAAAGAAATCAGAATCGATTTCATG
Source organism: Cylloceria caligata (assembly GCA_963942595.1). Lineage (NCBI taxonomy): Eukaryota > Metazoa > Arthropoda > Insecta > Hymenoptera > Ichneumonidae > Cylloceria > Cylloceria caligata. The sequence goes on along the minus strand of OZ012707.1, from coordinate 40,812,190 downwards.
GGATATTTTACTTATATTTTTCTTTGTTCTTTTTGTTGGAAGATCAGTAGTCGTTGAAATTAAACAAACGATCTGCCGAGTGGGATCTGTAAATCTCGTACCTTTAATTGTTGTTTGTGTTATTTATTGACTTTGTTACTTGACTTTAGTTAGTAATTATTATTTCTTAACGTTATTTTATTGTTTCCTGTTCTGTTTTATTGAATGATTTATTTGTGGATTTTATTAGGTGTACAAGTAAGCTTCCGCCGTTTGACAAAAGCTGGCGCCACCAGTAAGTTATTGTTAACTTGTATAGTATAGTATAGTATAATATATTCTTTTGTGTGCGAAACTGTCAAGCTAATCGACGACGTGCTTGACTGGGCTGCATCTACTCGGCGGTAAAGTAGGCCTGTGAGCCGTGTCATATGATTCGAGTCGTCATAGTCTCGTGAGTGTAGTGTGTGTATAAATGAGTTGTGTGCGTAAGTGATGCGAAACCTGAACAGAGGGTCTATGCCCTGGTTATATAAGTGCAGTGTCTGGTATTCATCTCTCGTTGTCGCGTGATCCTGAAGAAGATGCGCTAGTGATTCAGCACTCTGGTAGATAGCTCGTCCCACGATTCTGGCATTCTTATGTTTACCGTGTACAAAAATAATTAATTAATTGTTTATTGATTAAAATTCAGGTTTAGTTTAAAATTTAGGGAGCTCTGCTGGGGTTGTTGATATCGCTGCTTCAATATCGAAGAAGATCAAGTATCGACCGCAGACGTGACACGACAATAATTCGATTCGTCCGGACGAACCGATCGCACTCTCAAATGTAATCGGTGATGAGATGAAAGTATTCTCATTGCGTGATTGGCTAAAGGTCCAAAACGAAATCACGAATCCTTCCGATAATGTTACAACAAAAATTCCAATCCATTTGCTTGCGGCACCTTGTAGGAATAATGCAAGTAATGCAGTTACACCTACCGATATTTAGCGTAGCTCTTTAGTTTAGAAGAGGTGACTTCCTGGCTTTCTTCTTTCGTAATACGTTATTCGATAACGAGCGAGTTCGAATGTTCCCTAAAAACTAGTTATTTTAATAGGTGACTGTCTCGTGTCACGTCCAGCCAATAAGAGACGATTAGTCGCGGCGTTTACCGAACTCCCGAAAATCAAGAAAAAGGAAAACGCGGAGAGAAAGGATACACTTCTCACTCACTAGATCGCAGGATCACCTACTACGCATGTCGCTACTCGAGACAGCGCGACGTTACTCGTTCTTTTTCTTTCTCGCACGCCTGATAATTACGATGTTATCTTTCAGGCCTGCGTAGCTTGCGTGACTGTAGAGGTGGTGGATGTTGAGGTATTGTCTCTTCGTGCGATCCGTGGTCACTCTCCTCTTCTAGCAGTCTCTCCCTGAAAGAATGCGGGGTTGCAGGTGAAGGAAACTTCCCCGCTGGTCGCGACTGTACATGGATACTAACATAACGGTGTTGGTGAGAGGCTCGCCGTTGTTTGCATCTTGTTCTCTTCCTTGCTCGCGTAAGTATAAATTAAATATTGCGAATTAATTTCGTGTATGATAAGCTCGATTGGTCCGATTATTTCGCTCTGGGATGTCGCAGTTTTTTCTATTTAAAGCCTTATGGGCCTCAAGGTCGTGTCCTGACCTACTGGCTAGTCACGGTGACTACGCGTACAGCGTTTAAGGCGAAAGTATTATTTTTTCAGTGTGGCATGGGAAACGCCACGTTACAATGCATTAACTTATAGCCTATTGTCATTAATGAGCAGGATGTACTTAACCATGCGGACTTTGGATGCTTTCAGCTTGTTCCACAACTTTTATAAATATTGGAGACTCTTCACATAAATGTACTTTTCTCAACGTTTATTACATATTAGATTTTTGTGGGATGCAAATGAGCCTGAGCTAATACAGACGGTTAAAAATATTTGCACGTACTTGCATGGCGTGGTATCTAACTAGTTTCAGATCTGATCGGCAAGCTGGATGTAACAAATTTATAGAGGTTGTCTAAATTAAATACTGTTGGAAGTCGAATGAGAATTCAACTTTTTAGAGTTCGTTAGCAGGAAAAGTTCGCGATGCGGGGTTGGCTTAATAGTGTATTTGTCATATATTTAATGTTTACAAATATACAAGAAAAAATGTCAAGCAACTTTTAATTTTCTTCTTGTTTTCACTTCCACCCACTGGTCATCAATAGTATCCATTTGTTTGCCATAATTATTTTTTGTGCTAGAGCCTGATTCATTATTTATAGTAGACAGCTCCTTGTTTCTTTCTGTGATCGACTCTGCTGTCAAGAACCATTGCTGAAGTGGTGGAATCTTTGCAAATTCCTCTGTCGCTGCTATTTTGTTGCCTTCGACGCAATATCGATGAAAACGTAGTAATTCATTAGCTACTTGTATCGAACTGTTGTCTTCCAACTCTGTATTAAAATTCGAATCCATATACTCTTCCAGTTCTGCTGCTATGTCGCTACTGTCTAGTTTTTCTGTAAACATAAGAAAATGCAGTTATTAGTGAATGTGTAATTTGAATTTACGAGAAGTTTTCTCGCTCAGGCATGGTGCGGCCTTAGATCGAACGACATGACATAATAATATCTCTACACCTAACATCTTCACTCCATAACAGGTCGACACCGAATCGACACATAACACCTCTACACCAAACAGCTTGAATCAGTAACAGCTGTACATCTAACATCGTGAAATAAAGCATCCCTACACCTAATATGTCGACGCATAACATCAATATACCAAACAGCTATGCACGAACTAATATAGTCGAAACCCTCCAAGCTTGTAGCTAATACCGTAAGGTGGCGGTAAGTGTTTCCAAATGATGGAGTAGGTCGGACGTCCGGGGGTTCTCATTGCTCATAACACCTCTCGCTAACAAACTAGACAGGGCAGCCAATCAGTGAACGAGGAGCTAGCTAGGCATATCCCCACGCTATGGACCAGCTGTTTCAGCGATGGGAGCCCACTTTTGTCCCTCGTTCAAGAGTGATAGTGCTGTTAATACCAATTCATAGTTCGGTCAATTATTGTGTAATAACCTTAACAGTTTTAAAAAAAGAACGTACGAGTGCCTTCAACGTGGTACTAACGAATTCTTGGAAAAGACAAGATATGAGACCCTCGTCGTGGTCGAGTGCTATTTCGGGCGTAATATCGCGTTTGCATGCATTCGTCGCAAAATATCCTCTTACGCCGACTCAGGATACGTACATACCGGCATAACAAATACGTAAGTTATCCCGTGATACTCTCCAACTAGGCAACAGACGCAAACAGATGGCAAACAACGATCGAGAAAATCAGCATCAAGACGTTCGCGACCCACGATACCGTGATGGAAGTGCTTTTTGATAGAGAAACCGAAAAAAGCCTGCGTTAAGTGGGAAGGAAGGCGGAAGTGACCGAATGTCTACAAAGATCGGCTGGAAATTTGCCTATCAACTTAGGGCTTCTCGAGGAGTCTCAGAAAACTAGACTTTTCTGAACGGTTCCAATTTATTCAAATCTGTAGTATGAAGTAATAGGCCGTTACATTTGCGATTTCAATTGTTTCCGATTATTTGACCAACGTTTATTTCATCTGACTGTTGAATTGTCTATTCTTATTATAGACACAAATTCGACGTATTTTATTTTACTTGATTATGAGATTCTCATTTTGTACCGGGCAGATCACATAGTGAGTGCGTTTGTGTGAGCCTTTGATATGGTTATCGAGCGTAGCAATGCATTTTGTCAGTAAAAGGTATTTGTTCTAAACCGTAAGATACATTGTGTAAAACATTTAGGGTTATTGAGTCGACGGGAACAAATAGCGTTATTATCTGTCGCTTCTCGACAGTGTTTTTGAGATTGGTGTAAATAAATAAATCATTTTGTTCTGGCTTCTCAATTGACGTATTCAAATTTAATTCGCGAAACTCATCGCGTTCCGCAGTTAATATAATTTCTGTACCTTCACTCATTGCAGCAATCATCAAGTGTGAATTCACGCCTCACACTTAACTCTGTAGAAATCATTACATAAATCTTGTTAGTAAAAGTCTAAACTGTGTAATATAAGTGAATAAAATTGAGTTCGTGATTGTGCAAACACACGCTGTATATCAGCCATATTAATTTTCTACACGTTCTCACTATCCTAGAAAACTGCAGTCTACAGAGTCATTATAACGTGAATTGTGTTCAAATATTTGCGTGAAACTCAAACGGACCGTGTAAATTTTAACCTATGTATAGCGTCTATAGGGTGCGCCATCTTTTATGTCGGTATGTAACCATTAAATAACTTAAAAAAAAACAACCGATTTCCATACATGAGATATTTTTATTTAATTTGGTCCTTCATAATTTATCTGGACTAGTTTTTAAATACAACATCAATCAAGTGGCCGCCTTTATTGGCCAAAGCAAAATGTGCCCTTTTTGTTGAGTTTTCCATCACTTTTTCGAGCATCTCGGGCGGTATAGCGATGATTTCGGCACGAATGTTTGCCTTGAGCTCGTCAATGGTCTGCGGCTTGTTGGCGTACACTTTGCTTATCAAATGACCCCACAAAAAGAAGTCCGGAGGGGTCAAATCTGGAAATCTGGGTGGCCAGTCAATGTCGCCATTTTTTGACATCACACGTCCAGGGAATTTTCGTTGCAAAAACTGCATTGTTTGATTTGCCGTGTGGCATAGCGCACCGTGTTGTTGAAACCAGTAACCGCCCAGACCTTTTTCACACATTTGTGGGCAGACATATTGAGCCAACGTCCACCGATATCGATTCCCATCGACTGTTTCGTCTTCTCTGAAAAAAAATGGCCCAATGATGGTTTTGGCGCAAACGCCGGCCCAAAACAGTACCTTTTTGGTATTGCAATGGTGTTTCATGGATCTCGCGTGGATTCTCCGTTCCCCAAATGCGGCAATTTTGCTTGTTAACGACGTCAGAGAGTGTGAAATAGGCCTCGTCGGTCATCAAAATTTGCTTCCAAAAATCAGGTTCAGTGTCAACCATTCGAGCGACTGTTCGGCTGTATTCCAAGCGACGTGGATGGTCTGTCGGCAATATTCTTTGAGTCAATTGCACTTTATACGGAAATAAATGCAAATCATCCTTCAAATGCGCCGCAAAGTGGTTCCACTGACGCCAAAATGCTGAGCCACGTGACGATACGACACATGTGGGTTCTTGGCAACACTCTCTCTTACCGCTTCAACCAGTTCATTGGAACGTCTTGGGCATTGACGAACGGCACGTGGACGATCTCCCACTGTCCCGTGCTCAGCAAAATTCGACACTAAACGACAAATAGTGTTGTATATGCACGTTGAGTTAACACAACTGGTGATTCATGGTTAAAATTGTGCTGAATTGACGTTTCAAAAACATGTCTTCTCAAGCCAATCGGTTGATAAATGTCAAAGTTATTCAATGTTTACCGACTGTAACGTGGCAGAATATTCGAGCTACGTCCTCCTCGCTCGACGACTACCAGCACGATATCTCAGGGTTGTAAGGGGGAATTTTCTAATTTATCTATTCTTTATCTTTATTTTTTTTGTTGTATTTTTTTATATATATGCATAATGCGATTGATATGACCGGAGGGACGATGGGAGAGTACCAAGAGGAGGAGAGCTTCGGGATTCTGCCCTTTTATCTGGACCGACATTTCACACCTTTCCCGGTCGGGATCTATCATTATCCCGCCCGACGTACTGAAGGATACGGGGCTTTCTATTCTCGTCCAACTGAGGCGCTAGTCGCGGTCATCGTGCGACACAGGTTCCCCCAATTAACCGAGTTTAGCGGGTTAAGTGGGGGCCATAGTTCACGGGCACGCGGGCCGAACGGACCTCGGGGCTTTTTCCCGGTGATCATCGAGCAAGGAGGACGTATCATTGTCCCGCTCTTCTGTACACATAATTATCGCCGGATCAAACACTTTGTCGAGTTGAGGATTCAAACGAGAAGCCGCACCCGATAGCTAATTGAGAAAGGACTCAAATTAATACAATCATCTTCGTACCGGATTTCAAGGATTGTCGCAGCCTCAGCGTCCCGGTGAGCTCTCTTCTCTTCCACGGTCTTTCGCTATTGTTTTATTATTATATCATTCGATTTATTGGACATTAGTTTTCGAGCTCGGTCACACCTGCGGCTCTAGTACACCGCGTGCAGAGCAGTAATTTGTATCGGGAACCGCGGCGTTTATCGAGTGTACTCACGAGATCGTGTAACCGGTAGATACCGGGGAAAAGTCACCGTATTAATTAATTGATTTTGTTAACGGTTAAACCGTGCGCGCGTTAGGCCGTTATCCCGGAGTGGTTTGAATTGGTTAATTGGTTATGTGGGATATGAACGGAATAGACCGCGTCGCGGATTTTACCTGGTAATGGACTTAAATTCATGTAATTTAATTTATTTCTTGTCGACTTATTTTATTGCTTGGGACTGCGTGGCGTTAACGCCTTGGTTTTAATTAGACTGGCGTACCGTGATTCAGCATACTTTATTTGTTCCATTTATTTGTTCTTTTTTTATTCCAGCAAACAGTACTTTATTATCTTTTTTTGTTTTGCGTTCAGAAGTAGTGCGAGTTCGGCCGTCGTCCCGTCTGTTGTATTTGGTCATGAGGGACTAGTACGGTCGAGAGCGTATCTTACTTTGTTAAACTGTTCGTTGCTTTTATTAGTTCGATTGTTATTGTTAATATTGGTTATTATTGTCTTTATTACTATTCCGGACGTCAGTCAGTTAATTGCGGGTTTTCCTAATTTCATGTTATATATAATTTGGAGATTGTGTTAATCATTCTTCGTGCTCGACTTATTAGCCGTTGCTTGCCGGTGATTTTCGAGCTAGGAGGTTCGAATTAATCGAAGCTCGCGTACGTGACGTCCCGACGTCCCGTTGTTATGATTTCTGTGGATGTATGTGGGATTAGCTCGGGATAGGCCGTACCGCGGACTGTGAACAGAGAGAACCTAGCTATGAGATTTGTCGATGAATATTGTTCGACGCGAAAATTGGAAGCGAGCGAGATAGGCTATACAGCGTCTAGGGGTTATGCGAGTGAGAGCGGGCGCCGGGATAAAACATACTGCCGAAATAATTAAGGTTATTAAGGTTATAGATCGTTAAAAACCAAACTGATTTTACGGGATATTTTATTTATACTTTTCTTTGTTTTATTTTTTTTGTTATTCTTGTTGAAATATTAATAACTGCTTCGACCAAATAAAGGAGCTGCCCGAGTTGGCTGTTGTAAATCCCGTACCTGCCTGTAGTCTGAGTTATTTATTGGTTTTATTTCTTTACTTTATTTAGTTGTTATTGATATTATTTTCATTGATTTTATTTAGGAATTCTGCTTCAGTTATATTATTTATTGGTTTCATTTGCTGACTCCATGGATTGTTCTCGTTTGGTCGTAGTAATTGACAATATTTTATTATTCGACTTGGTTCGTGGATTTTAAGGAATTATTTTACTTGATTGATTTTATCCGTATTTTATTTTATTTTTTTTGACTAATAAGTAGCTTGACAGCCCGAACCCACTCTGCCTTGAACAGCTGTACTGGCCTGGGTCGAGACTGGTCATCCAACTCGGTATTTTTTCCTTCCGGCGCGAAAGCGCCTGGCGCCCATCTCGAAAGAGAAAATAAAAAGAAAGGAAAAAATAACTTGGACCAGTCATAGGTAACGTGGTGCGTTGAGGCACAAATTTACGTTACACGACATAAAAGATGGCGCATCCTGTATACCAGGTGTATGCATAAGTTTTTTCCGGTTTAACTAAGAGATGGCGCCAGCGAAAAGTACGCAGCGTATTAATTTGACACATCCGTCATTTTGTTCGTCTGACATTAACCTACAAACACACACAAGTTGAGTCCGCCAAAAACTAGCGTCTGTTTTATCGTTCGGTGATCATGTCGAATTTTGTGCCTGAAAAAGAACATTTGCGGCACGCATTGCTTTTCTTATTTAATCAAAAGAAAAAGGCTGCTGAAAGTCAACGTTTGCTGGTAGAAACATATGGTGAACACGCTCCATCGATTAGAACATGTGAGACATGGTTTCGACAATTTAAAAGTGGTGATTTCAATGTGAAAGACAGTGAGCGCTCTGGTAGACCACTAACATGCGAAGACAAGCAATTGCAGGAGTTATTGGATGATGACCCAACTCAAACTCAACGGCAATTAGCAGAAGCATTACATGTGTCACAAGAAACAATCAGCAGACGTTTACGAGTAATGGGGAAGATCAATAAACTCGGTAAATGGGTCCCAAACGATTTGAATGAACGTCAAATAGAAAATCGCAAAGTCACTTGTGAAGTGCTGCTTCAACGCCACGAAAGGAAATCATTTTTGCATCGAATTGTGACGGGTGACGAAAAATGGATTTATTTTGAAAACCCGAAGCGGAAAAAATTGTGGCTTTCACCTGGCGAAGCCGGTCCTTCAACACCAAGGCCAAATCGCTTCGGCAAGAAGACCATGCTCTGTGTCTGGTGGGACCAGAGCGGTATTGTGTATTATGAACTCTTGAAGCCCGGCGAAACCGTTAATACACAACGCTATCGCCAACAAATTATCAATTTAAACCACGCATTAATCGAAAGACGACCGGAATGGGCCAGAAGACATGTCAAAGTGATTTTGTTACACGACAATGCGCCGTCTCACACAGCAAAAGTAGTGAAAGACACCTTGAAATCGCTTGGATGGGACATCCTTCCACACCCGCCGTATTCGCCAGACCTGGTGCCATCTGACTATCACCTCTTCGCATCAATGGGGCACGCGCTCCCAGAGCAGCACTTCAGCAATTTCGAGGAAGTTGGAAAATGGCTCGACGAATGGTTTGCCGCAAAAGACAAGCAGTTTTTCTGGCATGGTATTCATAAGTTACCTGAAAGATGGGCGAAATGTGTAGAAGCCGACGGCAAATATTTTGAATAAAACAAAAATTAATTTCCCTTGAAAATTACGTGTTTTTTTTTTTACCAAAAAACCGGAAAAACTTATGCATACACTTGGTATATAATGACAAAATACGTCACCCGTATCAAGTGGGCTGAAAAGTTCGTAGGCTGACACAGAAATGGCGCTACTAGTATTAAATCTATATGATTTTTAGTTAGCCCTAACCTTCAAAAGACACGTGCATAAATTTAACAGCTGTCACACTATTAGTTTGTGAGATATAGCATTTTGAGTGAAGCAACTTTTGTTAGTTTGAAAAAATGGATAAAAAGGAATTTCGTGTGTTAATAAAGCATTGCTTTTTGGCGAAGAAAAATACTGTTGAAGCCAAGGCTTGGCTTGATAAACATTATTTGCACCAGGAAAATCAACCGTTGAGAAGTGGTTTGCTAAATTTGAACGAAGCGAAATGAGCACCGAGGACGATGCACGCAGTGGACGCCCCAAAGAGACTGTTACCGATGAAAACACCAAAAAAGTCCACAAAATAATTTTGGATAACCGTAAAGTGAAGTTATTCGAGATAGCTGAGATCCTAAAGATATCAAAGGAACGTATTGGACATATCGTGAAAGAATATTTGGGTATGCGAAAGCTCTGTTTAAAGTGGGTGCCGTGCGAGCTCACAATCAACCAAAAACAACAACGAATTGATGATTCTGAGCAGTGTTTGGAGCTGTTCTATCGTAATAAACCCGAATTTTTGCGTCGATATGTGACAATGGATGAAACATGGCTCCATCATTTCACACCGGAGTCCAATCGACAGTCAGCCGAGTGGACTGCATGTGATGAACCGACTCCAAAGCGTGGAAAGACGCAACAGTCGGCTGGCAAGGTTATGGCATCAGTATTTTGGGATGCGCATGGAATAATATTCATCGACTATCTTAAAAAGGGAAAAACCATCAACAGCGACTATTACGTAACGTTATTGGAGCGTTTAAAGGACGAAAACGCGGAAAAACGGCCCCATTTGAAGAAGAAAGTGCTGTTTCATAAAGACAATGCACCGTGTCACAAATCAATGAAAACGATGGCAAAATTGCATGAATTTGGCTTTGAATTGCTTCCGCATCCACCGTATTCTTCAGATCTGGCCCCCAGCGACTTTTTCCTGTTCTCAGACCTCAAGAGAATGCTCACTGGAAAGAAATTTAGCGCCGATGAAGAGGTAATCGCCGAAACTGAAGCCTATTTTGAGGCTAAAGACAAATCGTACTATAAAAATGGTATCGAAAAATTGTATGACCGCTATAATCGTTGTATCGCCCTCGAAGGCAACTATATTGAATAATAAAATCAAATTTTATCAAAAAAAAAATTTTTTCTACGTTAGCCTACGAACTTTTCAGCCCACGTGTTATGTCAAGTCCCTCGTTGGGTGGCTCGAGGACCACCACTATTTGGGAATGCACGAGCATTCTGTTGCTTGTTGCTGGACTGCGCACCGCAGATTAGCGTAGGCAACCGCTTGCTGTTGCTTACATAGCAGCAGCACCTCGCGGTAGTAAAAATCACTGGGTCAGCGTGCCAAGCAACAGGTCGCTACGCACACGCGCATTTCGATAACGTCGTTGACACAACGGCTGCTTCGAAAAGGACAGACGTCTTGCAAACATCTCTTGCGCTGCCCAGATGGCATCTCATGAACCGCGCGTGTATTTCTGAGTTTGTGCATCATAAAGTTCTCATCATTCTACTGAACCGATCTACTGTGTTATATCAACGTCATCTCGATTAAACATCACTGCGGTTTCCAAAAATGGGCTCATTATTTTGCATTATTGTTGAGCTTGTAATTTTACATTTTTCTTTACGACTACTATATGTTCGTTATTATTCCCTCTTTAATTTTGCATTGGTATTCGAGTTTTACTTTTGTATTATTAGGAACCCTGAGCCTGGTATACGTTCCTGTTACTTGAGCTATATTTCGGTATTACTATTCGCGCGATACTTTACCGTTATTATTCACGCGTTATTTGGCGTTTTAAGTTAACCTCTATTTTGGGAATTGTAACTCAAGGCTTTTATTGATTTTCTTTATTGTTATTACTTTGAGTTTGGTACTAGCAGATTGATTATAGTTATCGAATTTAAGTTTATATCTGTTTTCAATTCTTTTACTTTACATTTAAACATACAAGTATTATTCTTTAACCAAATCTCGACATCCCTGTCTAACATTCCTTTGTCGACCCGAACCCCCTCCTTAATTATTGGAAACGGTCACTATATATATAATATAATTATATATAATAATGATAAGAATGTGCGCCAAGTCAGATAGCGAAGCAGGTAGGCAGCGGTGCTGCAGCGCTCGAGCGCTCGAGCGGTTAAACTTGTTTCATACAACATCACGCAATGACCCATCCCGCACCCTGAGTTGTGTTTTACTAAAATGTTCATCCTGCTGACTGTACATAGACGCTATAGCGTTGCAAATGTTTGAATTGTAGTATTTGTGCGGTGGAGAATGTACTGCACGACACGTATTTATTTGGCGTTATAGCGTGAGTTTAATGGGTTGCCGGTGCGAGGACGCCGAAAAGCGCATTTATATGAATATTTGCATGGTAGTGGTGTTCAGCCAGTAGGCCTTCGAAAATCAAAGGATTGCTGAGAGCGATACACATTACATGCGCGAGGCCATGAACATTGCTGCCACGAGTTCTGCGACCAAGCCGCACGATTGACCACTATTACCTCGCGTTGTGCGGATCGTCCCGGAGAAATAAATAGATATTACGTGCTTCCGTGGTAACGAAGGTAAAAGAAGTAGCGGTAACATCTTACTGCAGCCACGAGTACACGTACACAGGGATAACGATTGGGAATAGCAAAGCATGGGTAAACTTGTTGGAAGGGTCTCGCGAATATTTTCCTTGTAACGGTGCATTTTATTTCGAAGGTTTTTCTGGACTGAGTGTGAAACAAATTATAATATTATCATTTAATTGGATGATCGTGGTTTAATTGGTTCTATTTATTTATTTGGTTATTTACTTACTTCATTATTTTATTTACTTTACATGGATTTTAAGTTATAGGACATATACAATTATTTAAATGTTATTGATTTTACATTGGGTTTGCTTATTATTTATTAACTAATCTATTGATTCATTGATTAATTTTTATTATTGGATAGTTCCTTTACATTTTTTCTTATTTTAAGTTTTAATTGATAATATCAATTCATTTCGTAATTGACTTACAAGGAAAGATAGTTTGGTGTCCCCCTCCGATTTTGATGAAACTCACATATGTTGTAGAGCATCAAAAACTAAAAGAAACTTTTTTTTTATCGGCGGAAAAACATTTCTAAGGGGTGAAATCGCCCTTCAAAATTGGCATGTCGAGGGGTGATTATGCAGTTTCACCCAGAAGGCGTCAACCGATCTTAATGAAACAAAAAACCAAAATACTCCTCATTGAAGACAATCAAAATTCCACGTGAAGTTGAAGAAAAAAATTCATTTGCAGGGCTGAACAACCCCTGATTTTTCAATTTTCCACCCTACACAAAAAACTAACTAACCAAATTGAACAGAACATGTACCATTTGGAAGGGCAAGTTAAAATTATGTTGACGTATTTTTGCACGTTCACAGGAAAATGAGTTTACGGGGGTAAACTACCCCTTATCCATTAGTACGTATATTTTTGCGTACATTCTTGTTTCTCGTTATTTAAATGTCCGAATTGATTAAAAACATTCCTGTTAGCCGAAGTCAACGGGGGGCACTTCGCATGATGCTTTATTTATTTCTAAGGGGGTGACCGGCTGTTACAATTAGAATGGTCCATTCACGAGTTTCGCGTTATTTACTGAAAAAAATAGCTTGTTCAAATACAGAATACTAGAGAATGTTGCTGGGGTTGAGTATTTATATGGCATATATGTATGGCTGTATTTCGAGACTGCGGCAATCAACTGCGGACATAGGCGAGAAATAACAAATACCCGGTTTCGGCAAGCGCGTTTATTCGACTGTCGTCCTTTTCACGTCCCGTGTTATCGCTCTCCCCACTCTCCATTCTCTCACATATATTCTTACCGCCTTGCGCATCTACATACACCACAGTATATAATGTAATTTATTATTCCTTTTACAATTCATCAATGTGCACATTGCTGTCATCATTTGCAGCAATCATGGTTCGTAAGTCGTGCAGAAATGATACTCTTTAAAAAAATGTTGCAAGCACAAAGACTTCTTGCACCATGAGCATCTGATGATGGCCACATTATTACAACCTAGTACTTCACAGTGTGCTTGAGACGATTGACCGAAACCAAAACTCACTGGATTGTCGAACTCGTTTGGTTTATCGGTTATATAATTACTTTTGAACCATGCATATTTGAAAAGATTTATATATCTGGGTGATGAAAGTTGATTGTGTGCGAGCGATTGCAGTTTGATTATGTTGTTTCTCAAGTGTAATTTAATATCAGAATTAAGTAATAATACACTGTCGGCAAAATGCCGTACAAAATTTTTCCATATTCGGAAACCAAAAACGTCGAGTGGTTGGATTTTCCCTGTGGTGCCTTTAGGTATTATTTTTGTGATTGTTTTTTTGCCCCGAGGTGTTGCTTTTCGAACAACTTCTGGGCAGTATCCACTCCACGAGTCTATCAACAATATGCTGTCACGGCCGGTGTTGGGGAAGAATACTTTTTCCAACCAAACGTTGAAGTGCCCTATACATAGGATGATATTGGTTATCGATATAGTATAATTCAACATATGTTCAATATTTTCTGGCAATCATTTTTGTCCATACCTGAAGTGATTTTTCCGGATTTCATTGCTGCTAAAAATACGTTTTCTGGCCTGAATACATTTTTTTCCACGATTGGGCCGAATTCACCCTTTCCCTCTGTTAGAACGATAATTTGTGATGACAGTAATTTTCCATCTGCATTTATGGTTGGCTGGATAGTGTAGCTGTGAGTTGTAGATAATACGGATTGTACTACACATTGCACTTGTTTAGTTCCTTCAGCCGTCAGCGTCCTGCCAGAGTGGATTTCCAGTTGAAAACCGCTCTGATCTGAATTATATAAGTTTTCCGGTCCATATTTTTGAATATATGGTTTAATTTCATTCACAAAGTTTTCTGCATTCATCCTTAAAACTGGTTCGTCTTCTATAGTCTTTCGTGTTACGAATTTATTAATTTTCCTGGACACAATACGATGTGATTTCTTGAACTTCCGAAGCCAATCACTAAAAGCTTTAAAACGAATGTCTTCATGACCTATCTCTGATATACCTTTGTGTGTGTGTCTCTGATATATCTATCTCTGAATATCTTTCGTGAGCTTTCTTGAGCTTGTAGAGTCCACTTTTGAAAGTCGATATCATGAACAATGAAACTAGCATCTACTGCGGCTTGTATGTTTTTCAAAGTATATTCAGAGATTTGAGCTAATTGCTCCTTGTAGGTCCCACCTGTGTTCATCTGATTTGCCCAGCGTTTTAATTGTCGTACAGATTTGACTTTTTTGAATTTCTGACTGACGGTATCGACACTGTAATTTTTCTTCTTACCGGATCTCCAGTATTCGATTGCTTTGCGTTTGTAATCGTAGCTTATGTCTTCTTCGTCCTTAGAACAAGTATCAGAATCCACTGGACCTTCATCATGTTGCCAAAGAGTGTCCTCGACAGGGTTAACATCATATTGCTTGAATGGCTCTTGAAAATCTAGCGATCGTTCCTCGATAATTTCAACTCCGTTATGATCGTCCATGCAGTCGACCAGAACTTTTTCGAAATTCTGCTTTACCTCGACTTCTGCATTGTTAATCGGAGTTTCGAGAATATTCATGGCTTCAAATGTAGCCAAAAGAAGTTTAATGACGTTGATTGGATTCACTTTCATGGTCTATTGATTTTTTAAATCAGAAATTATAACTGACGCACTGGCACTCCGTTCAAATGAGCAACTGAAGATCGCTGTATGTATCGCGGTTTTTATATTTGAAAGACTTGTTGTTGAACCACATACGATATCAGCAGATAATACGCAGTCCCAGATAGCCGCCTATGTAGAAAACACCTCTTACTGCGTCGAAAGTATTTTTATCATATTGGCGTATGATTAGATTACTCAAAAGATAAGATCATATTCATTTCGTTGGAATAATTGACAATGTTCTATAGATGGAACGACTGTTGCATCATCGACTTATTCCGAATTTGCGCCGAATCGAAATACAATCTAATCGAAAGGTCGATAACATATGACGATAAATTATTGATAAGCAAAAAATCAGCACAAAGAGTGAACGCAAGCAGCTCGTTAACATGTAAATAACGAGAAACAAGAATGTACGCACAAATATATGTACTAATGGATAAGGGGTAGTTTACCCCCGTAAACTCATTTTCCTGTGAATGCGCAAAAATGCGTCAACTTTATTTTAACTTGCCCTTCCAAATGGTACATGTTCTGTTCAATTTGGTTGGTTAGTTTTTTGTGTAGGGTGGAAAATTAAAAAATCAGAGGGTTATTCACCCCTGCAAATGAATTTTTTTCTTCAACTCCACGTGGAAATTTGATTGTCTTCAATGAGGAGTATTTTGGTTTTTGTTTCATTAAAATCGGTTGACGCCTTCTCGGTGAAACTGCATGATCACCCCTCGACATGCTAATTTTGAAGGGCGATTTCACCCCTTAAAAATGTTTTTCCGCCGACAAAAAAATACGTGTCTTTTAGTTTTCGATGCTCTACAACATACGTGAGTTTCATCAAAATCGGAAGGGGACACCAAACTATCTTTCCTTGTTAGCTTCAATGACGTACTCGAAAGTAAAGTTTCTTTATATTTTTTGGATTTTCGAGAACATTACAAATTCGAGGGATTTCTTGTGCGTATTCAACTCGCATGAGACCTCTGTGCGTTGGAAAAAGAGTACTTTGTGATACAAATGCGAAGAAGCGGACTTTCGACGAAGGTTGTTAAGCTGGGTACATGAGCAGGCAGCGAGTTCTACGGCGGCACGAGTCGAAGGCCAATGGTGTCTATAGGCCAGTCAAATTGGACCTATTTCGCGCAAATAAAAATTACAAACATTACGGAGAATATTGCATCGGATCACTTCATCGTTTCGTCCTAGAGTGAATACACAAACTTCTATCACGGTGTTCGACGAGGATACTACTACTCCGGCCGTTCTTCGAGACTAGTACGGTTTCTAAGAGCTTCACGGTTCAAGTTCACGGTAATTCTTCGTTGCGCATCGGAATTCAATGAGTCTCTTCACAATTTCTGACAGTCTTACTCGGATCGTTCGATTTATGCCTGGACTGTTCAAGTACACCAGCGCGGCAGTTCTTGACAAAAGACGTTCTCGATCTTTAAGCAGCACGCTTCTAGTGCTTTGAGTTCGGTATTCTGCAAGTACGCTTCAACGTCGGTCTCCTAAATGTACTCCTCGGTACAGTGACGAGATCAGTTTCCTCATTGCATTTAAGTAGATCGTTTTACGTCCATTATATGATTTATGTTGTAATGCCGGTATCGCGTAATTGGGTTATTACGGTAATCGGGATAATATTGGGTCTGGGAAAAAGTTCGTGGCGTTTTTTTTTAGTAGAATTCAACTATTTTTTTTATAGTGTGAAAATAAATTTATTTAAACCAAATATGCTCCATTATACTATACGGTGGATGCATCAAAACTTCCTAACCAAGCTCTCGCAATTTTTGACAAGTCATCAAAGAAGTGTGTGGTCGGGCGTTGTCATGATGGAAGACAACATCTTTCCTATTAACCAATTCGGGCCATTTTCTATCAATTGCTTGGCGTAATCTCTCTAGTTGTCCACAGTAGAGTTGAGAATCAATCGTCTGACCAACTGGAAATAGCTCATGGTGGACGATTCCCTTCCAGTCCCACCACACACACAGCATCGCCTTTTTCAACGTCATTCTTGGCTTCGCGAACGCTTGTGACAGCTCACCATGCCTTGTCCACGATCTTTGACGCTTCCGAATGTCATGCGTGATCCATTTTTCATCACCGGTTGTGACACGTTTCAGAAATGGCTCGATTTCATTGCGTTTCAGCAGGGCATCGCAGATGTTAATTCAGTCTATCATATTTTTCGCGCTCAAATCATGAGGAACCCATACATCGAGCTTCTTTTTGTAACCAGCTTTGTGTAAATGGTTCAAAACAGTTTTGTGGTAAATACCTAGCTACATACCAATATCGACACTGCTGATATGCTTATCTTGCTGGACTTTTTCAAGAATTTCATCAGCTTTTTTAGTGATTGGACGACCAGAGCGTGACTCATCTTTCACAAAAATTACCAGAACGGAAGCGAGCGAACCATTGCCGTGCAGCAGATTTTGATAAAGTACCTTCACCGTACACAGCACACATTTTTTCACAAGCCTGCGCAGCGTTCTTCCCTTTGTCATAATAATATTGCGAAATATAGCGCAATTTTACATTACTTTTCTCCTTTTTTAAACGCAAACAACTTTCCAACCACTGCACCAATTTCAATGTGTATACACTCAAAGTAACGCTCTAGAAGTGTCACCTTTCCAACGAGCGTTTAGTGGTGTCGCTGCGATCTGTGTTTTCTGATTTATTTGCAATTGATGTCATCTATCGGGAAAAACGCCACGAACTTTTTCCCAGACCCAATATTAAAAAAAAATGCAAATAAATATAAAATAAATTTGAATAATAACTTTGAGAATCACATAATTATATTAATGGTGTGCTGTCTGTTCTTGTGTAGTGAACGTGATGCAGCCAGCGCAGCTGCGAGGAAGACTCGATCACCATCTCGCCTGGCAACCGAGTTGGTGTTGCAGGTCCAGTCGCAGCAGCGATGGATCGCTCAGCTACACCACATCTTCACAACGCTTGACGAGGGCTCGGACTCCCTCTTCATGGCTTCGCTCGATACCATGATCAAGCAGATCACGGAACTCCACGGCGACTTCCGCAAGGAACACGTGCTGTTGGAGTCTTCGTGGCCTTCGACTTACATGGACCACGAGTATTTTGCCGATGATACGCAGAATATCGAGGCTAAGCTCACACTCAACGGCAAGATAGCCGCACGGGAAGTCATGGAGAGGTTGGCTCAACTGCGCCTTCCTGCACTAGCGGCCACGTCACCCAAGTCCCAAACAAAGCTGCCGCATGTCAAGATGCCGACCTTCAAGGGCGATTCTGGATGGCCAGCATTTCGGGACGTGTTCATGTCACTGGTCATTAATAACACCAGGTTAGCCGATGTGGAGCGGCTAATGTATCTGCGCGGCTGCGTGTCGGACTCAGCGGCAAACCTTATCTCGGGGTTCGCACTCACATGCGGATCGTTTATTCTGGCTTAAGAGACGCTTGCGTCTCGCTACGAGAATAAGCGACTGCAAGTGCAGAGGCGTTTGGACGAGCTCTTCTCACCCAAGACCATCTCGGGGGGTGCAAGTTCGCTCGCATCTCTCGTCACGTCCGTTTCCGAGGCCAACAAAGTTCTTTCTTTGCTGGCAACGAAGTAAGAGCTTTGGGACTGCGTGCTGGTGAGGCTACTGAGTAGGCAGCTAGACCAAGCCGCACGCGAGGCCTGGGAGATGACGTTGGGCCGCTCATCCAGTTTCCCGACCTTTGCTAAGATTGTGGAGTTTGCTGAGACGAAGATCAGAGCGTTGGGGATGGCAAAGGCTACTCCAAAACCTGGTTCAAGCTCACCTCGAACGTCATCGGCGAACCGTCCTCCTGCGAAGGTCGGGACACAACGTGCATCGGGACACCACGCAGGTAACGCAGTCAGTGGCGCTCCGTCCTCACACACCAACACGTCCGCGTATCCCTGCGATTGCTGTCGGACTTTAGGGCATTTTATTGTAATGTGTCCGGAGTTCCGTCAGCTCACAGTGGCTGTGCGGCGCATGATGGCGGATAAGTCACGGCTGTGCTATAACTGCCTGGGACGGCATAACGCCACATTGTGCCGAACCACACGAACGTGCAAGGAGTGTTCAAGGCGGCACCACATCATGTTGTATCCTGCAGCGGCCCCTGTAACATCTGCCGACGCACAACCTTCTCAGACACAGCCGTCAACACACTAGGGTGTTGAAGCAGTCATCCTCTCTTCGGTACAGCACACACGGAAATGCTCAACATTATAAACAACCGCACTCGCAAACAATCACTCATCGACAATAATTCATCGGGCACGTCTTCTCATCGATCCTGGATCGGAATTGACTTTCATTATGGAAGAGCTCTTCCGGAAACTCAACACATCACGAAAGCACTCATCAATTTCGATCACGGGGATCGGAGGAAGGCACTCAATGCAGACACTCGGTTCGGTTCAGCTCACCATGTGCTCCACATACACCAAGGAGAAAGTCACGGTACTGGCTCACATTCTCAACACGATTACTACTCATTTGCCATCATTCGAGTCACCAGCTCGTAAATGGCCTCACATAGTGAAGCTGAAGTTGGCGGATCCGGACTTTCTCACACCACGTTTCGTCTCACTGGCTGTGGTCAGAGCCAAAATACTCTTATAAGAGCTCTGGCTTCACACGATGCCCAGGTCTCAACACGATGAATTGCAATCAGAGAAGATCTCACTTGTCTGCAGATTCTCAATTCCTCGGTGGTTCAACACATGGAGCAACTCAACGGTGGAATTGCACGGCTTCTCTGATGCATCTCAACCAAGCCATGGCGGCAGTGATTTATATCACTGTTAACTCATCATCCACAGGAAAGGTGGCTTCACTTGTCTGCTGAAAACGCGCGTAGCCCCACTCAAGAAGCTCATTATACTACGGCTTGAACTGACTGCAGCACTGTACCTAGCAAAATGGGTTGCATATGTTCAAGCCACATTCAAGCCAAACGGTGGCAAGACTATGTCGACGCTTTTGTACAACGCAGCCATGTTGCAAAATGTGACACTTCTGTGAAAACCCGCTTGGATAGCGTACACATCCTCGGTACACTCGCTCGGACTTTTCACCATCTCACCGGATATACTCAGCCTTTTCGTGATCACCAGGACTCAACAAACAGGTACGAGTACACCGTTACAATTTATCATAATTCAATGACGGTGAACGCTCTCAGTGTTCTCACTGCAATCGATAAGACTGCAGTCCACGAAAATGGGGATAATTGTTGACGAAGACGTCGATTTTCTGGTGTTGTTAATTGCGTTGGCTCCATCGCGGATTTAATTTGTGAAGTGAAGTTATATACGTCACAACAGTTACGATTACCCGTTGGACTATCGAATAGCGTTCTCTTTTTACATGGTTTCAGTAGATGCGACATGACCTCGGCAATTTTTCAGAAAGAAGCCCCTTGAACTATTTCAGAAAATTCCAGAGTTGAAGGATGTTCCTAACATTTTTAGAAATTGTAACTCTTTGCATGAAGCTATCGCTGACCCTGGCGTGCGTTTCTTTCTTCGTGCATACGGGGCGCATTCTAGAGAAAAACCACTGAATAATAATTACTATAACTGTTTTGCAAAATCGATAACGAAAATCAAACCGAATATCGCTCGATTACCGCCGACTGAAACAAGTGTGTTGAACAACACCATTATCGAGCTTACGAGCAAGTGCAGAAATGTCAGGAAAATGATTTATCTCCCGAACTTTGGGGTTACAGAATTGTTTTGCTCCAATAACAACACTGCAACCCGCGGCTCCTGAATCTATTGTTATTCTTGTATTTTGCAAATGTACAACTAGTTGTGGATCTATGTGCGAATACAGGAAGGCGGGAATGAATTGCACGATGACTTGCGCCAACTACCATGGAGCTTGGCTCAACTCCGCACGTCTTGATGAGGACGAAGATGCTTACGATAAAGTCGAAACAAACCCAACTATGCTGTCGAAGCCAACCTCAGATTCCTATGAGGACGATACCAACATAACAGTACTGAGCGAGTCAGCAAATACGAGTACATCTGGTTATTTCATCCTCGAAGATGTCCCCAGCACCAACAGAGTTACGAACAGGTAACCTGTCGTTAATCATGTGAGTCGGAAGAAATTTTGAAACAAAAATAACTCCTTTATAGTCCTCGTTATTTCATTTCATCAAATGGACAATTTCGTCATTTATTTCTTTATCACACAATGATGCCACAATAATGCGGATTGACATCCGGAACTACCTTTACACGATCGTATCACATTCGCCGCTCATTTTCGTCAAACTATTATCCTGATCGACAAATGTTTGAAAAGTTTTTTATAGAGAATGTAATAATCTTTAATGGTTCTAACTACTATTTTTTTCATGAAATTGAGCATTCGCAAGATAAAAGCAAAAAACCGTAGAAGTGCACACTTTTTTCAGTATGGCGGCTTGAGTTTGAGTTAATTGTTTTAGTATTTGTTTACACGTTCATAAGTAAGTCATTACGAATATCCCTGCCAAGGAATAAAACTTTTGTAATTATTCTTATTTATCCTAATTTGATTGGCCTACTAGGGTACGAGCTAAAGGCGAGTGGGCCAGCTTCATATACTTCGTCGAGTGTCCGCGTTTTCGTGTCATATACTAGTTCTTGTAACAAATGCACGAAAACTTCTTTTTTTCATGCCTGTAGTATGGTGAAAGCATACGAAAAAGTATGTAGAGTGATAAAAAAGTGTGCGAAAAAGTAACTAGTGTGACTTGCGCATGTGCAGTATTTTTTCCGCACACCTTACTTAAAAGCGCCACTTTTGCCACTCCTCACAGGCACAGAAAAGGCGGAATTTTTTGCATGTATTACGAAAAATCAAACAAGCCGGGTGGACCAGCGAGCCGCCTGTGTGTGTTGTAAACAACTTGACCTTTGTCAGATTCTGGAGAAGTCTTTGACATACTTTCAAAGTCTGTACTCAAACAGTATACTTCGAAGTGTTAATCAGACAGTATACTTCGAAGTGTTAATCAGATAGTATACTTCGAAATGTTAATCAGATAGTATATTTCAGACATTCAACTAATTTTCCGCGTAACAAAAGGGCGGGTACGAATTTTCACTTATTACTACGTGCACCTCCACCGGATAGTCATTGGGGAGAAGGTTTCTCACCTCAAAGTCCTTCAAATACGGCGAAAATTAAATAAAAATGTCCGGTACAGTGAAGGAAGGACGCGGGCAAAATTATTCTTATTAACGTCGGGCACTAGTTTTCGTTACCTGATATTCGACATGATTTACCGACCGTTTTAGTCAATCTTTCGGAGTATTTTTGCAGTCCATTAAATAGTACATGTTTGCATCCTATTCCAATGGTCAACATTTCAGTTCTCAGTTAAATATTACGCGCTACCGTAAATAGAGGTTCAACAACCCAGGTTCTTAACCCTGCGGTCAAGATGAAATTGTAACAGCTTCGTAGCAAAGATTGACGTGTCGACCAACTCTTCCCCGTCCGAGTATAATCGCGCACGGCAATCAAATCCTGCGAACACAGGGAATATACTTGCCGTTAATGCTTGAAGATCGCGAATGAACATTAACTGGTCAAGTTCCTCCAGCTCTGCGAGCACCATTGTTTTCCGGATTAGACGCTATAGCGGCGTTAGGCGAAGTCGAAAACCACAAATGACGAGTACGCAGTCTCAGTAGTGAGCGTGATCGTGTATTCGAATTTGTCAAAAGCCACGAAGAAAAACATGGTAACGTCTTGTAAGGAATTTTGGATCTGGAACGTGACGATGCCAAGCGATTAATTGACTTTTGGACAAAGAGCTACCGCAGTTCAAGAACGAGCTGGGATTAATCTAATTAACGCAGCTTAAAATAGACGTCGGGAATGCTACGCCCATTAAACAACGATATTATCTCGTAACGCCAATGGTGCGGTGGAAGTTATTGACGCCGAGGTCGACTGAATGTTAGAAGAAAACGTAATCGAGCCTTCGTCCAGTGACTGGTCTACACTAATGACACTGACAAGGAGAGGCCGCCTACTCGTCATCACGGATTTCGCTCAAATTTATAGCATATGTTGGGCTTGGCTAGAAATGAAAGTACCCAAAGTGGGAACTCCAGACGGCCAAGCGTTTAGAAAAAAAAATTTTCAACGCGGCTCTGGCACCGTAAAAGCCACGAAGATCTCGGCATCTTCGTTCATGGTCATAGCAAGTGGATCCCGATAAAACCGCGCCGTTTAAGAATTTTCCGACTTTTGATAGAGTTAACGGCTTCAGGCAATTTTCAAAAATAGCCCTGTGGTACATTTACCAGGTGTACAAGTATGAAATGCGGATTTCAGATGACAGATGGCGCACGAATGCAATTTGTGCTATAAAAACTTGACACTGCGCCATTTTGTTGTGTCATCAACAAGTGTCAGAAGCGCACGAGTGATAAATTGGAAAAGTATGTGCATAGTGTTGTGTTGTGTTCAATATGTCGAAATTTATACCGAACAAAGAGCATTCGCGGACAGCATTAATTTTTTGTTTTCATTTGAAGAAAACTGCTGCTGAATCATACCGATTACTTCGAGAAGCTCATGGTGAATATGCTCCATCGCAAGATAAGTATGAACGATGGTTTCGGCGTTTCAACAGTGGTGACTTCGATTTGACGGTTGAGGACAAGGAACATGGTAAACCCCAAAAAAAATACGAAGATGTGGAATGGCAAGCATTGTTGGACGAAGATGATTCGCAAACACAAAAATAACTCGCCGAGCAATTGGGCGTTAGTCAACAAGCTATTTCCTATCAGCTACGAGAGATGGGAAAGATTCAGAAGGCCGGTAGATGGGTACCACGTGAGTTGAACGACAGGCAAATAGAAAATCGCAAAAACACATGTGACATTTTGCTCGCTCGGTACAAAAGGAAGTCGTTTTTTTATCGTATAGTTGAGGGGATGAAAATTGGATTTATTTTGAGATTCCCAAGCGTAAAAAATCATGGGTAGACCCAGGCGCACCATCCACATCGACCGCAAGACCGAATCGCTTTGGCAGAAAAACGATGCTCTGTGTTTGGTGGGACCAGAGGGGCGTGGTCTATTATGAGCTATTAAAACCTGAGGACACGGTTAATACTAAATGTTACTAACAATAATTGACCGATTTAAATTGTTCGCTGCTTGAAAAAAGGCCAGAATACCGAAAGAGGCAACACAAAGTTATTTTTCTTCATGACAATGCTCCATCATATACGGCAAAACCGGTTCGCGACACGTTGGAAGCACTCAGCTGGGAAGTTCTACCCCATGCGGCTTACTCACCAGACTTGACTCCATCCGATTACCACTTGTTTGCATCGATGGGTCACGCACTTGCTGAGCAGCGCTTTGGTTCGTACGAAAATTTGAAAAAATGGCTCGATGAATGATTCGTAGCAAAAGGGGAAGATTTTTACTGACGTGGTATTCACTAATTGTCCGAAAGATAGGAAAAATGTTCAACAAGCGATGGAGCATACTTTGAATAAAGCACTTTCTAGCACTCTTCCGAATTTAACATGTTTTTTTAGAAAAACAATCCGCAATTCATACTTGTACACCTGGTGTATCGTTTGTACCTGCTTGTACCACCGAGTAATGATATGTACCCGTCTATACCAACGAGTATATCGTTTGTTCCTGTTTTTACTAACGAGTAATCGTTCGTACCCGCTTCCACTGACGAGTATGTTGTTAGTAATTACCAATAGTTGTGATGTTAACCTTTGTTGTAATCGTGCTCGGCGACGTTGCCCTGATCTCTCGAATTCCATCTAGTAGCCACTTGCTGTTCAGGTGTACGTATACGTCGCAGCAACTCAATATCTTGTCGTGCTAGTCTAAACTCTTCGATTAAATATTATTCTTGCTTCGCTAATTCGACTTCTCGCTGATAATTTAATCATGCAGTACCAGGATCTATCGAGTCGTTCTATGATTGATTCGAATCACTGTTGTTTGCAGCACTCATCCATTCTCCTTCCGGATCGGCTGCCCTCATTTGCGCTATCTGCTCGGCTTTGGTACCCACAATACCTAATCCTTTCGCCTTCAATATGTTTTTCAGGTCAGCCGCGGAAAACATCTTAATATTTTTCGGCACAACACTCATTGTTCACATGTCTGTTATTATCTTTTTTTAAATGTAGAATCTGTATCTTTATGCACACTCGCCTATGACTTCACCCCTGAACGAGAAAGATATTCGCATATACCCGCGACACAACGCACACACGTTTGAGACGATCTATATGCTTGCCTGTCGCTCCGTCTATGCCTCACACCCTTCAACGAGAGAGCACGATATTCTCATATACTACACTTCAAATGCATAACAAAATATACCTTAAAGTTCGCTGGTCTGTTGTTTTTTTTCCTTCCAAAAAAATCCTCGAAAAAGTTATTTTTGGATCTTCTAACGCAGGATCCCCCCTTAATTCCTTGGGAGATGGCCAAAGCGTACACATTTTAATTACTAAACATCGAGCGCGGTTAACACTTATCCCTGCAAAGTGGGAAATTACTGTGGAATCAATTTTGTGTTTTTCATGAGCAGATCTAAGGTTTGCTTGGTGAATGGCCGCCTTCAATTGGCTGAGAATGAATGGAATTTAAAGTTGGGAGTTGTTTTAGAAGAGGTTGAAAGTTGGGCTAGAAGCAGGTGGGAGGGCAGCTAGAAAAGATAATGTTTAATATATATATTTTCTTTTTCGTTGGTGACTTCGTTTCTCGGTAGAGTAGCGGGGTCAGGAATATTGCTGTTATGAAATCGCTTTACTGTAAACCAAACAAGGGAGGAAGGAGATCTAAAGTCGATTGTTTTGTTAAAATTAAGCTGAAATTGTTTTTTGGCTTTTCCAAAAGTTCTTTTAACGATAGCATTCAATTTCTTTGTCTTTATAAGATTCTATTATGTTGGTAGACACGTGAATGGAGAGATACGGTAGACGGTATAAGATTTAAAATTAATTTTGGGTTTGTTTGGACACTAAGAGAAGGAACTCGCGTGAACGGAGTAAAAGGAAGGAAATTTGTAGAAAGCGCGATAAATTACTTTATTATAATTAAAGGACAAATTACTTATTCATTTTTATGCGAACAATAGAATTACATTTTTGACAATAGTTTGGTTATCTACACGGTTTGAGAATCCGATGGTCTGACTTATGTGAGGTCAAATATATCGGAACAGAATGAGTTCTCACTCGAAACAGGGAAAAAATAACCAGACGAACGATGTAGATAGATAAAATGGTATATATTTTCACTCAAAACTACAAAAAATATATATAAATAAACGTGAACTGATTACTGAAGTTATTAGTGAGCTGCACTTACAATTATATTAATCGCGTACCAATTAATAAAGCGTGAGAAAGCGTGAAGCAGCCCGTGCTGCAAGGCACGCTACGAGGTGAGACATTTGAGGACGCACAAATTATATCTTCCCATCTCACCTTAATTATATTTGTATAAATTGTCAAGGTGCCACTTTACCGTTGATTTTAAGTCCAGTTGAGCACGTCTGAGAGTGAGAACATCCAAGATTGCAGTGAAAAAGGTCCGAGCTGAGAAAAGGCAGCTGATGCTTTCTTTGCGGTTTTCACGAGAGTAGCGAAAATGATCAAGATGGCTGAGTTATTCGAAAGCATCGTTGAGCGACGCTACTGCCAAGCGAGAGATAGATCGTCGTCTTTCGCGTGAGTTGAGTGTCCATGAGGTGCTGCCCCCGATTGCACGCACGGCAGCCGAACGCAGCACAGCACCAGCAGCATCGAGCTACCGCACAGCGATCATAGTGGCCGCGAGCCAGCTGATTTCTCAGCACACACTCTTGAGTCTTCCGGACAAGAAACTAACCATATCTTTTTTAATTCAATGGAAGACTTTTATATTTTAAGGCGAGTCCGACCCACGATAAACCATTCAAGTTGGTATAAAAACTTAAGTTGATTTTCGTGAAAGCATTTGAAGACGAATTGACCCCTTACCTGTGAGTGACACACATATCGACGGAAAAAGTCATGTCACTCTTGCATTATGACACATGTGGGCATTTAAAAAAATACATGTTTTTACTATACCGATTTGGCTGTTACTTGGTAAATCATGGTTTTTGAGGGTTTTTGAAAATTAGTATTGTATGGTTTTTGGGGTCGCAGAATTCAAACTAGAAGTCAGGTTTTTAAGATTCAAAATGACAGATCGAATATAGAGGATGCAGATTCGAAAAATAGTTCAATTCCGACGCAAGTATCTTGTGGTTTTTGAGGTCGCTGAATTCGAATCTAAAATCAGATTTTCCAAATTCAAAATAGCAGATCAAATATGATGGATACAAATTTGAAAAATAGTTTGATTTCGACGAAAGTAAGAATACTATGGTTCGTGAGACCGCTAAATTCACATCTGGAGTTAAATTTTCAAAATTCTAGATGGCGGATTCAATATAGCGGGTGAAAATTCGAAAAGTAGTAGTATTTCGACAAAAAAATGTATCTTTAGATGTTTATGGTCGCGAATTTGGTATTTGAGCCCTGACTCTAAAGACCCGAAGATCGGATACAATTGACAGGTAAAAATTTAGCAAGCCATTTATGGCAAACTATCATCCATAATAAAAAATGGAAAAGAATATTTTTAATGGTTTCAAATATCGCTCTCTGCCAAACCCAAAATCACGAATCGAGAACGTGGCGGTTGTTGACTACGATTTTGTATTTTTTTTGGTACTTTTTGTCTATTTGAAATGTTTTGGTACTTTTTGTCTATTCGAAATGTTTTGGTACTGTGTGTATTTCAATTTTTTTGTTGTACTTTTCGTATTAAAATTTTTTAAAATATTTTTTAAATTTTGTTTTTGTTTCTATTATTTTTTGCATCCATTGTTTTTTATAAAAAAAAGGGTGCGTGGAGTTTACGCACGACCAAAGTGAAACTTCTTGCTAATTAGTTATAAATAGAGATAGTAGTATGTGTACACCTTTGCTCCATCCCACTCCTTCCCCCACCACCTCACTTTTCCACCGCCGCGCTACCCACTATGCTTGACCAGTGTCGGTAACGTGGAGATGGTAAAGTGAGGTGGTATGGGTACCTTGGATAACAAGGAAGAGTAGAGATAAGAGTAGGATAGAGCAAAGGTGTACACATACTTGGAATAGAATATTTGACTCACCCTTGTGCTGGCGGCATCTGTGACGACTCTCCAGAGTGACGGAGATACACACATATACACACACATATGCACACACACACACACACACACACACACACACACACACACACACACACACACACACACACACACACACACACACACATTCTCTCTCTCTCTCTCTCTCTCACTCACTCACGCACTCACTCACACAAAAACCACAGCTACGCGTACGGGTAAGGCGGATTACCCGCACCCATGGAGCTTGGACACCGTCGGGCGTGGGCATCCGTATCCCGATCATCATTACCACGCGCTGCATCGATCCGATCTAGATATTCGTCCTCGTCAATTAAATGATCGAGGCCGAATACTACACACTTTACGAGCAGCACCGGTAACGCACTAATCGACGGCTCGGGGTAAAATAGGTGCTGCCAATCGATGTATATCGATTCCTCGAAATCGACCAGCAGCACCTCACAGTACCCGTCATCACCCACGTCGATGATCGCCCCGCGCATAGCCCTTTGATTCCGTACAACCGCACAGGACACTCCAGCGCACAAGTCACTTGTTAAAAATCGTCTCCTCTCAGAGCGCTCCTCGATATATAATTTATATAGTTTGTCCACCAGTCCACACAATGCCGAGCACATTAGGTCCGACCGCAGACACACGGTATTATTGTTGGTGCTACAAATCACCCGACACACAGAAGCTGCCGATAGGTCGTCGCCTAGATTTACCGGATACATTTTTTTCGAATTAAACTCTCGTCGTGCACTGCTAAAGACAGACTGAATGCTCCAGATGATGCTGGCGGTGATCACAGCGTTTGAAGATAACAAACGCCCCTCTGAGTCATAACTAGGTGTGCAGCGCTTTGAATGCAATGTCAGCGGTTTTGCACGTGCGTACCGCTTTGCGCTGTGCTTCTCGTGAAGCGAATGCTCTGCAGTAAGAGACGCAGAATATGATACCGTACAGCGAGAGACCTCGATTATAATTCATATATAATTATAAAGTAAAAGACACAGTAAACCGATGTATTTGTTCTTAATTAATCAATATTTTATTTAAATCACTTTACAGATATTTACCGTCGTATGCAACATCCCTGCAAACACGCTAATCCTCGCTCGGAGACTCCTCCGCCGTTAAATTTATTTTTATCACTGTCTGATCGTCGAGAGGCAAAAGCATTGTAATATTCACGCAGTAATCTGTCGTTTTTCGTTACATTATCGCTAAAGAGATTATTAAATCGCGACATGGTGAAGCCGCACGACATAAGATGTAGGAATACGATGCAAAATTGTCCACACACATCTGACGTATTACTCTGTAGCTGCTTGAGGCCGTACCGATGGAACTTGCAGTTTCTTCGTAGTCGTGCGAGATGTTGCGGTATAACCGGTGGTAGTCCGTAGCTATGAAAGTACATTCCTTTTTCATGATGGTTAACGTACATGGCGATCCAATGCTCTCCAGGTCCGTCGTGGTTATCCGTGTTAACTACGAGTCCGGCTGGTAACGACCATACACGAGGAATTCTGTCAGCCGGGTATACGCCAACGGTTGAAAGTGGTAGATACTGCAAACTCTCGTAGATTTGTCTAGTGTTCATGCTGAACACATAGTCAATGATTAAATGATGACCGATACGCTTTGAAAGACGTATATATATGCAAAATTTATTTCACAGCATCGTCGATCGTGTCACGACCACATAATGAAGATTTCTCCTCTTTTTTATTCTCTTCCTCTTCGTCTGCTGACCAAACATCCATGTATGATTCTCCTTTAAATGGATGCTCGCGAAGCCAACTTTTTATTTGGAAAGCCTGGCGCATTGCACAACCCGAAGACGCTGTATCGTTTATCATAGCGTGTCTGAAGCATTTTCGCAAAGATTTCGGCATAAATGTGTACGACGGGGCGCCCTCCTCATCCTCCAGGTTGGAAATTTCACGACTCGTGATATCGCAAAGAAGTATAGCCCTCTCGTGACCGCGTGTGTAGATGCGTCTTGATTTTCGCGAAATTTCACGCAAGTTAGCGTATGCCTGTTTACAGCTCACATCGCCCTCGTACCACTCCAGACCGTGAAAATATTTCGAGAGAAAATTATTCTGGCTTCTCGAATGCTGTGGTAATTCGGCAAAGTGACACGGTGGTGCAACGATCCAATGAGCAGAGTACGGTCTATCCACTGCTACCACGGCAATTTCTTTCGGAATAAATTCCGAGTCTTTACCACGCATTCCCTGTATATCCACGACGATATCCATTTTCACGTCTAATCCGTACAGATGCCCGAGTTCGACTGATTAAGTTACTCGCGGACACGCTTCTACGTGTCTTAAAACGAAATAATTTTATGCTGACATCAGCATATTTTTCGCTTATCCGGTAAAATCCACCATTACTTGCCGAGAGGCATCAATTTCAAGGACATTATCATATTCCGCGTAGACTACACAATTTATCGTTGAAGCAAGCGCATCCTCAAATCGTACCTCTATTCTTATACTACCGTGCTTTATTAAATTCCAATGTGTATTGCTGTTCGCCGAAAGAACGGGTGTCAAATCAAAAGCAAACAGACAGTATCCATCGCGATAATTATCGCGATCGATCGAATTACCATCGTTCAAGAAATGTATTCCAGTTCCCGAAAACAACGTTTGAAAAGCATCCACATATAGATGATTTTTCGTGAAATCAGGTTGTAACGGTTTCGAAGGTATTTGAGCACCATCTACATACAACGAGAGATAGTTTATCTTGTAATTTTGGAAATTGAACGGATTCATACTGAAGTCACCGTTAAACGCTTTGTTATCGACAAAACCGATAATTATACGCTTCGGCAATTGACCTAACACGATATTATCGATAGTCTCTCCATGAACACCAGAGTGTATTGAAACGGCTTTTACCTCGACTTTCGTAAGAGGATATTTAGCCGTAGATTTTGCCAGAGTTCTAGCATGCGAGAGCAGCACACCAGGAGCTATTTTTGTTCTACGAACGAGAAGCGATGCCTCGAGAATCTTTAAGACGCATTGACCATTCTTTGTATCCCCCACAAGACAAAATGAATCTCTAGACCGCACCAACCGTAAGCGCATCTCGACGCCGTTTAATAGGAACCGCTCCTGATTGAATATATCGCAATGCAGATGACCGAGAAAGTCTACAGTTTTTTCGACATTTAAAAATTGTTTTCTCTTCACAAGACCCGTATTTTCCGATGTTATATCATTCATTTTTCCAGGTGTATCGTCGTACCAGAGAACGCTCGTGAGATGCGAATTTTTTGCTGCTGGACTGTAATTCAAAAGTGTTTTTATGTACGCTCGATAAGCGTAGGCTTTATTTGGAGATGAAACTAATTTTTGATTCAGGTATACTTCCACCTGATTAAACATAGAATGCAAGAGATTGTTTACAGGGCCGGCACTTACTTTCGACGATGTGCCCGCGGCAATTTCCGTAGTGGTAGGAGATGTTATTTTCACTCTCAGACTAAGCATAGTATGCGCGAGATCGATATACTCATCACCCTGTCCGGGAATAACAAATTCAATCGGTGAATCATCTGTTAGCGAAGATATTGGTTTGTAATACACCCAATTGGAGCCTTTGATAGTAGTTTGTGTCGGTGGGAGTGAAAATAATTCAAGCTCCGATTTAAGACACTCGCACGAGTGCGCATGCAGAAAAGCCATCTTATTTCAGCTATCCAAAAATATCTGCAACTGTTCGTTGACGAGCCTTCTTCTTCTTATTGTTCTTATTATTCTTCTTCTTCTTTATTGCTTTTCTCTTTATTACACTTTTATTTTTACGGGAGCTACGTCGTGGTTTACGTTCTTTCGATGAATGAGGAGTTCGTGAAATTTTGCGCTTTTTATAACCAGAACCCCGTATGAGAGTGTCCATTTTTTCAGAGGCTTTGCGTTTGAGGTTACTGCCTGATTCTCGCACTTTCTCGCGAATAGCATCTTTCACAGCTATATTTCTATCGAGGATATCACCGGCTACGTTTACACCAGCGCGCAACGCCTCTTTTCCAACTGCTTTAGCGCCCTTCTTTAAAAGTGGTAACACTCGACGCAACAGGCCCCCGAGAAAGCTACCGATATCGTGTCCTCACTGATTAGGTGTTCCGATATAAACATGGCTAATGCCACCGTACCCGCGACGACCCCATCCGTGCTGCACACTGTCAATATCATCCATAGTGGTGTAATCAATCGTGGGACATTTTGAAATGTAGTGTCACAGTCAATGTTCCCTGCTCGAATGGTATAGGATCCGCAAATTCGTCTCTTATATCGATCTCGATAGTGTGTAAATTATTGCGCAAGAGAAGTATATATCGTGGCGTTGAAAACGATTAAATTTTTATCGAACCATACGGACAGTCATCAGTATCAATAGGAACAACTCGTAAGAGGGGTGTCTGTACATCGCCTGTAATATAGCTCTCGCAGATATCTGTGTATAAAAACATGCTGCCCGGTATAGCACCGGTGAGAGATGCAGGCCTCGACCCTGTGTATTCGCAATGCGGTTCTATCATTACGGACCTACAGGCCTCTTCCAAGAATCCTAGTAGCCTTGCGATAGCGGGCGATACGCGAAAGTCGTGGTAGCGTAGATCGTCGCATACGCGTGCCACTTCGACCTGCCCGCTCGGAAGCGATTTAAAGCGCAAATGATCGGCCACGTGAGGTAACTGATTTATACTCTCCAAAAGAGCGTCTATAGAGCGATATACACGAGGCGCTACTTGGTCTCTATCAGCGCGCCTCCGTGTTAAAAGATTTAACCCCGATAAATCATAATCACCATCCTCAAAAGTTACGAGATTTTCTACAGTAGGAACATGTAAAAGAGTCATCGGATAAGCAATTTCCACAAGAGAAACAGACCATTCTCCGTGCAGGC
The DNA here is from genome assembly GCA_963942595.1 of Cylloceria caligata. Lineage (NCBI taxonomy): Eukaryota > Metazoa > Arthropoda > Insecta > Hymenoptera > Ichneumonidae > Cylloceria > Cylloceria caligata. The sequence continues at coordinate 40,779,042 of OZ012707.1, read as the reverse complement.
GTATCTGACGCGGTAGTTTTGTAATAAATTTCGTCGTCGTATTATCCGGAAAATACTGCATACTACTGTTGCTCGGTAGTACGACAAAGAAAGAGCTATCCTTGGAGCTCATATTTATCACGGACGATGATCCTGAGCGTTCTTCTTCTTGTTTGTCCTCTTCTTCTCTTTCGTCTTCTCAGATGACGGAGGCACTCGTACTCGTGATAATTCTGCCTCGTAGAAAATACCGTCGATAGTCTCGTTATTCAGATCGTGTAAAATATACACGAATGGTTCTCGATTCACCGATATTCGTTGAATCTTGAATAATTCGTTACTCCAACCACGCTCATATCCTTCCACGAAAGCTGCTTTAGCTGTACTGATACGTACCAAGTCACCGACGCTGGATTTAGGCTTTTTAATTTTTTTCGCGTTACGCTCGTAACGCCGTGCTAAATTGTCTCGGGCTATAGAGGCATTTTCGAGGGTTACTTCGCTCGGAGGAATACGCGTTCCGCTGTCTGGTGTGATTATGAGCATATAAAGAATTTTGTAAAACATCGATGTAACGCTTATTTCGCGTGTATGTAAAGTAGCGCCACATTCGCTCTTTTATTGTTCGATTAAAGCGTTCGGCAATCGAGGCTTTTATATCAGGGTTACGAGCAGCGCAAAAATCGATATTCTTTTTCTTGAGAATTTGCTGAAACGGTGCGCCGATAAATTCTTTGCCTCGATCAGTTTGCAATTGTTGCGGGTGACGATTGTTACTGCGCGCGAGTATGCGTGTGAGACCGCGGGCCACGTTTGCGCTTGTTGTGTCACGCAAAGCCTCGACCCACGCGTATTTGCTCAACACATCGATAACAACAAGCAGATACGCGTACCCATCGTTGAACGTGGCTATCGAGCGAAGATCAGCTAAATCAGCCTCCCATACATCGTCTATATTACTCACGCTGTACGTACGACGGGGAAATCGTCGTCGTACGAGGCGATGCATGTTATATGAATCCTGTGTCTCGAGCCATGGTAAAACATTTTTTCGCGCTACTCTTCGATCCACCTGAGCCAAATTTTTTGCTCGAGAATAGGAAGCAGGATGAGCGGTGTCATAATAGATTTTTTGAAGAATTTTCATAATTTTAGCGATGACTAGTTAAATGGATTCTTTTTTTTTTTCTTTTCTAACTGTGTGGGTGGTCGATATTCTGCTTGTGCGAAGTTTTGCAATTGTTCGTCCTCTTCTTCATTCCCCTCCACCCCCTCGATGATGTCGTTTTCAGCCGTGAGCATTAAATCTCTGTTTAAGTGTGCGGTCTCGGCCTCGTCGTCGTTGTTGTTGCTACCGTTGCTGCTGTTGCTGCTGCTACTATCGTTTTCGCGCGGTAAAATAAGACGCCGCTGTGGTGTCGAGGATGATGTAGGTGTAGGCTCGTGTAGTAACGCGGGATTACCGATAAATTCACGTGGCATCTGTATCGCTCGCAGGAGTTTGGCAAAGTGAGATCGTCCGATGGGTTTCTCGCGTTTTCTAGCTCGCATAGCATCGTTAACAAGATCGACGATATTGGAATTTGAAATTCTTCTGCCGTCTATGGAAACAACGCCGTTACGATCCCATGTCATTTTTTTACCAACGGCGCTGCGATGCAAATTGCGAAGCAACGATATTGCTTTAGATTAAAATTTTTTTGGTACGCTATCGATAATAAGTGTGTCATTGAGTCGAGATTTAACTTTGTTCGTTAAAGTGTCGTCGGATTTATTCTCGTGGCTATCGAGTATTGCTACTTTTCGTTTTGATGAAATATTCGGTACGGCATTATCGTACTCGACCATGTGAAGATAACGCTGTAAAACCTGTTGGTACGCTATCCACTTCTCTGTCTCGCTCTTGTACGAGTGAGAGTTTAGAATTTCACTCAGCTCAGAGTCGAGGCGCGATAATGGCGTACCGGTAGTCTGTACGGAAGGCAACGGGTCTGCACTAGTAGTAGTAGTAGTAGTAGTAGTAGCAGCAGTAGTGGCGAGTCCAGCGAGACGATGTATGTTATCATGGGGAATAAGTACCATCTTTCTGGCATATTCCATGTCTCGCGTAGGTCAAGACAGGCACAAGAAGCAACTTGAGAAATCCGACACAGTGCTCGACGATGATCTTCCTCTTACCGCTCCAATTTCCCCTTTTGGCGGCTAATCGTCGAAGAATTGTCGCGTGCCTCCGAAGATGATTCTTTTGCACGTTGTTCAGACTCACGTTTCCCTGTAAAACGCTTAGAGCACACTCGCATATACAGCGTACGAGCGCTACATCTGCTTTGCGCAAAATTGCACGTCGTTGCTCTTGCTTCAGAAAACACAACGCTTGCAATATAATTATCTGCTTTTTATCGAGAGGTCCGCGCAACGCCATTACAAGCGCATTACTGCTACATTGCGCAACGCATCGCGAACTTTTATTGCTTTTTGAGGCATGTAAACGTAATGGTATTGGTCATCGGGAAATATACGGGCGCGAAATCGACAATTATCAGGCGTCGATTGTTTCAAGTCGAATAATAGATAGCCGTGCGGTGCGGCTGTTGCATCGAAATATACTTCCTGCAAAAATCGCGGATTCTCGGGACATACCTGGCGGGCTAGGTGCTGAATTTGCGCGCGATCTCGCGGATTTTTGAAGACAACGATATAATTAGCGTTTAAGGAGATATCGCGCTGCCCGTGACCCTGATGGAAGAGATTTTGCGTGATGAAAATGACACTAAGATTTTTATGATGGCTACCCTTGGTGAAAAGATCGACCACGGTATTGTTGGATGCCTCGCGCATTAGATCGTCAATGACCACAAGTTTAGGTCTTGCATCATTCGAGTAGTCTACTGCTTGCGGTAAACCCTCGCGAAATTCGATTTTATCACCGTACTCTGAATACCCGGACTGCCACTCTGAGTAATAAAAAAGTATACGCTCGAACGGGACATCCGTCATTTCGCGCATGTAATTAGAGAATTTTTTTACAAAATATGTTTTACCACAACCCGTAGGACCGCTTATCACAGCTGTCCACGGATGTTTCCAACGTATATCCATATCGACGAGTGTCTATCAAAATCAATCAGCAGACTCTTAAATAAGCTTATACCGCGGCGGCGGCGGCGGCTGCGGCGGCGGCGGCGGCGGCGACCCCGCGGCATCAGCTATTTTCGCGGCCTTAAAGAGCTGATAAGGCGCGGCGCGCCTGCACTAGCTGATGAGGCCCACAGTATAAGCTGGTGTTTACGCTGTATGTAAATTAAATAACGATAGTTTTTATATTTCTCACAAATAAAGCAATATTTTTATTTCACTATGCATACATCTCTATATACAAATTTTACGAATCATCAAATTCTAAACAGCAATATTATATCCACGGATGTAGCACGAGAAAGTCAGAACAAAAGGAAACACTCGATAAGAAAGACGGGACAAAAGGAATCAACGATGAGAAAGTCAGAACAAAAGGGAACAGTAGATAGCAGTTACTGCTACGAATAGCAGCACAAAAAGAACGATCCGATAACGGTTTTATACATAATAAATTAATTTTTTTCAATGTATTGTACACAGTAAATATGTTACATTAAACTAGACAAAAAGATTATATTTAAATATCGCGAATTCAACCGTAAAACTATATACTTTTTTGCGTTATACTAATTAGCGTATTTCACAATAGCCATACGGTACAGTAGAGTACAGCCCGTGCCGTTTTCGCTTCGTGTTAACAGGTTCGCATGATTTCGTTTCTTTACGCGTTGCTACATGATGAAATTCCGTACGTCGAATAGCGTCGAATTTTTAAATAATAGGTACGCTCCTTGCTCCTGTCACGAAAGATCGTAATGCGTTATAATTTACGTGACGGCTATTCGCAAAGTTTAGCGTGATTCCCTTCACTTTACATTTTTCAATAATCGTACCGTCGGGTTTACGAACAAGGTATGCGTAAAATTTTGGTCCACCCGAAACGAACGAAGTTATATTACTACCAGGCCCGTATTCACTTAATTCATCCGTAAGATCTCCTAGAAATTGACCGATTGGCGGCTCATACTCGTTACCACCGGGATGGCTCACGTAAATACAGGAGTCCGTATCGCAGTACAATATTCGTCGCCCGAGCCCCTCAAGATAACTGTATAATTTTAGGCGTGCCTGTGCCGTCGTGTATGCTGCAATCACAGCGTTTGATGTCGGTGATGGTTGGATAGCATCGCGGTTGCTCACATAGTTTACATACATAATCTTGTGATTAACCGGTAGCATCCCCGTCACATCAATCTCCGGACTCGTTAGTAAATTCATTAGCTCCGCACGCGTGAAAACGATAACGGTTTTCGTGAGATTCTCTCGTTGACCAAACTTTCCCCAGAATGAATTAAGAGCCAATTTCGCTAGTGAACGTAAACCCGGATTTGGCTGCAAAGCACTTCGCTCGAGATATACACTTTTAGACTCCTTGTACAATGCTATAAAACGCTCTATTGCTTCCTCGTCATCGTTACACTCTGTTGGCGGACCACTCACCTCCTATTTTATTTTTAGGAATGTATCGATGTACTTGGCAAAATGACCGCCTCGTCGCGTTGTCGAGTCATACTGCGTAACAACGTATTGCCAAATTTCATAGATACGCGTCACTTTATAGCCGAGCGACACAGCTTTTCTCAGTTCGTCCACGACCCATGTGCCGTCAAACGCTCGCTCAGTCGTGTCATCGTGTGTACAAACATCGGATGTGTCCATATCTGTACAGCACGTTCTATACAGGGGGAACAGTAGTTTCCCATGCATGCAAACAGGCAGTACGGGTATATACAAATCGCGCGGTGCCACCACGGTACACTTCACGAGACCCTCGACGACACTTAGATCGTTTTCAAGTCCTACGAGTTCTCGACACTCGTCACCTACGTACAATTTCGGGTGTCCAACGGGATATTTTCCATTCTTACATACCCACGGGTACAGCGAGCAAACATCCACATAGCGTATCTGCTCCCCATTCGCGATGTCGTACAAGCTTACAAAATTTTCCGTTCGACCGCCAAAAAATGCATCGCGTGGTTCGAGAGGCCCCTGCTTGACCATAGCGTGATTTTTCACGTATATCGACATTTCCTCGTTATTCTCGAGTAATCTGTCAAAATCGCATTCCCATATTTCGGTTAGAGTGTACCCTTTCGTTCTGATTCGCCCGGAAATAAGAACGGTACGCTCGTATCGCTCATCCATTATATCGCCGAATTTGGTTCGACTATCTCTATTCACACAATAACATCGCGGACAACCATGCCAAAAGCAGCCGTGAAATTGAAGAACGTGATGGACCCCCGCATCCACGTAGTAACCGTCGACAGCCGGTAGGCCAGCCGGAGGGCGATACTCTCTCGTGCGTCCAGCATGAGCGATAACGCAGTTGAGCTCACGCTCGAGCCATACGAGCCATACGACGGCCTTGCGCGATTGCTTATCGCCCCAGCGATATCCTCCTGGTGGTAACACCGCAATGCGATCTTTCTGTAGAAAATTCTTTCGAAATACTCTCATACATGCTGATGCTATCGTGCATGCTTCTGTAAAGGGGCACACGCTCCCACAACGTATAAGTAACTCTCGAAAAGCTAAACACGCTCGTCTCAAAACCGTAACATCTGTACGACAATATTGCACAAATTGCGTCGCAAAATCAAATTTATAATCTACGCGACTCGATTCTTTCTTATACCACTTTAAAAAGCGCTCGCGATCCGCTGAGAACATGGTATCGGGTGAGTAAAAATGCAAAGCCGGCAGAGGACCTGAGTGATTCTGATATAAAGGCCTTAGGTAAAGCGCTAAGAGCCATGGGTAAATAGTTTAGACTATCGAGAAAAACGACATCGACAATTTTCATCGAGACAATCTTCGTACCATTCATAATCAGAGAGGGCAGCTGTGTTTTTTGCACCTCGATTAAATACCGTAGAATAAATTGTGCGTCGAAACCTCTAGCATTATAGGCGATGCAGATGGTCTTTTGAAATTTTTGCGATAATGCCAATTTTACAAGATCCCCAACAGGATCATCGATAAACACGAATTCACGTTTACCACAGTTAGCACAATCGGTCTCTATATCTGTGATATCCAGACATGCCATACATACGCATTGTGCGACACATAAATTCGGCTCGTGAATTCGTGTCGATTTATCATCATGCAATTGCTCGTGTTGCTGCGTCTCAAAATCATAAAATAAAAATCTCGTGGACGACTTGTTTTTTTTCTTCTCCTTTTGCGCATCTGGTTTCTTAAGAGGTGCTATAAAACACGCATGCGTAGTCGGCCGCGTTTGTTTGCATGTAGTACAAAACGATATACCGCATACATGTATCTTTTTATCTGTGATTTTAATCATACGCGAGCAGCCTCTACAGATTTTCAATGCGTTACAGACGCTGTACCGTCTATATTTACGAGACGTGATACCCGCGGAGCCCTCACTCTTGTGATGAGCGAGGCAAAAAGCACCAAAGAACGAACGATTACAGTCTGCGCAATACTCGGGCTGAGAGTCTCTATTACCGTTGCAATAAGTGGATTTACATCGAGCACATTGATAGCTACATCGATGCTTGAGTACTCGAATATACTTGGAATTACATTGTGTGCAGAACCCCCGACTACCTAGCGCACCGGCGAGATTTAATATCGGTTGATAGTGATGAGAACGCTCGTAATAGAGAATAAAGAGTGTATGATTAATTTTACCTGTTGCGTTGAGTACGTATTTTCGCCCATCGTACAGAGCCGGAACGCGTTTTCCGAAGGTGAGAAATTCATAAACAACAATCGCTATACCCTCGTGAACCAAGTACTCTTGAAAGAGCTGAATTTCGCGCACACCACACCCCCTAGACGGTGTCGTTACCCCTGCATTACGCGTGAGCTCTATCGTTGCTGTATATTGCGCACCTCGAAGCCCGTTCCGAATTTGACACCATCGTCTGTGTAGCACGCCCGCACGTATTTGACCGCGTTCGGCATGCGCTCGGGCAGTGACAAGGGATCGTTGTAGACACAAATTATCGCGATTACTTATGCGTAAAATTGACTTTTTTGTTATAGACTCGTGTGTAAGCCTAGTGCCCACACCAGCTCCTTCGACGCCTCGTACTATACATGTTGTCATTCTACATGTACCAGCGTCTATTCGAAATTCGCGCGCGCTCTGAGCTACACTATTAATTAGTCGCCATATATCGTCGGGAACGATGTCACGAGCTGGTCGAAATGATAACCATACAGGTCCTTGCGTAAAAGACGGTACGCTCAGAGTAATACCCACATAATCATGTCCTTCGCACGATTCTGTAAGGCGTGTGAGAACATCTCGTATACCTCCCTCGAACCATGTCAGATGATCGATACTGACCGGTGGCTGACGAAAATAAAAATCTGTCTCTCGACCCTGCATCCTAAAGCGTGGAAAATAACGTCTCTGCTCGTTGTCGATACCGAAATGTTCACCAGGAGGCAAAATATCACCACCCCGTGCAGCAGTCCTTCCATCGACAGTCTGTCCACCTGCAGGCATAATTAAACCATTTATTAGAATTTTTATTTAATTTACTTTAAATTTTTGTTTGTCGCTGGCTATATACTATGCATATAATTCGTGTAACGTAAGAATTACAAACTTATATTTGCTTCTAGTCCTCGAATCCGTCGACTGCACCCGGGAATCGCCGACGCATTTCGTAAACCAACTCGATTGTCGGCGGTCTCGGCACAGTGAATCGTGCAAAGCGAAAAACGTTTGGGTCCGTCTCGTACACTGCTTTTTCATTTTACTATTATTATCCGCGTAATTTTTTTATTTTTGTCAGCGTAGTTGTATTATTAAAAGCTTACCTGAATCTACAGGGTCCTCCTCCTCGTCGTCATCGTCTACGTCTTGCTCCTCCTTCTCCTCCTCCTCCTCCTCCTCCTCTTCTTCTTCTTCCTCCTCTTCTTCTTCTTCTTCTTCTTCTTCTTCCTCGCTGTCTGTATTGCTGTTGGTATCATCGTTTGAACTGTATTGTCGCGATGGGCCTGCGACGGATTCATCTGGTTCTCTCGAGGGGCCTGCCATAAAAAGACCGTTTGTAGGTTTATAACCGCAGAATGGCTGGGTAAAATTTATCCAGCGATTCCCTACGGTGCTGTCGCCATCGTTGTCCCTGCTATGATTATCTGAATCGGTTCTACCCTCCTCATCGAAATCATAGGTGTCGGATCTCATTTCTGCGTCCTCATACCGTCGAACTATATAAAAATCTTATGAAATAAAAAAAATAATATAAAAGTAATTAGCGCTGTATATTACTTACGTCTTTCATTGAGTATGGGCTGCAGAGCAGGCTCATTCAGCCAATTTCGTCGACGAATAACACGCACCACCGAATCAATAATTATTTGATTATCAAACAATCCAATATTATACGTGTCAACTAAATCGCGTTGATGACACTCGCACAGCATACCGCGAATTTTACGAACAACCGCCTATGTCGGAAGTTCCCATAGGGTGATCTGTAAATTTCTTCTACCCCAGCGCGAACGCAACGACGGTCTACGCTTCAATATAAACTCTATCAATTTTTTTATCAATGAGCGCTTTACCACTCTGACCATGATTGTGCTGTTAGAGTAGTAGTAGTAGTAGTAGTAGTAACCACAGTAAATCAGACAATTAACTAGAGAATTTTCAAAGCGGCTCACTTATATATATATTCCTTTAACAAGCTCTTTCTCTCTCTCTCTCTCTCTCTCTGCATATACTGCAACGATGTAATGAATACGACTAACCAAGAAGATGGCCGCACGCGATCGCTTTACAAAAGCAAGACCTAGGGAAATATTTAGCGATGGTGATGTCCTTAGTTATCGAGTTTCGCTGATGAAAGTCATATTGTTTTCATCTAATTTCAGGGCACTCGGCCATGAGGAAAATCATCAAATTTCACCGACGAATATTATTTAGTTTTCATGGTACATATTATCTGTATGTCGATGTGTGCGTGTGCGCATAAGTGCGCGAGAGTATGCAAGAGTTTTGGGATATATTTGCTGCTGTTACTAGGCTGTTGAGGAGAATGCGACAAATATCAAAGGATATTGGCTAGCAATTTTCAGGCGCATGATTTGCAGTATCAAAAGAAGAGGCAATGCAGTTAGGTGGTGGGGGAAATCTGTATAAAACGGAGTATGAACACCACCGACGCTTCATTCGAAAAGTTACAGTCTACACGAAAGCAATAAAAATAGCAAATAACGGTGCTAAGCCTCATCCGATATCGCTGTATATAGCGAACCCCGTTATGTACGGTTTAAATAAATCATTTGGTAAAATAATCGTAGCCGGGTTCGAGTTGAACTCTACGTGTACGCTTACACCGGTGGTGAAAATATTGTCGAATACTTTTACCGGAATTACACTCTGTGCGGACGAGTGGCGAGTGTTTAAAAGTGATTTTTCTCGCGTACAACAATATTTCGAAGCTCATGGGACTGATGCCGAGAAAATGTGTAATACCCGCATAGAGCACACAACGCATTACACACTTTTAACCTCGTGTTACCAGCACAGAGCTGTGTCATTTGGTAAAATAAGCGGTAGCGCTGATGAGGAATACGAGAATCGAGAGGAATCTGGAGAATCGAAACGGAAACGCTTCCGAAAATACTCTCCAAACATTGTTCTTCAGCGGTCTACATTTGATATGCTCGTAGAAGTAAGTAGAAGAATTGATATTCATATGCAGGCTCTAGAGAGCAAAAGTGAAACGATTCAGAGGTGTATGAACGAGGTGGTATCATATGTCCGTGAAAAGATAGTTGTCAGTGAAATGCCTCGTGCAGTAGCGTATGAGATCATCGGTTCCAAGGACTTCTTTGAAGAAGCGCTCGAACACATCGCGATCTTGCTAACGCCAGAGGATACGGAGTTTATGAAAATTATTTTGTCCGAAACAATTGTGCTGTTTCGTGGTCATATCGCTGATCATGCATCGGGTGTTGCGTTGCGAACGCAATAATTCTACGTATGTGCAGCTATTTGTGATAAAGAAACTGTTGTAAATAATTGTATATAGTGTACATTTCGCTTGAAATATTATAAAGTATACACCGATGTCAGTCACAGTGAGAGAGAGAGAGAGACAAAGAGAGAGAGAGAGAGAGAGAGAGAGAGAGAGTCGTAAAACCGAAGCATCAGCAAAGGTCTGCGCTAGAAAGAAGACGGAGCGCTCGTCTCTGTTTCATTAACACAGCAGATCATGGAATACGTGCCAATGTCGATTAGCAGCAAAGCAGCAGAGCTTGGTAAGTAAAAAATATAAAATAATTTTAAATCATGTGATATTTATTTTTAATTTAAAAAATAATGTTTTGCAGAGCGAGCAGCCCCTGCATATGAGCCGTCACCGAGGGTTCGTTATTCGTGTCATGGAGAGCAAGAGGAAGATACATATACTGTACAGATAGAGCTAGCTTCGGGAAAGAAAAGTGCCACCCGACATCCTCATCCACAGTTGTCGTCGGTGGCAGACGATCATCAACGCTTCCGACTTTGTATAATGAGGCGTGGCATATCAGGTAAGACAATATCGATTATTCTGTACACGATGTTTTTTATTGATCAGTGCGCTCAATTAAATAGTTGTTTCGTTCTTTTTTCAGAAGTACACTATGATGACAACGTCCACAGCGAAAAATAATTTAAAAGCAATATTGCGAGTGATAATACAAATTAATTTCATATAGCGATAAAAATAAAATTAACGGTGAAGGAATCTCCGAGCGTGGATGACCGTGTTTGCAGGGCTGTTGCATACGACGGTAAATGTGTAAAGTGCTTTCCATAAAATATTGGTTAATTTAAAAATATCTGATCTTACTGTGTCTCTTATTTTTATAGCATAATAATTAGAGAATTATAATTGAAGTCTTTCTCTCTCTCTCTGTGAGGGATCATATTCTATATCTTTTACTGCAGAGTAAGCACTTTGCGAGGAGCATAGCGCATGGCTATGCATGCTCGAAAACCTCTTTCGTTGCATTCAAAGTGATGGATACCTAGTTATGATTCATAGGAGGCTGTTATCTTTATGCCCGTGATACTCTCTAGTAGCATCTCGAGCATTTAGTCCGTCTTTGGCATCCTACTTGGAAACAATAAAAAGCAATATGTATCCACGATACGGCAAGGAGATTTTAAGCGACGCGTTTTGGTGCCGATTAATGTTTGTCGAGAGTGTGATGAGTGTGTTTCTGCGTACGCAGGAAATGTGCGATGCATACGACGAGCTGGAAGAGCTCCTACGTAGTGTGTATTTAGTGGAACGTCGTGGAAGACCCATTGAACTTGGGGAGTTGCATATCGGTATGTCCTGTATTGTGCCTCGTTTCAATAACGTTGTCCACGGCGAAGTGGTTTACCCGGACTTTGATGGGTACTGCGAGGTATTGCTAGTCGATTTCGGCGAAACTATTTACATCGACTGGTCTCACCTATTTCATCCGGAGCCTCTAGCAAGTATGCTGCCGGTTCTTGTCATGGAGTTTTCCATATACGGACTCGAACGCGTGGATGTTGCAGGTATCGAGCAGCTCGTCGAAGAAGCGTGCGGTGGAGATGACTTGATCGCTGTCATGATGCGACCTCTTGCCGGTGATAGCGTTCCGCGGGTTCGCTTATCGAACTGTGAACGCGTGGATGTGGCGGCGTTTATTATAGAAGCCCTCGGTGATGAGATAGATATCGGCTACGATATCGATGCCGTGGACGAGGGCTTTGACGAGGACATAGTAATGAATTAAAGACGCTGTGCATGTGTATGTGTGTGTGTGCGTGTGTGAGAGAGTACATTCGAGAGACAGGAGTTTAAAATCGCTTTGGCAGGAGGGTAGATGCCTACAACAGCTGCGGTGGTGGTGAGTACATCATTTTATTCATTTTTCCAAGTATGTGTACACCTTTGCTCCATCCTGCTTTTATCTCTACTCTTCCTTGTTCACCAAGGTACCCACACCACCTCACTTTACCATCTCCACGTTACCGACACTGGTCAAGCAGAGTGGGTAGCGCGGCGGTGGAAAAGTGAGGTGGTGGGGGTAGCCGCGTGGTGGGGGAAGGAGTGGGGATAGGAGTGGGATGGAGCAAAGGTGTACACATACTACTAGAGATAAATGATAAGTATTTTTTTATTCAAGAAGGAATAATAATTGGTAACAATAAAGATGCGACTATGATCTGAAATGAAACACCAATTCAAAATGAATGTTTTCAAATATATTTTACAAGAAATTCTTATTTTTTATGAATCTGCATCCGTAGAATTATCAATGTCTATCATAGTGACAATTGGCTCACGATACTCGTTTTACTATCATATTCATATAACCTGTCATGGTTCGTCTGACCATGGGCACTGCTGTTCGACTGATGTTGTTTTCTTGTACATGAGCACTCACCTTCTTTTTCAACTTGTCACCGACTTTCGATGCATTCAGGAATTCCAGCCAGGTACGTGTCACTTCTCCTTCTGCATCAGATTCAATGTGAACCAATATCCCCATTTGTCCATTTGCCAATCCATCAGCAATATTTGCGTTCGTTGTCAGCATGTAAGATTTATTCCGAACCAAAATATTTTTATAGGGAAGACCACCTGTGTCGATTCACTGACTTTTTATATAATTTTTGTCGGCAGCTCGCCTCTTATTTTGCATTTCTACAGCCAACAAAGATATCCTCAGCGACAGAGGTGATTTTATTTTCAGCCGAGTTAAGAATGGATAACTCACTCATTCACCGACTTGTTTGCTAGGAATAACCTAATCCCGCAGGGCATAATCTATTGGCTTCTTCTTTGGTGAAAAATCGTGACTCGATTGACTGCTATTCATTTGCCTCGAACCCTTACCAGTTTTTCTCAATTGTAACGAATCGATCTAACGAGCCGTGGATCTGTCTCACTCCCTTCCCGAATAAATGCGAGCGGTATGTTGATCGCGTCGTACGCATGTTTTATTATGGTCACCTTGGTAATTGGTTTTGTGTTGACCGTTGCTAAGAGAGTCGCGAAAAAGCAGCCGAGCGAAAAGCCTGCTCAGATAATTCGCAACCGTAGTCGCGGTTACTCGTAATTATAATAATCGCATACCAATGTTTAATTTTCAATGTTTACCTCAATTTATATAAATCTATAAATAAACGTCTCCATTGCTTGCGATATCAAATACATCTTGTCCAAGAATTCAACCGATACGGGGTCATCTCACATTCAACGTAACACATTCATGATACGGGAATTCAACCGTCATCCACGCCAAGGACTCGAGTACGGACAAAGTCCAAATGAAGAGATCGGTCGACACCCAACAATAGCAGAGTGATCATAAGAGACTTCCCAACCCAGCCCCAGCGCAATCCAATTACGGGGCTCACGTGCATAACCTCCAGAGTTAATGAGACGTGTTTCGACGTTCTACGGTAATATATGTATACTTATGGCCATAAATAACGTTTGTGTACTGAAAGTCTCAGATATTTGTGAAATTCGATCGATTATATTGTTGCTGCACTGAAGAATGATTTATAATATTAATTGAATATCATTCGAATAGAAATTAATCCGATGAGATCGTTGCGCTATTAATTAATGGTATATAATAATAACTGAATACTCTTTTTTGAAATTAAATTGATCAATAATAATGTTGTTATACTCATGAATGAGGTGTGATATAGATGTAATGTTGTGTGAGATTTAGTTCGATCATATAGTAATAATTGAATACTGTTTTTTTTTAAGTATAACTGAGTGATAATAACGTTGTTATAATAATAAAAGATTTATAACTTTGATTAAATATTCTTGAAACTCAATTGAAGAACGATTAAATTATTACAAAAAATCGTTCAATCATTACATATCGTCTCAAGTTCAAGTTTCGATTCTGTCCATATTTAGTCTTTCCCCCTCGAGTCTCAGATTAAATACACACCAAATACTAGAAATAAAATTATTTCATTACACAATATCTCGGAAAACATTCGATTTTATTGTCTCATCATATTGAGAAAACAGCTGGCACGCGGCCACTATGGTCGCTGTGCGATAGCTCGTTGCTGCTGGCGCCTCGCTGCGCTCGGCCGCGTACGTGCAGCCGGGTGGCAGCACCGCACGAACACTCAACTCACGCGAGACTACGATCTATCTCTCGGTTGGCAGTAGCGTCGCTTAACGAAGTTTTCGAAGAACTCAGCCATCTTGCTATTTTTCGCTACTCTCGTGAAAACCGTCAAGTGGACAGCAACAGCTTCTTCTTGTCTCGGACATTTCACTGTGCTTCTCGGATATTCTCAACTTTGAACGGGCTCAACATGACTCAAATTGAACCGGTAAGGTGGCACATTGACAATTTAAACAAATTAAATCAATGTGCTACGGTAAAATATTTCCCTTGTGCATCCTCATCTGTCGCACCACGTGGCGTGCTTTGCAGCACGGACTGTTTCACCTTCTCACACTTGTATTTATTCGGCGCACAATTATTGAAATTGTACGTGCAGCTCACCCTGTACATTCAGTGCTCAGTCTTCTTTATTTTTATATTATTTAGGTAGTTTTCGAGCGAATATAGACATTTTTTCTACCTACATCGATTTGTGTAGTTATTTTCCCCCTGCCACGAATCAGTACTCATCCTATCTCAAATATTTCAGATCAAACACCAGGATTTCTGAACACATCACTTCATTTGATTAAAAAAATTTCAGCTTGCGTTATAGAGTTGGCCCTGAAATCCTTTGTTTTATTTGCTTGAAAATTGGCGTTGCTCGTACTGGTGGTGATTGTCTCAGGTCTCCAAACAAAATCACATCACGTCCTCCAAAATTCGTTTCATATTTTCCCGTTATTTGCTTTCAGCGAGCATGGATATGAAATAAGAGTTCAGCGCTAATCATACTTATTTCATCAATAATGAGAACTTTGACGTACTTGAATAAACCTCGAAATTGTTGTACAACTTCAATTGATAGTGGTAACAATTTTTGGAGTGATATTTTCAAAGCTGTGTGAACTGTGGTTCCGTCGATGGTGACAGCAACTTTTCCCGTTGATGTACATGTAATATACGCATTACAATAATTATCAGTAGGTGAATATCGATTGTAAATTTCCATTAACAGACGAATTCCGAAGGTTTTTCCACAACCTGCAGGACCAGTAAGGAAAATGTGAAATGGTGCTGAACCGTCAGAGAGGATATTGTGAATGACGTGTATAGTAGATCCTTGTGTCTTCTATTGGACATTCCTAAGAGATCATAAGAGCGATCGTTTGGCATCAGGTTCTCCCGTCTTTTTGCGATTGCACCGAGTTTGTGCAACGTTACAAGGTAAAGATCGCGATTGAACTCTCGATTTTGAATTACTCGCACTGGATCAGGCTCTGGTTGTCTGCCTACCAACTCCACCAACGGTATATCATTATTTACCTCATTCTCTTCCCAGTATAATTCTTTACAAAGTTCGATAGTTTTTCGGATGTCTAAATTTGACTCAAATTCTTTCCGTCGACTGAGAATTAATTCATTTTCATCATAAGTTTTAACAAATTCTAATTCACTTAAAATTTCATTTCCCTGGTTTCGAAAAGGAATATGCAACCTGACCATCTAACGTTTGTACTCGTTGAGATCTGACACCATGTCATAATTCCTATACCGTATAACACGTATTCATAATTCCTATACCCTATTTTTTCCGTTCCGTGTAGTTCTTACCAGAAATATTATAATTTGCGACACATTGTGCCAGAGTGCACTCCTTGAGATTTTCGGGTCTTTGGTATTTTTCGAAAGAATTCTCTTTCTAAATGTCTGTCGATTCGTATTGCAAGCCCATTTTCTCAATTTCTTCTCGTTTCTTACGCACTGGTTGACGCTCCACAGGCCACATTGTTGGAATGAATATAAGCTAGGATGAACTTTTGGACATTGGCTCACGAAGTAAGAACCACGCTCCCTCTTGGCTTGTCATTTCCATGGCATTGAGCATATCCACTCCCATTTTCCTAGTGACATCAACCAGATCCAATATCGGCTGATCATAGAGAACAAGTCCTTTTTTCTGTCAGCCCAGTAGTACTTTGAATTTGGTATACATTTAAAAAAGCGAGATTGGTTTCTATAGACTGATTAATGTACTCCTTAGACTCAATTTGCTGTCTAGTAATTATGACATGATTTCCAATATGTTTAAATGCAATTGTCAAGGTATCACGGACTCTTTGTCGCATGATTTTCATAGCAACATAAAGGAGGTGATGAGGAGTGACCCTACGACGATCAGCACGCCTCAGTTCACTGGTAGTCATCATGAATGACGTAACATGAATTCCTTCTTTAAAAACCATGAAATGTAAGAACCATGATAATTCTTCTGCGTATTCATCAAAGAGCAAACTATGAGGTACGATTTTTTCACCCGGGGCAATTCTTAAATACTTCTCTTCATTCCCAATTAATGTTTATTGCTGGGCAGTGAGACAGTCTTCATTAAGGATATCTTTACTAATTTCATCAACCAAAATTTGTTCATTCGCCGTGTCATCGTTAAAACGTTCAGTAATTTTTATGTTGTACGAGGGTCAATCAATAAATAGTCGGCCTTGCGCCATCTGTTGGTCGAGGAAAGAAATCAATAGCGACGTTTAGTAGTGCCATCCTTCACATGACTGTTGTCAAAGTTTCAGCTCGCTGCGATGTTTAGTTTGCGTTTGACAGCGTCGAAAGACAAACAACTTTTGTGTTTTTACAAAAATGGAAAAAATTTAGTATTGTGCAGTGATTCGATTTTTGTTTTTGAAAAAGAAAACCAACAAGGAAATCAAAGCGGAGCTAGACGAAGTTTATATGGACCTTGCACCTTCGTTATCAACCATTAAATATTGGACAGCTGAATTTAAACGCGGTCGTACGAGCATTGTTGACGATGAACGTCCAGGTCGTCCAAATGAGGTCGTCATACCAGAAACAATTAAAAAAGTCCACGATATGGTGTTAAATAATCGGAGACTAAAAGTGCGTGAGATTGCTGAGGCCACAGGCATATCATATGGCTCAGTGATTTCAATCCTGAGTGATCAGTTGGGTATGAAAAAGTTATCCGCAAGATGGGTGCCGCGTTTGCTCACTGTCGACCATAAAAGAGAACGTGTAGCTGATTCAAAGGCGTGTTTGGCGATCTATAAGCGTGATCCTGTTGAGTTTTTGCGTCGTTACGTAACCGTGAACGAAACATGGATCCATCACTATACACCAGAGACAAAGGAACAATCGAAACAATAGACTTCATCGACCAAACGTGCTCCGAAGAAGGCGAAGCCGGTGCCATCGGCCGGTAAGGACATGGCCGCAGTTTTTTGGGATGCACGCGGCATAATCTACATCGATTACCTTCCGCCGAAAAAAAAACGATTAATGGCGAATACTATGCAGCCGTGCTGACCCGTTTCAACGACGAATTGAAGAAAAAACGTCCACATTTAGCGAGGAAAAAAGTGCTCTTCCATCAAGACAATGCACGCGTTTACACCTGCCCAGTAGCCATGGTCAAAATTCATGAATTTAAATACGAATTGCTTTCGCATCCACCGTATTCTCCAGATTTGGCCCCCTCTGACTACTTCCTGTTTCCAAACCTGAAAAAATGGCTTGGCGGAAAGAGATTGGTTCCAGAAATGACCTCATCGCCGAAACAGAGACCTATTTTGAGGACCTTCCGAAATCGCATTATTCGGAGGGCATCAAAAAATTGTAAAAACGTTGGAATAAGTGTATCGAGCTAAAAGGAGATTATGTTGAGAAATAAAAAGATTTTTGTCCAAAAAAAACGCGATTTTCTTTACCAAGCCGACTATTTATTGATCGACCCTCGTAGAATTTGTACAGTGGAGTATCAAAGAGATACTGCAGCCAGATTTCTTTTTTGTTTCCGAAATCAGTTAGACAACTTTATTTGTGTATCTGTTTACGTTTGATATGCACGTTGATGCAGTAATCATCGCTAAGGTCCCTTAGTAGAGCATTTATCATGAGATTTACGTCCACAGGGACATTGATGACTAGTCCGAAAATCCCATACTGACCGCTCATGTGCCGCAGTCTTTTTATTTGCATGAAAGGAATTCTCGATGAAATAAGTCTTTCAGACATTCAATTCAACTCTGGTAAATGTGCTGGTTTCTCTGCATACTTAAATTCATTTGATAAAGCATATGTTGGAATTTTGCAGAAATACAACACTGACATGCCTTAAAACCGTAATGTCGATCTGCGGAAAAACTCTTTGTAATAAATCGTGATGACGTTCTTGTAGTATGATTTTCAAATCTCTTAGTGTCTCTGTTAGGTTCTTTATTCCGGCTTACGTCGCAAGATGCGCACATGGAATAAGGATGTTGTTTGCGACAGAGATATAAGTAGTCTCACACACTCGGAACGCGGTGAATGCACCGTCGTCCCTAATCTGAGTGAATCATAAGTTCGTATAGAACGCTCTATACGAAAGGAACTATAAATTTTTAACTTATTAAAGATGATTATCTGATTAGTAAATGTAATTAAGGCTACCTCTAAATCTAGACTTGCGATATCAGAGCACGGCAATAAGTCTTTTTTGTTATCAAACACACAATAAACAATAAGTAAAACTGAATTCAACGATTGGTAATAAAAAAACTCATGATTTTGTTCTTTATTATATTTTAGGGTTTATGAATGACGATAAATTATAATTACATGAATTTTGTTTTGTAAGTGAAATAATTTTTATACCGCGTATGACTTAATCATCGTGTGCAACGTGTAACGAGGATAATATAAATGTTATAAGCATAAAATAATTTGTGGATTGTACCCGCAGCAAGCGCGTAGACCGGCATTAAAATGTTGAAGACATTGAGGTTAATAGACACTGTCTGCTTCTACAAAACCATAGGTGAGGGGCAAGGGAACATTACTGTACAGGTGGCGAAGCGCATGATGGCAAGTGGTTGTAATGATAATTTTTCTCGTTGATATCAAATTTATTTTCCCAAAGGAAATTCGATTTCCCTTGGGAAAAACAGGATGTTAACGATCGGTTTCCTGGTACCGATAACCAGTGCAATTCATTTAAATTTTGTAATTCCTACTATTATTTTTACAATTCTTTTCGGCTATTTCGTTTACATAGGCTCTCGGTGCACTCGACTCGGTAGTCTGTTATTGTTTTGTGCATTAGTAGTGAGCCGTTCACTCGACATGCACACACACAGTTCAACGCGTCGAAAATTCGCTCTTCGAACCGATATCTCTATTATATCTATACCTCTCTCTTTCTCTCACTTATTTCACTACCTCAATATGTCGTTTTGACTCGCACGTTTATACACTTCTATCCGACAGGTTTAAATACCACGCGACTTAATTCTATTCGCCTAAAATTACTCGCTTAATTCTATTTAATTAAATCTATACAAATTGATCCTATCCACTTAAATCCTTTCTTACTCTCGATTAACGTCAATTTTTACCCTATTCCACTAATTATTTTTCATATTATTCAGATAACTCGCCTGTCTTTCCTTTTTCTGCAGTCTTCGTTTTTCACAGACTCAATCTTTCTACACTCACAATACCACGGATTTTAGCGAAAATGTACTCGTAACTGATTATCGTACATTGACTTGTAAGCAAAATGACTCCGGTTTTCTTATCGCCTTGAACTAAAGACTTGTGCTAAAAGCGTATGTGCGTAAACGTAAGCGTGCATTTCCTTCCACGCAGGATCTTTTATAGCCTTCCGTCCAAGCTCGTCCCCTCTACGTCCTTATCGGTTTTTATTTTAAAATCTAACGCGATCTTTTAATTTCCCCGCTATCCGTGGCCGCGCCACCGCTCTTCCCCTCGCCACCAAGCGAGGCCAGCTGGTCGCTGACCTGCTGTTTACGGCAGCGAGGGAATTCCGGAGGTGTGACGTAGCTCGTTTTCATGCTAGGTCCGGACGCGATGATCTAGTGCTCGCTGTACTCGGTGCTTCCGAATATAAATTAGGCTCTTATAGCCGTTTGAAATAATAGAGTGGGCTCGTGATTTGTAACTATGTTACAAGGTACTAAAATACTTGGACCACACGGGAGCCTATCCCCATTATTGAAATTTGACTTCGTTACAAGACCAGTACGTAATACCGTGGTTAATGCTATGCAATTTCTAGTTCCAGTCCCTGACGTTACGTCTGCTGTTAGTTACAGCTGTCGGTAAGAGCGGATAAGCAGCAGTGTAGGCTTAAGCGTAAAGCGGCTGCGGAGGTAAAATCATTTTTTTTCTGTCCCCATAACGAATATGGGGATAGAACCTATTAGGTATACCGGTTAATAATGGGGATTTTTTTCAATATTGAGTTCCACGTATGTTGATATATATGCGATTTAATATGTATGCTATTTTGTTGTATTGACAACAAGCTTCAAAACTTAATATGTAAAATTTTCTGAAGGTGTTAACATCATAGATATTTTTACGCTCAAAAATATCGAATTTCGTACAAAAAAGATCATTTTTTAACTTTTAGCAAAAGTGCTGCTGGAAGTTATTGTATACTTCGGGAAGCTAATGGTAACATGCTTTATCTCAAAACACTTGTGAACGCTTGTTTGAACACTTTAAGAGTGATGGTTTCCATATGAAAGAGAAAGAACCTCCAGGTCAACCGAAGAAGTTTAAAGACCAGCAATTACAAGCAGTTTTGGATGAACATGCGTATCAAAATCGAAAACAACTTGCAGATAGATTAAACGTTGCTCAGCAAACAATTTTCGATCATTTACAGGCAATGGGAAAAAATTTTTAAAAAGGAAAATGGGTGCCATGTCAACTGAACGAAAAACAAATGGAAAACCGAAGAGTCATCAGTAAAATGTTGCTTCAACGGCACGAAAAAAAGTCTTTTTTGCATTGAATTGTGACTCGCGATAAAAAGAGGGCTTATTTTGAATCCCAAACGCAGAAAAGCATGGGTTGATCTAGGCAACATCGATTCCAAGGCCAAACCACTTCGGGAAGAAGACAATGCCCTGCGCTTGGTCGGATCAAGAAAGTGTGGTGTATTGAGTTTCTAAAATCAGCTGAAACCGTTAATACTGATCCCTTACCACAACAAATAATCAATTTGAACTACGCTTTGGTCGCAAAACGACCAGAATAGGCCAAAAGACACGGCAAAGTAATTTTGCTTCCTGATAACACAGTAGTGTGATGGTTCACACTACTTCAAAAGTACACACCAAATAATACTGCCAGAGCCACGGTCACGTAATTGGTAATGCCCTAGACTGGAATTCTGGGTGTGCCCGGTTTAAACCCGGTCGTGGATGTAAAAAAGCATCTTGCGGATGTAGGAAATATGACTTACGCTGCACGAATCTTTGTTTTAGTGGCCATGACGAAACTTGTAAAAATATGGAAATAATAGCGATTGAGACTGAATGTCAATGACGAGATAAACAATAAAAACGAAGTTATATTGTATGAAGCGAAGATAACGGAATAAGAGAGCGAATTTGGAGAAAAATATGAAGTCTATGATGGATAGTGAGGATGATGATGAAAGTGACATGAGCGAAACGAATTACGTTATTGCAAATAAGCAACCTAGATTGTAAGTGTTCGAGAACTCAAGTTGTTGTAGAGGTAGTGGACTGTAATATATCGAATTGAAATTAAAAGTGGTACACAGATGTTAAATAATTGTTGCCTTGATTTGCCCCACCTGCCAAATGCAGTGGACGTTTACAGTACAAAAGCACATAAAAATACAGCGTGCGCCATCTTTTATGTCGGTATGTAAATATTGAATAACTTTGACATTTATCAACCGATTGACTTGAGTATACATGTTTTTGAAGCGGCAATTCAGTACAATTTTAACCATGAATCGCTTCACATCGAAACAACGCGCCGAAATAGTGACGCTGTACATTGAAAATAGTCGTTCAGTTGTGGTAACTCAACGTGCATATCGTCAAAAATATCGTGGCCAACGAGCACTGTCTGACAACACTATTCGTCGTTTGGTGTCAAATTTTGCTGAGCAGGGAACAGTGGGAGATCGTCCTCGTGCCGTTCATCAACGCCCAAAACGTTCCAATGAACTGGTTGAAGCTGTAAGAGAGAGTGTTGCCGAGAACTCACATGTGTCGTATTATCACCGGGCTCAGCATTTTGGCGTCAGTGGAACCACTTTGCGGCGCATTTTGAAGGATGATTTGCATTTGTTTCCGTATAAAGTGCAATTGGCTCGAAGAATATTGCCGACAGACCGTCCACGTCGCTTGGAATACGGCGAAACAGTCGTTCGAATGGTTGACACTGATCCTGATTTTTGGGAGCAACTTTTGATGACCGACGAGGCCCATTTCACACTCTCTGGCGCCATTAACAAGCAAAATTGCCGCATTTGGAGAACGGAGAATCCACACGAGATCCATGACACCATTGCATGACAAAAAAGCGACTGTTTTGGCCGACATTTGCGCCAAAACCATCATTGGGCCATTTTTCTTCAGAGAAGGCGAAACAGTCGATGGGAATCGATATCGGTGGATGTTGGCTCATTATGTCTGCCCACATATGTGTGAAAAAGGTTTGGACAGTTACTGGTTTCAACAAGACAATGCGCCATGCCACACTGCAAATCAAACAATGCAGTTTCTGCAACGGTAATTCCCTGGACGTGTGATGTCAAAAAATGGTGACTTTGACAGGCCACCCAGATCTCCAGATTTGACCCCTCCGGAATTTTTTTTGTGGGCTTATTTGAAAAGCAAAGTGTACGCCAACAAGCCTCAGACCATTGACGAGCTGAAAGTAAACATTCGTGCCGAAGTCATCGCTACACCGCCCGAGATGCTCCATAAAGTGATGGGAAACGCAGCAAAAAGGGCACATTTTGCTTTGGCCAATTAAGGCGGCCACTTGATTGATGTTGTATTCAAAAACTAGTCCAAATAAAATGTAAAGGACCAAGTTAAATAAAAATACTTCATTTATGGAAATCGGTCTTTTTTTAAAAAGTTATTCAATGTTACATACCGACATAAAAGATGGCGCACCCTTAATATAAAAAATATAATGTGAATGCGAACAAAAAAGTAACAAATTTAATGGTGAGCAGTACTTTACCACCACATGATTATATTAATCGGGGAGACGATTTAAGCTGAGCTGCGCACAGAAGCAACGCGGTGACGCAGATGACGAGAGCACGACACGATGAGTCTTGATGCTGATGTACAGATGAGCATACTTTCCAATGATTACAGTGAAGATAAGCCAGATGGACGCGATGTAGCACTGTTCGTTTAACAGAATAACATAATGGGAACTTCAATTGATGCACAACTGAAAAAAACAACGCACGATTCGCGAGGTGTCGACTGAGCTGCACAAGAGATATTGGCAAGATGGCTGCTTATTTGGAGGAGCCGTTGTCGACAACGCTGTCGAAGACCGCGTGCGCGCAGTGAGCTGTTCCATAGCACGCTAATCCAGTGCAATTTATGTGCTCCGGTGAGGTGCTGCCGCCAAGCAGCAACAGCGAGCGGTTGCCCACGCTATCTTGCAGTGCGCAGTCTAGCCACGCGCAGCAGAGTGCTCGTACACTCTCAAACAGTAAGCGACACGAACGATTGCGCTATTGCAAATAAGCGACTTAGATTGTAAGCGACATAAACTGGAATGTTTACATTTTTTATGATATAGATGTGTACCAGGTCTATAAATATGAAACCGGAATTTGCCCATAGATGGCCCTAGCTGTCAATATAGTTACCGTCAAACCGCGTCATTGGCGCCATTTCCTTGTTGACATCTCTGACAAAGATTTCCAACTCACAACAATACAAGTTTCATACAACAGTATAGTTTGTAATAGCGTTTTGCAATCATGTGAGAATCTCATGGAAGTATTAAAAATTTTGTGAAATATTATAAACTTTGCGAATTATCAAAGCATTTGCAAAATATCACAAATTTCGCGAATTATCATAAATTATTGTGAATGATTGGAGACACTGCGAATTATTAAAACCAAAAGGCAATCGATGCAAAAGCGCATCACGTCCTTCCCGTTTGCCGTACTACAGGGTAGCGTAGTCCACAAAAAAAGCAACTGTATCGATAGATCAGCAAAGGCGTGTGCGAGACAAGGACGGAGATCGCCGTACACCGCGAGAAGACTCAGCGCTCTCAGCGTGATCGATTTCATCACAGAAATCGACCTAACTTTGGTTGTAGACGGAAAAAACGAAGGTGAACGGTCTCAAGGGAAGGGGGGGGGGGGGTCCGCGGTGAAGCGGATACTGCTGAGACGACAGTCAAGCGAGCGCAAGCGGGCCACTGACGATCGATATAGATCGAACACTAGAGGAGGAG
This sequence comes from Cylloceria caligata, assembly GCA_963942595.1. Taxonomy (NCBI): domain Eukaryota; kingdom Metazoa; phylum Arthropoda; class Insecta; order Hymenoptera; family Ichneumonidae; genus Cylloceria; species Cylloceria caligata. The sequence continues at coordinate 40,754,499 of OZ012707.1, read as the reverse complement.
AGTGGGCGTGTAAGCGAACGAAGATCTGGGCGCTGCGTAAGCAATTATAAAGGCGTGTGAGAGCCCGGGATGAAAACGTGTACAAACGATTAATGAATATTAACAGAAAATTGTCCATGCGGCATGTACCCAAATCAAGAAACTACCATGTGTATATAAATAAACCCTACTTTTACCTACTAATTAATACAGTTACATCGAATATGTTATACATAGCATTTCTTAGGGTGCTTCCCCATGCCGCGTAACTTGCGCACGCCGACGTTCACGTAACTTGCGGATGTTGGTTATATGGCGAAAAATCACTAGCAGATTACGCTATGATTGAATCCCGAATCCCCATGATTGCGTAAAGTATATTTAGCGTAACCAATTGCAGATTACCAAACATATGTAGTACTAGAACGAAAACCGTAATCGGAATTATCATTGGATGTTATAAAGTAGCGTTGCGGTGAATACGCGGCATGGGGAATAGGTACTTTTACATGCGAGAGTGTGTGCAGCGGAATATATGTGCTATGTACGTAAATAATCGGAGTTGATCGGAGTTATAACCTGTAACAATAAGAGTTTTAACCTGTAAACAATAATCTACCATCTCGACTGTAATCTCTCCAAAATACGGAATATGTCGATTCCGTTCCGATAATTTCGATGTCAAAGATGCACCACGCACTGGAACGCCAATTATCAAAAATGTCGATAAATTCATGGAAATTGTCGAGTCCGTCAGTCATGTAAGCACTGTTTCGATTGCCCAAGAGCTAAAGAATGCACAAAAACGGTTTGGAACCATTTGAATAAGGCTGGATACAAAAAGAAGCTCGATGTATGGATGCCACACGAGTTGACGCAAAAAAACCTCATGGAACGAATTTCCATCTGTGAATCGCAACAAAATCGACCCATTTCTGAAGCGGTTGGTGACTGGTGATGAAAAGTGGATCACTTACGACAGCGTCAAGCGAAAACCAGGAAGGTTTTGCTGTGTGGTGGGACTGTACTGTCAGCAATTGGACCGTCTGAAGGAAGCAATTGCCCAGAAGCGGCCAACTTTGGTCGATAGGAGAGGAATTGTGTTCCATCAGGACAACGCCAGGCCACACACATCGATAGTGGCTCGCCAGAAGCTCCGGGAGCTTGGTTGGGAGGTTCTTATGCATCCACCTTATAGTCCGGGCCTCGCACCAAGCGATTACCATCTGTTCCTGTCCATGGCGAACAATTTTGCTGGTGAAAAATTCGCTTCAAGAGAGGCTTGTGAAAATCGACTGTCGAAATATTTTGCCAATAGGGACGAGGGTTTCTATGAGAGAGGCATAATGAAATTGCCTTCAAAATGGCAACAAGTTATCGAACAAAACGGCACATATTTGACCTAAATCGGATCATTCTAACTATGGTAATTAAAGCCTTCAATTTCATGCAAAAATAATGGATTTTTTTTAACTACACCTGAGATATCTATTGAAGCCAGTTTTTCTACGACTGATTTATGTTGAGACTGATCTGTGTTGATGAGTTCAAATGTATTTACAATGAATTCTGATTTGGCATTAATCATCATTTGGAAACGGTATGAAAAGTGGAAGCTAAGTACTTATCAAACGCTCGAAAAGCTGCTCGACGCCAGTTATTAAAACTATTTGCTATGTATCACTCATGGTAGTGAGTTGATACAGAGCTATGTTATAATGCTATGAGTTTCTCATATAGCTTATAACTTATTATAATATTATATATTATATAGTAATAAGCTATAAGTCACTCATATAGCTTGTAACTCATTATAATAAATGTAATAAGAAATAAATTACAAGCTACACATTTATACAGGGTGTCCGCCGGGAAGGTATACTACTTTGTTTTGCTGCCATTTTGGTAAAAGTTAGTCTTGACAGTTCATATTTGGCAGTCGTGAAGTAGACACGTGGCAAATTTATTATGGAAAAATATTCGATAAACCAACGTGTTTTAATCGTTAAAAGCTCGCCCATGACAGCTCGCCCATGACAACCCCGATTTTCATGAAAAAATCATAATGAGTGACGAGGCACATTTTCATTTAAATGGATATGTGAATAAACAGAATAGTCGGTTCTGGGCAATGGAAAACCCTCAAATTATTCATCAGTCACCTTTACATCCATTAAAAGTGACAGTCTGGTGTGCAATTTGGTCAGGAGGAATCATTGGACCTTACTTCTTTGAAAATCAAAACGGCGTAACGGTAACTGTGAATGGGGAGCGATATCGTGATATGATTGAAAACTTTTTAACGCCACAACTGCATGCTTTGGGCTTGATTAACATGTGGTATCAACAAGACGGTGCCACATCGCATACAGCCAGGATTACAATGGAATTACTGCGAGACCTCTTTCCACAACAAGTTATTTCAAAAAATGGTGATGTTGATTGGCCTCCACGGTCGCCTGATTTGACTGCTCCGGACTTCTTTTTGTGGGGATATCTAAAAAGCAAGGCTTATGCAAACAAACCAGAAACGCTTGAGCAACTCAAACAAAATATTCGTGATGAAATTAATGAAATACCGCGTGAAATGTGTGAGAATGTAATGAAAAATGTGCTCAAAAGAGCTCGCATTTGTGAGGCTAACAGAGGCGGACATTTATCTGATATTGTATTCCATACATAATTGCCGACATTAAATAAAACATTTATCAATATAAGATCCATTCTCTTTCATTTAATCAAAAATTATAAACAAACAAAGTAGTATACCTTCCCGGCGGACACCCTGTACTTTGTTATGTGTGCATACTCGCTAAGAAAGACCTAGCTGCCGCAATTTGGGCCAGAACAGAGAGAGAGGAAGAGAGCGATAGAGACAGATCACCGCACCATTACTCATTATGAATCTGTTGTAATTTTATAATGCTTGTTATAACAATTGTCTAAGAGAAATATTCTGTAAACATACAAATGTTGGACCACTTGGGGTTCAACATGAAAATGATATTTACAACATACTCAGCATATATATACAAAACTTATAATGTATTTTTGTACATACACATACTGAATAGAAAAAAAAGAACCCGCCAGTACTTTTTAAATTTTTCCAATTATTGAGTTTCTCTAAGTTTTTACATGGAATATGTTTTTATGATTGAACTTTGGTTCGTAACCTAAATAATGACAGCATGATCAAAAATGAACATTACATGATGATACTACATGTACATGGTAACACGTGCTCTGCATGTTATATATTTATTGCACAGCTTTTTGTAAGAGTAGATATAAATACTGACATAAATGTACTTGTCTCAGATTTTTGTACACCCATGGTGTTTTTTGTGGGATAAAGAATACTGTTGAATGGGTGTCTGAATTCCTTGGTTATACATAGTCTCACAAGATCGGCAAACGGTTTGGGGCTGGAAGGTACTAAACTTTAGTGGGTTGTTTGTTGAGTTTTAAACTGTAGTGGGGAACAGCGCCGAACTCTATGAATGAATAATGATAATACAAGAATGTTATACTGACTTTGGTTTAGAGCTTTGTTACAATCTTCATTTCAAATGTTACGAGACAAGATTTATATAACACAACTGTAAAAGGGTTTTTTTGTTAAATAGATAAATAATAATTCTTACCTGTCAACAAAGATTTTTTTTTAGAAGTTGTTGCGACTATTTTAAGAAATGATATTTTTAACAGTGTTCTGGGTCAGCCGTATAAGATAGTTACAACCGCTAGCCTACTGTATCATTTACTACTGCTATAAGAGCCGAGATTTCGTGCGAATGCACCGAGTATACTGTGGGCACTAGGGTATCGAGCCCGGACGAAATTTGACATAAACGGGCCACGTCATATTTAAGGAATTCCCTCGTTGTCGTAAACAGCAGGTCAGCGACAAGCTGGCCACGCTTGTGGCGAGGGGAAGACGGGTGGCGCGACAGCGGCAACCCGAAAAATCATTAAAGCTCGTTCGTTTTTAAATTAACAAGGCAGAGGGGCAGGGTATAAAAGAGCCTGCAGGAGGGAAAATGGTTTAATCGTTTAATTGTTAGCTCTCAGCTCTCAGCCTTTGCGAGTTTCTGCTGAAAAGTCTATAGCCCTTGCATTTTGCAGTGTAATACAATCTGAGAAAGGTACTTATTCCATTTTCTTCCGATACGTGTTTTATTTTGTTCGGTGATATTATTAAGTGGTTTTGATTTTACGTATTGAAATCTCTATTTCACATCTATATTTTTGAAGTCGCGAAGAAAAGCAAATTCGTGAATTATCGAAAGAATTATATATTCCGGAAGAAAATTAAGCTCAGGGAAAAACAAAGACAGGAAGGAGGAAAAACAGGCGAGTGATCTAATCAATGAGAAAAATAACTAGTGTGAATTTAGAAACAATTCATAGAAATAATATTTTAGTGAATAGAATTTAAACAAATAGCATTTAAGCAAATAGCATTTAAGCACGTAGTATATAAGCAAGTAAAATAAGCCAGTATTGTATAAGCAAGTAGGATTAAAGCGGATAGGAAGGAAGCAGAATGACGGGTAAATAGAGAAGATTATAAGCATAATAGAAACATCACCTTTAAGAGCAAACTCACGCACTTGGTTTTTGTTTGGATGTTGGGTGACAGGCCTAGTACCAACGAAAAATACAAATAACAGGCGACGTAGCTAGGTGTACTGAGGAGCTACGTGAACGAGATACATGAAAAGAATTGTAGAATAATCGCAAAAATTAACGGTTTGAAATGCAATGTACTGGCCAATGGTGCCAATAAACCGAACATAGATATTCTTCCAATTGTCTTGGTAAATAAACCCTACTTCTGCCTACCTCGAAGTCTAAATTAATTATCCCTGTGTTCGAGCCCGAATTCTTCCCCTCAGGAGACAAAATTAAATGATAAAGATTAAAACTACTGTTACAGCCGATTAAACTGATTGCCTGAATAGCAAAATTTCATTATTTCCTGCGAGAACAAAACAATTAGAAACAAATGTCAAATCATAGTTCTAATCACTGTGGCCTCTCTTTGGCTTACATTTCTGACACATTGATTTCAACTAGACATTGCCTCTGTTTGGATTACAAAAGAAACAATGCTGCAAGCATTATACGCTGGTATCACAGGCTAAAGTATACATTAATTTGTACATGCACTAAATCATTAAAGTGAGTTTCATCCATATGTTTGGAATATCAGAAACATATGGAAAATTAAAAAAGTGTATCAGTGGGTCTAGAGCATGAAACTATTATGTGCAACATGCAAACAATCAATCGAGTGTACAAGTTTATACTTTCGTTTGGAGTATTGCCATAGTAACAAAGTATATGTTTGTTAAACCGCATAATGCAATCTCCACCATTAACAAAGTGACAGCTTTCTCATTATTGTATAGTTTCTGTATGTACTAAATAATAAGTCATAAACTTCCACACATCTGCAGAAAAGTTTGAAAAGTTTATGGAAGAATGATGAAGGCCTCTGCATCTAATTAAAATATAAAAATACCTATACCAAAATGAATCTAGAGGTCATAAAAAGTATAATAGGACCATAGACAGCTTAATTAGTTGGGAGTTGGGTATGGCAGCATGTGTGGTGTCAAAATCACCATTATGAATCAAGTAAAAAGGGGTATGCCTCACATGAATCTTCCATTGCACAACCTCAAGTGCATAACCTCCCAAGACATGTATAATTTGCCACAATTACTTTCCTTCCAATGAAATTTGGAAAATGAGGCTCTGATTAGTAACTATCACCTCTTAAGGTGATGTGGTACACACTTCTGTCGTTCTCTCTCACTCCTTCACAATTACCAATGGTGGTATCGCACTCACGCTCATAGTGGCTTAGTCAGTGTACCACATCACCTTAAGGCAAGGCAAAAAGCTCCCTCCACAATATACCACGTGACATCTGGTAGTCACATTCGCACAATCCCTATGGTGCAGTACCTCCCATACCCTGGTAGCTTGGGGTGTCTTTCCCCTCCCCTTAATGGGAATATATAGAACTATACATACCATTCATGTACATAATTTCTGTAACATATGAGCAAAACTGAATTGCACAATCCTTTGGTCCCATACCGTGTTGAACTGCAAGCTGAAATACTCATTTATTAGAAAATTTTTTTTTTCTAATTGTTTATTTGTATATATTTTTATTTTCCAACTATTGTAAAACACTTTGAGCGTTAAGTCTAAATAAGACATGTTTGGTATGTTTTTATCGATTAATACGTGATGAATGTGAAATCAGTTTTACGTACCCTTAAAGCTGTCCAATTACTGAATAATCTTTGTGTAACCATGCGAAAGAAGTCTTTAGTGTTTTCCATTTTCGAAATATATTTTGACAAATTTCAGGCAACAATGTCAATTGGGCACCAGCAAAGAATAAAGCTGGAAAAATATTTGGTTTTGTCCGGCTCCGATCGTACTCTACCGTAGCTTTCATGGAGACTAGAGGGAATGAGTGCTATCTTGGTATGGCGAGACTACAGAAAACGTCGGTAAATGTGTCCTGACGACAAATCGGCCTGTAGGCGTCGCATTGTAGTTAGGGACTGAAAATATAACAATATGGTACAGTCAGTGCACAAGATGAAACTGATCGTCATCTTGGTTTAATCATTTGCGCTTACTTTATTTACGTACTCGTTTACGTTTTAAAAGTAGACGAAGTATCTAATAATTTAGTTTTTAATTACAAATCTAATCTTAATGTTTTCAATCGCCATTTCAGAACACCCAAAAGCGCAATCACCCTCAACTCAAATTACTCTTTTACGACTCGCTCTATCTATGTAATAAAGTGCAGCGGCGATAGCAAATCCCAGACCTGCACCCGTCGTACCAAAAGTACCAGTGGCCAATCTGTGATGTGAATTTTCATTTAATACGTCTGTTCTTCCTATATCCGTGGTGTTCGAACCTTCCGGACAAACAATACAATCCCTTGGAATTATATCCTGAATATGTTTGAAGACTGTGTAATAATTAGAGGTACAGATTTCTCGGAAGCCATGCGCTGAAAAAATAATATAAAATAAAAAATAGCAAAATGGTAATTTTTTATTTAAAAAAAAAATACACTTCGATTGTCGTTCTTTTATTTTCTCCTGCTGATTTTAAAGTGGTCCACCATGAATTATTTTTACGCGGGACGAATTTTTTTTGTTTAAGGAATTTTATCAAACACAAATTAATTATTACATGACTAAATATATTTTTGCAATTATAAGTGTAGATTGGCGAAATTCTTATTTCAGACGCTCAATATTTAATATAACATTAAATAAAAAAGTAATTACTTCAACGTAATAATTGCGGTATGAATATTTATACAAAGTTCTTAAAATGTTGTTTGCTTACACAAAATGTATTAAGGATTTACATATAATTTTTATAATGAATTTTTAAATAGTATTAAAAAACCGTTAACCATCAATAGATACATCAACGTTAATTGGTTTTAACAATTATTATTATTTTTGTCTGGGTCATTATGATTATTATAACATAGATGCAATCAATAATCAAACTAATTTACAGATAAAAGATATATCAAATAATTGCAGTTCAAAATAAATCATTTTAATTCTTAAAAAAATTCACGAACCGAGATATGAACCAGGTACCTCGCTGATACAAAACTGACATGCTATCATCTCGGCCATCTGACTACTTGTACACGAAGATTACTTTGTCTTATATAAATTGTTATGGCATTTTTTTAGGTGCCTTGTTGGATTTAGCTGGGTAACTGCACTATCACTCGAATGTGGAAACACCTAAGACACTGTTACAGCAACACAACATTGATTTCTGAAGTGAATTAAGGTTTAAGGTTAGAGAAATAAGAATTATCAGCTTATAAGACAGCTGATAACAAGGCATGCGCAAAACATACGTGTACATATAGCACATGCGGTTCTTGACGTCCACAGCGCCACGGGATACTTTTACGTACACAGCGCCGCAGGATACTTTTACGTACACGCCAGAATATGAAGATAGCACTCCTTCCCTCTAGCGTCATCATGAGTACTCTGAAACAGACAGAAACAGAGGGCGGAAGTCACGACCAGTGTTTCCTAGTGCCCCTATAGTAGAATGGAAATAATAAAAAACAAATAAAAAATAATATAACGTACTAGAGTAAATTATTATTATTAAACTAATATGAAATAAAATTAACCTAGACTATAAAATAATATTATATACAGTAAAACAGATAAAAATCATAACTCAGAGTTATTACGTTGTTCGAAAAGATGATTAAATAATCTATTTTTTCAGTACGCATAGGTTAGGTGATAAGGTAATCTTCATAGGCAGTGGATGCCAAAATTAGACAACTGAAAGAGAGAAAGCGTTACGATAAGTTGCTGTTCGGTAAGTAGTAAGTGTACACCTTTGCTCCATCCCACTCGAATCCCCGCTTATTCACCCACCACGTGGATACCCTCACCACCCCACTTTTACACCGCCGCTCTACCTACTCGGCTTAACCAGTATCGGTGACGTGGAGATGGTAAAGTGAGGTGGTGTGGGTACTCGGGTGAACAAGGAAGAGTAGAGATAAAAGCAGGATGGAGCAAAGGTGTACACATACTTGGAAAAATGAATAAAATTATGTACTGTAACGGTAATTTTTAACGTTATCATATATTTATTTATCGTGGGAATTTGGGCTCGATCACATAACTAATTAATTGAGACTTCGTAGTGGTTGACGGTAAGGCTTTGTTACAAGAAAAATAGTTTGGTAAATATGGGGTTGAGGGGACCCACCTCCGACGACCTTCTAAATAAGTGCAATCGACGCGTTTTTGCACGGGCAACAACTTTTTCCTCTGACATAATCGGCGGTCTCGTCGACGAACAAAGATATTCAACGTTAAATATGTCAAAATGTCCCCGAATTATGCGGCCCCAGCCGTTCAACTGTGCAGTTAATAAATAAAAATAAAATAAAAAGAACCTAAAGAACCTAAAGAACCTAATTCTGCAGTTTTACCAACTTTATTTGTTAATAGCGTATTATTATTATTATTATTATTATTATTATTATTATTATTATTATTATTATTATTATTATTATTATTATTATTATTATTATTATTATTATTATTATTATTATTATTATTATTATTATTATTATTATTATTATTATTATTATTATTATTATTATTATTATTATTATTATTATTATTATTATTATTATTATTATTATTATTATTATTATTATTATTATTATTATTATTATTATTATTATTATTATTATTATTATTATTATTATTATTATTATTATTATTATTATTATTATTATTATTTAAATTTATTAATTTATAAACTTGACGCACTGGAAGACGAGATTCTAAGGGTGACAGGCCAAATGGTGGTGGCCGGGGATTTTAACGCACGAGCCCTCGAATGGGGAATGCCATACCCGGACACAAGAGGTTGATTTTAGAGATGGCCGCAAGAACAGAACTCTTGGTCCTAAATATCGGGGAAAAATCAACTTTCCGCCGGCCCGGCTATACCGAGACCATACCCGACATCGGCTTTGCATCTGAAGCCTTGGTGCCATATGTTAGAAAATGGAGAGTCATGGAGGATTACACAGCGAGTGACCACCAATACATCTATTTTGAAGTAGGAGATAAGCCGAAAAATGCGTTGCCGCATAAACCGCACAGATGGAACCTGCAAAAGCTAAATTCTGAGCGTTTTACAGATGAGCTAGCGAAGGGTGTGCAAGCAACGGACGACCCTGTATTGGACGAAAAATCTACGGCGGAAGCGCTAGTCACCTCCACCATGTCCCTTATAGCCTCGGCCTGTGAAGTAGCGATGCCTCGGAAAAGACCACGACACGGCAAACCTCCTGCCTACTGGTGGACAACCGATATATCAGACCTGCGCAGGAGATGCCTCAAGCTTCGGCGAAAGGCACAACGGGCAAAAAGCCGGCCAGAGGCAAATATTGTGTCCGCAGAGCACAAAAGCCTGAAGAAGCAACTCCGGCGGGCGATAAATCGGTGCAAAGCCCAATGCTGGAAAAAGTTACGGGAAGATATCGATAGAGACCCGTGGGGTCTGGGCTATAAACTTGTCACCCAAAAGCTCGGAGACCTGAAACCATCGCGAATAGCGGATTCCCAAACGATGGGAAAAATAGTGAGAGCTCTCTTCCCCAGCCACCCGATCAGAGCCGCGGTGGACATCGGCCATATCGGAGAGGTCCCGCAGTTCTCCGAACAAGAACTAAAAAACGCAGTCTCGTCTATGAAAAACAAGAAAGCCCCTGGCCCAGACGAAATACCAGACGAGATCCTTAAGTTAGTCTTCGAGCATAACCCAGAGCTGCTGTTAAACATGTTCAACTCATGCTTGCTAGCGGGCGCCTTTTACTCCGGGTGGAAATGTGCGTGACTGGTTCTAATCTATAAGGATAAAGGTGACCCCGATCTCCCTTCATCGTACCGACCGTTGTGCATGCTCGACACAGCAGGTAAAGTGCTGGAGAGACTAATAAGATCGAGACTTACCGAAGCAATCAAAGCAGCCGGTGACCTGTCGCCCAGGCAATACGGCTTCAGAACGGGAGTGTCAACAGTGGACGCGATCCAAGAAGTCATAGAAGCCGCCAGAAAAGCAGAAGACCACAACCATTTCTCGAGACGCATTGTCCTACTAGTGATACTAGACGTTAAAAATGCGTTTAACTCGGCGAAATGGAGTGATATACTCGATGCGCTGAAGAACACATTCCACATACCGGCATATCTCCTGCGAATAATGGACGACTACCTGAAGAACCGCACCCTGCTCTACGAAACCGAGGAAGGACAGCGGAGGACAGAGGTCACGGCCGGAGTGGCCCAGGGATCAATCCTAGGACCCGATTTTTGGAACGCTACGTATGACAGCCTAATACGAGCCGAAATGCCAGACGAGACATATCTCGTCGGCTATGCGGACGATGTTGCGGCACTTATTACTGCTAGAGACACAACACTGGCTCAAATGAAGTTAAACTAAGTTATGCGCACGATAAATAGCTGGATGCTGGAACATGGACTAACACTAGCGCTGAGCAAGACAGAGATCGTCATTCTCACAAAAAAGAGACTCCAACCCACCCTACAGATGCGGGTCGGTGAGGAGTTGATCACTACGAAACCAGCAGTAAAGTACCTCGGAATAATGATAGACTCTAAAATGAACTTTTTCAACCAGATTCGGCAAACGGCAGACAAAGCCGCAAAGGGCACGACAGCGCTAAGCAGGCTCATGGCAAATGTTGGTGGACCGGAGTCCAGCAAGCGTCGCCTTTTAATGTCCGCGGTCCAATCTGTATTGTTGTACGGAGCGGAGGTATGGGCAGACTCGCTAGACAAGGAAATGTACCGAAAGCGACTCTCCCAGGTGCAGAGACGCGGAGCACTACGAGTAGCCTCAGCCTATCGCACGGTCTCGGAAAGTGCTATCTTGGTTATAGCAGGGGTTATCCCGATCGATCTCTCAGCTAGGGAGCGCAGAGCCATCTATCTTAGAAAACACGACGTGGGAAAAAAAACCGCGAGCCTAGAAGAGAGGGTACACATACTCAACCGATGGCAAGAACTCTGGGAGCGGGAAGTGAGAGGGAGATGGACAGCGAAACTGATTACAGAGGTTCGCCCATGGATCGAAAGACGGCATGGAGAAGTGGGATACTACATCACACAGTTCCTCAGTGGCCACGGCTATTTCCAAGCGTATCTCCACAGGATGGCGAAAGTACCGTCATCTGGTTGTATCTACTGCCTACACACTACAGATGACGCCAACCACACTTTTTTCTCGTGTAACAGGTGGACACAGCGAAGGAGATCGCTCGAAGAAGAGGTAGGACCATGGTCACCAGAGACCGCGGTAGAGATCATGCTCCGAGGGGAGAACACCTGGAAGACGGTATCAGAATTTGTCGAGAGCATCCTTAAATCGAAAAAGGAAGACATGGACAGGCGTCTTTGAGACAGCAGAGCTCGCCCAGAGCATGACAACGGCCTAGCTTGAAGTAATGTGATAAACGGTCCCAGGCTAGGTCCGGGAAAAGGGGCGGTGTTTTTTAGTCGGTAGTCCTCACGGTAGTCCGACACTTTGTGCGTAAATGCATTTTTCACCTCCCCGAAAACAAAAAAAAAAGAAAAAAAAAATATTATTATTATTTATTAGTTATTAACAAATAAAGTTGGTAAAACTGCAGAATTAGGGCCTATACACCGATGACCTTCGAAACCTTCGAACGAGAAATAAAACAACAACAACAACCTCTAATGTCTTGAAACAAGTGATTCGTCCTGTAGTCGGCTACTGCCGCGTACAATTATATGTACGTAGCGTGTATGATTTTTCAGTCTTTAACGTCGAATATCTTTGTTCGCCGACGAGACCGCCGATTATATCACAGGAAAAAGTTGTTGTCCGTGCAAAAACGCGTCGATTGCACTTATTTAGAAGGTCATCGGAGGTGGGTCCCCTCAACCCCATATTTACCATTTTAGCGATTATTGCTACAATTATTATATTATTTCGGGTGCACAGATTCTCGGTATTCTTTGTAAGTCTGTTATGGTTCTGTACAACGGTATTACTGTATACTCGGTGCACAGATATATCATACCACTAGCTATTTTGCTAACGCACTCACTCCTTCGATAGAGTGTGTCAACTCTATTTACAATTCTTTCTCTTACTCACTTGTTTCTTTCTCTCCTCTTCGTCCGGCGGTATTATGGTATACTTGGTGCATAAATATTCCACTCCACTAGTTATATTGTCTCGCACTCGCTCCTTTTATAGAGTGTATTAACTCTATTTACAATTCTTTCTCTTCCATACTCATCCAGTAAGGCGATTCCCATCTGCACTGTGATTTTTATTTCCTCGATTTAATTCTACGCCTTATATGCTATCCGCTTGTACGTACTACTTAATCTATGCACTTAATTCTACCTAGCTCTATTCTCTCACTACTACGAATTTGATACTCTATTCTGCATCTGAAATCGGGAATTCCCTCGATTATTTTATTATTATTTCCTCTTATCCGCGCATCAATTCTGAGTATTCTTGGACTCGAGCTTCGGTGACGTACCTACGCCTTGGTATTAACTCGTTACCCGCACACACACAGCCGCACGCATCAGACGTCTCTGTGGACAGAGTGTATCAACTCTGTTTATAATTCTTTCTCTTTCACTCACGTTCCACTTTCGCTCTTTCACTCTTCCACTCATACGATTTCTGCGACTATTGTGTATCTTGCAGGTTCAAAATCCACACTCTTCGCTTCTATTACTTAAATATACTCTGCTCAATCGTTGCACTTACTCTACATGCTTATCTCTATTTTCTTAATAACTCGCTCAATTGTATGAATAAATTCTACGCACCTATGCACTTTGACTCAATGGTTAACTATATTCTCATGGTCCATCAGATTCTACACTACGCAGTGGGCTTATCCTGATTAAATTTCTATTTCTTTCCAATTTTATCTTCTCTCTTTCGACTCGTTCTCTACTGATACTCGCAAATTCGGCTTGTTTCGCACGTAAAAATGTAGACTCCACACTTCACTTTTTTGTCTAGAAGACTGAGAGCTCCTCCCCTCGTGCAGGCCTTTTTATAGGCCTCGCCGATGTCCAACCCCTCTCTCCTCTTGTCGCTGTACATTTTTTTAAATCTACCGGATTTATTAATTTTTATTTCGGCCGTTGCCGCGCCTACTGCCTTCCCCTCGCCTCCCAGCAAGGCCAGCCGGTCGCTGACCTGCTGTTTTCGTCATCGAGGGAATTCCGATGGTGTGACGTAGCATGTTTTTCGCACTAGTTCAATGGCCTATTGCCCGCAAACCTCGGTACTCTTGTACCGAGTCTATTCTGTGCCTACACCGAGTTTATTGCTCACTTGCTGTCGGACTTCTCGCTCTTATCATGATCGCGAGCCTTCCGTTACAACGGCTATCAGCCGGCATGCCTTATTATTTTTCTTTTATGAAATATGCTCCTTGCTTGCTATTTTGTACTCTTAAGGTCCCTAAATGCGAATACCTCACAGTACTGTAACGTAAATTTTACACCCTAACGCACCACGTTACCTATAGCTGGCCCAAGCTATTTTTCCTTCCTTTAATTTACTTTTTCGAGATGGGCGCCAGACGCTTACGCGCCGGAAAGAAAAATAACGAGATGTTTCGCCAGACTCAGCCCGGGCTGGCTACAGCTGTTCGAGGCAGAGTGGGTGATTCGGATTGTCAAGGTAGTCGCTAGTCCAAAAAATCCATAAATTAAATTAATCAATAAAATCCGTCAATAACAATAAAATCAATAACAAATAAATAAAGGCGGGAAATAAAACAGATAAATAATAATAAACAAAACCGATAAATAAAATAATTCAAATAAAGTAAAGTCAATAGATAACTGCAAACAAATAATAAAATGAAGTCAATAAATAAAAATTTATAACATGAAGTCAGGAGGTAAAATAAATAAATAACACCGACAACAATGCAGGTACGGAATTTACAACTGCCACTTGGCAGATCGTTTAATTAATTAAAATGACCATGGATTCGTTAACGGAAATAACAAAAAATATATATAAATAAAATATCCCGTAAAATTAACTCTTTAACAATTCTAGCAGTATATATTAACCCGGCATTCGTCTCGACTCTCACTCTCTCTTATACACGATCTATATTCCAACGGTTGCGGGAATCGACCAAAACACGGCCAGGCAAAGTAAAATTAACAGGTCGCCTCGCAATACCGCACGCGATACGGCCTACACCGAACTAGTCCCTCATACATACAATAACGATAACAACGGGACGTCGGAAGGTCACGTACGTTAGGCTTTTAATCGTTCGCTTGTCTCAGTCCCGGAAATCGTAGAATAAAATCACGAGTTTCTGTTCGACTATCAATTATCAATAAAATAATAAAACCACATGAATTGATATTAACGACTGAAGGAAGTAATAAAATAATAATGATAAATAAGCAGTCCACCAATAACGGGCCGATATTCAACGCTCGTCAAAAAAAAATTATAATACAGCATAACGGACGATTTAGCTACACGAGTTACGCCTCGGACCGTTCAAGTCCCTCGCATCCACGTACAAAATACGGAACGAGGGCCGATCACGCACTACGAAGGCTCTCAGTAATGTTAATGCGAAGTCCAAATAAATGAATGAATAAATAAATAAATAAAATAAATAAAAAATAGGATAAATAAACGTCAATTCATTTGGACGATACGCGACGCAGTCTATAACGTGACAGACCCTTTCACACGAAACACACGACGGGACGACGTACTAACGCGCGCACGACTTTATAAATCGAACAGAAAGAAACACAAAACACGGCGTGACTTATTCCCGGCTTTAACTGACAAGCGACCTCGATGTTACATTCTCCAAACGCAACCGGTCCCGATACAAATGTATACTCTGCGCGTGGGGAACAGAAATCGCAGGTTTGACAAGGCTCGAATGGACTTGCCCATCCTCAAACAATAAAATAAAACCAAAAGACCGGGGAAAGAAGGAGAGCTCACCGAGACAATGTTGCAGCGAAGTTCCTTGAATTCCGGGAAAATTCCAAGATCGTCTTGATCAGATTAGCCTCTCGATTAGATGTTCGACTCGGTTAAATTGCCCTCTCGATTAACAGTTGGGTTCGGCGTTCCAAAGAAATCCACCGGTACACACGACTTGATGATAAGTGGTAATTAGGCCAACAGTAGAGCGATACAGTAATAAGCTCGAAGCTACGTCGTATTCGCTCGACGGTCACCGGGAAAAAGCCCTGAGGTTCTGCCGGCACGCGTGTCCGTGAACTATGACCCCCTCTTAATGAACCGAACTCGGTTAATTGGAGGAATCGGTGTCGCTCGATGACCGCGACTCGCGCCTCAGCTGGACGATGTATAAATTAGTGACAAAAAATAACAACGGTGCGTAGCCCAGTCCGGCGGATGAACTCGTTGAGATATATAGATTTCCGCCGGTAAACGATAGCTGGATATAGAAATCAGCGTGTTGTTCGGAAAGACACATCGAGCGGGACAGCGATATATCCTGACAGAGAAAGATGTGAAATATCGGTCCAAGTAAAATGCTAAATCCCGAAGCCTGCAGTTGTTGGATGTGTTGCTCTCCTCCTCGTACTCTCCGTCCCTCGGTCGTACAAATCGCAATATATATAAAAAAAAAGAAAGAAAAAATAAATAAAAATAATAAGATAAAGTACGCCAAATAAAAAAATAATAATAAAATAAAGTACGCCTCTATAGCCCTGCGAGATCGCGTTGGCAGCCGTCGAGCGACGTGGACGTAGCCCGAATATTCTGCCACGTTACAGTACTCACCACCCCAGTTGTTGTCGGCATCCACCCTCCTTCAGCGGCAATTTTACATTCCCGTCTCGTGAATGTACGCACTCACTCACTCACTCACTCACTCACTCACTCACTCACTCACTCACTCACTTACTCACACACACATACACACACGCACGCGTGCACGCACGCACACACACACAGTAAGAGAACCATGTCTTTAATTCCTTGCTACGTCCTCGTCCGAGAGGATCACATCGTCAAAGACCTCGTCCACGGCATCGATATCGTAACCAATGTCTATTTCATGACCGAGTGCCTCTATAATATCCGCTGCCACGTCCACGCGCTCCCCGTTTATTTAGCTAACCCGCGGAGCGTTATCCCCAGCAAGAAGGCGCATCATGACAACGATCAAGGCAACGCTACCACACGCTTCTTCGATGAGTTGCTCAATACCTACAACATCCACACCCTCTAGCCCGTATATCGACCACTCCATGATAAGGGCCGGCAGCATACTTACTAGAGGGTCTGGATGAAATAGGTGAGACCAGTCGATGTATATGGTCTCGCCGAAATCAACTAACAACACCTCGCAGTACCCATGAAAGTCCGGGCAAACCACTTCGCCCCGGACAACTCTATTGAAACGAGGCACAATACAGGACATTCCGATATAAAGTTCACCGAGTCCAACGGACCTTCCTCAACGCTCCATTAAATACACGCTGCGTAGAATCTCATCCAGCTCATCATACGCATTGCGCATTTCCTGGTTATACAGGAACACGCTCATCACACTTTAGACTAAAATTACCCGGCACCAAAACGCGTCGCTTAAAATCTCCTTGTCGTATCGCGGATACATATTGCTATTTATTGTTTGCGTGTAGGATGCCAAAGACAGACTAAATGCTCCAGATGCTGCTAGTAACACGGGAATAAAGGTAACAACCTCCTATGAATCATAACTAGGTGCCCAACACTTTGAATGCAACGAAAGCGGTTTTCGAGCATGTATTGCCGAGAGAGAGAGAGAGAGAGAGAGAGAGAGAGAGATTGTTTTATTATGCACAGCTTTTATATTACACAGCTTAGTTTTAACCTCTGCTTGCAGCGCATTCTACATTTTCACTCCTGCGTAACACATACTCTGTTGCTCACTTCTCGTTCTTCTAAATTGGATTACAATATTTTCCGCTTGAAGCGTTTCCCGAACCGTTCTTGATTTAACAACTTGGAATTTACTCGTCAGTTCTTTCGGCTACAATTTCGTAACAGCCTTGGAAATAAATATACACACATTATAATACAGTCTCTGTCTCACACTCATAAGCTGAACTGCTTGTAACACATCGTATACCGGCTGCATTGCAATATGACTCGTATCGCTCTGTTCCGCGCTAACTGCAGTTTATTCAACTCTGTCTCACCCATACCCACTAGCAGTGTTGCGCAATACTCAAAGTGCGGTGCTATGATTGCCTTATATACGACACATCTGGTGTATGCCAATATATATTGCCCTGACCTGTTCAGAAAACTCGTTTTTTTACCTATTTTTTTAAACATATACTCACAGTGGTCTTTAATTCGTAGCATAACATCTATCATGACACCTAAATATTTAATTACCTCCACTCGCTCTAATTCGGTTCTATCCCTGCATTTCAGCACAATATTCTCCTTCAATTCTTTTCTTGCACTCCTCACAATCATATATTTGGTTTTTTCCGCATTCATTTTCAGTTTGTTCCTATTCATCCATCCTTCCACTATGTTTTGTTACGTCCTGACGTAACGTTGCATTTATACTTTGATTTTAATTACGTTAAAGTTCTTCTGATTTAGTTTCGCTACAGTAAAAGAAACTTTCAACATTTTCCTTTTATTTTCAAATTTTTTAAGAGAAAAGGAGAGCGATTTTAACGACAGAGAGCGGAGCAGGGTGGAGGTGCGGCTGTACCGACCGTCTTCAAGGAAAATTAATCTTGTACAGATAGAATTGTTTCAGAGCCTCAGGTCAAACGGCAAATTTTCAAACATGGGATCTACTACGGAAACCCGGTTATCGACTGCCGTTTATGGATCTATGATTCAGCGCAGCCTTACCCTCAATCCTCGACCAGAGGTTTGGCAAGTTGCCGTCGGGGTGTTGTTGGTCATAAGAGAGCGGATGGAGGGAACGCTATCACGTGACCGAGCGACCGCACCCTTTCTTCTCGCTTTTGCCTGAAATGTTCTGTCTCTCTCCCTCTCTCTCTCTTTACAAAGTTGATAAAATCATCAACAATTATTATTTGAGCAAAACAATTAACAAAAATGAAAGAACTATTGATTTAAATGAAATACTTATGACCATTAAAGTGTTTACACGAACACTTGATGTAAATTATCAGCATCAAAGAGAACAATTATGCTTCTATATGGAAACTACCCAGAGCTGTCACTCGAAAACGAGTAAAATCCAGATTGAATTAATGATCTTCCCTGTTGTAAACGGGTAATAGAAGAAAGATCAGTATATCAGGATTAATTTCCTTTTCCTTCTGAGATTATATTGATAAGTCTCTCGTATAATAATGGAATCTATAGTAAAAATACCATCATACATATAAGGTGCACCATCTTTATGTCGGTATTCAAACATTGAATAACTTTAAAAAAAACAACCGACTTCCATATATAATGAATTTTTATTTCATTTGGTCCTTTACAATTCATTTGGACTAGTTTTTGAATACAACATCAAACAAGTTGCTGCCTTAATTGACCAAAGCAAAATGTGCCCTTTTTGCTGCGTTTTCCATCACTTTTTCCAGCATCTCGGGCGGTATAGCGATGATTTCGGCACGAATGTTTGCTTTGAGCTCGTCAATGGTCTGAGGCTTGTTGGAGTACACTTTGCTTTTCAAATAACCCCACAAAAAGAATTCCGGAGGGGCCAAATCTGGAGATCTGGAAGGCCAGTCAATGTCACCATTTTTTGACATCACACGTGCAGGGAATTTTCATTGCAGAAAATGCAGGCAACATCCACCGATATCGATTCCCGTCGACTGTTTCGCCTTCTCTGAAAGAAACCCACCGCCAGTGAATTGCACTGAATTATGACGATGTGCGCTTACCTTGAGTTTTGAGTCCTGATGAGCACAGAAAGTTAAGCGAGTCCGGTGAATGGAGTAAAGAAAACTCCGAAAGTCCCGAAATGCGTGCGCTGTTCCCGTGGTTGTTCCGAAAAGCGAAGCCGAAGTCAAGCGAGAGAGACATCCTCTCGCTCAACGCGGCGTGCCAACGAGGCACAGCCTCGGCTCCGCGAAGCCCTGCCTCGGCTATCTCCGGCCCAACCGAACGCAGTGTGCTAGAGCACCGCAACAGGTAGGCACACGACGAATATCGATCGCCGTGCGCTAGCTGATTATCCAACAGTTATGCATATAAAAATGGAAGGTATAAAGGAAATATTAGGATTAATTTATTGGGTTGTTCGGAAAATAATTTCTTTTTTTTTATAAAAATGAAAGATGATTTGCTTATAGTGAATTAATATCTTATTCAATCCAATATTGTCCATTCTGATCCAATACCTTTTGCCATCTTTCTGGCCGCAGCATGATTCCATGCTCATAACATTTTTGTTTTTTGCTGGCAAAAAACTGATCCAAGTGACTTTTGACCTCCTCATTTAAATTAAACGTTTTGCCGTCTACAAAATTTTGTAGAGATCGGAACAGATGATAATCTGAAGGTGCCAGGTCTGGAGAGTATGGTGGGTGTGGCAGTATATCCCATCCTAACTATACAATTTCTTTCCGAGTGGTCAAACTTGTATGTGGTTTCGCATTATGTTGTTGGAACACTACCATATACCTTTCCTATTGACCAATTCTGGCCTTTTTTCTTTAAGTGAATCATTCGATTTTTCCAACTGATGACAGTACACTTCAGAATTGATCGTTCTGTTGCTCGGTAGAAGCTCAAAATAAACGATTCCTTTGACATCCCACCAAACAGATAGCATAACCTTTTTTTGATGAATATTGGCTTTCGAAGTGTTTTGAGCCGGTTCATCTTTTCTACTCCAGGATCTTTTACGCTTAACATTGCTGTAGACAACCCATTTCTCGTCCCCAGTGATGATACGCTTCAAAAATGGATCATTTTCTTGGCGTTTGAGAAGCAAATCACAAAGTTCAATGCAACGGCACAAACTTTTTTCCGTAAGAAGATGAGGAACCCATATGTCGAGCTTTGAGGTTAAACCTAACCGTTTCAAATGATCATTAACGGTCGAATTCGATAAATTTATTCTCTCAGCGATCTCACGAGTTGTTATTCGCCGGTTTGCATCAATTAATGCCTTTATTGTGTCTTCATCAGCTTCATCTGGCCTTCCAGAACGTGGTGCATCTTCGAGATCAAAATTGCCGCATCGAAATTTTGCAAAACAGTTTTGGCACTGGCACTCACTTAACACATCTTCCCCATACACATCGGATAATTTTTTTCTTGCTTGAACAGAATTTTTACCTTTTCTATAGTAAAAAAGCAAATTATGCCGAAAATGCTGTTTTTCACTTTCCATATTTAAAAGGTTATCAACCAAAAACTACTGTGCTGAATTAATTGAATGTTTCAAAAGCAAGCCTTGCTATATTAGCTGTCAAAATACATATGATTATGCGGCTTAAGTGTGAAGTTGGTTGTGAAAAAATACAATTAAGTCCTCTGTTGGGAAAAAACGAAATTACTTTCCGAACGACCCAGTACAATAAAATAGCGAAAAATAGACAAAACGAAAAAGAGACGAGACTGAATCGATTTTCAATAAAGCGTCTCGTGCAGGAAGGCGAAGCTGGCCGTATTTCCACGCAACGATAACCGAGTCGGGCAAGTCGCTCTTAAGAAAAATACTCTCTCTCTCTCTCTCTCTCTCTCTCTCTCTCTCTCTCTCTCTCTCTCTCTCTCTCTCTCTCTCTCTCTCTCCCTCTCTCCCTCTCTCCCCCTCCCTCTCTCTCTCTCTCTCTCCCTCTCTCTCTCTCTCTCAGTACAGGGTATTCAAGTATAGAAATTAATAATAATCTCAATGAACAAATGGTGAAAGTGGAAGAATGGTTAAAGATAAATAGGTTGTACGTTAATGTTGATAAGACTAAGGTTATGTTAATAAGAGGAGTTAGGAAGAAAGTAACAGAGGACAATTTGATGATTAAACTGCAGAATGAGGTACTAGAGATTGTAAGTGACATTAAATATCTAGGAGCAATAGTTGATAAAAATTTATTAGGTGCGCAACTAAGTTCCCGCTGTTTATTTTTTTATGAAAATGCAACTTTATTGTGAAAAAATGTTTACAAATGAATCATTCAAAATATTGCCAATCGCTAGCGACAACTTTTTCCCATCTTTCTGGCAGAGCTCGAATACCGTCACGGTAGAAGTGTTCGTCTTTTGAGGCTATTCACGAATCAAGCCATTTTGAGATGTCTTTATATGAGCTGAACTGCTGATTAGCCAGACCATGTGCCATCGAACGGAACAAGTAATAATCGGACGGCGCAATATCTGGGGAATATGGCGGGTGGGGTAGGACTTCCCATTTGAGCGTTTCTAAGTAGGTTTTAACGGGTTTGGCAACGTGAGGCCGAGCGTTGTCATGCTACAGAATCACTCTTTCGTGCCTCTGCTTGTATTGTGGCCGCTTTCAATTGCATCAATTGAGTTCGATACCGTTCCCCAGTGATGGTTTCGTTCGGTTTCAACAGCTCATAATAAATAACACCGCCCTGGTCTCACCAAATCCACAGCAAAATCTTCGCAGCGTGAATATTCGGCCAAGCCGACGACGTAGAAGCATGACCGGGCAGTCCCCATGATTTTGTTCTCTTTGGGTTGCTGTAATGAATCCATTTTTCATCACCCATAATGATGCGATGAAGAAAACTTTTTTGCCACTGGAGCAGTTGTTCACAGGCGAAAAAAACGACGCTCAACGTGTCTTGGCTTCAAATCATAAGGAACCCAAGTTCCTTGTTTTTGAATCATTCCCAACGCATGCAATCGCTTGGAAATGGCTTAGCGGGTAACTCCTAATGCTGAAGCAAACTCTTTTTGCGTTTGGCACGGATCCTCATTGAGCAATGCCTCCAATTCGGCGTCTTCGAAAGTTTTTGGCCTTCCTTCACGCGAACGGTCGTCAACATCAAAATCACCGTCTTTGAAGCGACGGAACCAATTACGGCATGTTGTTTCACTTAGAGCAGCATCTCCGTAAACTTTTTGGAGTTCTCGATGCGCTTCAGCCGCCGTTTTCTTCGAATGAAAGAAGAAAAGCAACACTTCCCGCAAATGACGATTATTTGGCACAAAATCAGACATTTCACACAACCAAAAGTATATGACACAAAAACAAAATCACTAATGTGTCAAAGCGGTTTGTTTACTATATGTCTAAGCTTGGTTCATGACGTTTTGGTTATGTCCCAATCGACCAGCACTTACTACTGGAGCCATCTCTTGAAAAACAGCGAGAAATTAGTTGCGCACCTAATAAATTTTTCTAAACATGTAAAATATATTAGTAAAAAGGTAGGAGCGAAATTACATGTTATGCGGAGAATTGGGATGGACCTATCAGCAAACATGAGGTGCATTGTATATAAAGCAATAGTAAGTCCATTGTTCGAATATTGCTCATCTATACTAGTGGGTATACCAGGTGTATGCATAAGTTTTTTCCGGTTTAACTAAAAGATGGCGCCAGCGAAAAGTACGCAGCGTATTAATTTGACACATACGTCATTTTGTTCGTCTGACATTAACCTACAAACACACACAAGTTGAGTCCGCCAAAAACTAGCGTCTTTGATTTATCGTTCAGTGATCATGTCGAGTTTTGTGCCTGAAAAAGAACATTTGCGGCACGCATTGCTTTTCTTATTTAATCAAAAGAAAAAGGCTGCTGAAAGTCAACGTTTGCTGGTAGAAACATATGGTGAACACGCTCCATCGATTAGAACATGTGAGACATGGTTTCGACAATTTAAAAGTGGTGATTTCAATGTGAAAGACAGTGAGCGCTCTGGTAGACCACAAAAATGCGAAGACGAGCAATTGCAGGAATTATTGGATGATGACCCAACTCAAACTCAACGGCAATTAGCAGAAGCATTACATGTGTCACAAGAAACAATCAGCAGACGTTTACGAGTAATGGGAAAGATCAATAAACTTGGTAAATGGGTCCCACACGATTTGAATGAACGTCAAATAGAAAATCGCAAAGTCACTTGTGAAGTGCTGCTTCAACGCCACGAAAGGAAATCATTTTTGCATCGAATTGTGACGGGTGACGAAAAATGGATTTATTTTGAAAACCCGAAGCGGAAAAAATCGTGGCTTTCACCTGACGAAGCCGGTCCTTCAACACCAAGGCCAAATCGCTTCGGCAAGAAGACCATGCTCTGTGTCTGGTGGGACCAGAGCGGTATTGTGTATTATGAACTCTTGAAGCCCGGCGAAACCGTTAATACACAACGCTATCGCCAACAAATTATTAATTTAAACCACGCATTAATCGAAAGACGACCGAAATGGGCCAGAAGACATGGCAAAGTGATTTTGTTACACGACAATGCGCCGTCTCACACAGCAAAAGCAGTGAAAGACACCTTGAAATCGCTTGGATGGGACATCCTTCCGCACCCGCCGTATTCGCCAGACCTGGCGCCATCTGACTACCACCTCTTCGCATCCATGGGGTACGCGCTCCCAGAGCAGCACTTCAGCAATTTCGAGGAAGTTGGAAAATGGCTCGACAAATGGTTTGCCGCAAAAGACGAGCAGTTTTTCTGGCATGGTATTCATAAGTTACCTGAAAGATGGGCAAAATGTGTAGAAGCCGATGGCCAATATTTTGAATAAAACAAAAATTAATTTCCCTTGAAAATTACGTGTTTTTTTTTTACCAAAAAACCGGAAAAAACTTATGCATACACCTGGTAAGTAAAACAAATTTGGAGCATCTACAAAAAATGCAAAATCCAGGG
The DNA here is from genome assembly GCA_963942595.1 of Cylloceria caligata. Lineage (NCBI taxonomy): Eukaryota > Metazoa > Arthropoda > Insecta > Hymenoptera > Ichneumonidae > Cylloceria > Cylloceria caligata. The sequence goes on along the minus strand of OZ012707.1, from coordinate 40,730,026 downwards.
ATGAGAATAATATTAAGATGTAATAGAAGAGTAAGAATTAGTGATATGTTAGAAGCACTACATTTTATGTCGATAGAAGAAAGGATCGAGTATAATACATGTGTACTTATTGGTATATAAAACTGTAAATGGGTAATGTCCCATATATTTGCAAAATAATATAGAATTAGTGCAATATGGAGAAGGTGTAAGTACACGGCCAAAAGGAAATATTTATATCAACAGATGTAGAACTACGGAGGAACAGATAATGTTATGGTATGAGGGACTTAAAATGTACAATGCGTTACCAAACAAAATAAAAAGAGAAGACAGATTGCCAAATTTCAGAAGAATGTTAGAGAAACATATTCAGATAAGAGGGAGAGGGGAGCAAATATATAATATATAGTATGTAATCAAATGTAGTATATTTATATGTATTTATTGAAACGTTTCGCGATTTTGTCTATTCTGTGCACTTTACTCAATCCTTTTCGCGCGTGATTTTATGCGCGTCTGCTAGGCGGTCGCCTCGAAATCGCGTAGTTTGTTTAATTGTTTCGAGCGGAAGTTTGCTTTGTATACCACCGGGAGAGGATTGGTGATTCGAAACAGGTTCGTGCTCTGGGCTAGATCGAAGGAGTCGTGGCTATTGTTTATAATAGTGTGTGATTGATTTTATTTTAATTTTGTTTTTGTTGAGAGACCTCAGTCTGGGTTTGATTGATTTGCATGTGTCCGTGGTGGACGTGCGATTCACTACCTTTTCATCATTGGTCCTTTATTTTTGTTGGGTAATTCTTGAATTTTGTTGTGCTTAAGGCACTAATTGTTTTGTAATATTTGTGAGGATATCGGAACGGATTCTTGTGGTCGAATACGATTATCCAGTATCGTTCGTATGAACTTTAACCTTCAATCGCGTCCTATTGTTATGCTATGCTCTTTTACAATTTATGGATGTGAAATGAATTTCAGTATTTTCAGGGTTTGACTCAATTATTCGTATGGCGATGAGATATCGCACATACGGAGCTTAACACTCAATTTTTTTTCTATTCGGGTTATCACGTTATGCTTTGACGCGACTATCTTAACTCTACGTATGCGGAATAGCTTCCGGTTTTTTCGGGTATGATTCTGCTTAAGAATTCCGTCCGGAGGATGTTGTTTGACAGACCTGTGAATATATTGAAACTAATGAAGCTTCACTCAAGACAGGGTGAAAATAAACCAGACGCATAGATGGTATTCAGAGAAAGTGGTTTATTATACCTTCCGCCACTTATCATAGTATACAAAATAATATAATTTGGAGAAATATAAAAATTAAGAATAAATGCAAAAATAGGTTAAATTCAGAAAGAATAACAAATTTTAATAAGATAACAAATTGAATTTACACTTTGAGTTTGAGACAGAGAGCGGTGTGCGTGCAGCAGTCAGTGCTGCGTAGTACGCCATGCTAGAGAGAATGAGTGCGTAAGGCGTTATAACAATTCACAGCAAGCTCTCAGCAGCTTAATGAAGAGAGGTCGCAGTGAACAAATGAGAGCACTTGCAATTGAAATTGCTTGAGTGCTCTACATGCATGAGACAAGCTATGCAGGCAGCGCTGCATAGCACAATACAACATATAATGAGGATGCACAAAATGAGCAGTGTATAGTCGCTGTACTCTCCCAGCAGATGTCCTGGGGGAAAGTACAGCGAATATAGAACACCTGCATAATTATATTAATTATACCGCCAAATTAAGCTGAGAGGAAACGTGGCGCGACATGTGCTGTGATGCCCGCCATAAAGTGAGACCAAAAAATGTTGATGTACCGATGAGAATCCAACTCCTCATTACCATTGAATTTATGGTAAATTATAACAATGCACTCGTACCTGATTTTGAGTCCTGGTGAGCAAACGAAGTTTGAGATAATCCGGTTGAGAGATGTGAAAATTGTCCGAGCCTTCCAAATGCGTGCGCTGTTCCGTGCGGGTTATCACGTAAGTGTCAAAATATCCAATATGGCTGCGGAATATGAAAGCGTCGTTGGGCGCTAAAGTCAATTGAGAGAGATAGCCGGTGAGCGAAGCCGAAGTCAAGCGAGAGAGACATCCTCTCGCTCGACGCGGCATGCCTACGAGGCACAACCTCGGCTCCGCGAAGCCCTGCCTCGGCTATCTTCGCCCAACCGAATGCTGCGTGCTCGAGCACAGCAACAGGTTGAGCACAGCAACATGGCGATGAGATATCGCCCATACGGAGTTTAACACTCAATTTTTTTTTCTATTCGGGTTATCGCGTTATGCTTTGACGCGACTGTCTTAACTCTACATATGCGGAATGGCTTCCGGTATTTTCGGGTGTGACTCGATTATTCGTATGGCGATGAGATATCGCCCATACGGAGCTTAAGACTCAATTTTTTCTCATGATTATCGCGTTATTTTACGCAAGATTACGAGATGTTGTATCTTCTAGTGTCATGCCTGCACTTGTCCTCATACGAGGCGCCCCGTGGTATTTTCATAGGATATACCGGTCGGCCTTTGTATAATCATTGGACGGTGTTCTTTGTTCATTCTATGCTGCTTTGGCGCTTTCTCGTTAGGTGTGCCTGGTTGGCGTAGTTTTGCCTCTCGAGGCTCCACCTCGTTGGGTGTTTCCGCGGTGAGTCTAGTATGGGATCGCGAGATTTGTCATGTGGGGTAGGGGGAAAGATGTTACCTACCTATCGTACTCGTCTTTGATATTGTTTTGGTCCCTAGCTATCGCTCACTGTTCGCGCGAGACACCGGGTTTGCAGCGATGACCAACTAGCTCGTCCTGTACCCCTGAAGCATTAATTTACATTTATTTTAAGCTGCCTTGTTGTACCGTTAAGGAGTTCGCAACTCGGTCTCTCTTAAAATTTCGTAATCTGCTCAGGTATCAGTGTGTGCCAGGTGGTGGTTGGCCGCTGGCCCTGGCGTGGTCCCACCCACGAAGGTACACCCTACGAATCTTGCGTGCGGTGCACTTAGTCGGGACGTCACTCCCTTGACCGCGTGTCACTCCTGCTTCTTCACTCTTCAAGAGACGGATAGCCACGATGCCGTGCGTGGGGACCCGTTAGTGGAGAGTGCCCTAACGTTGTAAGTAGGATCCAAGCGCAGTGCAGGGGAGCCTTACTCCTCACAGAGTACCTTTAATTAGTTCGTTCGTTCAACTGACGGCCAAGCGCAATGCAGGGGAACCAGTTGAGCGAAAGAACACTCTTTTTTACCATGGTTGTTCCAAAACTGTTATACTTATTAATGTTCGACTGGTGATGTGCTGTAGGACAGCATTTCGTCTTGCAGAAGGTAGTTTCAACAAGAGCCCTGAGGCTCATCCTGTCGCGGTTTATACACTTTAGTGGATGAGCCCCGGGGCGGAGGTGTTTTGTGGTAGGTCATGTGATGTTTGTCGCACCTTATTTACTGGGTGAAGGAGGTGCGAGGTGGCGTGTCGGTGTTCCGTTATATCGTGAATTTCTATATTTAGCCGGTTCTTGTCTTTCTAGGGTTTGAAACGAGGTTCCAGTGAAGTTGAATTCCGTTGGATAGTGTTATATTCCTACCTGCTGGAGGTTCAAACTTCCTAACGGTGTTTTTGGTGGTTTAGTCATGGTTTTTTCTATAATTTTGTCACATGTGGGTTTTTTCCTACCTCGTGTGTATTCGCCTGCCTGCTTTATTGATTAATATTTGCCAAGATTGATTTATTATAGCCAAAATCGTCTTCCTCTGTTCGTTTTTTATGTGTTCCTTGTTGCTTTTATGTTATTCTAATTTTCGTTTATTCTTCGGTGTAGAGGCTTCCTTGATACCTATTTGTTCATTGGATTTCGTGAGATATCGGCTTGATTTATGTGTTTTTTCTATTGTTAATGTTTATCCGTGGGTGGGGGGTATGTAGTGAGGCTTCATGTGGAACTACCCTGTTTTTTGGTCTCGAGGATTCGTGGAACCTCGAGTGTTCCACAAATTCTTTTGTCTTTTCTCCGTACTGTGACGTTCTTGGCGTTTTACCTTCTGAGTAGTATGGCCTATTGGGGGTAGGGCCAACCGCGCTCATCTTTGCCCGGTGAGGTGTTTGGCTTTCCGAGTGGTTCCGCCCGGTCTTAGTGCAGGGGCGGGTGCTACTGCGCTGGGTCCGGTAGATACAGCGCGTGGTATCGCTAGCCGTCCTGCCTCTTGTCTAGTTCGCTCCGTTCGGGAGGGGATCCCTTCGTGTGCTCGGCTTGTTTTGATGGTCGTATTCGTACTAGGTAGGGCTTTCTGTTGACGCCATTATCTTTGAAGTGGGTACTTCCGATTTTAGGTGTGTACCTACTGATCTCTTATGTTCTCCTTGTCCGATGTGTGCTTCTTAGATACTCTATAGATTGTTTTGTCTACGGACAATTCCTTATTTACTAATTATCGATGATTTTCTTCGTTTGTCTGGTTTTGGTATGTTATGTGTGTTTGTTTTAGTTTGATATGTTGGCTTGGTTAGTCTTTTTTAATTCTTGGTGCGAGGGTTTGCTCTTCTTCCTGTATTGTAGCGGATCGCATTAGTGGTGTTCCGTTACAACTTACGTTATATGTATTTATATGTATCAGATATTTATATGTTATGTAAAGGGTGGTTAAATTGTAAGGGTCGATGTTGATCTTGAATAAAACACAAATTATTTAGGAAATTATTGTCAATTCTTTTTATTATGATAATATGGTATGGTTCAATTATGTATGGAACAAAATATCGGCCAAATGGCCGCCGCGACCTCTGCGGCACACCTCCATCCGATGGTCCAAATTTTCGATGACGCTTAGGCATAATTGAGGTTCTTTGCCGTTAATGTGCCGAATTATCTCATCCTTTAGCTCTTGAATTGTTGCTGGCTTATCGACGTACACCTTTTCTTTCAAATAACCCCAAAGAAAGAAGTCCAACAGTGTCAAATCACATGATCTTGGCGGCCAATTGACATCGCCACCACGTGAGATAACACGGCCATTGAATTTGTCGCGCAAAAGAGCCATTGTTTCGTTAGCTGTGTGGCAAGTGGCACCGTCCTGTTGAAACCACATATCGCCCACATCCATATCTTCCAATTCGGGTGATAAAAAGTTCGTTATCATCTCACGATAGCGAACACCATTCACAGTAACTGCCTGACCGGCCTTATTTTGGAAAAAATACGGCCCGATGATGCCGCCAGCCCATAAACCGCACCAAACAGTCACTCTTGGTTTTTCGACAATCACTCTTGGATTATGATTCGCCCAAATGCGGCAATTCTGCTTATTGACGAATCCACTGAGGTGAAAATGTGCCTCATCACTGAAGATGATTTTCTTCGAAAATTGATCATCCACTGTTGCCATTTCTTGCCACCATTCTGACCATTGACGACGTTTGGAATGGTCAAGAGGCTTTAGTTCTTGAGTCAATTGCACCTTATAAGCGTGTAAATGCAAGTCTTTATGCATAATGTTCATCAACGACGAGCGTGAGAGGTGCAATTGTTGGGCACGACGACGAGTTGAGGTGGACGGCTCTTCAGCCACACTATCGCGAACAGCAGCAATATTTTCTGCAGTACGAGCTGTACGAGCATGCACTGGTTTTAATATCTCCTACAGACCCGGTTTGCTCAAATTTTTGCACGATTTTTCCGATTGTACGCACATTTGGACGATTAAATTGACCGAAAAAATTACGAAGTGCACGATATGCATTTTGATTTGAACGCCCATTTTCATAATAAGCCTGAATAACTTTAACGTGTTCCTCGATTGTGTATCTTTCCATGGTTCAAATTGAGTTAATCTGAAATTGAGAAATGTCAAATGAAATGCAGAAAAAAACTTGACGTTTAGGTGTGGTTCACATTCAACGTCGGCCCTTAAAATTTAACCACCCTTTATAAGCAAACTTATTATGTAACTATTGAAGCTAATAAACGACTATCAATCTCTCTCTCTCTCTCTCTCTCTCTCTCTCTCTCTCTCTCTCTCTCTCTCTCTCTCTCTCTCTCTCTGTGTGTGTGTCTCTCTCTGTGTGTGTGTCTCTCTCTTTCCCTGCTGTTTTTATGACACGAGAATAATTGTCGTACTAGCCAGTTATTTAAGAAAAAGGGCGTAACAATACGTAGAGTAATTACTAATTAAACGAACAACCAATAACGACTAGAATATGCCCTAATTCAACAAAAATATCGATACTAATAAGAGATTAACGCAAAAATCAGCTTGCGTACGATATTGCGGGTTAACTACAAAATCTGTAACAAAATTATTACTAGTGGTTTGATGCGAATCATTTAATCAATCTCCGTACAAACGCTGAAATATTTAGACACTATACCATAGACACATCCACATAGAAGCGAGCATAAGAATATTACCTACACTAAGAAACTCTGTCGAAAGTGGGCCGAGAAGCAGAATGGTAAAAATAGCCTCACTTTAAGGGGAAAAGCGACTAGAGCGCGTTCCCTTATCTAATCGCGTGGTCCTCTGTGTATCACATCGCGCGGACAAATCAGAGCGCGCCATACCGATGCACTTGCATAGAACTACTGCTCTACATCACGTGAAGCTGCTCTGCGGGGTAAAGGGAATGAATACGTGTATGGTTGAGATAGACCACAGGGAAATTCTTATAATCAGGATAGGGTGTTTTCCTTTCTTTTTTATTAACGCGCTTGACAACAGGAATCTTGACGCCCAGGAGCTCTATAAACGGCCGCGAAAATCGGCCAGAGACACAGTTTTCCGGGGTGTAAAGAGTACAGTTTCATAATTCGATAGTTTTTCATGGCGGCACAGTTTCACAGAGTACAGTTTCAAGTAGTACAGAGTACGAGTAAAGAGTACTGGACGAAGAGTACAGAATACAGAGATCGACAGTACTTATTATTATTAACGCGTGCGAAATCGGGAATATTGAACGTTCAACACACGACTAGCGAGCACATGTAGTTTTATTTCAATAAACAATTATTAATACGCACCAACGTATACGTACAATCTTGAGTTTGTCCGGCTTCACCAGTTTACGTCCAACCAACGTTCAACAGCAATAACCACAGCAACAAAGAACCGTAAGTAGTATTTTCTTTTACCAAATGAAGTGAAATCTTGCTCCATGCGAAACTGTCATTCAAGTTCACCCCATTATTCGTGAAGTGATTGTACCCAACAAAGAACAAAACGCAGTCCAGCCTTATCCCGAGTAATTTTCCGCGAGGTTAGACTCAAAAACGGGCTTGCGTCTTCGGTATTTTCTCGTCAGGTGTGGTAAAGGGAGGATCTATTCTCCTTAAACAGAGCATGGAAAATATACACCGAAACGTGCATCTATGTTTAATTCGTGGGTTTGGTAAAATAGGCCGCGATTTTGACGTAACAAATTGTGGGGGTTAGTCCGGGATATTAGAGTATTAGATTTGTTTAAATTAATTTTGTAAAAAAATCAACTCGATAAAAAAGAATTTCTACTTTTCCCTTTTTACCGTGGTTTTGTAAGTTGAATTAATTCATGAAAATCGATTTTCTATTATTTATTGAGTTTTAGTGATACAACTCATTTCACGAAAATTTATCATTCCTTTCTACTGAGTTTTTATAAATCGATTTAATTCATAAAATCTAATTTTTCCCTTTTTTACGTATTTTCGAGAGTTGATTTATTTCATAGCAATCAATTTTTTACATTTCCCGTGTCCCGCTCGTGTCCCGCTCGAAGGTAGAACGAAGCAACATATGAAAGTACGGGAAACCTAAGTGGTCTTCCCACTACGAGTGCGCCCAGGGAGACTCCGCTGAACATGCATCGGATCCGTACTGTTTCAATCGCAGTTTCTGCACTCAACCGCGAGTAGTCCGAATCTTTAATATACAATTGCATCGAGAAAGTAGTGTTCCGACGGTTACGATAACGGCAACGAAAGTAATATCCCCTATCACTCTTATGGTTGATACAGGAGCGGGGCCGAACATTCTAAAGAAACATTTTGTGAGTGAACACATCTCTATAAATCGCGGAGAAATTCTGCAACTAAATGGAATCACAAAAATTCAATTTTTACTTTAAGTCATATTACCATATAAGCCTCCGGACGTTTCGCTACTTTCCATATTGTAGACAATATCTTCCCCATAAACGAAGCTGGTATATTGGGTTCGGAATACCTCGACAATCACGTGAAAATTGATTACGAACAAAGACAATTGAAAATACAGAATGTAAGAATACGATTTGCAACTCAGGAAACTATTGTTATCCCTTCAGAGTCCACCAAATTGTGTAATCGTGTTACCGACAGTCGGTAAAGTAGATCGAATGGTGGTCGCTGGTCAAGAAGAAAACGTATCGGCGATCGGTAGTCAACTGTAGGTATGTAACCGACCATCGCTAGAGCAAATTTGGGACTTACGGAAGATAAGTAGATTGGGTCTTATGGGAAATAATATTGTGTACCCTTCCACCGGTTAAACATGTCCTGTCGTCGATAACCGAGCCCTCTCTATAGCTTTTTAAAAATTTTTGTTAATTAGAATGTTTTAAAAATAAAAACTACTATTTATAACAACGGCAAGTGAAAACACTTGTTATTTTTCAGCTTCATAAAAAACTGTTTTTTTTAACCTTCTCGTATAACAAACTTGCTTGCATTATTCTTGTTCACCCGTAATTTTCGAAGACATCCGGTGCAGTTACGGCGAGCTGGTGGTGGATCGTCAATATGTGTTTTCGTACCCGATTTGTTGCAATGTACATAGCACGGCAGGTACGAGGAGACCTCACGGTAAACCTTCAGAGGCTCCGGTAGTTTGTCATACAGAATTTCTATTTTTCCTCCCCAGTGTTTCAACAGCAGTGGTTTCGGTATGTACGCGAGCTCCGCTGTGGTGAAGTCCCGGGGATCCTTGCAACAGTCGATCACGAGTATTCTGTCAATAGTATTTATTATGGTTGGAACGTGAGCCAAAGATACTTTCACCACGACGTTTCCTTTTCAACTAACTTTTTTCACAGCTGTTACGATCATATTGAACGCTACTTACGAAAAGTAGCACGATTCAAATTTCTTACTAAAACTAACACGTTTGTAATTCCACCGCGAAAACCAACACGTTTCGATATTCGACGCGAAACCTAGCATGTTTCGGCTTCCACCCCGAAAACTAGCATGTTTCGGGTTTCATCGCGAAAACTAGCATGACTCGACTTCTGCCGCGAAAAGTAGCATGTTTCGGCTTCCGTCGTGAAAACTAGCATATTTCGATTTGCACTGGAAAAAGTATCATAGTATATTTGCCGAACTAAATCGAATACGATTCAGAACTTTCACAAATGTTTTAATAATTTTTTCGGGAGCACTATAAGGAATAAATGAAATACATTAAGGGTGTATCGCCCGTACACCCTTAAACATTTATATTCGTTTTTAATTAATAAAATAATAATATTATTGAAAATACGATTCAACAAATTTACTGAAATCTCAGAGATCGCTATCGTCTAATATTATCGAATAAGCTTGTTTCGGCTCCGTCGTGAAAACTAGCATATTTCGATTTGCACTGGAAAAAGTAGTATATTTGCCGAACTAAATCGAATAAGATTCAGAACTTTCACAAATGTTTTAATAATTTTTTCGGGAGCACTATAAGGAATAAATGAAAAACATTAAAAGTGTATCGCCCGTACACCCTTAAACATTTTTATTCGTTTTCTATTAAAATAATAATAACATTATTGAAAATACGATTCAACAAATTTACTGAAATCTTAGAGATCGCTATCGTCTACTATTCTCGAATAAGCTTGATTATGTTCCATAGGAATGAAACCTCTGTCAAGCATTGCTTGTAAATCTTTTTTTTTCTTTGGAGCAAAAGAGATTTCTTGATCGAAATCATATTTAGCGCGGACCGTATCGACGTAAGGTTGAACGATTATTTCCCGAATACTCGCAATTTTAATTGACGTCCAGTTAAAAATTTTTGAGATTTCTACAAAATCGTGAATTTCTCTTTGTGCTACTTCATTGACGGAGTAAGGCATTGTTGTTTTGGCCTCTTTGCTGTTTGCCATCTTATGATAAGCCTAGCAGACCAAAATTCAAACAAAAAATTAAACAGTATAAAATGACAAGCAAAAATACTTCCTCAATTTGGAGTAAAAAAGGATGTTCAAAAAACGTGGAGAAAAAATGAGAAACAATTCCAGTGATACTGAAATGTGCTAATTTTCGCGGTGAAAGTCGAAGCCTGCTAGTTTTCGTGGTAAAAGCCGAAACATGTTAGTTTTTGCGCTGATATCAAGCGTGCTTGTTTTCGTATGAAATCTGAAACATGCTAGTTTTCGTAAACAGCGTCGATATATATACCTGGCGTCTCTTTGATGGCCATCATAGTTAAATATCAAAATGTGTGTGAGATGATGGGAGTACTTTTGAATAATAATAATAAGACAGGAAATTCACTCATTGTTCACTGTGTTTGTCGTAACATTTTTATGAAAATTATCCAAGTATAACCACGAGCCATAAAATCAAGAAACATAACACAGTATTCACCGCATACTTTAGACTTAACTCATTGAAGGGGTTGCGTGTACCACTCGTAGCTTCGACAGTTTCTGCGTAGACGGTTATGGTGTTGGATAACGAGTGGGGGCAATCCATAACTGTCGAAAAAGATTCCATGTCCATTTTTATCAACGTAAGTGGCAACCCAGTGTCGCCCAGGTAGATTATGCTCGTCTGTGTTTAAAACCAATGCTGCGGGTCTAGACCAGCGACACGGGATGCGATCGGCTGGAAATACTCCTTTCGTCTGAGCAGATATTCGTTGTAGAGCGTTTAATATCTGTAGGCTGTTCATGCTGTTTACACAACAGCTGGTGACGCTTAGAGTGTGATTGACGTTGCCTCTGATGATGATAATGATGGTTGCGCAGTGGTGCGTCTAAACTGGTGTTTGTGCATGTTACGTGGGGGTGGTTGTGGTTGTTTAGCACTCGGTGAGACTACTTGTTTTTCTCTGCCACGGAAAAGTATAGTTATTTCATCGTTAGCCGGTACAGTTCCTCCGTTCAACGGCGACTTATCACTGTTGCACGATAGTGTAATATCGTTGAATATATACTCAACGCTTTGTGATTTATCGAGAGTGTTTTCCTCATTTGATGCTTCGTTGTTCGGTTGGCTTTGCTGATTTTTAATTCGTGTTGATTTATCGATAGGTTGTGAATAAATGGGGCTAACTGCGTCGAGCTCCTTAAACCGGAGCCACGAACGTATTTTTGCCAAGTTATTTAGAGCACACTTTACATCGTCTTCTTTCGAAATACCCTGATGAATACAGTAAACGTTGTTGATGGGCATATTTTTTAACGATGGACCCTCGTATTCTTCCAGATTGATGATTTCGCGCCCCAGAATGTCGCGTAAAAGCTCGGCTTTCTGCAAGCCTCTTGTGTACAGATGCAAAGCATAACGATACAATAAGCGTAGATAGGCGTAGATTTTTTTCAACGGTGTATCACCGTCAAGCCATTCCAATCCATGATGAAAACACCTCAGTTTATTGTTGCTCGTACGTACGCTCTTTGGTAGCTCACCAAAGTCATATGGTGGTTCGAGAAGCCAATGACCGTAATGTTCTTCTTGAATAGTCGTCACAGCTATTTCCTTTGGTAGAAAATGGTTGTTTGCATCGTCGAGTTCTTGAATATCCACGATAACGTCCATTATGTGGGTTTGATATAGACTGATACCAGGTGTGGTTGCTTAGACGAGTTTAAATATTACAGCGTCGAGTGTGGCGCCCTCTCACGCACTAAAATCTGTAATGATCTGACTTGTGGAATCTATCTGTATTACATTATCATACTCGGTGTATACCACACAATTTAATGTAGATGTCAGAGGTAGTGCAAACCGTACTTCGATCCTTACACTGCCGTGTCTTACGAGATTCCAGTGACCGAAGCAACTTGCTGATAAGTCGGGTGTCAAATCAAAGACATACAGACAGTAGCCTTTGGGATAGTCGGCCCTGGTAATATCTAGGCCCTCATTCTAAAAGTGTATACCTGTACCGCTAAAGAGCGTGTGATGACTATCTATCCAGTTTTTGTTTATGTGTCACACCAGCCGTAGGAGTCTCCATAAGACAAAAATCGTATTTTTAAATTTATCCTGATTGAAAACATCGCAGTGGAAATGTCCAATCATATCTAAAGTCCGACCATTCTTTATGTACTTTTCACGATTATTCAGATCGATATGAGGGCTATTCTATGCACCTGGTAGACTGTCAAACGTACCGGGTGTGTCAGCGTACCAAAGTGCGGTCATTAAGTGAGAATTTTTAGCAGCTGGTCCATAATTGAGTAACGTCTCAATATATGCTCTGTAGGGGTATGCATTGTTTGGCGGTGCCACGAGTTTCTGGTTGAAATATACTGTAACGTAAATTTGTGCCTCAACGCACCACGTCACCTATGACTGGTCCAAGTTATTTTTTCCTTCCTTTTTATTTTCTCTTACGAGTTGGGCGCCAGGCGTTTTCGCGCCGGAAGGAAAAAATACAGAGTTGGATGACCAGCCTCAACCCAGGCCAGCTACAGCTGTTCGAGGCAGAGTGGGTGGTTCGGACTGTCAAGTCACTAATTAGTCAAAATAAAATACGAATGAAATCAATAAATTAAAATAGGTCATTAAAATCAATGACCAAAGTCAAATAATGAAATATGGTCAATAAACACACCAAACGAGAACAATAAATGAAGTCAGCTAAATAAAGAATAAATAAATAAAATAATAACAGTAAATAACTTAAACAATAACAGCAGGTACGGGACCTACAAACTTCTTTATTTCTGGCGAACAGATATGGCTTTCCAAATAAACATCAATTTAGAATTCAAATAAAATGTCCCGTAAAATTAGTCTCTCCTTTTTAACAATTTTCCAAATCTAGTCAGGTATCTTAATTTCAATCTTTAATTCAACGGTAGCAGTTATCCCGTTCTCTCACTCACTCTCATACAATGTAGATGTTGTATAGCCTATCTCGCTCGCTTCGAATTTCGAATAATATTCCTGGACAAATTTTAATACTCGGTAGTCTTTGTTCTCTGTTCGCGACACGGCCTATCCCGAGCTCATCCCTCACACATTCCACAAAACCTAAACAACGGGACGTCGGGAGGTCACTTACGCTAAGCTACCCACGGCTTGCTATTACAATTTCGAAATTTATATACCGTGTAAAAGCAGAACCACAAAGATTTTCCGCGGTTCATAAAATACTAAGGAACGAATAAATAACGGCCAATAGGGAATGAGAAAAAAACAGCAGAGGCTAATAATGTTAACTATAATAATAATTATAAAGTACTCGACGTCGGAATGATCCTCAGTCGATCGAATAAAATGTTAAAGTGCAAGTAACAGAGTCCGAATGAATATAAAATATAAATAACAAATTTCAATAAATAAAAATGTAAAAAAAATGAATAAATAAATAAATAAATAAATAAATAAATAAATAAATAAATAAATAAATAAATAAATAAATAAATAAATAAATAAATAAATAAATAAATAAATAAATAAATAAATAAATAAATAAATAAATAAATAAATAAATAAATAAATAAATAAATAAATAAATAAATAAATAAATAAATAAATAAATAAATAAATAAATAAATAAATAAATAAAGGAAACAGAGAAGCACCAATTAATTCATCTGATACGCGACGCGGTCTATAACGTGTCACACCCTTCTATACAAATCTCACAACGAGACGACGTACTAACATGCGCACGACCTTCTAACTCGAACCAAACGGGAGCTCACACTAATCCAGATAAAGTCAAATCCAGAAACCGATTAAAATCCGTGACGCGGTCTACCCCGTTCCAATCCCACACAAACAATCACACTTCGGGATAACGGCCTAACTCACGCACGATTTGATTATCCAAAAAAAAAACAATTAATAAAGTGACTTTTCTCCGGTTTCTACACGCTCCACGATCTCAAGGTTACTTCTTCTAAACGCCGCAATCCCCAACACAAATTACCACTCTAAGCGCAGTGTACCATAGTCGCAGGGGTGACCAGGCTCGAATAAATTTAGAATACACAAGTTCAATGATAAAATAATAAAATCTTAACGAAAGACCGTGGATAGGAAGAGAGTTCACCGGGACGATGCTGCCGTGACGTTCCTCGAAATCCGGGAAATCTTGAAAGATGTTTGATTATTCTTCCTGGTTTTCCTCGAGTTACGAAAGTTGATCGTACAGTGTTCGGATGTTGGCTCGAAGAACCAACCTCTTTTCCTCGCCTCGATAATTATTATCGGGATGCCGAAAGATAGAGCGGGACACACATAGAGTGCATGCTACGTCTGGTTCACTCAACGGTCACCGGGAAAAAGCCCTGAGGTCCTGCCAGCACGCGTGCCCGTGAACTATGATCCCCACTTAACCCGCTAAACTCGGTTAATTGGGGGAACCGGTGTCGCCCGATGACCGCGAGTAGCGCCTCAGCTGGACGATGTATTAATTAGCGACAGACAATACCCACGTTGCATAGCCCAGCAGATGACTCTCGGAGATATATAGATTCCCGTGAATCGACGGCAGCTAAGGATAGAAGGCCGCGTATTATTTGGTGCGTCGTCGGGAAAATGGCATATCCCGACTAAGAAATAGAAGACGTAGAATATCGGTCCGAAGTTTCCAGTTGTTACATTGCTCTCCTCTTCCTTGTACTCCCTCTCCATCCCTCAGTCGTATCAATCACATTATATGTATAAAAAATAAAAAATAAAACAAGAAAAAATAAATAAAGAATAAATAAAACCTAAAAACCACCCCCTACAACCCTGTGTGATCATGTAGGTAGCCGTCGAGCGAGAAGGACGTAGCCTAAATATTCTGCTACGTTACAATACGTCCACCTGATTGAAAAGGCTATGCCGAAAGTTATTAACAGGTGCTACGTTGTATTGTGATTTAGCTGTTGGAATAACCCTAACATTTACAATAATCATTGTATAAGCTAGGTCCAGGTATTCTTCACTATGGCCAGGCACGACAAATTCCAGGGGTCCGTCATCCGTGAGGGACGACACAGGCTTATAGTGTATCCATTGTGATTCTTCTATAGCCGTCTGCGTTGGAGGTATGGTAAATAACTCGAGCTCCGACTTCATACACTTGGAGGAGTGTAAATGTAAGAACGACATTGTTAGGCACCTCCAAAAATATCGTTGGTCTTTGCTCGTTTGCGCCTACTGTTCTTGACATCTTTCTTTCTCTTTGTTATCCTTTTCTTTTTCTTTATTCTTTGTGACACCGCGATGTTTCCTTGCTGCAATGTGTCTACGGCTCGTTGACTTTTCTTCTTCTTCTTCTTCTTCTTCATTCTTAGCGATTTTTTCGAAATACCAGTACGCCTTTTCCTCGTCCTCGTAGGCACGCGTCCCGATAACGACTGTATCATGCGTGCGGTGCCTACAGCGTTATATCCTGAACCATTCATGAGAAGCGCAATTTTTTCATTGGCTTTTCGTTGTAAATTATCTCCAGATTTGGCTGCACGTCGACGCGATGACTCCTTGAATGACATTTTGTGACCGCTTACATCCTCGATAACGTGTAAACCCGTGCGAATGGCTTATTTCCCTATAGCTTTAACACCTCTGGTCAGCAGTGGTAAAACACTTCGAAATAGACCACCGAGGAAACTACCGATACCGTGACCGCGCTGATGCGGGGAACCCGCAAACACGTTACCTATATAACCATTTCCACTCCCGATTTGATTCTCATAATACGTCGTATAATGAGCACACATATTGTCTAATTGAGTCGTTTGAAATGAAGCGTGAGCGTCAACGTTCCATACTCGAATGCAATAGGATTACCCAGATGATCTCTTATATCCACCTCGATCATTCTGAATCAATTGTTGAGTAAACCTATGTAATTTGACGATGGGAAACATTTTACTTGCGTTGTAACATACGTGTAGTTTTTTGTATTTAAATTTACAATCGTGAGTAGGGCTGTCTGTCTATCTCCTACCGTATAAGGTACACAAATATTGGTGTAGACAAAAAGCTGATCGGGTAGAGCCTTATTTATACAGGCGAGTACTCGTCCTACACGTGGAACGCCTCGCATAAGCTGAAGGTAAAGACCCCTCAGATTTCGGGGTCAAGCAGCAGTTCTTCGTGTTTCTTGAAGCCCAATATACGCGTTATTTTACTACTCATTCGTAATACCCCAGGGTAGCCTAGAGTTTCAGGGCACGACTGTGTTACCTCAGCCTCGAGGGCAATGTATCCTTTGGCCCTTTCAACATTTACCATTTTTATGCCTGCTTCTCGCAGCTGCGGTAAATCATTGATATTTTCCACAATTTCCTCATGATTTTTGTACAAACCTCGAGGTATTCGGTTTGTAGTAACTTCTTTATTCTCACAAGCCACCCAAGCGATTATAGTATCTGGTTCTTGTAAATGCGTCATTGTACAGGGTATATGAATTTCCGATAAGCCCACAACCCAACGACCCTTTAACGATATTCACGTGGCAATTGAGTTATAAAATGTGTTGTTGTATTATATTTGCGGGAAAAGACTTCATACTGCTGTTGCTCGGTAGAACAAGAAAAAAATTATCCTCGTCATGTATTTTGGACAACATTTCATTTATTCCAGACCGTGAACGTTTGACGCTAGTATCCACGAATTAAATTTTGCCGGATATCCCACCCAACTCACGAAAATTTGTTTTTTCGCACCGTGTCTTTTTGTCCGTAAAACTTGATCAATCTTGAATTCTGTATTCTTCTCCACACGCTTCTCATGAACACTGATCAGATCTTTGGCGTAAAAGAAACCATCGATAGTTTCGTCTTCGAGATCACACAACACATACTGTAACGGTAATTTCTTATCGTTAGCATCAATTTTGTTTTCCAAGGGGAAGAATTCGGGCTCAAACACAGGGATAATGAATTGAGACTTCTAGGTAGGTTAAATTGGGTTTATTTGACATGTTAGTCTGGTCACTTTCGATGTTCGGTTTCTTGGCACCATTTGCCAGTACAAGGCATTTCCTACTCGTTGATTTCTGTGATTATTTTACGCTTCTTCGTATTCCTCGCTACACGTAGCTCCTCGATACACCGAGCTACGTAGTCTTTTATTTGTATTGTTCTTTGCTAGTGCACCTGTCACCCGATATACACATTCATACCACGCACGTGAATTCACTCTTAAAGGAGATGTCTCTGTTATGCTGATACACTTCTCTATTTACCGGTTGTTTTGCTTCCTTCCTATTCACTTCAACTACTTGCTATAATTATACTTGCTTAAATGCTAGCCGTTTAAATACCATTCGCTTAAATTCTACTCGCTTAATTTCTATTCGCTTAATTTCTATTCACTTAAATATTATTCGATCTGGTATTCCTATCAATTATTTCTAATAATTCCGTAATTGCTTTTCTTATTAACTAGTTCACTCGCGTGTCGTTCCTCCCTCCTCTGTATTCGTTTTTCACTGATCTAGCAACTTCCAGGAATACAAGTCTTTCGATAATTCACTGATTCGTTTTTCTAACAAGAAGCACGTATCTCGAGAAAAATGTCAAAAGTAAAAGTTTTTAACTGATGCTGTAAGAGTTGTCTACTTTTCCGCAAAAGCACGTAGATGAAGAGCACATATGCCAAGAGAGCCTTTCCTTTCGCGCAGGCTCTTTTATAGCCTTCCCCTCTGTCTTATTCCCCTCTACATTATTATCGGCTTTGATTTTTAAATCTAACGCAATTTCCTAATTTCTCGGCTTGCCGTGGCCGCACCACCGGTCTTCTTCTCGCCGCCAAACGAGGCCAACTGGTCGCTGACCTGCTGTTTACGATAGAAAGGGAATTCCTTAAATGTGATGTCGCCTGTTGTTGTCAAATTTCGTTCGGATTCGATACCCTAGTGCTCGAATTCTACCGTGCGTTAGAGCGTAATCTCGTCTCTTATAATAGCGAAATGTAATCAGGCAGGCTAGCGGGTTCAACTATGTTACAATACACATACAATCCCTGCCGATGTAAAACTTTTTTGATACGGAAAACTTCTTCACTCCAATTGTTCTCGTAACCTTTTTTGAAGGTGCCTTTAGTTCTACTGAATTGAACGTAATCTCCGGGTTTGTAAACCCGTTGTGAAACGTCTCTTTTCACGTCGCTTTACCGTACTAATTGTCATATTGCGCATCGCTGTATCGGCATTATATAGCGTAACGGCAGCCGGCTGCATTTTAATGCTCGAGTGTACAGCATGATTGTACGCATAAACTATTTGTCGTAGTATATCGATGTAACGATGAGTATTACGATGTGTGAAGTAACGCCACATCTGCTCCTTGAGAGTGCGATTAAAATGCTCGACAATCGAAGCTTTTACATCCGGATTACGAGCAACGCGAAATTGTATGTTTTCATCTTTGAGAAATTTTTTGAGTTGACCACCGAGGAATTCTTTTCCACGGTCGGTTTGTAGTGAAACAGGTGTACGACCATCGTTACGCTCGAGAATACGTTTGAATGCCTTTGTTACCTCGCACACAGTTTTATCCTGCAAGATTTCGACCCAAACGTATTTGCTGACAATGTCAATTACCAACATCGTCAATATTTGTAACATTGTAATACAGTCGTGGAAAGACACGGTGCACGGGTCTATGAATGGTATAAGTATCCTGCTGAGTCAGCCAGTCATACACGGTGTCTGCTTTATTTTTGCTACTGATTAAACGTCGCGCACCAGCATATCCAGCTGGAGGCGAAGGATCATAGTAAACTTTTTCGAAAGTCATCTTTCGCCGCTCGTTGTACAACTTGTTCTAAATCTTTATCCACTTTTCAAATACTCTTATTACTTTTGTTTTCCGACATTTTGAAGAAGTATTCTCAGGGTGTATATCGTCGCCGTCGTCGTAGTCGTCGTTGGAATTATCACCGACTGCATCCACATTCATGGAATGCGTGTCGCTATGCTGTAATGTTTGCTTATCTTTTCTTGTTCGTTTAGTACCTCTAGATATGCCTGAATCCCACAATTTACTGTTGCCTATAAATTCAAGCGGAACACTCTTTGTTCGTAGACTAATGATAAGCTCGTGTCTGCCTGTTGCTTTAAAGTTTTTTCTACCTTGTACTGCATCATTTATAAGGTCGACAATACTAGAATTTGGAATGAGGATACTGTCTATTGTTACACATCCTTTTTTGTCCCATCTTATGCTTTTTGATTCATCACTCGTGGGTTTGCGTAGAAACTTATGTAGCGCAGTCGCTCGGCATTTATACATATTTGGAACGCTATTAACGACGTCAGCATCGTTCGTGGCTTCTGCATTATCTACCTCATACGATGTTTCAGGCAGTGATGGAAGTGCTGGTGAAAACGATTCATTTTTCGTACTAACGAGATATAGATAACGCTGCAGCACTTGTAAATACTCTTTCCATTTACTAGCGTCGTCTTTACCATACTTGTTTGATTAAAAATTTTTGTATAGCTCAGTGTCTAGTCTTGAAACAGGATCACCCTGGGTCTGCACTGTTTTCTCGTTTGCTGCTGTTGCATGATTATTTCCAGAAAGGACCATAGGTATTTCGTCGTAACGACCGTCTGTATCATATTTCCATCGTTTACCTCCGACATTGGCACTAAAAACAAATTTTTCGCATGCTCCATTACGAGGATGATAAATAATTTTTAGTAGCGCCAGTAAAAGTGGTAAAAAAGCACCACCCCGTTTTTGAATTATGAAGCGTTTCTTCGCTCTCCAATTATATTTCCGCTGCTTACGAGCAACTGTACTACAGCCACTACCACCACCACCACCACCACCACCACGCTGATTTGTTACACATCCTGAGACAAGCTGTCGAAGTATATTTTTATATTTTTTAAAACGTTTTTTAACACTTGACTTGAAACAAACAACTCCTTGTAAAAAGTTTAATGCGCATTCACAGATGCAATTTATTAGAGGTTTATCAGGATTACGCAATATAGATTCTCGCTGTTTTTTATTTGAATGATAAATAGAGTTAAGTAGGGCTATACAACGTTCATCGAATGGAATGTAATGTGTATTTTTCTTCTTCTTTTTCTTCGCGCTGGTGCGGTCCCTCATTATTACAGTTTCACAGTATATGGATTCGTTGAAAGCCCGAGTCTTTGTGTAATGCGTACACGACTCATATCCATTACCGACTGATGTGGTGTCTACTTGTGCTTTCAATTAAATACGTTGACGAGTGTTTTTCGGCATGTAGACCAGCATTCGTGGATCATCGGGAAATATCATTGTACGACATCGACAATAATCGGGCGTCGATTGTTTAAGATCCAGAAGTAGATAACCGTGTGGCTGTGCGGTAGCATCGTGATATGACTCAATTAGAAGTAGTGGATTCTCTGGGTATACTCGTCTCGCTAGATGTGTAATTGTGCTCGATCACGTGGATTTTTTAATATCACCATAAAATTGGCGTTTAATGATATATCACGTTGTCCATGTCCCTGATGGAAAATATTTTATGTGATAAAAATAACACTAATATTTTTATGATGACTATCTTTTGTGAAAAGGTCAACAATTGTAATATTTGAGGATTCGCGCATTAAATCATCGATGATAACCAATTTTTTCAAGTTATTATCACTTGAATAATCCTCCTGTTGCGGTAGACTCTCGTTAAATTCAATTTTTGGGATTTCGGATTTTTTATTACTTCTGGTCTTAGTAATTATCGATGACGATGGTTGTTGTTCACATGTGTTGTTCAGAGAAGCGATATCAGAATCGAGAGTATCTCAATAATAAAATATAATTCGGTCAAATTCAACGTTACTCATTGAATTGAGAAA
Source organism: Cylloceria caligata (assembly GCA_963942595.1). Classification (NCBI taxonomy): domain Eukaryota; kingdom Metazoa; phylum Arthropoda; class Insecta; order Hymenoptera; family Ichneumonidae; genus Cylloceria; species Cylloceria caligata. The sequence continues at coordinate 40,709,047 of OZ012707.1, read as the reverse complement.
CTTTAGAAATTTTCTCACGAAAACTGTTTTCCCACATTTGCTGGGGCCACAAATCAGCGACATCCACGGGTGTTTCCAGCGTACATCGATTATTTTTACTTATGAAGCGTGACAAATCCGCGATACTATTGATAATGATGATGACGGTGAATATCGGAGAGCAACGAGATGCAAAACCGCATACACCAAGTGCACAATAAGCGTATTACCCTGGCGGCGGCGCGTACCTACACGTCGTTATTAGCTTATTAGACATGTGCGCGGGCGCGATTCAGCTTATACAGATACACGCTCGCCTGCTCATAAGCTTATGAGCGAGCGTGTGTCGCCGTGGCACATGCGCACAATTTAGCTTTTAAAGGGCATGTGTATTCAGAAGATTGTGATTTTTTTGTTTTTCACTATTTGACGTTCATTTAAAATAAATTTTTCAAAGCAACTATTAATAATGATGATGAGTAAAAAACACGTTTACATAGCATACATGTTATTGTTGTTGAGAGTATTATACATAAAAATATTAACAATTTCAATTTATACTGAGACGAGATATGGGGGTTATCGACGACGAGACACGACAGTGTGTATTTTAAAAAAGTAACGCAATAATTATCTTAACATCTACAACTAGTAAAATTAATTATTATCATCATAATCATGTGTTATCGTGTGAATTATGGAAAATTAATTCTTGAGTAACCTCCGGCAATCGTTCTCCGATCATTCTTCAAACAGTTTTGAAGCCACCAAAGAAATGCCTATCATTAATTTTTTCACCTCCTGTGTTATGAACGGAACACAAAATACCTTCAACTCCAGGAACAATATTTCGAAAGGTTCAAGGAATGAGGGATCGACTCGATGGCGTACAGCCTCACACAGATTAGAGCTATTCGGTGTTAAAAGAGTTTTAATTCGCACTTGGTCCACATTCTCGGCTAGCTCTTTAGCGGGATTATGTTGTAACGTACCGGTTATATAATAACGCACGGTGCACACATCGAGGCATCGATACCGCGCGTTACTCACACCGAATAAGACTGGTCTATACTTGTCAACTCATGACGCGTGGGGCACACAACGAAGCATTGCTACCGCGCGTCACGCACACCATGTAAGCCGGCACGTCGGAGGCCAAGTCCCGTTACTCGTTTCAAAAAGCACCAGTAGAGAATTAAAGACCAACGACGAATTTTAAAAAGGACCAAGGCTAACGATGGGCTACAGGAGATGGGCTAAATGACCGCCACCAGCTATAGTGATATCAAAAGCATAGGACGAACAGAGGGGATACTGGTATAAAAAGACCAGAAATTTGGCGTTCGGGGATCACTTTTGTTTACAGATCCCGCCAACGCAGAAGTCCAGGTACTAGGAAGGAAGCCCAAATGAGCCATCGCTAGCTGCAGCCGCACTGGTACACGCAGAGCCCAGCTGTAACGTCAGACCCACACTAGACGGGCAGCAGCTTAGCCTATGCTGCGCTCTAGTTCAACGTACTGCGGAGTCTTCCAAAACAACAACAAAGCGGACTCACTGTAGCAATCGAGGATAGACGATCCAGCGGGCTATTCTTTCAAACCAATTCGATAGCCTACAGCAAATTACGCATTTAAAGAACGAATAGAAAATATAACACAATAGCCTAGGGATAAAGGAAAATAATTATGATATAAGTTACAGTAGCTCAGGAAAAATATAGGATAATATTGAATTTTATGAGGTTCGGCCCTGATATGTTAAACATCTACGCATGCACTCCAAGTGCATCTCGCTGACGCCGGACTGCAGCGGCGGTCAAGTGGGCGGGCGAGTAGATCTTCACGAGGAAACCAGGCGGGAGCTCTACTCCCATCAACGGTCCCGTGACATAGGAAGCGAATATCGATCAACTCAGTAAAGATCCGAGGTTAGACCGAGTTCTACGAGCAGCTGCTGGTCACTTACCGATAGTACGCGTGCTCAAATATCTTACCTATTGAAAGCGGCGGATAAAAAGAATTATCGACCGACGCTCATCATTTCATTACAAAGCAAATCATGTTATCAAAAATTCTTTAAATTCTCCAGCATACACGATTATAAAGGCATTCAAGAGCCCGGGAATAACTAATTGTAAGGCGCGTGGTAACCAGAATACCAGGAAAAAGGGATCGAGATCGTCAATTCAACTTCATATTATTTTCTTCCTTATGTATCGCATAATTTACACTATGTTTTCTCGAATAAACCCTACTTTTGCCTATTACTGAAGTCTATATTACTTTCCTCCCTGCTCGAGTCCGAATTAAACCCTTTCAGGGTAATGTTAACGATAAATACTGTTACAATGTATAAGTAATTCAGCACATAGAACATCGATACAGTTTTTTACATAACCGACGTAGCGCTGGAGCCTCCTGAAGCGCTCATCGACATACAGCTTTACGATGCATAGTCCGTCAAAAGATTTCTTTTGCATCACTATAGTCGGTGAATAGATGTTTTTCTTCTTCTTCTTCTGTGGTGGTGGTTCTACCTGCGTATTTTCATCGTTAAGGTTGACGTCCTCGGCGACCACCTCATCCTTGCCTTCGTCAAAAACAATGGATTTTGAGCCAAACGAGGACGCGAAGTGAATCTCTCAGTCATCGATGTTGAGTGTTTTATGGATGCGTTGATCAGCTTTTTAACCATAATTCGTACAGGCCCCGAAATATGATGCTATTATGGTCAAAGCATCTTGTAGTTTACTCCACTTTGTAGATTCAAAGGCGATGCCACCCGAAGAGTTATTATGCTGCAGCTTAATGACCGGTGTAACGTCGCCGTTTGGGCGTACCTGAAGACCCACGGTTATCCTCTTTGTTTCCGAGTAGTTCAAATTTTATGTTGTAGCAAGCAACAGCAGTGCTTCAAAACGTTCCATGGTTGATATAAATACAACAGAGCGACACGGAAAAATGAAGAAATGATCGGAAATCTAGTGACGATAACTATATTTCGTAGCTTGTCACAGGCCGAACTGCCACCCGATCCTCTCTACAAATGTTTTTATAGACAGGTGTGAATCGTCTCATATGTTGGAATGGTGGGGGAAACCGGTTACCCCACTAACGTAACCTCAGGAGAGCATAAAGAGAAGTTATACTTCTGTATACTACAAATTATTGTAGTGTAAAAATTGTTTATTTCATTACAAATAGATAATTCATGGCGTAAAATTGAAAACATTATAGCAACCCCTGACCTGATGTAGTTACGTTTCAGTGATGGTCGAAAGAATTTTGCGTTCTAATCGTCTACAGTAGATGGAAAACACTTGAACGTTATACGTACCGAATTTTCGTATTATGTGTCTACCTGTGCGACAGAGTATCTATGACTCGAGGGTCAGCGCGGTCAGTACGGTCGGCTGTAAATAGGTATAAACAGACGGCGCATTGTATTGACCATATACAAGTTCAATAGCACGCGTTTGTACATTTGAACATACCTTATTACGTCACGCGAGCGTTTTCAGTTTCCATCAAAGTCTGGTGACTATCATTGTCGTAGCAGTAAGGGGTGATTCACAATGACACAGAAACATTTGCCGGATATACCAATTTGAATAAGTAACTATGAATATAATTATATGTAAAAAGAGTAACGACAACGAAAAACGTCTCGTAATATATTTTTGAAAATCAATTTATTATAAGAAAGTGTACTGAATATAATTATATAAAAAAAAGCTAGTCTACGTTCACAAGCGTATATTTTAAACATGTAAATGTTGTTTATTTTGTCAGTACAACACCCCTGATGGAAAAGCTGTCGTAGAATTAGAGTTTATTGTCTTGTATATGCGTGTTACAGATGTTTATGTAATGTAAATGGAGACTGCCTATTTTGGCAATACAGTCTAGTATAAAAACGGCAGACGTTTCGTATTAGCATATTGTAGATATCAAAAGTGCATATATAAATGTAAATTAAGAATATCTGTTTTAGAGAAAGCAGTTTTCTTAAGCCCCCCATACACGTGCGAACAATTTGCGCTAATTCGGTGTTTGTGCAAACAGTTTGACCGTCTATGGGGCTGTTTGAATGGTTGCGCAAACTGTTTGAGTAAAATCGGTCAGGATCGAAATAATTTGTACAAATACTCCTTGTTTGAGTACTTGTTTGACGTGTATGGTACGGTTTGTGCAAACTTTGGGTTAGTCAACTCCTGCTCCTAGACACTGTCAGGCAGTTTCCTTTCTGTTCCGTGGTTGAAAACGTAGTTTCGGTAATTTTTTTTTTAGTTTGTTGCTATTTACCTCTCCAATATGGCGAATAAGACAACAGATGATGAACAGCGGGAACTTTGGAGAGAGTTTATTGCAGTGTATCGTGATTTACCTGACGTGTGGAAGGTGAAAAGTGACGGTTATAAAGATAGAAATAAGAAGGACGCGGCGTATAAAATACTCGTCGATAAAATGAAGGAAATTGAACCCAGTGCAGATAGGGCAAGTGTACGCGCCAAAATCAATTCATTCCGCATTGCCTACAGAAGAGAAATGAAGAAAGTGAAGGAGAGCATAAAATCAGGTGGAGGAACAGACGACGTGTACGTGCCAAGTTTGTGGTACTTCGACGAGCTTGACTTCTTGAGGGATCAGGAAACTCAAATTCAAGGAACTTCGACAATGGACGAAACTGAATGTGTTGAAGGAAATAATGAAACGAAGGTACGTACAATTTTTTTTCATATTTTCTATTGTTTTTTTATACATTCAAATACAAATTCATTATTATACAAAATCATAATATTTCATACAAACAATTATTTGAATATCTTGTCCTGCCAAGAGACAGCACCTTGCTCGCTATTGAAGTAATGTGAGAAGTTAAGACGTACTTGTTTGGAAGACACTGGGGTATTTCTGCCTGGTAGCTGTTGCAATGGAAGTAATTGTCCATCCGAATGCCAATCGGCATTTATGATCTCCCCTGTAGTTGTGGTCTCAATTTCAAAACCACCTTGGTTACACAAGTCATCTTTGTTCATTCTTAGAAAATTATGTAAATGAGTACACGCAAGAACTATCAAGCTTGCTTTTTCCGGGCTCAAATTGATTTCTCTCAAAAATATTCTGAATCGAGATGCTAGTATTCCGAAGGCATTCTCCACAATGCGACGAGCGCGAGATAGCCTGTAATTAAATATTGCTTGTTCTCTGGTCAGGTTTTTTCGACTGAATGGTTTCATTAGGTTGTCCATAAGAGGAAATGCATCATCTCCCACCAAAACGTATGGCTGTTTCATTTCACTGTCAGGTAAATTATCAGGTTGAGGAATATGAAGTTTGTTATTCACGAGTCGCCTATAAAATTCTGTATTGGAGAACACACCCCCATCGGAAACTCTTCCATTGGTTCCATCGACCATTATAAATTCGTAATTGGCATTAACCACAGCCATCAACACAACACTGAACGAATTCTTGTAGTTGAAATAGTAGGAGCCACTTCCTGGTGGTTTGCGGATGCTGATATGCTTCCCGTCGATGGCTCCGATGCAGTGGGGAAAATTCCACCTTCTCTCAAACTGTCCGGCAATAACCTTCCATTCATTCTCACTTGCTGGAATCTGCAACAATTCAATTTTTATTACTATTTAATTTAATAATTTAATTTCATTACAATAACTTCAATAATTTCAATTGATAAGAACTTTCACGACTACATAGATATTTCCATTTATTTTGTTTTAGGTCGCAGAAGACAGTTCTGAAACATCCCAACCCGAGCATACACCTACACGTAAAAGATCGAGGAAAAATGAGGACAGTGACGAAAGTAAAAGGACTAAACTATTGTCTATGGCCTGCGAACGTCTTGAAAAACCCTCCTCAGACGCTCAGATCATAGCAAAAGAGTGGGGTGTAGAGTATGAGAAAATGTCTGCAAGTCAGCAACTTTACGCTAAAAAATTCATTGATGACATTCTTTTGGAAGGACGACTGGGCAACCTTCATAGACATTCAATTACCATAAATAATCCACCTCAGTCATTCGCCACCCCCAATCATCCTCAATACATTCATCCACCTGGCTACATTCCATCACCATCACCATCACCTTCAAACGTTTCCACTCATTCTGACTCATCGCAATACCTTAGCATGCGTGCCTCAAGACAAGAAGTGGATCAGATACATGAATCAACACAGCAACCAGTTCAATATTCATCAATTCATGACCTTATTCATGATGAACAGTTTAATTGACCAAACATTATCAGGGTTTCTTTCAAACAATATTGTTGTTTCTGACAAATAAATGCGGCTTATTTTAAGTACTAACTATTTTATTTACTCACCTTTATTAATCCTTTCAAAACGTGGATGAGAGCGTCACAAGTTTCCACCATTATTTTTCCAAGTGTTTGAGCTGCGATGGCAGTTTGAAATTTCAGATCTTCAAAGGAGGCACCGCTTCTTAGATATCTCAAAGTGGCCAACAATCTCAGTTCTGGAGATGTTGCGTCTCTCATCACCGTGTTGTTTTTCACTATGAAAGGTGTCACTATTTCGACCAGCTCGCTGAACGAAGCTGCGTCCATTCGAAGGTAGTTTTTGTAGTCTGCAGCTGACGTTATTTTGAGCTCAGTGACCAGGTGGTCATGACTGAATTCGTTCCTCTTCTGGAGCCAACTCTTGACCCACACTCTTCGCTTTCTTTTTCTTTTAACTATTCGTTTCTCAGCCACTAGGGCCAGAATAATGGCGGCACAGCAATCGTCCGTATCTGACATGTCCGTATCTGACATGTTCAACGAAGAACACCACAAATCGAAATGATGTTTGCGCAATAGGTTGCTACGTGTATGTGCTAGCGTATGTACAAACAGGCGTTTGTATAAACACCGAATTTGCGCAAATTGTTCGCACGTGTATGGGGGGCTTTAGAGAAAACGGAAGGAGTGTAGCGCTTCATGTTTACACTCTACCCAAACTGATAGTACGAATTAAATCATCTTTAAGAAATAGTAGGCGCCTACGCTGCTTGACACTGAAGCGGGGTTATCATTGTAAGAATATCTGTTTTGTAACGGTGATTTTTTTTATCGTTAACATATATTTTTATTTATCGTGGGAATTTCGGGCTCGATCACAGGACTAATTAGTTTAGACTTCGTAGTGGTTGACGGTAGGGCTTTATTCCAAGAAAATAGTCTCATAAAACAAAAACACTTTTTAATTACGGTCACTCGAATTCTGCATAGTGAGTATTTTAATTCCGCAATTTTAGCAATTATTTCGACGATTATAATTTTATTTGGTATGCATCTATTCTTGGTATCATCGACGGTTTGTTTTCGTTCCATGCGGCGGTATTGCTGTACGCTCCAGACACACATATACTCATACCACCAGTCACTTTACTCGCACTCACTCTTTCGATAGAGTGTACTAACTCTAGTTATAATTCTGTCTCTCACTTTCTTATTCCGCGGTATTACTATATACTTGGTGTACCAATGTTTCACTCCACTAGTTATTTTTCCTCGCATTCGCTCTTTCGATAGAGTGTATGAACTCTATGTACAATTCTTTTCTTCCACACTTATTTTTCTCAGACACACTCGATTATTTATATCTGCCGATACGAAATTCGCTTATCCATATTTATTCCTCCTATGTATTTTATCCTACTTATTCTCATTTAATTCTACTTGTTCTATCTACTACAATTCCTAATTCTATTTTCTACTCAATACCGAAATTTGGGAATTCCCTCGATTATTTTATTATTATTTCCTCTTATTCGATCCTAAATTCTCGGTATTCCTGGCCCGTGCTTTGGTTACAGGCCTATGCATTGGTCTTGACTCGTGAGCTACACACACACAACCACACGCCTCAGATTCTCTTTGGACAGAGTGTAACAACTCTGTTTACAATTCTTTTCTTGCTCAGACTTATCTCACTTTTCGTTCTTTCTCACTTCCTCGCGCAGGAAAAGCGGTTCCTCTGGTTCCTACTCGTTTCAAGTCCGCACTTGTTAATTTATTCTCTTATATCCTATTTTCTTATTCCGATGCACTAATTCTAATAAACAATACTTACAGACTACTTAACTACACGTATTTATTTCCCTACGGATCTACTCTATTTTACTTATTGATTACCTAAATGGTGGTTATTTAATGATTTCCACAATTATTATTTGCTAACGTTCTATGCTTCGGCACTCCCTCATCTATCGCCACCTTTCACTGGTTTTTTCATCACAATTTCCGTACCTTTTCTGTTTGAACGATTTCGCTAAGAGAGCGTCTCTCTCCCCGCACCGGTCTTTTATAGCCTTCCCCTCGCTCCGCTGAACCATACGTCATCATTTCGCTTTTATTTCGAATGTAACGCATTTCCTGACTTCGGCGGTTCGCCGCTGCCGCGCTCACCACCTTCCCCTCGCCTCCCAGCAAGGCCAGCTGGTCGCTGACCTGCTGTTTACGTCAGCGAGGGAATTTCGGAGCGGCGACAGCTCTAGTTTTTCTACCGGGGGCAATGGTCTATTGCCCGCAAGCCTCGGTACTCTTGTACCGAGTCTAATTTTGTAGGTGTTTTCGCATCCTCTCGGCTCTTATGACCGTTCGACATAAGAAAATAGGCTAGAGAGTATAACTCTGTTACAGTTTAGACAATGCAGCTTATTAGCGAAAACGGTAGGCGTTCATGGGTTCCTGTTTACAGCCTTTCCCAAAGAGGTAGTACGAAATAAATTATCCTTAAGAAATAGTGCATGCCTGTGTGTACCCCACATCCCCTGTGAAGACATTCTGACACTGTACTGGGGCTCAAGATTGCTATCTTTCAAATTTTTCCTCGATTTATGTGTTTGTAGGGAAGTCAAAATATATAGAGGGTAGTAAGGGTACTCGAGTTAAATTATAAAAATTCTTGAAACCGCAGTTCGCGTATTATTAAACTTTCAAAAGTTCTACAACTCTCATCCTGTCAGTGTAGCATCTTTATTTCGAGATTTTTTAAAATCGATACCCGTAGACGTGTTCTTCTGACTGTAGTGCGCGCAACGGCCCGCTTATTCATAAGTCGCGAACCGCGATTGGTGCGGCGCTTTACAGAGCGCTGGTTGGTAAATATCGCGAATTTTACATTCCAGCGTCTCCTCGCGGAGCTTAGTGAAGTGCTGTTTTGTGGTGGTGTAGAAGGGATTACTGCGGCTTACGCGAGTGGCCCACTGTGGCGAGCATCCGATTTCATACAACAACATGTGGTTGTGCATCTTGCGAGCTACAGAGGTCTCTTACACAGACCGCTAAATGACTTAATTATGGCCGTCGAAAATCGCCATGGTAAGTAAAATTTGAAAAAAAAGTTTAATGCGCGTTCAAACCCGATATATAAAATTGGTCGTTTTTAAAGAAATTTTTTTTGTTATCCGCTCTTTTGTTTTTTACTTTCATTTTGTATGTTTTAATTTCATTAAAATTTTTTAAATCAAGCAAAAATGATTTTTATTATTAAAATATTTATCAATCTTAAAATGATTGAACGACTAGTAGATAAAAATTTTATTGTCTTTTGTATTTGTTTGAGAATCCATCCAGATGTAGTTGGAAAGACCTGTGAATATATTGAAAATTATGAGACTTGACTCACAACAGGGAAAAATAAAATCAAACAGAAAGATGGTTTATAGAGAAAGCGGTTTCTATTCTACTATCCCCTCTTTCACTACAAAATATCTAAAAAAGAAAAAATGCTAAAGATATAAAATAAAATACAAAAAAATAAACTGAATTGAGTTTTGGTTTGAGTGCCCAGGACACAATTAATATAATTGGGTGCTGTCTTTTATTGAGTATAGTGTACGTGGTGCAGCCTGCGCTGCATCGCACGCCACAGAATGAGAAATCTGAGAGCGTAAAATATTTAACTTACTCTCAACAAATTCTCTACAGGTTCAAAAGAGAGAACATACTGAGAGCAAGTGAGAGCACTTGCAATTATATTGCTTGATTGCTGGATGTGTGATATGAAACAACGTGATGCAGTCAGCGCTACAGAGCACGGCAAAGTGAGATTTTGAAGATGCACAAATGATTAGAAAATATTCACAGTATTTTCCCAGCAAGTTTATTGGGGAAAAGTACAGTGAATAATAGGCACACGCGCAATTATATTAATTGAGCGGGCAAATTACGATGAGGAAAACGTGGTGCAGCCCGTGCCGCAGAGCACGCCACAAAGTGAGATAATTAATGTTGATGTACCGATGAGTTTTACACTCCTCACCGTCATTGAATTGCGATCAATTGTAACGGTGTACCTTACCTTATGTTTGAGTCCTGATGAGCACGAAAATGTTGAGAAGATCCGGTGAGATGGTGAAAAGTCCGAGCAAGTGAACCGAGAATGTGTGCTATGTCCCAGCGGGTTTTCGCAGAAGTGTGAAATTTTTCAATATGGCTGCACTTTACGAAACCGTCGTTGAGCGCTGAAGTCAAATGAGTGAGAAACAGAGAGCTATGCCGAAGTCAAACGAGAGAGTGCGAGCCTCTTGCTTCAAGCAGCATGTTCGCGAGGCACTGCCTCGGCCATCTCCGGCATAGCCGAGCGCAGCACGCTATCCAGCAGTAACAGGTCGCCGCACGGCGAATATCGATCGCCGTGCGCCAGCTGATTTTCCAACATTTCCGCCCACCATCAGCAACGGGGTTGATGATTAGATTCCCTGATATTGTGCGTTGGATGAGACGGGCAAGACAGCTAGTTTTGAGATCGGCCAGGTGAGAGTAGTGGTAGCAGTTCGGAGTGTCACCACCCTGGTGAGCCCATCTTTGCTTGGATGCAACGCTGTGACCCGTGCGAGTGGCTAATGCACAGGGAGAAGCGCTTCCATTGTAAGTCATGAGCAAGCCATTGACACCAAAATTGTTGCACCTTCTCCTGCCTCAATAGCCGCCTTGAGAGTCGTGAGATTGCCGAAACCTCTAGAGTTGGCTCTAAGACAGTTGTGAGTGCTTCACCAATGAGAAAATGTCCAGGTGTGAATGCTGATGAATCGTCAGAATCATCGCTGAGCGGTTCCAGAGGCCTTGAGTTGAGTATAGCCTCGATTTGAGCTAGCAATGTTGTGATTTCCTCGAACGTGAGTCCTGTGTCACCCACTGTTCGTCGCAGATGGAAATTAATAAATTTTACGGCTGCTTCCGATCTGCCTCCTATGTGTGGAGCCGCAGGTGGATTAAAATTCCACGCAATTTGGTGATTTGCGAGAAAAGAAGCGAGGATGTGATGTTCTTGAGACGCCTTCCTGAATAGCTGACGTATGGCTTTGAGAGCACCAACGAAGTTAGTGCCACAGTCAGAATATAAAATTTGAGGAATGCCGCGCCGGGATGAGGATCGCCTGAACGTTGAGAGGAAGCTGTCAGCTGAGTTGTCGCTGACTACCTCGAGATGCAGAGCTGAAGTAGCGAGACACACAAAACCGCAGATCCAGCCTTTGTGTGTTTTACTTCCTCGCCCCTTCCAAGTTTTGAGTGTGAGAGGGCCGGCGTAGTCTATTCCCGTGTGAGTGAACACGCGCGTTGGCGTGACTCGTGACAGAGGAAGCTGACCCATCAATTGTTAGGCCCAAATTCCTCTCTGCCGAGCACACACAACGCAATGTAAAGTATGAGATTATACAGGAGTGAAGAGTCCGCAGATGTGCTTGGTCGATAATGAGAGTTGAGAGTCGCGACTGACGAAGAAGAATGGCAGGATGTTTTTTTTTCATGTGTGAGTGCTGACTGACCAAGGCGACCTCCTACTCTGAGGACACCTTCCTGGCCGATGAAAGCTGTCAGTCTACTGAAGGGGTGAGCGGATGAAAGAAAAGAGCCTGACTGCAGCACTTGCACGAGGGTCGATCAATAAATAGTCGGCCTTGCGTCATCTGTTAGTCGAAGAAAGAAATCAATAGGATTTTTACAGGAATTTTAGGCTTTTGTAGTAGGTAAAAGTAGGGTTTATTCAAAGAAAGACAAAGATAGAATTTTTGTGATACATAAAAAATAAATAGAAAATTCAGTTATCTAACCCTTTTCTCTTGGTATTATGGCTACCACGCGCCGTACAATCAATTATTCCCGGGAACTTGAGTGCATTTATAATCGTGTCCGCGAGTGAATTTAAAGAATTTATGAGCATAGAAATATAACCTATGATTAACAAAATGCACTATGTTGATAAATGATATAATTCCTAATGTGAAGATGTTTGTTAAAGAATATTGAATTTATGGAGAAAGATAATCGTTGCTTGATAATTCTTATTTATTCGTTGCGTTCCCTAGGTAAGTGGTTTTGCATGCGACTGTCGGTAACTAGCCGACCGTTGCTTGCGGTATCCTGACTAGGCTTGAGTCTACTGCTAGGTCGTTTAATACCCGCTATAGGTCTGCTGGTGGGTGTGGAGTTCCCGGCTGGTATTTTTTTAAAGGTTGATTCGCGCGTCCACCCGACCGCCGCACAGTAGACGCAGAGCCTGAAATCGTGGCAGTAAATACAAATAACCTCCGATCGGAATGAAAATTGGTATGCAGGGGTTTTTAAGGTCGCTGATTACGAATCTGAAAGCTAAATTATTGTAAACAAAATGGCCGATCCAATATGGCGGACATGGATGTTAAAAAGGTGTCCGATCTTGACAAAAATTGGTATATGCGGGTTTTTAGGGTCGCTTATTACGAATCCGAAAGCCAAATTATTGTAAACAAAATGGCCGATCCAATATGGCGGACATGAATGTTAAAAAGGTGTCCGATCTTGACAAAAACTGCTATATGTGGGTTTTGAGGGTCGCTCATTACGAATCCGAAAGCCAAATTATTGTAAACAAAATGGCTGATCCAATATGGCGGACAAGTATGTTAAAAAAAATTAAAAATTTTCAAAAAAACTCCCTCCTGCCGTACCACTCAAAAAAGGATGAAATAATTTACTTATTTAGTATGACGTTTTCGTATACAATGATATATAACTTGCATTAGTTATTTGAATTTTAATTATTATAATTGAATTGAACAAAATTGATATACGCGGGTTGTGAAAGTGACTGATTGCGAATCAGAAAGCCAAACAATTTCGAACAAAATGGCCGATCCAATATGGCGGACATAAATGGTAAAAAGGTGTCAGATCTTGAAGAAAATTGATATACGCGGGTTGTGAAAGTGACTAATTACGAATCAGAAAGCCAAACAATTTTGAACAAAATGGCCGATCCAATATGGCGGACATAGATGGAAAAAGGTGTCAGATCTTGACAAAAATTGGTATACGCGGGTTTTTAGGGTCACTGATCACGAATCCGACAGACAAATTATGGTACACAAAACGTATCCTGTTAAATGGATGAGATATAATATAAAATATAATAATCATAATAAAATAAACGTGAGCCGTGCCTTCTACGGAATTAATATTTTTATTTTTAAAATACATTATTCTCGAAATCGTGTAATCGAATTTAATTTTTAGTCGAATGGAACATCGGATTCGGAGTCGCCGTCGCCGTCGTCGATGTCGGAACCATCTACCGAGCTTGTATCGTCCACAAGACCCGATTCGATGTTATTTGTGACGAAACCTTGATGTGCTGCAGCATTGATAGTTGGAGCGAGCAGCATCGCGACAGCTTCCGGCGACAAACTTTTTAGTGGTTTCTTCGGTAGTTGCCGGATGCTAGATATGTACGGGTCTGAAGAAATTAGCAGCCGGTGGAAAACATCTTGCATTGTTTTTATCCTGGAAGTTTTTCGCGAGAAGTTTTGGGACCCTGTAATAAAGACATAAAATTGTATAGAATTTGTGTTGAAGGATCAGATCAAAATTTTAATGAATTTTAATTATTGTAACAAATAAGTAGCCGCAATAATTATTCGTATTTTTTTTTGAAAAGTACATAAAAAACAACAGTTATGAAAAAAAAATTGAATTTAGACTATTATGAAAGAAGTTATGAGCAAAAAAACATAAATAAATATTTTTTGAACGGGTGACCAAAAACATCTCAAAATGTACAAGAAGCCGATTTTTGATGAGTACATGAAAATATGACAAAATCAAGGGAAAAAAAATTGAACTGTCCGATTTGGCGTGGAATGCCCCATATATACCTATATATATAATAAAAATGTATCAAATATAAATAAAATGTGACGATTAAAATTAATTACTTTAGTATATACTTACATATATATGTATTGTTGTATGTCTACAAAAATAGATATATAAATGATTTACTTGAATTTGTATTTTGTATATATATATGTATATATATATATATATATATATTATATATGGTATATGTATGGATATAGTCCTATTGCTCAAGTAGCAGCTGTTCAATGGCCCCATGGCATGGCGTATGGCGCCGCGCGCGCGTGCACGGTCGGCAACCGCCTGTTTTACGTTGCCAAAAACCATAACAGACAAAGTTAGGCAGCTCTAGGCAGCTAATTCCTGTTAATTTCGCAAGCTTATATAATAAACTAAAGGCCTAGACATTGGCTGTCGCAGAATATGGCAGAAAGTATAACTTTTCGGATACTTGAAAATATAAGTTTACAAAATTCTTTCACTTTATTTATGCAGTAGTTTATACTACACTTCAATAATTTACATATTTATTTTAAACTCAACCAATGTAAAAATATCTTCTACATACCTCCAGAAGTCGTATCCATGTCTCCGGATTGATTTAAAACACTTCACTTTAAAGTTATCGATTTTATAAGTCACGGTAGTTTTCGCTCGTTCAGCGCGCGATGCGAACACTCGTCTCGAAGGCTAACTTCCAACTGACGCAGCGACGAAGGTATACGGTGAAAAAGGTTCCCCTTTTACAATTTAACGCAGCCATTAGTCCTCTACCTGACTGCCTGCTCAAATATCCCAATTGTAAAAATTTTTTTCTGACTTTTCTGCCACGATTTCGGGCTCTGCGTCTACTGTGCGCCGCCACTATCTGGCATAAGTGAAATGCATTTTTAGTGCATGCGCAGCTTCGTCAGGATTGTACCCGGTTAACCTATCGCCCTGTGTATTTTCCCTGAGTAATATTTAGATTATATTCCTAATTTTACTACGCTATCATAATTTCCTAGTTTTTAATATGAAGATCTCCGTTATTTAAAATATTGCATAGAATATTTTGTGTCTGAGTGAGTAGACCGTGGTTCGCTCGATCCTTGGCTACCAGAGAGAAAGACCGCTTTGTTGATGTTTGGGTCTGCGGTGCGTTGGCCTCGAACGCAGCACCGACTCAGCTGCTTCCCGTTAAATGTATGTGACAGGTACCACAGCTGGGCTCTCTAGATATCAGTGTGGCTGCAGCTAGTGAGGGCTCGTTTGCTCTTCCTTCCTGGTAGCTGGACTTCTGCGTTGGCGGGACCTGCGAACAAAACTGTTCCCCGAGTGCCGAAATTCTGGTCTTTTTATACCAGATTCCCCTCCGGCTGGCCCATGTTTTTTGTATAACTATAGCTGGTGGTCGTCCTCTAGCCCATGTTTTGTAGCCCACTGGTAGCCTTGGTACTTTTTGAAATCGGTCGTTGCTTTTTAATTTTCTACCGGTGCTTTTCGAACGAATAACGGGACTTCGTCTTCGTCGTACCGGCCTAATGGTGTGAGTGACGCTCGGTAACAGTGCTTTGTTGTGTGCGTACCGAGCATCGTGAGTTGCCGAGTATAGGCCGGTCTTACTCGGTGTGCGTAACGCGCGGTAGCGATGCCTTAGTTTGTGCACCGCGCATTATAAGATAGCCAGTACGTCGCAGCACCTTCGTTATCAACCATTAAATATTGGACAGCTAAATTTAAACGCGGTCGTACGAGCATCGTTGACGATGAACGTCCAGGTCTTCCAAATGAGGTCGTCATACTAAAAACAATTTAAAAAGTCCACGATATGGTATTAAATGATCGGAGACTAAAAGTGCGTGAGATTGCTGAGGCCACAGGCATATCATATGGCTCAGTGATTTCAATCCTGAGTGATCAGTTTGGTATAAGAAAGTTATCCGCAAGATGGGTGCCGCGTTTTCTCACTGTCGACCATAAAAGAGAACGTGTAGCTGATGTCCAAAATTCATAAATTTAAATATGAATTGCTTTCGCACCCACCGTATTCTCCAGATTTGGCCCCGTTCGACTACGTTCCGTTTCCAAACCTGAAAAAATAGCTTGGCGGAAAGAAATTTGCTTCCAGAGATGACATCATCGTCGAAACAGAGATCTATTTTCAGGACCTTCTGAAATCGTATTATTCGGAGGGCATCAAAAAATTGGAAAATCGTTGGAATAAGTGTATCGAGCTAAAAGGAGATTATGTTAAGAAATAAAAAGATTTTTGTGCAAAAAAACGCGATTTTCTTTACCAAGCCGACTATTTATTGATCGACCCTCGTAACTCGTGTTTAAAAAACACGGCGTGTGTTGTTTTCGTCCAAAAGATGTTAGCTGCAGCCATCTCTCTTGCTGTGAGCGGAGCGGTTCCTGCCGATTCTAACCTTCTCCTCATTCTGGCCACTACCCCGACACAAAATGAGGTGGGACGACACAATTTTGTGAGTAAAGAACAGCGATAAATGAGATCCCAATGGTACTCTGGCGTCAGAGTTGCGGCGAGAAGAGCTACCCCCGGTCAGGCTTCCATAACGCTCAAATCTTCAGAGTCAGTTGAAGCTTTTGGCCAAAATTCAAAAGGTTTCACCATCCACGGTGGACCTGACCGCCACAACTGATAAGAAGACAATTGAGAAGTTGAGATACCCCGCGAGGCACAACCAGCTGGATTGCTTGTGCCGGACACGTGACGCCATTGAGCATTGGGTGTGAGTTCTTGTATTTGCGATTCTCTGTTTCGGACATAGTCTTTCCACTGAGCAGGATGAGATTTGATCCAGGTGAGAGTTACTGATGAGTCCGTCCACAGGTGAGTAGATGAGATTTCGACTTTGAGTGTGGCTTGAACGTATGCAACCAATTTTGCTAGCAGCAGAGCTGCTGTTAGTTCAAGCCGTGGTATAGTGGGCTTCATGAGTGGTGCTACGCGCGTATTTGTGCAAACAAGTGAAGCCACCTTTCCTGTGGAAGGTGAGTTGACAGTGATGTTAATCACTGCAGCCATGGCTAGTTGGGATGCATCAGAGAAACCATATAATTCCACTGTTGAGTTGTTCCATGTGGTGAACCAACGAGGAATTGAGAGTCGGCCAGACAGGTGAGATCCTCTTTGATTGCAGTCCATCGTGTTGAGACCTGGGATAGCAGTGCATCATCCCAGTTGAGCTTGTGAAGCCAAAGCTCTTGCAAGAGTATTTTGGCTCTTATCACAACTGGTGAGACGAAACCAAGCGGATCAAAGAGTTGAGCCACCTCGGAAAGAACGAGGCGTTTCGTGAAACTTTCCTGAGCTGAGTTGAACCGAGATGCGAATGTGAACTTGTCTTCGCTAGGAAGCCAAGTCAGACCACGAATCTTTGTCTTGCAGTCGTCCATTGAGATAGCTGAGCTTGACGGTGATGATGAAATTTTAGCAAGTACCTTGAGGTCCGACGAGTGCCACTTGGCGAGTGGGAAACCGCCCGCTAGGCACAAGTCCTTAAATTGTTGAGCTTTTTGAATGAGTTGATGAGTTGAATCCGCCCCTCCGAAGATGTCGTCCACGTACCTGCCAAACGTGATAGCTGGCACAGCAAGAGGAAGCCGATGGCCTTCATCTTCGGTGAGCTGCATGAGAGTTCTAACTGCCAAAAATTGCGCAGCTTTTGTACCATATGTCACTGTTGTTAATTAATAAGGCACATAGTTGAGTTGATCATCTTTCCATAAACTCCGTTGAAGATTCTAATCCTAATGATGAACGCGGATCTGACGGTACATTTTTGTAACGTCAGTGGCAAAGATGTGTCTATGTTGACGGATCAAAATGAGTACGTCCGAAATATTGAGCAACAGATTAGGTCCAGTGTACATGATGTCATTAAGAGACTTTCCAGAAGATGTTGAGCTAGAACCATAAAATACCACCTGTAATTTGGTGGTGATGCTGTCTGGTCTCAGAACACCGTGGTGAGGCGAATAATATTGTATCTCACTTCAAGATGATTTTGAAGCTTTTACCGTATGACCAAGTTATTTAGCAATTTTTGAGATTTTCCGAATAGTGTGTTGCAGACACGGATGAGCTTTTGAGTATGAGTTTTCCAGATTAGCAGACGACGATGTGAGAGGAAGCCGAACAATCTATCAGCCTGTAGAATCACGCTGATGCGTGTTGCTAAAATGATCCTCGCATGCCTGCTCCTCTGGTGTGAGTTGACCGACTCTGTCTTTTAGTGACTCTTCTTGGATCCAGAATTTTATGAGCACGTTCTGTAATTTCTGATCATCGTGAGTAGTATGTGTACACCTTTGCTCCATCCCACTCCTATCCCCACTCCTTCCCCCACCACGCGGCTACCCCCACCGCGGCACTTTTCCACCGCCGCGCTACCCACTCGGCTTGACCAGTGTCGGTAACGTGGAGATGGTAAAGTGAGGTGGTGTGGGTACCTTGGTGAACAAGGAAGAGTAGAGATAAGAGCAGTATGGAGCAAAGGTGTACACATGCTTGGAAAAAAATTTTTAACTCACCCTTGTGTTGGCGGCATCTGCAACGACTCTCCAGGGTGACGGGCACAATATTTACTCCATGGCACACACACACATATGCACACACACGCATTCTCTCTCTCTCTCTCACTCACTCACACACTCGCTCACTCACTCACTCACTCAATCAAATCAAAAACCACAGCTACGCGCCAGGGTAATGCGAATTACCCGCACCCATGGAGCGTGGGCACCGTCAGGTGTGGGCATCCGTATCCCGATCAGCGTATCGCTACCGTATGTTTCTTCGTTCAGATCATGATATCCGTTCTCGTCAATGAAATGTTCGAGGCCGAATACCGTACACTTCAAAAGCAACACAGCTAGTGCGCTAATCGGTGGCTCAGTTCGAAATAGCTGCTGCCAATCGACGTATATCGATTCATCGATATCGACAAGCACCTCGCAGCACCCGTCATCATCCATGTCGATGATCTCCCCGCGCATAGCCGTTTGATGCCGCACAACAACACATGAGGCTCCCGCACAAGTCCTCAAATTTAAACGCACTCCTGTGAGCCAATCCATCAATATATAATCTCTCCAAATCGTCCTCTAGTTTTAGCCACGCAACAAACATTAATTCCGTACGCAGGAATATCGCGTAATCCCCCGCACCGCAAACTACCCGACACACAAAAGCCACGGCTAGAGCGAAGTTGTCGTACCGCGGATACATTTTTTCTCGATTTAAACTTTCATCGTGCACTGCTAAAGACAGACTGAATGCTCCGGATGATGCTGGGGGCGATCACAGCGTTTGAAGATAACAAACACCCCTCTGAATCATAACTAGGTGTGCAGCGCTTTGAATGCAATGTCAGCGGTTTTGCACGTGCGTACCGCTTTGCGCTGTGCTTCTCGTGAAGCGAATGCTCTGCAGTAAAAGACGCAGAATATGATACCGTACCGCGAGAGACCTCGATTATAATTTATGTATAATTATAAAATAAGAGACACACTAAGCCGATGTATTTGTTTTCAATTAATCAATATTTTATTTAAATCACTTTACACATATTTACCGTCGTATGCAACATCCCTGCAAACACGGTAATCTTCGCTCGGAGACTCCTCAGTCGTTAAATTTATTTTTATCACTGTCTGATCGTCGAGAGGCAAAAGCATTGTAATGTTCACGCACTGATCTGTCGTTTTTAATTACATTATCGCTAAAGAGATTATTAAATCGCGACATGGTGAAGCCGCACGACGTAAGATGTAGGAATACGATACAAAATTGTCCACACACATCCGACGTATTACTGTGTAGCTGCTTAAGGCCGTACCGATAGAACTTGCACTTTCTTCGTGGTCGTGCGAGATGTTGCGGTATAACCTGTGGTAGCCCGTAGCTATCAAAGTACATTCCTTTTCCATGATGATTAACGTATATGGCGATCCAATGCTCTCCAGGTCCGTCGTGGTTATCCGTGTTAACTACGAGTCCGGCAGATAACGACCATACACGAGGAATTTTATCAGTTGGGTATACGCCAACGGTTGAAAGTGGTAGATACTGCAGACTCTCGTAGATTTGTCTAGTGTACATGCTGAACACATAGTCAATGATTAAATGATGACCGATACGCTTTGAAAGACGTATATACCAGGTGTATGCATAAGTTTTTTCCGGTTTAACTAAGAGATGGCGCCAGCGAAAAGTACGCAGCGTATTAATTTGACACATATGTTATTTTGTTCGTCTGACATTAACCTACAAACACACACAAGTTGAGTCCGCCAAAAACTAGCGTCTTTGTTTTATCGTTCAGTGATCATGTCGAGTTTTGTGCCTGAAAAAGAACATTTGCGGCACGCATTGCTTTTGTTATTTAATCAAAAGAAAAAGGCTGCTGAAAGTCAACGTTTGCTGGTAGAAACATATGGTGAATACGCTCCATCGATTAGAACATGTGAGACATGGTTTCGACAATTTAAAAGTGGTGATTTCAATGTGAAAGACAGTGAGCGCTCTGGTAGACCACAAAAATGCGAAGACGAGCAATTGCAGGAGTTATTGGATGATGACCCAACTCAAACTCAATGGCAATTAGCAGAAGCATTACATGTGTCACAAGAAACAATCAGCAGACGTTTACGAGTAATGGGGAAAATCAATAAACTCGGTAAATGGGTCCCACACGATTTGAATGAACGTCAAATAGAAAATCGCAAAGTCACTTGTGAAGTGCTGCTTCAACGCCACGAAAGGAAATCATTTTTGCATCGAATTGTGACGGGTGACGAAAAATGAATTTATTTTGAAAACCCGAAGCGGGAAAAATCGTGGCTTTCACCTGGCGAAGCCGGTCCTTCAACACCAAGGCCAAATCGCTTCGGCAAGAAGACCATGCTCTGTGTCTGGTGGGACCAGAGCGGTATTGTGTATTATGAACTCTTGAAGCCCGGCGAAATCGTTAATACACAACGCTATCGCCAACAAATTATTAATTTAAACCACGCATTAATCGAAAGACGACCGGAATGGGCCAGAAGACATGGCAAAGTGATTTTGTTACACGACAATGCGCCGTCTCACACAGCAAAAGCAGTGAAAGACACCTTGAAATCGCTTGGATGGGACATCCTTCCGCACCCGCCGTATTCGCCAGACCTGGCGTCATCTGACTATCACCTCTTCGCATGAATGGGGCACGCGCTCCCAGAGCAGCACTTCAGCAATTTCGAGGAAGTTGGAAAATGGCTCGACGAATGGTTTGCCGCAAAAGGCAAGCAGTTTTTCTGGCATGGTATTTATAAGTTACCTGAAAGATCGGCGAAATGTATAGAAGCCGATGGCCAATATTTTGAATAAAACAAAAATTAATTTCCCTTGAAAATTACGTGCTTTTTTTACCAAAAAACCGGAAAAAAACTTATGCATACACCTGGTATATATGCAAAATTTATTTTACAGCATCGTCGATCGTGTCACGACTACATGATGAAGATTTCTCATCTTTCTTATTCTCTTCCTCTTTGTCTGCTGACCAAATATCCATGGATGATTCTCCTTTAAATGGGTGCTCGCGAAGCTAATTTTTTGTTTGGAAAGCCTGGCGCATTGCACAATGCAAAGACGCTGTATCGTTTATCAAAGCGTGTCTGAAGCATTTTCGCAAAGATTTCGGCATAAATGTGTACGATGGGGCGCCCTCCTCGTCCTCCAGGTTGGAAATTTCACGACTCGTGATATCGCAAAGAAGTATAGCCTCGTCATGACCGCGTGTATAGATGTGTCTTGATTTTCGCGAAATTTCACGCAAGTTAGCGTATGCTTGTTTACAGCTCACATCGCCCTCGTACCATTCCAGACCGTGAAAATATTTCAAGAGAAATTATTCTGGCTTCTCGAATGCTGTGGTAATTCGGCAAAGTGACACGACGGTACGACGATCCAATGAGCAGAGTACGGTCTATCCACTGCTACCACGGCAATTTCTTTCGGAATAAATTCCGAATCTTTACCACGCATCCCTGTATATCCATGACGATATCCACTTTCACGTCGAATCCGTACAGATGCTCGAGCTCGACTGATTGGTTACTCACAGACACGCTTCTACGTCTCTTAACACGAAATAATTTTATGCCGACATCAGCACATTTTTCGCTTATCCGGTAAAATCCACCATTACTTGCCGAGAGGCATCAATTTCAAGGACATTATCATATTCCGCGTAGACTACACAATTTATCGTTGAAGCAAGCGCATCCTCAAATCGCACCTCTATTCTCACACTACCGTGCTTTATTAAATTCCAATGTGTATTGCTGTTCGCCGAAAGATCGGGTGTCAAATCAAAAGCATACAGACAGTATCCATCGCGATAATTATCGCGATCGATCGAATTACCGTCGTTCAAGAAATGTATTCCACTTCCCGAAAACAACGTTTGAAAAGCATCCACATATAGATGATTTTTTGTGAAATCAGGTTGTAACGGTTTCGAAGGTATTTGAGCACCATCTACATATAACGAGAGATAATACGAACGAGAAGCGATGCCTCGAGAATCTTTAAGCCGCATTGAGCATTCTTTCTATCCCCCACAAGACAAAATGAATCTCTAGACCGCACCAACCGTAGTCGCATCTCGACGCCGTTTAACAGGAACCGCTCCTGATTGAATATATCGCAATGCAGATGACCGAGCAAGTCTACAGTTTTTCCGACATTTAAAAATTGTTTTCTCTTCACAAGACCCGTATTTTCCGATGTTTTATCATCCATTTTTCCAGGGGTATCGTCGTACCAGAGAACGCTCGTGAGATGCAAATTTTTTGCTGCTGGACCGTAATTCAAAAGTGTTTCTATGAACGCTCGATAAGCGTAGGAATTATTTGGAGGTGAAACTAATTTTTGATTCAGGTATACATCCACCTGATTAAACATAGAATGCAAGAGATTGTTTACAGGGCCGGCACTTACTTTCGACGATGTACCCGCGGCGATTTCCCTAGTAGTAGGAGATGCTATTTTCACTCTCAGACTAAGCGTAGTATGCGCGAGATCGATATACTCATCACCCTGTCCAGGAATAACAAATTCAATCGGTGCATCATCTGTTAGCGAAGATATTGGCTTGTAATACACTTAATTGGAGCCTTCGATAGTAGTTTGCGTCGGTGGAAGTGAAAATAATTCAAGTTCCGATTTAAGTTACTCGCACGAGTGCGCATGTAGAAAAGCCATCTTGTTTCAGCTATCCAAAAATATTTGAAACTGTTCGTTGACGAGTCTTCTTCTTCTTATTGTTCTTATTATTCTTCTTCTTCTTTATTACTTTTCTCTTTATTACACTTTTGGTTTTACGGGAGATACGTCGTGGTTTACGTTCGTCCGATGAATGAGGAGTTCGCGAAAGTTTGGGCTTTTTATAACCAGACCCCCGCATGAGAGTGTCAATTTTTTCAGAGGCTTTGCGTTTGAGATTACTGCCTGATTCTCTTGCTCTCTTGCGAATAGCATCTTTCACAGCTATATTTCTATCGAGGATATCACCGGCTACGTTTACACCAGCGCGCAACGCCTCTTTTCCAACTGCTTTAGCGCCCTTCTTTAAAAGTGGTAACATTCGACGAAACAGGCCCCCGAGAAAGCTGCCGATACCGTGTCCTATTTGATTCGGTGTTCCGATATAAACATGGCTAATACCGCCGTACCCGCGACGGCCCCATCCGTGCTGCACACTGTCAATATCATCCATAGTAGTGTAATCAATCGTGGGACCTTTTGAAATGTAGTGTCACAGTCAACGTTCCCTGCTCGAATGGTATAGGATCCCCAAATTCGTCTCTTATATCGATCTCGATAGTGTGTTAATTATTGCGCAAGAGGCGTAGATAGCGTGGCGTTGAAAACGATTAAATTTTTATCGAACCATACTGACAGTCATCGGTATCAATGGGAACAACTGGTAAGAAGGGTGTTTGTACATCGCCTGTAATATAGCTCTCGCAGATATCTGTGTATAGAAACATTCTACCTGGTATAGCACCGGTGAGAGATACAGGCCTCGACCCTGTGTATTCGCAATGCAGTTCTATCATTACTGACCTACAGGCCTCTTCCGAGAATCCTAGTAGCCTTGCGATAGCTGGCGATACGCGAAAGTTGTGGTAGCGTAGATCGTCGCATACGCGCGCCACTTCGACCCGCCCGCTCGGAAACGATTTAAAGCGCAAATGTCCGGCCACGTGAGGTAACTTATTTATAATCTCCAAAAGAGAGGCTATAGAGCGGTATACACCAGGTGCAACTTGGTCTCTATCAGCGCGTCTCCGTGTTAAAAGATTCAAACCCGATAAATCATAATCACCATCCTCAAAAGTTACGAGATTTCCTACAGTAGGAACATGTAAAAGACTCATCGGATAAGCAATTTCCGCAAGAGAAACAGACCATTCTCCGTGCAAGCGTATCTGACGCGGTAGTTTTGTAATGAATTTCGTCGTCGTATTATTCGGAAAATACTGCATACGCCTGTTGCTCGGTAGTACGACAAAGAAAGGGCTATCCTTGGAGCTCATATTTATCAGGGACGATGATTCCGAGCGTTCTTCGTCTTCGTCCTCTTCTTCTCTTTCGTCTTCTCAGATGACGAAGGCACTCGTACTCCTGATAATTCTGCCTCGTAGAAAATACCGTCAATAGTCTCGTTATTCAGATCGTGTAAAATATACGCGAATGGTTCTCGATTCACTGTAATTCGTTGAATCTTGAATAATTCGTTACTCCGACCACGCTCATTTCCTTTCACGAAAGCTGCTTTAGCTGTACTGATACGTACCAAGTCATGACGCTGTATTTAGGCTTTTTAATTTTTTTCGCGTTACGCTCGTAACGCCGTGCTAAATTGTGTCGGGCTATAGAGGCATTTTCGAGGGTTACTTAGCTCGGAGGAATACGCGTTCCGCTGTGTCTAGTGTGATTATACGCATATAAAAAATTTTGTCAAACATCGATGTAAAGCGTTCGGCAATCGAGGCTTTTATATCAGGGTTACGAGCAGCGCGAAAATCGATATTGTTTTTCTTGAGAATTTGCTGAAACGGAGCGCCGATAAATTCTTTGCCTCGATCAGTTTGCAATTGCTGCGGGCGACGATCGTTACTGCGTGCGAGTATGCGGGTGAGACCGCGGGCCACGTTTGCGCTCGTTTTGTCACTCAAAGCCTCGACCCACGCGTATTTGCTTAACACATCGATAACAACAAGCAGATACGCGTACCCATCGTTGTACGTGGCTATAGAGCGACGATCAGCTAAATCAGCCTCCCATACATCGTCTATATTACTCACGCTGTACGTACGACGGGGAAATCGTCGTCGCACGAGACGATGCATGTTATATGAATCCTGTGTCTCGAGCCATGGTAAAACATTTTTTCGCGCTACTTTTCGATCCACCTGGGCCAAAGGTTTGGCTCAAGAATAGGAAGCAGGATGAGCGGTGTCATAATAGATTTTTTGAAGAATTTTCATAATTTTAGCGATGACCTTGAATGGACTCTTTTTCTTTTTCTTTTCTAACTGTGTGGGGGGTCGATATTCTGTTTGTGCGATGTTTTGCAATTGTTCGTCCTCTTCTTCATCCCCCTCCTGCCCCTCGATGATGTCGTTTTCAGCCGTGAGCATTAAATCTCTGTTTGAGTGTGCGGTCTCGGCCTCGTTGTTGTTGTTGTTGTTACTACTGTTGCTGCTGTTGCTGCTGCTACTATCGTTATCGCGTGGTAAAATAAGAAGCTGCTGTGGTGTCGAGGATGATGTAGGTGTAGGCTCGTGTAGTTACTCGGGATTGCCGATAAATTCGCGTGGCATCTGTATCGCTCGCAGTAGTTTGGCAAAGTGAGATCGTCCAATGGGTTTCTCGCGTTTTCTAGCTCGCATAGCATCGTTAATAAAATCGACGATATTGGAATTTGAAATTCTTCTGCCGTCTATGGAAACAACACCCTTACGATCCCATGTCATTTTTTTACCAACGGCGCTGCGATGCAAATTGCGAAGCAGCGATATTGCTTTAGATTAAAATTTTTTTGGTACGCTATCGATAATAAGTGTGTCATTGAGTCGAGATTTAACTTTGTTCATTGAAACGTCGTCGGATTCATTCTCGTGGCTATCGAGTATTGCTATTTTTCGTTTTGATGAAATATTCGGTACTGCATTATCGTACTCGACCATGTGAAGATAACGCTGTAAAACCTGTTGGTACGCTATCCACTTCTTTCTCTCGCTCTTGAACGAGTAAGAACTTAAAATTTCACTCAGCTCGGAGTCGAGGCGCGATAATGGCGTACCGGTAGTCTGTAGGGTAGTAGTAGCAGCAGCAGTAGTGGCGAGTCCAGCGAGAAGATGTATGTTATCACGAGGAATAAGTACCATCTTTCTGGCATATTCCATGTCTCGTGTAGGCCAAGACAGGCACAAGAAGCAACTTGAGAAATCCGACACAGTGTACGACGATGATTTTTCTCTTACCGCTCCAATTTCCCCTTTTGGCGGCTAGTCGTCGAAGAATTGTCGCATGCCTCGAAGATGATTCTTTTGCACGTTGTTCAGACTTACGTTTCCCTGTAAAACGTTTAGAGCACACTCGCATATACAGCGTACGAGCGTAACATCTGCTTTGCGCAAAAGTGTACGTCGTTGCTCTTACTTCAGATAACACAGCGCTTGCAATATAATTATTTGCTTTTTATCGAGAGGTCCGCGCAACGCTATTACAAGCGCATAACTGGTGCATCACGCGTCGCATCACGAACTTTTATTGCTTTTTGAGGCACGTGAACGTAATGGTATTGGTCATCGGGAAATATACAGGCGCGAAATCGACAATTGTCAGGCGTCGATTGTTCATGTCGAATAATGGATAGCCGTGCGGTTTGGCTGTTGCATCGAAATATACCTCCTGCAAAAATCGCGGATTCTCGGGACATACCTGACAGGCTGGGTGCTGAATTTGCGCGCGATCTCGCGGATTCTTGAAGACAACGATATAATTAGCGTTTAAGGAGATATCGCGCTGCCCGTGACCCTGATGCAAGAGATTTTGCGTGATGAAAATGGCACTAAGATTTTTATGATGGCTACCCTCGGTGAAAAGATCGACCACAGTATTGTTGGACGCCTCGCGCATTAGATCGTCAATGACCACAAGTTTAGGTCTTGTATCATTCGAGTGGTCTACTGCTTGCGGTAAACCCTCGCGAAATTTGATTTTATCACCGTACTCTGAATACCCGGACTGCCACTTTGAGTAATAAAAGTATACGCTCGAACGGGACATCCGTCATTCGCGAATGTTTTTAAAAAGAATTTTTGTACAAAATATGTTTTACCACAACCCGTAGGACTGCTTATCACAGCTGTCCATGGATATTTCCAACGTGTATCCATATCGATGAATGTCTATCGAAATCAATCCGCTGACTCTTAAATAAGCTTATACCGCAACGACGGCGGCGGCGGCAACCCCGCAGCATCAGCTATTTTTGCGGCCTTAACGAGCTGGTAAGGCGCGGCGCGCCTGCACCAGCTGATGAGGCGCGGGCTCGAGGTATAAGCTGGTGTTTACACCGTATGTAAATTAAATAACGATAGTTTTTATATTTCTCACGAATAAAGCAATATTTATATTTCACTATGCATACATCTCTATGTGCAAATTTTACGAATCATGTAATTCTAAACAGCAATATTATGTCGACGGAGGTAGCACGAGAAAGTCAGAACAAAAGGAAACACTCGATAAGTAAGACGGGACAAATGGAATCAACGTTGAGAAAGTCAGAACAAAAGGGAACGGTAGAGAGATAGCAGCTACTGCTACGAATAGCAGCACAAAAAGAACGAGCCGGCAACGGTTTTATATATAATAAATCAATATATATTTTTCTAATGTATTGTACACAGTAAATATGATACATGAAAGTAGATAAAAAGATAATTTTAAAATATCGCGAATTCAACCGTAAAACTATATACTTTTTTGCGTTATACTAATTAGTGTATTTCACAACAGCCGTACGGTACAGTAGAGTACATCCCGTGTCGTTTTCGCTTCGTGTTAACGGGTTCGCATGATTTCGTTTCTTCACGCGTTACTACATGATGAAATTCCGTACGTCGAATAGCGTCGAATTTAAAAATAATAGGTACGCTCTTTGCTCCTGTCACGAAAGATCGTAATGCGTTATAATTTACGTGACGGCTATTCGCAAAGTTTAGCGTGATACACTTTAGTTTACATTTTTCAATAATCGTACCGTCGGGTTTACGAACAAGGTATGCGTAAAATTCTGATCCACCCGAAACGAACGAAGTTATATAACTACCAGGCCCGTATTCGCTTCATTCATCCGTAAGATCTCTTAGAAATTGACCCATTGGCGGCTTATACTCGTTACCACCGGGGCGGCTCACGTAAATACAGGAGTCCGTTTCGCAGTACAATATTCGTCGCCCGAGCCCCTCAAGATAACTGTATAATTTTAGGCGTGCCTGTGTCGTCGTGTATGCTGCAATCACGGCATTTGATATCGGGGATGGTTGGATAGCATCGCGGTTGCTCACATAGTTTACATACATAATCTTGTGATTAACCGGTAGCATCCCCGTCACCTCAATCTCCGGACTCGTTAGTAAATTCATTAGCTCCGCGCGCGTCTAAACGATAACGGTTTTCGTGAGATTCTTTCGTTGACCAAACTTTCCCCAGAATGAATTAAGAGCCAATTTTGCGAGTGAACGTAAACCCGGATTTGGCTGCAAAGCACTTCGCTCGAGATATACACCCTCAGACTCCTTGTATAATGCTATAAAACGCTCTATTGCTTCCTCGTCATCGTTACACTCTGTTGGCGGTCCACTCGCCTCGTGTTTTATTTTTAGGAATGTAACGATGTACTCGGCAAAATGACCACCTCGTCGCGTTGTCGAGTCATACCGCGTAACAACGTATTGCCAAATTTTATAGATACACGTCACTTTATATCCGAGCGACACAGCTTTTCTCAGTTCGTCTACGACCCATGTGCCGTCAAACGCTCGCTCAGTCGTGTCATCGTGTGTACAAACCTCGGATGTGTCTATATCTGTATAGCACGTTCCACACAGGGGAAACAGTAGCTTCCCATGCATGCGAACAGGCAGTACGGGTATATACGAATCGCGCAGTGCCACCACGGTATACTTCACGATACCCTCGACGATTAGATCGTTTTTAAGTCCTACGAGTTCTCGACACTCGTCACCTACGTACAATTTTGGGTGTCCAACGGGATATTTTCCATTCTTACACATTCATGGATACAGCGAGCAAACATCCACATAGCGTATCTGCTCCCTATTCGCTACTTCGTACAAGCTTACAAAATTTTCCGTTCGACCGCCAAAGAATGCATCGGGTGGTTCGAGAGGCGCCTGCTTGACCATGGCGTGATTTTTCACGTATATCGACATTTCCTCGTTATTCTCGAGTAATCCTTCAAAATCGCATTCCCATATTTCGGTTAGAGTGTACCCTCCCTTTCGATCTGATTCGCCCGGAAATAAGAACGGTACGCTCGTATCGCTTATCCATTGTATCGCCGAATTTAGTTCGAGCATCTCTATTCACGCGATAACATCGCGGACAACCATGCCAAAAGCAGCCGTGAAATTGAAGAACGTGATGGACCCCCGCATCCACGTAGTAGCCGTCGACAGCCGGTAGGAGGGCGATACTCTCTCGAGCGACCAGCATGAGCGATAACGCAGTTGAGCTCACGCTCGAGCCATACGAGCCATACGACGGCCTTGCGCGATTGCTTATCGCCCCAGCGATACCCCCCTGGTGGTAATACCGCAATGCGATCTTTCTGTAGAAAATTCTTTCGAAATACTCTCATACATGCTGATGCTATTGTGCATGCTTCTGTGAAGGGGCACACGCTCCCACAACGTATAAGTAACTCTCGAAAAGCTAAACACGCTCGTCTCAAAACCGTAACATCTGTACGACAATATTGCACGAATTGCGTCGCAAAATCAAATTTATAATCTACGCGACTCGATACTTCCTCATACCATTTTAAAAAGCATTCGCGATCCGCTGAGAACATGGTATCGGGTGAGTAAAAATGCAAAGCCAGCAGAGGACCTGAGTCATTCTGATATTCCAGTGTGTTGAATAAATGGGGAAATGTACCTTTTGCCACCTCATCAGCGAAACCAAAGGCCTTAGGTAAAGCGCTAAGAGCCATGGGTAAATAGTTCAGACTATCGAGAAAAACGACATCGCCAATTTTCATCGAGACAATCTTCGTACCATTCATAATCAGAAAGGGCAGCTGTGTTGTTTGCACCTCGATTAAATACCGTAGAATAAATTGTGCGTCGAAACCTCTAGCATTATAGGCGATACAGATGGTCTTTTTAAATTTTTGCGACAATGCCAATTTCACGAGCTCCCCAACAGTATCAACGATAAACACGAATTCACGTTTACCACAGTTAGCACAATCGGTCTCTATACCTGTGATATCCAGACATGCCATACATACGCATCGTGCAACACATAAATTCGGCTCGTGAATTTATGTCGATTTATCATCGTGCAATTGCTCGTGTTGTTGCGTCTCAAAATCATAAAATAAAAATCTCGTGGAAGACTTGTCTTTTTATTTCTCCTTTTGCGCCTCTGGTTTTTTAAGAGGTGCTATAAAACACGCATGCGTAGTCGGCCGCGTTTGTTTGCATGTAGTACAAAACGATATACCACATACATGCATCTTTTTATGTGAGGTTTTAATCATACGCGAGCAGCCTCTACAGATTTTCAATGCGTTACAGACGCTGTACCGTCTATATTTACGAGACGTGATACCCGCGGAGCCCTCACCCTTGTGATGAGTGAGGCAAAAAGCACCAAAGAACGAACGATTACAGTCTGCGCACTACTCAGGCTGAGAGTCTCTATTACCGTTGCAATAAATGGATTTACATCGAGTACATTGATAGCTACATCGATGCTCGAGTACTCGAATATACTTGGAATTACATTGCGTGCAGAACCCTCGACTACCTAGCGCACCGGCGAGATTTAATATCGGTTGATAGTGATGAGAACGCTCGTAATAGAGAATAAAGAGTGTATGATTAATTTTACCTGTTGTGGTGAGTACGTATTTTCGCCAATCGTACAGAGCCGGAACGCGTTTTCCGAAGGTGAGAAATTCATAAACAACAATCGCTATACCCTCGTGAACCAAGTACTCCTGAAAGAGCTGAATTTCGCGCGCACCACACCCCCTAGACGGTGTCATTACCCCTGCATTACGCGTGAGCTCTATCGCTGCTGTATATTGCGCACCTCGAAGCCCGTTCCGAATTTGACACCATCGTCTGTGTAGCACGCCCGCATGTATTTGACCGCATTCAGCATGCGCTCGGGCAGTGACAAGGGATCGTTGTAGACACTAATTATCGCGATTACTTATGCGTAAAATTGACTTTTTTGCTATAGACTCGTGTGTAAGCCTAGTGCTCACACCAGCTCCTTCGACGCCTCGTACTATACATGTCGTCATTCTACATGTACCAGCGTCTATTCGAAATTCGCGCGCGCTTTGAGCTACACTATTAATTAGTGGCCATATATCGTCGGGAACGATGTCACGAGCTGGTCGAAATGATAACCATACAGGTCCTTGCGCGAAAGACGGTACGCTCAGAGTCATACCCACATAATCATGTCCTTTGCACGACTCTGTAAGGCGTGTGAGAACATCCCGTACACCGCCCTCGAACCATGTCAGATGATCGATACCGACCGGTGGCTGACGAAAATAAAAATCTGTCTCTCGACCCTGCATCCTAAAGCGTGGAAAATAGCGTCTCTGCTCGTTGTCGATACCGAAACGTTCACTAGGAGGCAAAATATCACCACCCCGTGCAGCAGTCCTTCCATCGCCAGTCTGTCCAGCTGCAAGCATAATTAAACCATTTATTAAAATTTTTATTTCATTTACTTTAAATTTTTGTTTGTAGCTAGCTATATACTATGCATATAATTCGTGTAACGTAAGAATTACTGTTGGATAATCAGCTGGCGCACGGCGATCGATACTCGCCGTGCGTCGACCTGTTGCTGTGCTCAAGCACACGTCGTTCGGTTGAGCCGAAGATAGCCGAGTCAGGGCTCCGCGAAGCCAAGGATGTGCCTCGTTGGCACGCCGCGTCGAGCGAGAGGATGTCTCTCTCGCTTGACTTCGGTTTCGCTCACCGGCTATCTCGCTCAACTGACTTCAGCGCTCAACGTTAATTTCATATTCCGCAGCCATATTGAAAACTCAGAGACTTTTGCTACGACATCGAGGAACAGCGCATCACTTTCTTGGACTTTTCTCGTTGGCTTTTCGCTTTGGACGCTCTCATCACTCTCAACAGGACTCAAAATCAGGTACGAGTACGTTGCTATAATTTACCGCAAATTCAATGGTAACGAGGAGTTGCATGCTCATCGGTACATCTGCATTTCTGGCCTCACTTTTTGGCGGCATTGCAGCACATCTCAAGCCACATTTTTTCACCATAATTTGCCGGTATAATTAATATAATTATGCAGGTGTACTATATTCACTGTACTTTTCCCCAGAATATCTGCTGGAAGAGTACAGCGGCTATACACTGCTCATTTTGTGCATCCTCATTATGTGTTGTATTGTGCTACGCAGTGCTGCCTGCGTAGCCTGTCTCATACGTATAGAACACTCAAGCAATTTCAATTGCAAGTGCTCTCATTTGTTCACTGCAACCTCTCTGCATTAAGCTGCAGAGAGCTTGCTGTGAATTATAATACCACCTTACGCACTCATACATCTCACTGCGTTGCACACTCCGCAGCACTGGCTGCGGTGCGTGCACCGCTCTCAGTACTCACAGCACACAATTAGTATAATTGTGTGCTGGTTCTCAGCTCATTCAATCAAGTCAAATTCAACTAATCAAATTCGTTTTTCTTATTCTTGGAATTTTGGTGTATTTATTTCCATTATTTTATATTTTTCTAAATTCAATGTATTTTGGTTTCTTTGCTTCACCTATAAATAATTGTTTTACAATGTATTATTGAATACTTGTGTGGAAGGTTAAAATAAACCACTTTCTCTGTTTACCATCGATGCGTCTGGTTTTATTTCACCCTGTCGTGAGTGAAGACTCATCATTTTCAATATATTTCAGATCTGTCAAATAACATCACCAGGCGGATTCTCAAACAATTACAAACTTATATTTGCTTCTAGTCCTCGCATCCGTCGACTGCACCCGGAAACCGCCGACGCATTTCGTAAACCAACTCGATTGTCGGCGGTCTCGGAACAGTAAATCGTGCAAAGCGAAAAACGTTTGGGTCCGTCTCGTACCCTGTTTTTTCATTTTACTATTATTATCCGCGTAATTTTTTTATTTTTGTCAGCGTAGTTGTATTATTGAAAGCTTAGCTGAATCTACAGGTTCCTCCTCCTCTTCCTCCTCCTCCTCTTCCTCCTCCTCCTCCTCTTCTTCTTCTTCTTCTTCTTCTTCTCCCTCGTTGTCTGTATTGCTGTTGGTATCATCGTTTGAACTGTATTGTCGTGATGGGCCTGCGACGGCTTCATCTGGTTCTCTCGAGGGGCCTGCCATGAAAAGACTGTTTGTAGATTTATAGCTGCAGAATAGCTGGGTAAAATTTATCCAACGATTCCCTGCGGAGCTGTCGCCAAAAGAAGAGGCGATGCAGCTAGATGGTGGGGGAAATCTGTATAAAACGGAGTATGAACACCACCGACGATTCATTCGAAAAGTTACAGTCTACACGAAAGCAATAAAAATGGCAAATAACGGTGCTACGTCTCATGCGATGTCGCCATATATAGCGGACCCCGTTATGTACGGTTTAAATAAATCATTTGGTAAAACAATCGTAGCCGGGCTCGAGTTGATCTCTACGTGTACTCTTACACCAGTGGTAAAAATATTGTCGAATACTTTTACTGGAATTACACTCGGTGCGTACGAGTGGCGAGTGTTTAAAAGTGATTTTTCTCGCGTACAACAATATTTTGAAGCTCATGGGACTGATGCCGAGAAAATGTGTAATACCCGCATAGAGCACACAATGCATTACACACTTTTAACCTCGTGTTACCAGCACAGAGCTGCGTCATTTGGTAAAATAAGTGGTAACGCTGATGAGGAATACGAGAATCAAGAGGAATCTGGAGAATCGAAACGGAAACGCTTCCGAAAATACTCTCCAAACATTGTTCTTCAGCGGCTTACATTTGATATGCTCGTCGAAATAAGTAGAAGAATTGATATTCATATGCAGGCTCTAGAGAGCAAAAGTGAAACGATTGAACGGTGTATGAACGAGGTGGTATCATATGTCCGTGAAAAGATAGTTGTCAGTGAAATGCCTCGTTCAGCAGCGTATGAGATCATCGGTTCCAAGGAATTCTTTAAAGAAGCGCTCGAGCACAACGCGACCTTGCTAACGCCGGAGGATACGGAGCTTATGAAAATTATTTTGTCCGAAATAATTGTGCTGTTTCGTGGTCACATCGTTCATCATGCATCGGGTGTTGCGTTGCGAACGCAATAATTATCCGTATGTGCAGCTATTTGTGATAAAGACACTATTGTAAATAATTGTATATAGTGTACATTTCGCTCGAAATATTATAAAGTATACACCGAGGTCAGTCACGGTGAGAGAGAGAGAGAGACAGTCCTAAAACCGAAGCATGAGCAAAGGTCTGCGATAGAAAGAAGACGGAGCGCTCGTCTCTGTTTCATTAACACAGCAGATCATGGAATACGAGCCAATGTCGATTAGCAGCAAAGCAGCAGAGCTTGGCAAGTAAAGAATATAAAATAATTTTTAAATCGTAATTTTAAATCATGTAATATTTATTTTTAATTATAAAAAATAATGTCTTGCAGAGCGAGCAGCCCCTGCATATGAGCCGACACCGAGTGTTCGTTATTCGTGTCATGGAGAGCGAGAGGAAGATACATATACTGTACAGATAGAGCTAACTTCGGGAAAGAAAAGTGCCACCCGACATCCTCATCCACAGTTGTCGTCGGTGGCAGAAGATCATCAACGCTGCCAACATTGTATAATGAGGCGTGGCATATCAGGTAAGACAATATCGATTATTCTGTACACGATGTTTTTTATTGATCAGTGCGTTCAATTAAATAGTTGTTTCATTCTTTTTTCAGATGTACACTATGATGACAACGCCCACGGCGAAAAATAATTTAAAAGCGATATTACGAGTGATAATACAAATTAATTCCGTATAGCGATAAAAATAAAATTAACGGTGAAGGAATCTCCGAGCGTGGATGACCGTGTTTGCAGGGCTGTTGCATACGACGGTAAATGTGTAAAGTGCTTTCCATAAAATATTGATTAATTAAAAAAATATCTGATCTTACTGTGTCTCTTATTTTTATAGCATAATAATTAGAGAATTATAATTGAAGTCTCTCTCTCTCTCTCTCTCTGTGAGGGATCATATTCTATATCTTTTATTGCAGAGCAAGCGCTTTGCGAGGAGCATAGCGCAGGGCTATGCATGCTCGAAAACCGCTTTCATTGCATTCAAAGTGATGGATACCTAGATATGATTCATAGGAGGCTGTTATCTTTATGCCCGTGATACTCTCTAGCAGCATCTCGAGCATTTAGTCTGTCTTTGGCATCCTACTTGCAAACAATAAAAAGCAATATGTATCCACGATACGGCAAGGAGATTTTAAGCGAGGCATCTTGGTGCTGATTAATGTTTGTCGAGAGTGTGATGAGCGTGTTTCTGCGTACACAGGAAATGTGCGATGCATACGACGACCTGGAAGAGCTCTTACGTAGCGTATATTTAGTGGAACGTCGTGGAAGACCCATTGAACTTGGGCAGCTGTATATCGGCATGTCCTGTATTGTGCCTCGTTTCAATAGCGTTGTCCGCGGCGAAGTGATTTACCCGGACTTTGATGGGTACTGCGAGGTGATGCTAGTCGATTTCGGCGAAACTATTTACATCGACTGGTCTCACCTATTTCATCCGGAGCTTCTAGCAAGTATGCTGCCGGTTCTTGTCATGGAGTTTTCCATATACGGACTCGAACGCGTGAATGTTGCAGGTATTGAGCAGCTCGTCGAAAAAGCGTGCGGTAGAGATGACTTGATCGCTGTCATGATGCGACCTCTTGCCGGCGATAGCGTTCCGCGGGTTCGATTATCGAACGGTGAACGCGCGGACGTGGCGGCGGTTATTATAGAAGCCCTCGGTGATGAGATAGAAATCGGCTACGATATCGATGCCGTGGACGAGGGCTTTGACGAGGACATAGTAATGAATTGAAGACACGACGCTGTGCGTGTGTATGTGTGTGTGTGTGCGGGTGTGAGAGAGTACATTCGAGAGACAGGAGTTTGAAATCGCTTTGGCAGGAGGGTAGATGCCTACAACAGCTGCGGTCGTGAGTACATAATTTTATTCATTTTTTCAAGTATGTGTACACCTTTTCTCCATCCTGCTCTTATCTCTACTCTTCCTCGTTCACCAAGGTACCCACACCACCTCACTTTACCATCTCCACGTTACCGACACTAGTCAAGCAGAGTGGGTAGCGCGGCGGTGGAAAAATGAGGTGGTGGGGGTAGCCGCGTGGTGGGGGAAGGAGTGGGGATAGGAGTAGGATGGAGCAAAGTTGTACACATACTACTTTGGTCCTTCGAGCCGGATACTCGACTCTAACAAGGTAGAACCAGGGTTCTCTACCTTCCGCTCTCACTGCATCATCTTCTTCGGCTCATCTTGGGATCGGACTCTGCGTAGCCCATCGCAGGATCCTCATCAGCACATCGCCTTGTCAAGCGGACCAACCAGTGGGGTAAAGTACTTCTCTACGGAGAATCTTCGTTACTGTCTCGCTTTTCCTACTCACATGTGCAACAGGAGCAGCAATGTCTGAGGGCACTTCGAAAGACTCTGGAGTGGCGCCTGAGGATCTCGAAGAGAAAAAGACATTGGTGGTTCCTGGGGCCGGCGTCATTCCGAAGAAGACCCGATCATCATCTCGACTGACAACCGAGATGGTGCTAAATGTCCAATCGCAGCGGCGCCGGACTGCTCATTTGCACACGGTCATTGCTCTGCTTAACGAGGGCGGAGACTCCTTCACTATGGCTTCGCTCGACTCTATGGTCGTGCAGGTCGCGGAGATTCACAGCGACTTCCGAAAGGAACACAAGCGGATGGAATCTTCGTGG
The DNA here is from genome assembly GCA_963942595.1 of Cylloceria caligata. Lineage (NCBI taxonomy): Eukaryota > Metazoa > Arthropoda > Insecta > Hymenoptera > Ichneumonidae > Cylloceria > Cylloceria caligata. The sequence goes on along the minus strand of OZ012707.1, from coordinate 40,671,542 downwards.
CCCCCGAGCTGCGTAGATCATGAATATTTTGCAGACGATCTGCAGAGCATTGAGGTGCAACTAGCATTCAATTGCAGGATCGCAGCTCGGGAAGTCGTGGAGAGGTTGGCTCAGGGGCATCTTCCTGCACCACCAGCAGCATCGCCGCAGCCCCGCTCAAAGCTGCCAGAGATAAAGCTGCCGACGTTTGGAGGGGATTATTCCGGATGGCCTGCATTTCGTGACGTGTTCACGTCGCTGGTCTTCCGGAATGCCCGGATCACTGACGTCGACCGGTTTTTATATCTGCGTGGCTACGTGTCGGGCTCGGCGGCGCAGCTTATCTAAGGGTTGGCAGTCACGAGCGAATCGTTTAACTTGGCGTGGGAGACATTGGTCTCTCGCTATGAGAATAAGCGGTTGCTGGTGCAGGAGCGCCTGGACAAGCTCTTCTCGTTAAGGACCAGCTCATCGGATGCGAAGTCGCTGGCAACGAAGGAAGAGCTCTGGGATTGCGTGATGGTGAGGTTGCTGGGTCAACAGCTTGACCAAACCACGCGCGAGGCTTGGGAGACGAGGCTGGGACGCTCATCTGGTTTCCCGATGTTTGCTGAGCTTGAGGAGTTTGCCGAGACCAAGGTCAGAGCCTTAGAGATGGCAAAGGCCACTCCAAAACCTGGTGCAAGCTCGAGCCGAACGTCTTCGGCGAACCCTCCCCCGGCAAAGGCCGGGACGCACGGCGCTGCGTAGCATCACGCAGGTAGTGCAGCACGTGGCGCTCCGCCATCAACTGTTAACGCGAACGATTATCCCTGTGATTGCTGTCGAGCTCGGGGGCACTTCATTGTGATGTGTCCTGAGTTCCGACAGCTCACTGTGGCTGATCATCGCAAGATGGCGGAGAAAGCGCGGCAGTGCTACACTTGCCTTGGTCAGCACAACGCATCAGCCTGTCGATCAACCCGGAAGTGCAAGGATTGTTCAGGGCGGCATCACACCATGCTGCATCCGGCAGCATCCCCCTGCAACAACTTCCGACGCAAAACTGGCACAATCTCAGGCATCGACACACTAGGATGTCGCCGCGGTCGTCCTCTCATCAGCACAGCTCACACGGAAATGCTGAACACTATTGGCAACCGCACTAGCACACATCCACACATCGGTATCAACTCATCAGGCAAGACTTCTCATCGATCCTGGGTCGGAATCAACTTTTATTACGGAAGAACTCTTTCGTGAGCTCAACGCAACACGCAAGCACTCATCAATTCCAATCACAGGGGTCGGTGGAAGGCACTCAACGCAGACACATGGCTCAGTTCAACGCACACTGTGTTCCACGTACACCAGGGAGAAAGTCACGGCACTGGCTCACATCCTCAACATGGTTACTACTCATTTGCCATCTTTTGAGTTACCAATTCGAACATGGCCTCACATAGTGAAGCTGATGCTAGCAGACCCTGACTTTCTCACACCACGACCAATCGATATCATAGTTGGAGCAGATATTTATGGACAGGTTATTAAACCGAAAATTCTTAGGGGCACATCATCTGCGCCTATTGCACAACTATCGATATTTGGGTGGCTCATCATTGGACCAACTAACTCATGCCAATCTGACGCACTCACTGTTCATCATGCTGCGGTGCAACACGATGATCAGGAATTACAGAACGTGCTAACGAAAATTTGGATTCAGGAAGAGTCACCAAAGGACACAGTCAGTCAACTCACACCAGAGGAGCAGGCATTCGAGGATCATTTTCGCGACACGCATCAGCGTGATTCAACAGGCCAGTACATCGTTCAGCTTCCTCTCATATCATCACCTGCGAATCTGGGAAGCTCACACTCACGAGTGTTTCAGTGTCTGTAACACACTCTACGGAAAATCTCAAAAAACGCTGAATACGGTTAGCTCTACTCACAGTTCATGGACGAATATGAGCAACTCGGTCATCGCCCTCGTACTATTCAAGACCGTGAAAATATTTCGAGAGGAAATTATTTTGGCTTCTCGAATGCGGCGGTAATTCGGCAAAGTGACACGGCGGTGCGACGATCCAATGAGCGGAGTACGCTCAATCCACTGCTACCACGGCAATTATTTCGGAATAAATTCCGAGTCTTTATCACGCATTCCCTGTATATTCACGACGATATCCATTTTCACGACTAATTCGTATAGATGTTCGAGTTCGACTGATTAGTTACTCACAGAGACGCTTCTACGTCTCTTAACACGAAATAATTTTATTCCTACGTCAGCACATTTTTCGCTTATCCGGTAAAATCAACCAGTGCTTGCCAAGAGGCATCGATTTCAAGGACATTATCATATTCCGCGTAGACTACATAATTTACCGTCGAAGCAAGCGCATCCTCAAATCGTACCTCTATTCTCACACTACCATGCTTTATTAAATTCCAATGTGAATTGCTGTTTGCGAAAAGATCAAGTGTCAAATCAAAAGCAAACAGACAGTATCCATCGCGATAATTATCGCGATCGAGCGAATTACCGTCGTTCTCGAAATGTATTCCAGTTCCCGAAAACAACGTTTGAAAAGCATCCACATACAGATGATTTTTTCGTGAAATCAGGTTGTAACGGTTTCGAAGGTATTTGAGCACCATTTACATACAGCGAGAGATAATTTATCTTGTAATTTTGGAAATTGAATGGATTTATACTGAAGTTGCCATTAAACGCTTTGTTATCGACAAAACCGATAATTATACGCTTCGGCAATTGACCTAGCACGATATTATCGATAGTCGCTCCATGAACACCGGAGTGTATTGAAACGGCTTTTACCTCGACTCTCGTAAGAGAATAGTTAGCCGTAGATTTTGCTAGAATTCTAGCATGCGAGAGTAGCTACACACACCAGGAATTATTTTTGTTCTACGAATGAGAAGCGATGCCTCGAGATTCTTTAAGCAGCATTGACCATTCTTTGTATCGCCCAATCGACAAAATGAATCTCTAGACCGCACCAGCCGTAGTCGCATCTCGACACCGTTTAATAGGAACCAGTCCTGATTGAGTATATCGTAATGCAGATGGCGGAGCAAGTCTACAGTTTTTCCGACATTAAAAATTTTTTTTCTCTTTACAAGATCCATTTTTCCCGACGTTATATCATCCATTTTTTCCAGGGGCATCATCGTACCAGAGAACGCTCGTGAGTTGCGAATTTTCGGCTGCTGAACCGTAATTCAAAAGTGTTTCTATGTATGCTCGATAAGCGTAGGTATTATTTGGAGGTGAAGCTAATTTTTAATTCAGGTACTCACTTTCGGCGCTGTACCCGCGGCAATTTCCATAGAAGAAGATGTTATTTTCACTCTCAGACTAAGCATGGCATGCGTGAGATCGATATACTCGATATCACCGTGTCCAGAAATAACAAATTTAATAGGTGAATCATCTGTTAGCGAAGAAATTGGCTTATAATACACTCAATGAGAGCCTTCGATAGTAGTTTGCGTCAGTGGAAGTAAAAATAATTCAAGTTCCAATTTAAGACACTCGCACGAGTGCGCATGTAGAAAAGCCATCTTGTTTCAGCTATCTAAAAATATCTGCAACCGTTCGTTGACGAGTCTTCTTCTTCTTCTTCTTCTTTATTACTTTCCTCTTTATTACACTTTTATTTTTACGGGAGATACGTCGTGATTTACGTTAGTTCGATGTATGAGGAGTTCGCGAAATTTTGCGCTTTTTATAACCAGACCCCCACATGAGAGTATCAATTTTTTCAGAGTCTTTGCGTTTGAGATTACTGCTTGATTCTCGTGCTCTCTCGCGAATTGCATCTTTCACAGCTATATTTCTATCGAGGATATCACCGAGTACGTTTACACCAGCGCGCAATGCCTCTTTTTCAACTGCTTTAGCGCCCTTCTTTGAAAGTGGTAGCGCTCGACGAAACAGGCCCCCGAGAAAGCTGCCGATACCGTGTCCCCGTTGATTAGGTGTTCCGATATAAACATGGCTATACCACCGTACCCGCGACGGCCCCATCCGTGCTGCACACTATCAATATCATCCATAGCGGCGTAATCAATCGTGGGACCTTTTCAAACGTAGTGTCACAGTCAACGTTCCGTGTTCGAATGGTATAGGATTTCCAAACTCGTCTCTTATATCGATCTTGATAGTGTGTAAATTGTTGTGCAAGAGAGGTATATATCGTGGCGTTGAAATCGATTATTTCGATTATGCTTATTTCGCGTGTATGTAACGTAACGCCACACTCGCTCTTTTATTGTGCGATTAAAACGTTCGGCAATCGAGGTTTTTATATTATGTGACGGAGTCATTTGGAATATGGAAGAAATTAAACAACGAAATAAAAAGAAAACATTTTATGAAAAATTTCATTTATTTCATAAGATAAAAAGAAAAAAGAATAATAAGAAGACCCAGGGCTTTTAGGAATTAGAGATGCAGTGAGCCAGAAGATACGTCACATCTCCGGAATTATCCCTCACTGCCGAAAAACAGCGGGTCAGCGACCAGCTGACCTCACTCGAGCAGTGAGGGGAACGGCAGGGTACGGTGGCGGGGTATCTGAAACAGACCAAAATCACGTAACATATTGTAATGAGAGGAGTTAGAATAAAAGAGTGGGAAAGGAGTGTGGAGGATATATAAGGCAACTGCGAAAACCACCATTCGAGACAGTACTTATTTGTCCGCAACAGTAAAATTTTGAAGTATCTGAGACTTTACATAGAGAGTAAGGATCAGGATAACAAAGGGTGTGATTTAGCCCGTTAATTTGTTGAACCCTTTACAAAGAATGAAAGAAATCAGTTCGAGGGAGTGGAGATACTCTCGTAGCATTGGATTTATCAGTAAGATAATGTCAAGAGCGGACAGTAAAAAGTAAGGGAAATAATTTTAAAAAGCCAAACAGAAAACAGAAGGTATGAATTATCAACCGTAGAAATAGAGTTAGTGTAGGAGGACTCAGGAAAATCCACTAAGGAAAATTTTAGTAGAATAATTAAAAATAAGCAGGATAATAGTTTGTAAGAGGAATTGTTAGCTCAGCGCATCGGTCAAAGCAAAATACCTTTCATAAGCACTAAGAGGGTTCTCAACAGAACCTGGTGAAAAAAAATAGTAGTGGAATGCAGAAAAAGAGGGAATAGAAATCTACAACATCTGAGAAAATTATAACACCCATTAAATGTACGGTAGACTCAAAATACTGTAATAAGTCTCCGCACCAAGAAGAGAGTGACTCTTGGAGTGAAATTCTGAAAGAGAGCTAGGAAAATTAGTTGGTCAGAGAAATTAGGGGCTCACTACCCAACCGAACCCAGGAAAAAGAAATTAAAAATTTGAAAGCCGGTAGAACAATAATTAGGAGGGAAACAATTCTAACAGCCCGGTCAAGCGCGTCGGATGGGAACGACACCACTCAAACAAGACACTAAGGATAAAGAAGAGAAAATCATAGAAAAACTCACTTATTCCGGAGTCAAACGGGAACCATCCAGGATGTCGAACCGTGTCAGCCACCAAGAATTATTTATACAAATAAATAAATAAATAAAAAATCACAGGAAAATACATTTTTTAGAGTTGACACATCACGCAAGAGAACGAACATTACTCGCGATCTAAGGAAAATATTACCAAGGAAAAACACACTTAAGATCGACGGAGACGGTAGAGAACACCACAAACAGACGACCCGGACGAGAAACAACACGAAAACCGGAAGATTTCAACTATTTGAAGAACAACGCGGACGCGAACACAGACCCAGCATCTATATCAGCTAACCGACGCGCCAGCAACAGCTCTACGAGCCAAGCAGACCACACATCTCAGCAGCAAGGAGGGCGCAGATCAAGACGGACGAGCTCGATTCCGCCTAGTTGGGACGTTCGCCGCCGATCCTGAAAGCGCACGAGTCGAAGTCAAATATTGTCGAGGATAAAAAAGAGCCAAGAGCCTTAGCATATACTATTTCGTTGCAAACTGATTGTACGGCCAGCAGCGCCAACAAGCCGAATACCGCATATTTCATATTTATTGTTAAATAAACCCTACTTACACCTCATTCAGAAGTCTGTTACTAATTATCTTAGTGTTCGAGCCCGAATTCTTGCCCTCGGAAGAGAAAACTTAATGGTAACGTGAAAATACCGTTACAATTAAGACGACGAATTCGTCTTATACCAAATTATACATTCAGAGTAACTAGCCTAAACTATACCAACACATATAAATACAGGGATCCATACCACTATACCCACACTATTAAGACTATCAATAAACTAACGTTACTCAAGCTATAGTAATACCATCGAGCAGTAAGAGTACAGTACCAAGAGAGTTGTGAAAAACAATCCACGAAGAGCACATTAATCACCATAACCGAAGAGAAGAAATCAACAGGACAAATGGGCTACAGGACGACTATCAGATATAGTAATTCTCTTCTATACCGGCAGAGTTTGAAAGAAGTGCGGGGAAGTCGGTATAAAAGGGTATGACATACCACCATCGGAGAGCATTCTGTTCACAGATTCTCACCAACGTCCAGGACCAGCCAAAAGAGGACCAGCTAACCAACCAAAAGAGAACTAGCTAACCAACCAAAAGAGCACCAGCAAAACCAGCCAAAGGAGGACTACCTAGCCAACCAAGGAGAAGCATATCAAACCGTACAACTCCAATGACCAAACCTGATACCTCTGAGGCCGCTAAAAACGAACATCTCCCAAGGCCAACCACAGAGTCACCAGTCACTCAAGCAGCCCAGCATCCGAGTCAACGAGATCTCACATCTAAAAGAAACCAGAGTGGTATGGATAAAAATATATTGAATCCATGGGTTATAAAAGCACCCTAAAAATTAGCTAGGGACGCTCCTGTCATCGTTCCGTTGCGCATCTCGCTGACTCCTCCACCACAGCAGCGGCAGGGCCAGCAAGTAGATAGCGTAGCCAGGAAAGCTCAAGCGAGAGCTCCGTCCCCACTACGGCCCACTCAATATACGTAGATACAGGATAGGCTAGCTCCGAAGGCGAGGAATAAGAACAAAGCCAGCATAGGTAAATTATCGATGGCAAACCCGGTAGAATAACATTCTCTCTTGCCTGGTGTACTGGTGCCTGGTGTAAACCATACTGCCATACCAGTGGAGAAAATATTTCAATGATTTAATATAAAATCTCCTACTTCTTGCGGATACGATTATATAGGCATGCGTAAGCCCGGGTTAAGTTTTTTGTAAGGTGCATAATCACCAAAATTTAGTAAAAAGGAGTGCATTTAACTATCATTTATAATATTCAACATTTATCTGTATAATTTATTACATTTGTCTAATAAACCCTACTTTAACCTAATACTGAAACCTGTATTAATTTCCTCCCTGATCGAGTCCGAACTAAACCCTTTAAGGGTAATGATAACGTAAAATACCGCTACATTTGGCGCCCGAACAGGGACTCGAGCATTGGAAAGAAAGGCTGATATTGGGTAAGAAGTATAATAATTATGAATTTTAAATCAACATTCGCTCAAAAACTGGTGCAACGAGCAACGTTCGACGCTAGCGTGGAACTAAATACGTCGCTATTAGAACGATCCTTAGAGTGGGCATCCACAACAGGTGACGGTTCATTAAGGCGACAACGTAGGCAGAATCCGGAGGAAATAGTGAGACTATCGGAAATTCCAAGTGAAACGATAGAATCCGATGCATTAGGTGAACGCCAAGGTGGGCGATCCACACCAAGGCTAGGGGAGACTTTTCTGGTCGTTCCAGATCCGGTGGTCATAAGCCAGATTATGGCTTTTTTACAAACCATGGATGGAAAATTCGAGGATATCCGGACTGAATTAAAACTAACTAACCATTCCTGTACCTCGAGAACAACGAGACTCAAATATTTGGGGAATATGGCGGGTGGGGTAGGACTTCCCATTTGAGCGTTTCTAAGTAGGTTTTAACAGGTTTGGCAACGTGAGGCCGAGCGTTGTCATGCTGTAGAATCACTTTTTCATGCCTCTGCTCGTATTGTGGCCGCTTTTCGCGCAGTGCTCGGCTCAATCGCATCAATTAAGTTCGATACCGTTCCCCAGTGATGGTTTCGTTCGGTTTCAACAGCTCATAATAAATAACACCACCCTGGTCCCACCAAATACACAGCAAAATCTTCGCAGCGTGAATATTCGACCGAGCCGACAACGTAGAAGCATGACCGGGCAGTCCCCATGATTTTGTTCTCTTCGGGTTGCTATAATGAATCCATTTTTCATCACCCGTGACGATGCGATGAAGAAAACCCTTCTTTTTTTGCCGCTGGAGCAGTTGTTCACAGGCGAAAAAACGACGCTCAACGTCTCTTGGCTTCAAATCATAAGGAACCCAAGTTCCTGGTTTTTTAATCATTCCCAACGCATGCAATCGCTTGGAAATGGCTTGGCGGGTAACTCCTCATGCTGAAGCAAGCTCTTTTTGCGTTTGGCACGGATCCTCATCGAGCAATGCCTCCAATTCAGCGTCTTCGAAGGTTTTTGGCCTTCCTTCACGCGAACGGTTGTCAACATCAAAATCACCGTCTTTGACGCGACGGAACCAATCACGGCATGTTATTTCACTTACAGCAGCATCTCCGTAAACTTTTTGGAGTTCTCGATGCGCTTCAGCCGCCGTTTTCTTCGAATGAAAGAAGAAAAGCAACACTTCCCGCAAATGACGATTATTTGGCACAAAATCAGACATTTTCACACAACCAAAAGTATATGACGCGAAAACAAAATCACTAATGTGTCAAAGCGGTTTGTTTACCATATGTCTAAGCTTGGTTCATGACGTTTTGGTTATGTCCCAATCGACCAGCACTTACTACTGGAGCCATCTCTTGAAAAACAGCGAGAACTTAGCTGCGCACCTAATATAAAAGAACACATCGAAAACAGCATACTCGAGATTGACGAACGGACTGATACAAAAATCGGAACAGTCCGTCGAGAAATCATCGAAAAACAAGAGGTTGTCAATAATTATCAGAGGGATATCATTGTCAACGAACAAATGATCAGACCAAGACGAAAGAAAGAGATGAAAGAGGCCATGGAAAGGATAAAAAAGAACCAAACTATTACAGAAAAGCATGCAACTAGGATCAAGGCACTGGAACAGCGTGTCTCCACAGGCATGAACAATTCCGCTCATGGTTTATCGACATTCCAGGTAGTGAACCTCACTCATCTTCAGGCAACTGCTCAAAGGACTCCAAAATATGCGGTAGACGGAAAACAACGCCCCTCGAAATTCCTCAAGGAACTACGAGAATATTGTGAGGCAGAAGGAATCGAAGGATCAGACGTACGCACCATCATACAGGATGCATTGGAAGGCAAAGCAAAGAACTGGTAGCATCTCGTGGAAGGTAGCGTGCTAATTTTTTTGAATTTGCAGCAGCATTTACTACACGTTACTGGACATGAGAAATGCAAGATAAAGTCCGTAGCAACCTTGAGTTCGGCACATACGAAACCGACGGATAAAATCGCACCAGGGCTGAATACGCCACCCTTATTTTCAGGCAACGCTAGAGACCTCGAAGAAAAGATGTCGAACGAGGCCATTATTCGTCGCCTAGTCAGACATTGCGATGAAGAGGTGAGATACGCCGTCCGGATCCGCCAGATCAGTAACGTGTCACAATTTCTAGAACTCCTAGAAACATTGATATGGCGGGGCCTCTCAATAGCAACAGAGGACACAAGAGGCGGGACTTTTACGGGTGCGGGGGACCGAGGGACCAGGAGTAGCGGGGACCACCAAGGAACGAGTGGCAACCACCGCGAGTCCCTGAGAGCTGACCACGTTGGCAGACCCATGCCCAGAATAGGAATGGAGGACAAACAACATCGCAACAAGCGCCTCAGATACCACAGCAGCCATACCCCACACCTCCACCCACACCACAAGGAACTTACAACCAAGGAACGAGAACGTGGTTACCGGCACCTCCACCACCACCGGGTAGAGAAGAGCACTATAAACAAACGAATGCGATCCAGGGATACCCCCCTGGACCATTCATAGAAAATACAATTTTCTCTATCGCACTTAGCGCCTTTATGACCGGTTTCACCACACTTATAACAGAGTTTACTTCTATCCGGACCACTACAGTTTTTGGCTTGATGCCCATACCCCAAGTACCTGGAGCACCGCATTACAGATATCCGTTTCCGAATTCTACAGCTGACCCAGCCAACTTTGATCTTGCCCTTGTGGATGAGTTCGGTTGCCTTTATTTCATCTATCTCGATAAGAGCGATTTTCTGGCCCCTGTAAATCGTTTTGGGCACTCGGACTTTGACATTATCTACTTGACCCGGGTACTCGCGTGCCAAGGCGTCAAGCACATCTTCTTCTTCAGTTGCTCCGTCGAGGTCTCTAATCTCGAGGGTCATCTCCGGGATGAGTTCGGTGACTTTGACCGTACTTCCCAGTGCATCTCTCAGGGCCTTGGTGAAGACGTCCTTATTCTTCTGGATGCTGCCTAGCTTCAGCAGAATTTCACCCTTGTGAGTCTGACGGATGGCTTTGATGTCCGTCTCCGTGTCTGCAGGGTTCACTTTGGCGCGGATGTCCTTCAGTACCTCTGCGTAGGTTTTCCCTGTTTCCGACCTGATAAGAACGGCTTCACCGCGCGGCCTATCCCGGATGCGTTTGTTCCGCTCTCTTTGGCGTTCCGCCAAATAATAATAATAATAATAATAATAATAATAATAATAATAATAATAATAATAATAATAATAATAATAATAATAATAATAATAATAATAATAATAATAATAATAATAATAATAATAATAATAATAATAATAATAATAATAATAATAATAATAATAATAATAATAATAATAATAATAATAATAATAATAATAATAATAATAATAATAATAATAATAATAATAATAATAATAATAATAATAATAATAATAATAATAATAATAATAATAATAATAATAATAATAATAATAATAATAATAATAATAATAATAATAATATCGGAAAGCCTAGTATCCCGAGCGGGAGACTGGAGGGTAATGGAGGACTATACGGCCAGCGACCACAACTACATCACATTCGAGATACACGGCGAAAGAAGGCAACAAAGGAGAACTCGAAATCCACGCGGATGGAATGTCACAAAAATGGACAGAGGGAAGTTTTACGCATCCTTACGCCATGGGATCGAGGGCGTGACGTCCGCGCCTGATGAGCGTGTTGACAGGGCTACGACGGACCAGATGGTGAGCGGAGTGATGCAGCTTATCACACGAGCCTGCGAAGCATCGATGCCCCGAAAACGACCGTGGAAAGGCAGGCGTCAGGCGTACTGGTGGTCTGACGACATAGCTGAGTTGCGGAGAGCAGCCCTCAAACTGCGCCGAAGGGCACAGCGAGCCCGATCGAGGCCGGATGCGGAGTTGATCTCAGCACGACACAAGGCTGCGAAGAAGCGACTCACCAAGGCTATTCGGGAAAGCAAAACACGAAGCTGGAAGGACTTATGCAAGGAAATCGAGCACGATCCCTGGGGCAGAGGGTATAAACTGGTTACCCGGAAGCTGGGCTCAGTGGGAGCGGAAGCTCCGCTGAACGCAGAGACGATGGACACCATCGTGAATACTCTTTTCCCGGTGCACGCTGCCAGGAGATACTCGACAGCTCTAGACGGAGTCCAGGTTCCCCCCGCCTTCAGCGAGCAAGAACTGACCATAGCTGTCTCCTCCATGAAGAACAAGAAATCGCCAGGACCGGATGGCATTCCTACCGAAGCTCTGAAGGCAATGGCCGATAGCTACCCGCACGTGCTTCTGCAGATGTTTAACATGTGCCTAGCGTCAGGAGTTTTTCCGACACGCTGGAAGATCGCGCGACTGGCACTGATTAACAAGGGGAAAGGACCACCGGACGCTCCCTCATCGTACCGGCCGCTCTGCCTGCTGGACACGACGGGGAAGTTGCTCGAAAAACTCCTCAGACCGAGATTACAGAAGGCGATCAAGGAGGCTGGGGACCTATCCAATAGGCAACATGGCTTCAGAAAGGGACATTCGACAGTGAACGCAGTTCTGGAGGTAGTATGAGCAGTTGCGAGGGCCGAAACGGCGTGCCACCAGGCGAGACCCCTGGTTCTGCTGGTAACACTAGATGTAAAAAACGCCTTTAACTCGGCAAGATGGGAAGACATGCTGAGGGCTCTGGAGCAAACCTTCGCGATACCGAGCTATCTGCTAGTGATGGTCGAGGACTACCTGAAAGGGCGGCAACTGGTATATGAGACTGAAGAAGGGACCCAGGTGAAAGAGATCACCTCTGGTGCAGCGCAAGGATCCATACTGGGCCCCGATCTGTGGAACGTGTCATACGACAGCCTATTACGACTAAACATGCCGGAAGAGGCCTTCCTGGTGGGCTATGCTGACGACGTCGCAGCGGTGATCACAGCCCGGAACACAGAGCTGGCGCAACTCAAACTCAACCAGGTAATGAGACGAGTCAACAAGTGGATGAAGGAGCATGGGCTTCAGCTAGCAGCCTCAAAGACGGAGATTGTCATGTTAACTAAGCGAAGAATACCGACCATCGTTCCTATGATCGTTGGCGCCGAGACGGTACAAACGAAAAGGTCGGCTAGGTACTTGGGAGTGACGCTCGACACCAAGATGACGTACTGGGACCACATAAGTAAAGCTTCTGATAAGGCGGCGGTGGTGACAACCTCTTTACCCAGGCTTATGGCCAACATAGGAGGACCCAGCCCAACCAAGAGGAAGCTGCTCATGGCAACAACTCACTCAATCCTACTGTACGGGGCTGAGATATGGGCCGACGCCATGAACATTAAGAAATACAGGACGAGGATGACAACCGTGCAACGCCGAGGAGCACTACGAATCTGCTGTGCCTACAGGACGGTATCAGAGTCGGCAATTCTGGTTGTGGCGGGTGTGACCCCCATTGACCTGCTAGCACGGGAACGCAAGGAAATCTTCACAGGAAGCACAGATCGTGGTAGAGCAGAGGCTGCGGCCCAGGCACGCGAACGAACGATAGAGAGATGGCAGAGACGCTGGACCGAGGATGACAAGGGCCGATGGACAGCCAGATTAATCAGGAACCTATGCCCATGGATAGGTCGCGAACATGGTGAAATCAATTTCCATCTCACACAGTTCTACACGGGACACGGATATTTCAGAGGGTATCTGCCCAGGATGGGGAAGGTAAGAACACCCGACTGTCGGCTTTGCGCAGCAGATCGGGATGATGCCTATCACACGTTTTTTGAATGTGATCACTTCAGAGAAGAAAGAAGGACTCTCAGTGCCACAATTAGAGCTTTCACGCCAGATAACATTGTAAAGGTGATGTTACTGGAGGAATCGAAGTGGTCGGCAGTAGGAACCTACGTGGAAATGATACTCCGAATAAAAAAAGAACAGGGGTGCCTAACGGACCCTCTAGAACAATAAGCGGAAAGAGACGACAACCCGAGACGGGTAAAGTAGCACGGGCTAGACCGAAGTAATGCTAACGCAGTCCCGGTCTAGTATCCCCCCGTGGTTAGTAGGTGGTTTTTTAGTGGGTGAAGTCCCACACTACCGGACAAGTGGAAGTCCGGTGCCTTTTCAAGGTTTTTCACCTACTACAACAACAACAACAACAACAACAACAACAACAACAACAACAACAATAATAATAATAATAATAATAATAATAATAATAATAATAATAATAATAATAATAATAATAATAATAATAATCGAAGGGCGGAAAGACTCACGGATGAGACGGCCAAACTGACGGACCGGCTGTGCAACAGCACAATGCCGAAACGACGACATAGACCAAACAGGCAACCACAATACTGGTGGACGGACGAAATAGCCGAGCTGCGCAGGCTCTGCTTGGCGAACCGCCGACGAGTTACGAGGGCTGGGGGAAGACCCGAAAGGGAAAACCTCCAAGCCACTTACAAGACGTCACGAAAAACACTTACGAACGCCATAAGGGACAGCAAAACGCGATGCTGGAAGCAGCTCTGCGAGGAGGTGAACGAAGACCCCTGGGGAACCGGTTACAAAATTGTGACTGGCAAACTAGGGGCCCGAGTTCCACTTGAACTCAAAGATGCCGAAACCGCAGAACGAATTGTTGACGGACTGTTTCCGACCCACCCGATACGGACGAACGTGACAGACGACACGGAGGCCCCGGCGGCCCCCATATTTACCGCGGAGGAGCTCTTCAAAGCGACTGCCTCGATGAAGACTGGCAAGGCGCCGGGACCAGACGGAGTGCCGGCGGAGATTCTCCGGCTGATGGTTCGCCTGAGGCCGGAGATATTTCTTGACCTGTACAACACGAGCTTGACGACGGGAACGTTCAGTGACCGGTGGAAGACGGCAAGGCTAGTTCTTATCCCTAAGGGTAAGGGCGACCCCAATACGCCGTCAGCCTACCGGCCGCTGAGTTTACTCGACACAACGGGTAAACTCTATGAACAACTACTAAAACCGAGACTGACGGACGCGATACAGACCAGCGGAGGCCTCTCAGACCGGCAGTTCGGCTTCAGGAGGGGACGATCAACGATTGGAGCGATTCAAAAAGTGGTCGATACCTTCCTGGATTTGGAGAGACATTGCCATGCAGCGCGACCAATCGTTCTGCTGGCGACCTTGGACATCAGGAACGCCTTTAACTCGGCCAGGTGGGTTGACATCCTGGAGGCGCTTGAAGGCAACTTCGGGGTTCCGGCTTACCTGGCTCGGGTGGTGGGCGACTACCTAAGAAACAGACGGATCACGTATGAGACGACTGAAGGACCGGTGACGAGACAAATCACCGCGGGGGTTGCACAGGGGTCCATACTGGGACCAGACTTTTGGAACGGACTCTACGACAGCTTACTCAGGCTGGAATTGCCGCTTGGCGTTTTCCTTGTCGCCTACGCTGACGACGTGGCGGCGGTGATCACCGAGCGGTCTCCAGACCTGGCACAGCAAAAACTGAACCAGACGATGCGGCGAGTGGGCCGTTGGATGACGGACCACGGACTACAACTCGCGACAGAAAAGACAGAACTGACTTTCCTTAGCAGAAGACGCATACAGACGAGACTACCCATGTGGGTCGGGACGGACGAAATCGAGGCCGGAGGCGAAGTCAAGTACTTGGGAGTGACCCTAGATACGAAGATGACCTTCTGGCCTCATATACAAAAAACATGCCAGAAGGCGGCTAAGAGGATAGCATCCTTAAGCCGCCTAATGGCCAACACAAACGGGCCAAGACCGGGAAAACGACGACTCCTAATGACGACAGCCCACTCGATCCTCCTGTACGGCGCGGAGATCTGGGCAGATGCCCTGAAGACAAAGAAGTACTGCCACGCCATGACAACGGTACAAAGACAGGGTGCGCTGAGGATCGCCTGCTCCTACCGAACTGTCTCTGCACAAGCAGTCTTGGTGGTTGCGGGCGTGATCCCCGTGGACCTCCTAGCTTTCGAGCGAAAGAGGATCTACGGGAGAAGCGCGGACATAAGACGGGAAGATGCGGCGGTCGCGGAACGCGACAAGACGATACAGACTTGGCACGAACAATGGACAGAAAGAGCGACAGGCAACTGGACAAGACGACTAATAAAGGACCTGAGACCGTGGATCGAAAGGGATTTTGGGGACGTAAATTTTTACATCACCCAGTTCCTGACGGGACACGGTTACTTTAGACGATACCTTTATAACATGGACAGAGTACGGACGCCAGACTGTAAGTACTGTGGACACGAACGAGACGACGCGGAACACACATTTTTTGTGTGCGACCGCTGGACAGGACTCCGACTGGAACTGGAGACGATTGTTGGCAGCATCACCCCGGACAACATTGTTCAGGTGATGCTCCACTCGACAGAATGGTGGCAACTAGTTGCCACCTATACAGAGACGATACTGCGACGAAAAAACGTAGACGGCTGCCTCACCTAACCGAGCAGACAGACTGACGTAACGCGACAGGTTACAGACAGCAAGACGAACGAACGAACACGGACAGAACCCCCAGCCAGAAGTAATACCAAAATAGTTCCTGGTCTGGGGGAGGGCAACAAGGAGAGGGCGGTTTAGTGGGTAGGCCTACTTTTTTGGGAGTCCCACATACCCCCCCAGTTCAAAAGACTGGAGGATATCCGTAAAAAGGATTCCGCAACTCCTTGTATAAAATAATAATAATAATAATAATAATAATAATAATAATAATAATAATAATAATAATAATAATAATAATAATAATAATAATAATAATAATAATAATAATAATAATAATAATAATAATAATAATAATAATAATAATAATAATAATAATAATAATAATAATAATAATAATAATAATAATAATAATAATAATAATAATAATAATAATAATAATAATAATAATAATAATAATAATAATAATAATAATAATAATAATAATAATAATAATAATAATAATAATAATAATAATAATAATAATAATAATAATAATAATAATAATAATAATAATAATAATAATAATAATAATAATAATAATAATAATAATAATAATAATAATAATAATAATAATAATAATAATAATAATAATAATAATAATAATAATAATAATAATAATAATAATAATAATAATAATAATAATAATAATAATAATAATAATAATAATAATAATAATAATAATAATAATATCAAATTAAAATAAAATAAAATAGTTTTTTTTTGGTTTTTTTTGATATATATAAGGAGTATGTGTACACCTTTACTCTATCCCACTCCTTCCCCCACTACGCGGCTACCCCCACCACCTTATTTTTTTACCGCCGCGCTTCCCACTCTGCTTGACCAGTGTCGGTAACGTGGAGATAGTGAAGTGAGGTGGTGTGGGTACCTTGGTAAACGAGGAAGAGTAGAGATAAGAGCAGGATGGAGCAAAAGTGTACACATACTTGGAAAAATAAATAAAATTATGTACTCACAACTGCAGCTGTTGTAGGCATCTACCCTCCTGCCAAAGCGATTTTAAACTCCTGTCTCTCGAATGTACACTCTCACACACGCACACACACACATACACACGCACAGCGTCTTTAATTCATTACTATGTGCTCGTCAAAGCCCTCGTCCACGGCATCGATATCGTAGCCGATATCTATCTCATCACCGAGGGCTTCTATATTAAACGCCGCCACATCCGCGCGTTCACCGTTCGATAATCGAACCCACGGAACGCTATCGCCGGCAAGAGGTCGCATCATGACAGCAATCAAGTCATCTCCACCGCACGCTTCTTCGACGAGCTGCTCGATACCTGCAACATCCACGCGTTCGAGTCCGTATATGGAAAACTCTATGACAAGAACCGGCAGCATACTTGCTAGAGGCTCCGGATGAAATAGGTGAGACCGTAAATAGAGTCGATGTAAATAATTTCGCCGAAATCGACTAGCAACACCTCGCAGTACTTATCAAAGTCCGGGTAAACCACTTCGCCGCGGACAACGGTATTGAAACGAGGCACAATACAGGACATGCCGATATACAGCTCCCCAAGTTCAAAGGGTCTTCCACGACGTTCCACTAAATACATGCTACGTAGGAGCTCTTCCAGATCGTCGTATGCATCGCACATTTTCTGTGTACGCAAAAACACGCTCATCACACTCTCGACAAACATTAATTGGCACCAAAACGCGTCGCTTAAAATCTCCTCGCCGTATCGTGGATACATATTGCTTTTTATTGTTTGCAAGTAGGATGCCAAAGACAGACTAAATGCTCGAGAAGCTGCTAGAGAGTATTACGGGCAGAAAGATAACAGCCTCCGTGACGTAGTAACAACCTTAAGAGGATAAAAGAAAAACAGCATAAAATTGAAAAAGAAAAAAAATAAATCACTGCAAATAAAACCATTTATTTATGACAATTATTTATTTATTACACACACAGAAAAGCACAGATAGAAAATAGCACGAGTAGGAAGTAAGAAACACTAAATTTGCAGAGAAGCACAGGCGATCCCTCGAAACAGGCCGAATCCTGTCACATTCCTTCGCTGTCGAAAAATAGCGCGTCAGCGACCGGCTGGCCTCGCTCGGGCAGTGAGGGGATGTAGGGGCAGGATGGAGGGGCACCTGAAACAATAGAAATTACATAAGATATTAGTAGAAGAAGAGTTAAAATAAAGAGTGGGAAAGGAGAGAAACCTATATAAAGGAGCTTCAACAGAGAGAACTCTCTTATCAGTTCAAACCGCCAACCAAGCCAGAACTCGCTTGTGCGCAGCTATAGAAATTTCTTTTTATAAATCCAAAAGATTCATATTAAATCCGAGAAGTTAACCGAAAAGATAGTGAGTTAGTCCGACGAATTTATTAAAACATTGGTAAATGGAAAAACACAGTGCAAGTGAGTAGAAGAGCGAATATAAATATTAGGAGCGAACAGTATCTGACCGTAAGAATAGAACTGGAAATATTCTAGAAAGCCAGATGAAGAAGAGAAAGTTGGTGGCATTAAAATAAATAATTAGGGTCTAGTTTAAAAGAATTAAGAAAGTATTGAATTAAATAGTATAAGAGAGTTTAGATAGAATAATTAGAAATAAGTCGGAATAGTTTATAAGAAGAATTGTTAACGCAGCGTATCGATAAGTTTGAAAGACTGGACTTGTAGCACCGAGAAGTTTAGAAATCAGAACTTCGAGACAGGTGAAAGGGGTGTAATACAAAACAAAAAAAGAAATCAAGAATAACAAACAATTATTAGCAAGATTGCAACATAGAAGCAGGATCCAGTAGATGGAAAATTTGGAAAGCAATCACCGCATTAAGAAGCAAGAGTGCTTTCGAGTCAAAATTTGAAAGAAAGCTAGGAAAATTAATTAATGAACAGAATTAGGAGGGCATTAATAAGGCCGACCCATAGGAACTTAATTTAGAATTTTAGGACAATTAGAAAAATAATTAGAGAAATAATAATTAGAAGAATAATAAATAAACATGCGTCGCATGAAAACGACACTACTCAACAGACATAAAAGAGAAGAGAAAGATAAATTAAAAGATCAACTCACCATGAGCGAAGAATAATTGGGACGTCCGGGTCCAGCACCGAAGATTCCTGGAGGAATCCGTCGACTAAAGGATAAAGAATTAACAATCCTCAGGAATAGTGACACAGCAACTGTCATTATTTAACACAGAGAAAAATCACTCGCGAACCAAGAGCACGATTACTTAGGAAAGACACGTCCGAAACACACGGGAGCGGCACGGATATCACCACCAAAGACACCGAGCACGGAGCAACACCAAAAACAAAGTTTTTTGATGATTAAATAAAACAACGCAGACGCGGACATAGATTCAGCGTCCATACCGGCTGACCGACGCGCCAGCAACAACGACGCAAGCCCAGCAGACAGCTCGTCAGCAGCCAGGCGGGAAAAAGATCAAGACGGCTGAGCTCGATACTGCCTAGTTGAGATATCCACCGGTCAGCGCAGAAGTCGAGAATCTGATAACCTCGCGGGTAAAGAAGAGCGTGGAACCATCAGAGCAATTAAACACCACTGATAAATTGTACGGTTAAAGGCGCCAAAAAGCCTCACAACACAGAATTCTATGAAACTTATTGAATAAACCTTACTTATACCTCCTATAGAAGTCTCAAATTAATTATCGTAGTGTTCGAGCCCGAATTCTTCCCCTCAGAAGAATAAAATTTAATGTTAACGTAAAATTACCGTTACACCTCCTATGAATCATAACTAGGTATCCGTCACTTTGAATGCAACGAAAGCGGTTTTCGAGCATGCATAGCCTTCGCTATGCTCCTCGCAGAGCGCTTACTCTTAAGTAAAAGATATAGAATATGATCCCTCACAGAGAGAGAGAGAGAGAGAGAGAGCAAGACTTCAATTATAATTCCCTAATTATTATGCTATAAAAATAAGAGACACAGTAAGATCAGATATTTTTAAATTAATCAATATTTTATGGAAAGCACTTTACACATTTACCGTCGTATGCAACAGCCCTGCAAACACGGTCATCCATGCTCAGAGATTCCTTCACCGTTAATTTCATTTTTATCGCTATATGGAATTAATTTGTATTATCACTCGTAATATCGCTTTTAAATTATTTTTCGCTGTGGGCGTTGTCATCATAGTCTATTTCTGAAAAAAGAACGAAACAACGATTTAATTGAGCGCACTGATCAATAAAAAACATGTACAGAATAATCGATATTGTCTTACCTGATATGCCACGCCTCATTATACAAAGTTGGCAGCGTTGATGATCTTCTGCCACTGACGACAACTGTGGATGAGGATGTCGGGTGGCACTTTTCTTTCCCGAAGTTAGCTCTATCTGTACAGTATAATTATCTTCTTCTCGCTCTCCATGCAACGAATAACGAACCCTCGGTGTCGGCTCATATGCAGGGGCTGCTCGCTCTGCAAGACATTATTTTTTATAATTAAAAATATATATTACATGATTATAAATTACGATTTAAAAATTATTTTATATTTTTTACTTACCAAGCTCTGCTACTTTGCAGCTAATCGACATTGGCACGTATTCCATGATCTGCTGTGTTAATGAAACAGAGACGAGCGCTCCGTCTTCTTTCTATCGCAGACCTTTGCTGATGCTTCGGTTTTAGGACTGTCTCTCTCTCTCTCTTTCTCACCGTGACTGACCTCGGTGTATACTTTATAATATATCGAGCGAAATGTACACCATATACAATTATTTACAACAGTGTCTTTATCACAAATAGCTGCACATACGTAGAATTATTGCGTTCGTAACGCAACACCCGATGCATGATCAGCGATATGACCACAAAACAGCACAATTATTTCCGACAAAATAATTTTCATAAACTCCGTATCCTCCGGCGTTAGCAAGATCGCGATGTGTTCGAGCGCTTCTTCAAAGAATTCCTTAGAACCGATGATCTCATACGCTGCTGCACGAGGCATTTCTCTGACAACTATCTTTTCACGGACATATGATACCACCTCGTTCATACACCGTTGAATCGTTTCACTTTTGCTCTCTAGAGCCTGCATATGAATATCATTTCTTCTACTTATTTCGACGAGCATATCAAATGTAGGCCGCTGAAGAACAATGTTTGGAGAGTATTTTCGGAAGCCTTTCCGTTTCGATTCTTCAGATTCCTCTTGATTCTCGTAATCCTCATCAGCGCAACCACTTATTTTACCAAATGACACAGCTCTGTGCTGGTAACACGAGGTTAAAAGTGTGTAATGCGTTGTGTGCTCTATGCGGGTATTACACATTTTCTCGGCATCAGTCCCATGAGCTTCGAAATATTGTTTTACGCGAGAAAAATCACTTTTAAACACTCGCCACTCGTCCGCACTGAGTGTAATTCCGGTAAAAGTATTCGACAATATTTTCACCACTGTCGTAAGAGTACACATAGAGTTCAACTCGAGCCCGGCTACGATTATTTTACCAAATGATTTATTTAAACCGTACATAACGGGGTTCGCTATATATGGCGATATCGCATGAGACGTAGCACCGTTATTTGCCATTTTTATTGCTTTCGTGTAGACTGTTACTTTTCGAGTGAATCGTCGGTGGTGTTCATACCAAGTTTTATACAGATTTCCCCCACCACCTAGCTGCATGGCCTCTTCTTTTGATACTATAAATCATACGACTTAAAATTGCTAGCCAACATCCTTTGATATTTGTCGCATTCTCCTCAACAGCCTAGTAACAGCAGCAAATATATCCCAAAACTCTTGCATACCCTCGCACTCTTATGTGCACACGCACACATTGACATACAGATAAGATGTGCCATGAAAACTAAATAATATTCGTCGACGAAATTTGATGATTATCCTCATGGCTGAGTGCCTTGAAATTAGATGAAAACGATATGACTTTCATCAGCGAAACTCGATAACTAAATACATCACCATCGCTAAATATTTCCCTAGGTCTTGCTTTTGTAAAGTGATCGCGTGCGGCCTTCTTCTTGGTTAGTCGTATTCATTACATCGTAGCCGCTTTGAAAATTCTCTAGTTAATTGTCTGATTTACTGTGGTTACTACTACTACTACTACTACTCTAACAGCACAATCATGGTCAGAGTGGTAAAGCGCTCATTAATAAGAAAATTGATAGAGTTTATATTGAAGCGTAGACCGTCGTTGCGCTCGCGCTGGGGAAGAAGAAATTTACAGATCACCCTATGGGAACTTCCGACACAGGCGGTTGTTCGTAAAATTCGCGGTATGCTGTGCGAGTGTCATCAGCGCGATTTAGTTGACGCGTATAATATTGGATTGTTTGATAATCAAATAATTATTAACTCGGTGGTGCGTGTTATTCGTCGACGCGGTTGGCTGAATGAGCCTGCTCTGCAACCCATACTCAATGAAAGACGTAAGTAATATACAGCGCTAATTACTTTTATATCATTTCCTTTATTTCATAAGATTTTTATATAGTTCGACGGTATGAGGACGCAGAAATGGGATCCGACACCTATGATTTCGATGAGGAGGGTAGAACCGATTCAGATGATCATAGCAGGGACAACGATGGCGACAGCTCCGCAGGGAATCGTTGGATAAATTTTATCCAGCCTTTCTGTGGCTATAAACCTACAAACGGTCTTTTCATGGCCGGGCCCTCGAGAGAACCAGATGAATCCGTCGCAGGCCCATCACGACAATACAGTTCAAACGATGATAACAACAGCAATACAGACAACGAGGAAGAAGAAAAAGAAGAAGAAGAAGAAGAAGAGGAGGAGGAGGAGGAGG
The DNA here is from genome assembly GCA_963942595.1 of Cylloceria caligata. Classification (NCBI taxonomy): domain Eukaryota; kingdom Metazoa; phylum Arthropoda; class Insecta; order Hymenoptera; family Ichneumonidae; genus Cylloceria; species Cylloceria caligata. Next base: position 40,648,622 of record OZ012707.1, on the reverse strand, counting down.
AGAAGGAGGAGGAGGAGGAGGAGAAGGAGGAGGAGGAGGAGGAGAAGGAGGAGGAGGAGCAAGACGTAGACGATGACGACGAGGAGGGGGAGGAAGAGGAGGAGGACCCTGTAGATTCAAGTAAGCTTTTAATAATAAAACTACGCTGACAAAAATGAAAAAATTATGCGAATAATAATAGTAAAATGAAAAAACAGGGGACGAGACGGACCCAAACGTTTTTCGCTTCGCACGATTCACTGTGTCGAGACCGCTGACAATCGAGTTGGTTTACGAAATGCGTCGGCGGTTCCCGGGTGCAGTCAACGGAATCGAGGACTAGAAGCAAATATAAGTTTGTATTTCTTACGTTACACGAGTTATATGCATAGTATATAGCTAGCTACAAACAAAAATTTAAAGTAAATGAAATAAAAATTCTAATAAAAGGTTTAATTATGCTTGCAGCTGGACAGACTAGCGATGGAAAGACTGCTGCACGGGGTGGTGACATTTTGCCTCCTGGTGTACGTTTCGGTATCGACAACGAGCAGAGACGTTATTTTCCACGCTTTAGGATGCAGGGTCGAGAGACAGATTTTTATTTTCGTCAGCCACCGGTCGGTATCGATCATCTGACATGGTTTGAGGGAGGTGTACGAGATGTTCTCACACGCCTTACAGAATCGTGCGAAGGACAGGATTATGTGGGTATGACTCTGAGCGTACCGTCTTTTGCGCAAGGACCTGTATGGTTATCATTTCGACCAGCTCGTGACATCGTTCCCGACGATATATGGCGACTAATTAATAGTGTAGCTCAGATCGCGCGCGAATTTCGAATAGACGCTTGTACATGTAGAATGACATGTATAGTACGAGGCGTCGAAGGAGCTGGTGTGGGCACTAGGCTTACACGCGAGTCTATAGCAAAAAAGTCAATTTTACGCATAAGTAATCGCGATATTTTGTGTCTACAACGGTCCCTTGTCACCACCCGAGCGCATGCCGAACGCGGTTAAATACGTGCGGGCGTGCTACACAGACGATGGTGTCAAATTCGGAACGGGCTTCGAGGTGCGCAATATACAGCAGCGATAGAGCTCGCGCGTAATGCAGGGGTAACGACACCGTCTAGAGGGTGGGGCGCGCGCGAAATTCAGCTCTTTCAGGACTACTTGGTTCATGAGGGTATAGCGGTTGTTGTTTATGAATTTCTCACCTTCGGAAAACGCGTTCCGGTTCTGTACGATGGGCGAAAATACGTACTCACCGCAACAGGTAAAATTAATCATACACTCTTTATTCTCTATTACAAGCGTTCTCATCACTATCAACCGATGTTAAATCTCGCCGGTGCGCTAGGTAGTCGAGGGTTCTGCACACAATGTAATTCCAAGTATATTCGAGTACTTGAGCATCGATGTAGCTATCAATGTGCTCGATGTAAATCCACTTCTTGCAACGGCAATAGAGACTCTCAGCCTGAGTATTGCGCAGACTGTAATCGTTCGTTTTTTGGTGTTTGTTGCCTCGCTTATCACAACGGTGAGGGCTCCGCGGGTATCACGTCTCGTAAATATAGACGGTACAGCGTTTGTAACACATTGAAAATCTGTAGAGGCTGCTTACGTATGATTAAAACCACAGATAAAAAGATGCATGTATGTGGTATATCGTTTTGTACTACATGAAAACAAACGCGGCCGACTACGCATGCGTGTTTTATAGCACCTCTTAAGAAACCAGAGGCGCAAAAGGAGAAAAAAAAAGACAAGTCTTCCACGAGATTTTTATTTTATGATTTTGAGACGCAGCAACACGAGCAATTGCATGATGATAAATCGACACGAATTCACGTGCTGAATTTATGTGTTGCACAATGCGTATGTATGGCGTGTCCGGATATCACAGATATAGAGACCTATTGTGCTAACTGTCGTAAACGTGAATTCGTGTTTATCGATGATCCTGTTGGGGGGCTCGTAAAATTGGCATTATCGCAAAAATTTAAAAAGACCATCTGCATCGCCCATAATGCTAGAGGTTTCGACGCACAATTTATTCTACGGTATTTAATCGATGTGCAAAAAAACACAGCTGCCCTCTCTGATTATGAATGATACGAAGATTGTCTCGATGAAAATTGGCGATGTCGTTTTTCTCGATAGTCTAAACTATTTACCCATGGCTCTTAGCGCTTTACTTGAGGCCTTTGGTTTTGCTGATGAGGTGGCAAAAGGTACATTTCCCCATTTATTCAACACACCGGAATATCAGAATTACTTAGGTCCTCTGCCGACTTTGCATTTTCACTCACTCGATATCATGTTCTCAGCGGATCGCGAGCGCTTTTTAAGATGGAATGAGGAAGAATCGAGTCGCGTAGATTATAAATTCGATTTTGCGACGCAATTTGTGCAATATTGTCGTACAGATGTTACGGTTTTGAGACGAGCGTGTTTAGCTTTTCGAGAGTTACTTATACGTTGTGCGAGCGTGTGCCCCTTTACAGAAGCATGCACGATAGCATCAGCATGTATGAGAGTATTCCGAAAGAATTTTCTACAGAAAGATCGCATTACGGTGTTACCACCAGGAGAATATCGGTGGGGCGATAAGCTATCGCGCAAGGCCGTCGTATGGCTCGTATGGCTCGAGCGTGAGCTCAACTGCATTATCGCTCATGCTGGACGCACGAGAGAGTATCGCCCTCCGGCCGGCCTACCGGCTGTCGACGGTTACTACGTGGATGCGGGCGTCCATCACGTTCTTTAATTTCACGGCTGCTTTTGGCATGGTTGTCCGCGATGTTATCGCGTGAATAGAGATGCTCGAACTAAATTCGGCGATACAACGTATGAGCGATACGAGCGTACCGTTCTTATTTCCGGGCGAATCAGATCGAAAGGGTACACTCTAACCGAAATATGGGAATGCGATTTTGACAGATTACTCGAGAATAACGAGGAAATGTCGATATACGTGAAAAATCACGCCATGGTCAAGCAGGCGCCTCTCGAACCACGCGATGCATTCTTTGGCGGTCGAACGGAAAATTTTGTAAGCTTGTACGACGTCGCGAATGTGGAGCAGATACGCTATGTGGATGTTTGCTCGCTGTATCCATCGGTGTGTAGGAATGGAAAATATCCCGTTGGACACCCGGAATCGTATGTAGGTGACGAGTGTCGAGAACTCGTAGGACTTGAAAACGATCTAAGTGTCGTCGAGGGTCTCGAGAAGTGTACCGTGGTGGCACCGCGCGATTTGTATATACCCGTACTGCCTGTTTGCATGCATGGGAAACTACTGTTCCCCCTGTGTAGAACGTGCTGTACAGATATGGACACATCCGAGGTTTGTACACACGATGACACGACAGTAGTATGTGTACACCTTTGCTCCATCCTACTCCTATCCCCACTCCTTCCCCCACCACGCGGCTACCCCCACCACCTCACTTTTCCACCGCCGCGCTACCCACTTTGCTTGACCAGTGTCGGTAACATGGAGATGGTAAAGTGAGGTGGTGTGGGTACCTTGGTGAACAAGGAAGAGTAGAGATAAGAGCAGGATGGAGCAAAGGTGTACACATACTAAATAAATAAATTCATGCACTCACCACTTCTGCTGTTGTTGACCGCTGCTCTTGTACTATCCTCCTCCTTCTACGGCGATTTTAACTCTCTCTCTCTCTCTCTCTTTCTCTCACTTTCACACAGACATATACGCGAGCACGCACGCACCCACTCACACCCACACTCACACACACACACACACACGCACGCATACGCTCACGCACACACTTTTTCTACCTAGCACCGTCCATGTCAGGAGACTCGGGGTCCTCAAAGCCTTCGTCCACGTCGCCGCCATCGTAGCCGATTGCTATGTCCTCACCGAGAACCCCGAATACGTGTTCCACCACGTCCACATTGTCCATCGTCATTAGCCTAACACTGGGTATCAGGATAATATAAGTTATCCCAATTGACGAATATTGGGTACCCCTCATCGATTAGGAGTACCTCCGAATATCCGTCACCATCTGCATAGATTAGCTCACCGCGATCCGCACGACCGTTTTGCACAACCACGCACCGCATCCCCTCGTAAAGGTCCTCCAGGGCGATACTAAATGATGCGCGATCCCACTCGTAAAAAACACGATGGAGAATTTTCGCCATCTCCTCGTACGCGTCCCACATTTCATCGGTTCGCAGGTGAACCACCATGTCCAAGTCTATATATAACACACTGCACCAAAACGCGACACCAAGAATACTTGCATCATAACGAGGATACATAGCAGAAAAACGTTTTAGACTGTACGATCACGAAGTTAAAGACAGACTGGATGCTCCGGATGAGGCTCGCGGTGATCACAGCGTTTGAAGATAACAAACGCCCCTCTGAATCATAACTAGGTGTGCAGCGCTTTGAATGCAATGTCAGCGGTTTTGCACGTGCGTACCGCTTTGCGCTGTGCTTCTCGTGAAGCGAATGCTCTGCAGTAAAGGACGCAGAATATGATACCGTGCCGCGAGAGACCTTGATTATAATTTATATATAATTATAAAATAAGAGACACAGTAAACCGATGTATTTGTTCTTAATTAATCAATATTTTATTTAAATCACTTTACAGATATTTACCGTCGTATGCAACATCCCTGCAAACACGGTAATCTTCGCTCGGAGACTCCTCTGCCGTTAAATTTATTTTTATCACTGTCTGGTCGTCGAGAGGCAAAAGCATTGTAATATTCACGAACTAATCTGTCGTTTTCCGTTATATTATCGCTAAAGAGATTATCAAATCGCGACATGGTGAAGCTGCACGACATAAGATGTAGGAATACGATGCAAAATTGTCCATACACATCCGACGTATTACTCTGTAGCTGCCTCAGGCCGTACCCATAGAACTTGCAGTTTCTTCGTAGTCGTGCGAGATGTTGCGGTATAACCGGTGGTAGCCCGTAGCTATCAAAGTACATTCCTTTTCCATGATGGTTAACGTACATGGCGATCCAATGCTCTCCAGGTCCGTCGTGGTTATCCGTGTTAACTACGAGTCCGGCTGGTAACGACCATACACGAGGAATTCTGTCAGCCGGGTATACGCCAACGGTTGAAAGCGGTAGATACTGAATACTCTCGTAGATTTGTATAGTGTTCATGCTGAACACATAGTCAATGATTAAATGATGACCGATACGCTTTGAAAGACGTATATATATGCAAAATTTATTTCACAGCATCGTCGATCGTGTCACGACTACATGATGAAGATTTCTCCTCTTTTTTAGTCTCTTCCTCTTCGTCCGCTGACCAAACATCCATGTATGATTCTCCTTTAAATGGATGCTCGCGAAGGCAATTTTTTATTTGGAAAGCCTGGCGCATTGCACAATGCGAAGACGCTGTATCGTTTATTATAGCGTGTCTGAAGCATTTTCGCAAAGATTTCGGCATAAATCCGTACGATGGGGCGCTCTCCTCATCCTCCAGGTTGGAAATTTCACGACTCGTGATATCGCAAAGAAGTATAGCCTTCTCGTAACCGCGTGTATAGATGCGTCTTGATTTTCGCGAAATTTCACGCAAGTTAGCGTATGCCTGTTTACAGCTCACATCGCCCTCGTACCACTCCAGACCGTGAAAATATTTCGAGAGAAAATTATTCTGGCATCTCGATTGCTGTGGTAATTCGGCAAAGTGACACGGCGGTGCAACGATCCAATGAGCAAAGTACGGTCTATCCACTGCTACCACGGCAATTTCTTTCGGAATAAATTCCGCGTCTTTACCACGCATTCCTTGTGTATCCACGACGATATCCATTTTCACGTCTAATCCGTACAGATGACCGAGTTCGACTGATTAGTTACTCGCATCCACGCTTCTACGTGTCTTAACACGAAATAATTTTATGCCGACATCAGCACATTTTTCGCTTAGCCGGTAAAATCCACCATTACTTGCCGAGAGGCATCAATTTCAAGGACATTATCATATTCCGCGTAGACTACACAATTTATCGTTTAAGCAAGCGCATCCTCAAATCGTACCTCTATTCTCACACAACCGTGCTTTATTAAATTCCAATGTGTATTGCTGTTCGCCGAAAGATCGGGTGTCAAATCAAAAGCAAACAGACAGTATCCATCGCGATAATTATCGCGATCGATCGAATTACCGTCGTTCAAGAAATGTATTCCAGTTCCCGAAAACAACGTTTGAAAAGCATCCACATATAGATGATTTTTCGTGAAATCAGGTTGTAACGGTTTCGAAGGTATTTGAGCACCATCTACAGACAACGAGAGATAATTTATCTTGTAATTTTGGAAATTGAACGGATTCATACCGAAGTCACCGTTAAACGCTTTGTTATCGACAAAACCGATAATTATACGCTACGGCAATTGACCTAACACGATATTATCGATTGTCTCTCCATGAACACCAGAGCGTATTGAAACGGCTTTTACCTCGACTCTCGTAAGAAGATATTTAGCCGTAGATTTTGCCAGAGTTCTAGCATGTGAGAGCAGCACACCGGGAACTATTTTTGTTCTACGAACGAGAAGCGATGCCTCGAGAATCTTTAAGCCGCATTGACCATTCTTTGTATCCCCTACAAGACAAAATGAATCTCTAGACTGAACCAGCCGTAGGCGCATCTCGACGCCGTTTAATAGGAACCGCTCCTGACTGAATATATCGCAATGCAGATGACCGAGCAAGTCTACAGTTTTTTCGACATTTAAAAATTGTTTTCTCTTCACAAGACCCGTATTTTCCGATGTTATATCATCCATTTTTCCAAGTGTATCGTCGTACCAGAGAACGCTCGTGAGATGCGAATTTTTTGCTGCTGGACCGTAATTCAAAAGTGTTTCTATGTACGCTCGATAAGCGTAGGCATTATTTGGAGGTGAAACTAATTTTTGATTCAGGTATACATCCACCTGATTAAACATAGAATGCAAGAGATTATTTACAGGGCCGGCACTTACTTTCGACGATGTGCCCGCGGCAATTTCCGTAGTGGTAGGAGATGTTATTTTCACTCTCAGACTAGCATAGTATGCGCGAGATCGATATACTCATCACCCTGTCCGGGGTAACAAATTCAATTAGTGAATCATCTGTTAGCGAAAATATTGGTTTGTAATACACCCAATTGGAGCCTTCGATAGTAGTTTGCGTCGGTGGGAGTGAAAATAATTCAAGTTCCGATTTAAGACACTCGCACGAGTGCGCATGTAGAAAAGCTATCTTGTTTCAGCTATCCAAAAATATCTGCAACTGTTCGTTGACGAGTCTTCTTCTTCTTATTGTTCTTATTATTCTTTTTCTTCTTTATTGTTTTTCTCTTTATTACACTTTTATTTTTACGGGAGATACGTCGTGGTTTACGTTCGTTCGATGAATGAGGAGTACGTGAAATTTTGCGCTTTTTATAACCAGACCCCCGCATGAGAGTGCCAATTTTTTCAGAGGCTTTGCGTTTGAGATTACTGCCTGATTCTCGTGCTCTCTCGCGAATAGCATCTTTCACAGCTATATTCCTATCGAGGATATCACCGGCTACGTTTACACCAGCGCGCAACGCCTCTTTTCCAACTGCTTTAGCGCCTTTCTTTAAAAGTAATAACACTCGACGAAACAGGCCCCCGAGAAAGCTACCGATACCGTGTCCTCGCTGAATAGGTGTTCCGATATAAACATGGCTAATACCACCGTACCCGCGACGACCCCATCCATGCTGCACACTGTCAATATCATCCATAGTGGTGTAATCAATCGTGGGACATTTTGAAATGTAGTGTCACAGTCAATGTTCCCTGCTCGATTGGTATAGGATCCCCAAATTCGTCTCTTATATCGATCTCGATAGTGTGTAAATTATTGCGCACGAGAGGTATATATCGTGGCGTTGAAAACGATTAAATTTTTATCGAACCATACGGACAGTCATCAGTATCAATGGGAACAACTCGTAGGAGAGGTGTTTGTACATCGCCTGTAATATAGCTCTCGCAGATATCTGTGTATAAAAACATGCTGCCCGGTATAGCACCGATGAGAGATGCAGGCCTCGACCCTGTGTATTCGCAATGCGGTTCTATCATTACGAACCTACAGGCCTCTTCCGAGAATCCTAGTAGCCTTGCGATAGCGGGCGATACGCGAAAGTCGTGGTCGCGTAGATCGTCGCATACGCGTGTCACTTCGACCTGCCCGCTCGGAAGCGATTTAAAGCGCAAATGATTGGCCACGTGAGGTAACTGACTTATACTCTCCGAAAGAGCGTCTATAGAGCGATATACACCAGGTGCTACTTGGTCTCTATCAGCGCGCCTCCGTGTTAAAAGATTTAAACCCGATAAATCATAATCACCATCCTCAAAAGTTACGAGATTTTCTACAGTAGGAACATGTAAAAGAGTCATCGGATAAGCAATTTCCACAAGAGAAACAGACCATTCTCCATGCAGGCGTATCTGACGCGGCAGTTTTGTAATAAATTTCGTCGTCGTATTATCCGGAAAATACTGCATACTACTGTTGCTCGGTAGTACGACAAAGAAAGAGCTATCCTTGGAGCTCATATTTATCACGGACGATGATCCTTAGCGTTCTTCTTCTTCTTCTTTGTCCTCTTTTTCTCTTTCGTCTTCTCAGATGACGGAGGCACTCGTACTCGTGATAATTCTGCCTCGTAGAAAATACCGTCGATAGTCTCGTTATTCAGATCGTGTAAAATATACACGAATGGCTCTCGATTCACCGATATTCGTTGAATCTTGAATAATTCGTTACTCCAACCACGCTCATATCCTTTCACGAAAGCTGCTTTAGCTGTACTGATACGTACCAAGTCACCGACGCTGTATTTAGGCTTTTTAATTTTTTTCGGGTTACGCTCGTAACGCCGTGCTAAATTGTCTCGGGCTATAGAGGCATTTTCGAGGGTTACTCCGCTTGGAGGAATACGCGTTCCGCTTTGTCTAGTGTGATTATAAGCATATAAAAAATTTTGTAAAACATCGATGTAACGCTTATTTCGCGTGTATGTAAAGTAACGCCACATTCGCTCTTTTATTGTTCAATTAAAGCGCTCGGCAATCGAGGCTTTTATATCAGGCTTACGAGCAGCGCGAAAATCGATATTCTTTTTCTTGAGAATTTGCTGAAACGGTGCGCCGATAAATTCTTGGCCTCGATCAGTTTGCAATTGTTGCGGGCGACGATTGTTACTGCGAGCGAGTATGCGTGTGAGACCGCGGGCCACGTTTGCGTTCGTTTTGTCACGCAAAGCCTTGACCCACGTGTATTTGCTTAACACATCGATAACAACAAGCAGATACGCGTACCCATCGTTGTACGTGGCTATCGAGCGAAGATCAGCTAAATCAGCCTCCCACACATCGTCTATATTACTCACGTATATTACTTACGTACGACGGGGAAATCGTCGTCGTACGAGGTGATGCATGTTATATGAATCCTGTGTCTCGAGCCATGGTAAAACATTTTTTCGCGCTACTCTTCGATCCACCTGGGCCAAATTTTTTGCTCGGGAATAGGAAGCAGGATGAGCGGTGTCATAATAGATTTTTTAAAGAATTTTCATAATTTTAGCGATGACCAGTTAAATGGATTCTTTTTCTTTTTCTTTTCTAACTGTGTGGGGGGTCGATATTCTGCTTGTGCGAAGTTTTGCAATTGTTCGTTCTCTTCTTTATTCCCCTCCTCCCCCTCGATGATGTCGTTTTCAGCCGTGAGCATTAAATCTCTGTTTGAGTGTGCGGTCTCGGCCTCGTCGTCATTGTTGTTGCTACCGTTGCTGCTGTTGCTGCTGCTACTATCGTTTTCGCGCGTAAAATAAGACGCCGCTATGGTTCCGAGGATGATGCAGGTGTAGGCTCTTGTAGTAACTCGGGATTACCGATAAATTCACGTGGCATCTGTATCGCTTGCAGGAGTTTGGCAAAGTGAGATCTTCCGATGGGTTTCCCGCGTTTTCTAGCTCGCATAGCATCGTTAACAAGATCAACGATATTGGAATTTGAAATTCTTCTGCCGTCTATGGAAACAACGCCGTTACGATCCCATGTAATTTTTTTACCAACGGCGCTGCGATGCAAATTGCGAAGCAACGATATTGCTTTAGATTAAAATTTTTTTGGTACGCTATCGATAATAAGTGTGTCATTGAGTCGAGATTTAACTTTGTTCATTAAAACGTCGTCGGATTTATTCTCGTGGCTATCGAGTATTGCTACTTTTCGTTTCGATGAAATACTCGGTACGGCATTAGCGTACTCGACCATGTGAAGATAACGCTGTAAAACCTGTTCGTACGCTACCCACTTCTCTCTCTCGCTCTTGTACGAGTGAGAGTTTAGAATTTCACTCAGCTCAGAGTCGAGGCGCGATAATGGCGTACCGGTAGTCCGTACGGAAAGCAACGGGTCTGCACTAGTAGTAGTAGTAGTAGCAGCAGTAGTGGCGAGTCCAGCGAGACGATGTATGTTATCATGAGGAATAAGTACCATCTTTCTGGCATATTCTATGTCTCGCGTAGGCCAAGACAAGCACAAGAAGCAACTTGAGAAATCCGACACAGTGCTCGACGATGATCTTCCTCTTACCGCTCCAATTTCCCCTTTTGACGGCTAGTCGTCGAAGAATTGTCGCGTGCCTCCGAAGATGATTCTTTTGCACGTTGTTCAGACTCACGTTTCCCTGTAAAACGTTTAGAGCACATTCGCATATACAGCGTACGAGCGCTACATCTGCTTTGCGCACAATTGCACGTCGTTGCTCTTGCTTCAGATAACACAACGCTTGCAATATAATTATCTGCTTTTTATCGAGAGGTCCGCGCAACGCCATTACAAGCGCATTACTGGTACATCGCGCGACGCATCGCGAACTTCTATTGCTTTTTGAGGCACGTAAACGTAATGGTATTGGTCATCGGGAAATATACAGGCGCGAAATAAACAATTTTCAGGCGTCGATTGTTTCAAGTCGAATAATAGATAGCCGTGCGGTGCGGCTGTTGCATCGAAATATACTTCCTGCAAAAATCGCGGATTCTCGGGACATACCTGGCGAGCTAGGTGCTGAATATGCGCGCGATCTCGCGGATTTTTTAAGACAACGATATAATTAGCGTTTAAGGAGATATCGCGCTGCCCGTGACCCTGATGGAAGAGATTTTTCGTGATGAAAATGACACTAAGATTTATATGATGGCTACCCTTGGTGAAAAGATCGACCACAGTATTGTTGGATGCCTCGCGCATTAGATCGTCAATGACCACAAGTTTAGGTCTTGCATCATTCGAGTAGTCTACTGCTTGCGGTAAACCCTCGCGAAATTCGACTTTATCACCGTACTCTGAATACCCGGACTGCCACTCATAGTAATAAAAAAGTATACGCTCGAACGGGACATCCGTCATTTCGCGCATGTATTTAAAGAATTTTTTTACAAAATATGTTTTACCACAACCCGTAGGACCGCTTATCACAGCTGTCCACGGATGTTTCCAACGTGTATCCATATCGACGAGTGTCTATCAAAATCAATCAGCGGACTCTTAAATAAACTTATACCGCGGCGGCGGCTGCGGCGGCGGCGGCGGCGACCCCGCGGCATCAGCTATTTTTGTGGCCTTAAAGAGCTGATAAGGCGCGGCGCACCTGCACTAGCTGATGAGGCGCGGGCCCGCGGTATAAGCTGGTGTTTACGCTGTATGTAAATTAAATAACGATAGTTTTTATATTTCTCACAAATAAAGCAATATTTTTATTTCACTATGCATACATCTCTATATACAAATTTTACGAATCATCAAATTTTAAACAACAATATTATATCCACGGCCGTAGCACGAGAAAGTCAGAACAAAAGGAAACCCTCGATAAGAAAGACGGGACAAAAGGAATCAAAGATGAGAAAGTCAGAACAAAAGGGAACGGTAGAGAGATAGCAGCTACTGCTACGAATAGCAACACAAAAAGAACGATCCGATAACGGTTTTATACATAATAAATCAATTTTTTTCAATGTATTGTACACAGTAAATATGTTACATGAAATTAGACAAAAAGATTATTTTTAAATATCGCGAATTCAACCGTAAAACTATATACTTTTTTGCGTTATACTAATTCGCGTATTTCACAATAGCCGTACGGTACAGTAGAATACATCCCGTGCCGCTTTCGCTTCGTGTCAACAAGTTCGCATGATTTCGTTTCTTTACGCGTTACTACATGATGAAATTCCGTACGTCGAATAGCGTTGAATTTAAAAATAATAGGTACGCTCCTTGCTCCTGTCACGAAAGATCGTAATGCGTTATAATTTACGTGATGGCTATTCGCAAAGTTTAGTGTGATACCCTTCACTTTACATGTTTCAATAATCGTACCGTCGGGCTTACGAACAAGGTACGCGTAAAATTTTGGTCCACCCGAAACGAACGAAGTTATATAACTACCAGGCTCGTATTCACTTAATTCATCCGTAAGATCTCCTAGAAATTGACCGATTGGCGGCTCATACTCGTTACCACCGGGATGGCTCACGTAAATACAGTAGTCCGTATCGCAGTACAATATTCGTCGCCCGAGTCCCTCAAGATAACTGTATAATTTTAGGCGTGCCTGTGCCGTCGTGTATGCTGCAATCACGGCGTTTGATGTCGGTGATGGTTGGATAGCATCGCGGTTGCTCACATAGTCTACATGCATAATCTTGTGATTAACCGGTAGCATCCCCGTCACCTCAATCTCCGGACTCGTTAGTAAATTCATTAGCTCCGCGCGCGTGAAAGCAATAACGGTTTTCGTGAGATTCTCTCGTTGACCAAACTTTCCCCAGAATGAATTAAGAGCCAATTTCGCTAGTGAACGTAAACTCGGATTTGGCTGCAAAGCACTTCGCTCGAGATATACACTTTCAGACTCCTTGTACAATGCTATAGAACGCTCTATTACTTCCTCGTCATCGTTACACTCTGTTGGCGGGCCACTCGCCTCCTGTTTTATTTTTAGGAATGTATCGATGTACTCGGCAAAATGACCGCCTCGTCGCGTTGTCGAGTCATACTGCGTAACAACGTATTGCCAAATTTCATAGATACGCGTCACTTTATATCCGAGCGACGCAGCTTTTCTCAGTTCGTCCACGACCCATGTGCCGTCAAACGCTCGCTCAGTCGTGTCATCGTGTGTACAAACCTCGGATGTGTCCATATCTGTACAGCACGTTCTACACAGGGGGAACAGTAGTTTCCCATGCATGCGAACAGGCAGTACGGGTATACACAAATCGCGCGGTGCCACCACGGTACACTTCACGAGACCCTCGACGACACTTAGATCGTTTTCAAGTCCTACGAGTTCTCGACACTCGTCACCTACGTACAATTTCGGGTGTCCAACGGAATATTTTCCATTCTTACATACCCACGGATACAGCGAGCAAACATCCACATAGCGTATCTGCTCTATATTCGCGACGTCGTACAAGCTTACAAAATTTTCCGTTCGACCGCCAAAGAATGCATCGCGTGGTTCGAGAGGCGCCTGCTTGACCATGGCGTGATTTTTCACGTATATCGACATTTCCTCGTTATTCTCGAGTAATCTGTCAAAATCGCATTCCCATATTTTGGTTAGAGTGTACCCTTTCGATCTGATTCGCCCGAAAATAAGAACGGTACGCTCGTATCGCTCATCCATTGTATCACCGAATTTAGTCCGAGCATCTCTATTCACGCGATAACATCGCGGACAACCATGCCAAAAGCAGCCGTGAAATTGAAGAACGTGGTGGACCCCTGCATCCACGTAGTAACCGTCGACAGCCGGTAGGCCGGCTGGAGGGCGATACTCTCTCGTGCGTCCAGCATGAGCGATAACGCAGTTGAGCTCACACTCGAGCCATACGAGCCATACGATGGCCTTGCGCGATTGCTTATCGCCCCAGCGATATCCTCCTGGTGGTAACACCGCAATGCGATCTTTCTGTAGAAAATTCTTTCGAAATACTCTCATACATGCTGATGCTATCGTGCATGCTTCTGTAAAGGGGCACACGCTCCCACAACGTAAACACGCTCGTCTCAAAACCGTAACATCTATACGACAATATTGCACAAATTGCGACGCAAAATCGAATTTATAATCTACGCGACTCGATTCTTCCTCATACCATTTTAAAAAGCGCTCGCGATCCGCTGAGAACATGGTATCGGGTAAGTAAAAATGCAAAGCCGGCAGAGGACCTGAGTAATGCTGATATTCCGGTGTGTTGAATAAATGGAGAAATGTACCTTTTGCCACCTCATCAGCGAAACCAAAGGCTTTACGTAAAGCGCTAAGAGCCATGGGTAAATAGTTTAGACTATCGAGAAAAACGACATCGCCAATTTTCATCGAGACAATCTTCGTACCATTCATAATCAGAGAGGGCAGCTGTGTTTTTTGCACCTCGATTAAATACCGTAGAATAAATTGTGCGTCGAAACCTCTAGCATTATGGGCGATGCAGATGGTCTTTTTAAATTTTTGCGATAATGCCAATTTTACGAGATCCCCAACAGGATCATCGATAAACACGAATTCACGTTTACCACAGCTAGCACAATCGGTCTCTATATCTGTGATATCCAGACATGCCATACATACGCATTGTGCGACGCATAAATTCGGCTCGTGAATTCGTGTCGATTTATCATCATGCAATTGCTCGTATTGCTGCGTCTCAAAATCATAAAATAAAAATCTCTTGGAAGACTTGTCTTTTTTCTTCTCCTTTTGCGCATCTTGTTTCTTAAGAGGTGCTATAAAACACGCATGCGTAGTCGGCCGCGTTTGTTTGCATGTAGTACAAAACGATATACCACATACATGTATCTTTTTATCTGTGGTTTTAATCATATGCGAGCAGCCTCTACAGATTTTCAATGCGTTACAGTCGCTGTACCGTCTATATTTACGAGACGCGATACCCGCGGATCCCTCACTCTTGTGATGAGCGAGGCAAAAAGCACCAAAGAACAAACGATTACAGTCAGCGCAATACTCAGGCTGAGGGTCTCTATTACCGTTGCAATAAGTGGATTTACATCGAGCACATTGATAGCTACATCGATGCTCGAGTACTCGAATATACTTGGAGTTACATTGTGTGCAGAACCCCCGACTACCTAGCGCACCGGCGAGATTTAATATCGGCTGATAGTGATGAGAACGCTCGTAATAGAGAATAAAGAGTGTATGATTAATTTTACCTGTTGCGGTGAGTACGTATTTTCGCCCATCGTACAGAGCCGGAACGCGTTTTCCGAAGGTGAGAAATTCATAAACAACAATCGCTATACCCTCGTGAACCAAGTACTCCTGAAAGAGCTGAATTTCGCGCGCACCACACCCCCTAGACGGTGTCGTTACCCCTGCATTACGCGTGAGCTCTATCGCTGCTGTATATTGCGCACCTCGAAGCCCGTTCCGAATTTGACACCATCGTCTGTGTAGCACGCCCGCACGTATTTGACTGCGTTCGGCATGCGCTCGGGCAGTGACAAGGGATCGTTGTAGATACAAATTATCGCGATTACTTATGCGTAAAATTGACTTTTTTTGCTATAGACTCGTGTGTAAGCCTAGTGCCCACACCAGCTCCTTCGACGCCTCGTACTATACATGTCATTCTACATGTACAAGCGTCTATTCGAAATTCGCGCGCGATCTGAGCTACACTATTAATTAGTCGCCATATATCGTCGGGAACGATGTCACGAGCTGGTCGAAATGATAACCATACAGGTCCTTGCGCAAAAGACGGTACGCTCAGAGTCATACCCACATAATCCTGTCCTTCGCACGATTCTGTAAGGCGTGTGAGAACATCTCGTACACCTCCCTCAAACCATGTCAGATGATCGATACCGACCGGTGGCTGACGAAAATAAAAATCTGTCTCTCGACCCTGCATCCTAAAGCGTGGAAAATAACGTCTCTGCTCGTTGTCGATACCGAAACGTACACCAGGAGGCAAAATGTCACCACCCCGTGCAGCAGTCCTTCCATCGGCAGTCTGTCCACCTGCAGGCATAATTAAACCATTTATTAGAAATTTTATTTAATTTACTTTAAATTTTTGTTTGTCGCTGGCTATATACTATGCATATAATTAGTGTAACGTAAGAATTACAAACTTATATTTGCTTCTAGTCCTCGAATCCGTCGACTGCACCCGGGAACCGCCGACGGATTTCGTAAACCAACTCGATTGTCGGCGGTCTCGGCACAGTGAATCGTGTAAAGCGAAAAACGTTTGGGTCCGTCTCGTACCCTCCTTTTTCATTTTACCATTATTATCCGCGCAATTTTTTTATTTTTGTCAGCGTGGTTGCGTTATTAAAAGCTTACCTGAATCTACAACGTCATCCTCCTCTTCCTCCTCCTCCTCGTCGTCATCGTCTACGTCCTGCTCCTCCTGCTCCTCCTCTTCTTCTTCTTCTTCTTCTTCTTCTTCTTTTTCTTCTTCTTCTTCTTCTTCTTCTTCTTCTTCTTCTTCCTCGCTGTCTGTATTGCTGTTGGTATCATCGTTTGAACTGTATTGTCGCGATGGGCCTGCGACGGATTCATCTGGTTCTCTCGAGGGCCCGGCCATGAAAAGACCGTTTGTAGGTTTATAGCCACAGAAAGGCTGGATAAAATTTATCCAACGATTCCCTGCGGAGCTGTCGCCATCGTTGTCCCTGCTATGATCATCTGAATCGGTTCTACCCTCCTCATCGAAATCATACGTGTCGGATCCCATTTCTGCGTCCTCATACCGTCGAACTATATAAAAATCTTATGAAATAAGGGAAATAAAATAAAAGTAATTCGCGCTGTATATTACTTACGTCTTTCATTGAGTATGGGTTGCAGAGCAGGCTCATTCAGCCAACCGCGTCGACGAATAACACGCACCACCGAGTCAATAATTATTTGATTATCAAACAATCCAATATTATACGCGTCAACTAAATCGCGTTGATGACACTCGCACAGCATACCGCGAATTTTAAGAACAACCGTCTGTGTCGGAAGTTCCCATAGGGTGATCTGTTGATTTCTTCTACCCCAGCGCGAACGCAAAGGCGGTCTACGCTTCAATATAAACTCTATCAATTTTCTTATCAATGAGCGCTTTACCACTCTGACCATGATTGTGCTGTTAGAGTAGTAGTCGTAGTAGTAACCACAGTAAATCAGACAATTAACTAGAGAATTTTCAAAGCGGCTCACTTTTATATATATTCCTTTAACAAGCTCTCTCTCTCTCTCTCTCTCTCTCTCTCTCTCTCTCTCTCTCTCTCTCTCTCTCTCTCTCTCTCTCTCTCTCTCTCTCTCTCTCTCTCTCTCTCTCTCTCTCTGTCTGTCTGTCTCTCTCTCTCTCTCTCTCTCTCTCTCTCTCTCTCTCTCTCTCTCTCTCTCTCTCTCTCTCTCTCTCTCTCTCTCTCTCTCTCTCTCTCTTCTCTCTCTCTCTGCATATACTGCAACGATGTAATGAATACGACTAACCAAGAAGATAGCCGCACGCGATCGCTTTACAAAAGCAAGACCTAGAGAAATATTTAGCGATGGTGATGTACTTAGTTATCAAATTTCGCTGATGAAAGTCATATTGTTTTCATCTAATTTCAGGGCACTCGGCCATGAGGAAAATCATCAAATTTCACCGACGAATATTATTTAGTTTTCATGGTACATATTATCTGTATGTCGATGTGTGCGTGTTCGCATAAATGCGCGAGAGTATGCAAGAGTTTTGGGATATATTTGCTGCTGTTACTAGGCTGTTGACGAGAATGCGACAAATATCAAAGGATATTGGCTAGCAATTTTCAGGCGTATGATTTGAAGTATCAAAAGAAGAGGCAATGCAGTTAGGTGGTGGGGGAAATCTGTATAAAACGGAGTATGAACACGACCGACGATTCATTCGAAAAGTTACAGTCTACACGAAAGCAATAAAAATGGCAAATAACGGTGCTAAGCCTGAAGCGATATCGCCGTATATAGCGAACCCCGTTATGTATGGTCTAAATAATTCATTTGGTAAAATAATCGTAGCCGGGTTCGAGTTGAACTCTACGTGTACTCTTACACCAGTGGTGAAAATATTGTCGAATACTTTTACCGGAATTACACTCGGTGCGGACGAGTGGCGAGTGTTTAAAAGTGATTTTTCTCGCGTACAACAATATTTCGAAGCTCATTTGACTGATGCCGAGAAAATGTGTAATACCCGCATAGAGCACACAACGCATTACACACTTTTAACCTCGTGTTACCAGCACAGAGCTGTGTCATTTGGTAAAATAAGCGGTAGCGCTGATGAGGAATACGAGAATCAAGAGGAATCCGGAGAATCGAAACGGAAACGCTTCCGAAAATACTCTCCAAACATTGTTCTTCAGCGGTCTACATTTGATATGCTCGTCGAAATAAGTGAAAGAATTGATATTCATATGCAGGCTCTAGAGAGCAAAAGTGAAACGATTCAGCGGTGTATGAACGAGGTGGTATCATATGTCCGTGAAAAGATAGTTGTCAGTGAAATGCCTCGTGCAGCAGCGTATGAGATCATCGGTTCCAAGGACTTCTTTGAAGAAGCGCTCGAACACATAGCGATCTTGCTAACGCCCGAGGATACGGAGTTTATGAAAATTATTTTGTCCGAAATAATTGTGCTGTTTCGTGGTCATCGCTGATCATGCATCGGATATTGCTTTGCGAACGCAATAATTCTACGTATGTGCAGCTATTTGTGATAAAGACACTGTTGTAAATAATTGTATATAGTGTACATTTCGCTCGAAATATTATAAAGTATACACCGATGTCAGTCACAGTGAGAGAGAGAGAGAGAGAGAGAGAGAGAGAGAGAGAGAGAGAGAGAAGAGAGAGAGAGAGAGAGAGAGAGAGAGAGAGAGAGAGAGAGAGAGAGAGAGAGAGAGAGAGAGAGAGAGAGAGAGAGAGAGAGAGAGAGAGAGACAGTCGTAAAACCGAAGCATCAGCAAAGGTCGATTAGCAGCAAAGCAGCAGAGCTTGGTAAGTAAAAAATATAAAATAATTTTAAATCATGTGATATTTATTTTTAATTAAAAAAATAATGTTTTGCAGAGCGAGCAGCCCCTGCATATGAGCCGACACCGAGGGTTCGTTATTCATGTCATGGAGAGCGAGAGGAAGATACATATACTGTACAGATAGAGCTAACTTCGGGAAAGAAAAGTGCCACCCGACATCCTCATCCACAGTTGGCGTCGGTGGCAGAAGATCATCAACGCTGCCAACTTTGTATAATGAGGCGTGGCATATCAGGTAAGACAATATCGATTATTCTGTACATGTTTTTTATTGATCAGTGCGCTCAATTAAATCGTTGTTTCGTTCTTTTTTCAGGAATACACTATGATGACAACGTCCACAGCGAAAAATAATTTGAAAGCAATATTACGAGTGATAATACAAATTAATTCCATATAGCGATAAAAATAAAATTAACGGTGAAGGAATCTCCGAGCGTGGATGACCGTGATTGCAGGGCTGTTGCATACGACGGTAAATGTATAAAGTGCTTTCCATAAAATATTGGTTTATTTAACAATATCTGATCTTACTGTGTCTCTTATTTTTATAGCATAATACTTAGAGAATTATAATTGACGTCTTTCTCTCTCTCTCTCTGTAAGGGATCATATTCTATATCTTTTACTGCAGAGCAAGCACTTTGCGAGGAGCATAGCGCAGGGCTGTGCATGCTTGAAAACCTCTTTCGTTGCATTCAAAGTGATGGATACCTACTTATGATTCATAGGAGACTGTTATCTTTATGGCCGTGATACTCTCTAGTCGCATCTCGAGCATTTAGTCTGTCTTTGGCATCCTACTTGGAAACAATAAAAAGGAATATGTATCCACGATACGGCGAGGAGATTTTAAGCGACGCGTTTTGGTGCCAATTAATGTTTGATGAGAGTGTGATGAGTGTGTTTCTGCGTACGCAGGAAATGTGCGATGCATACGATGAGCTGGAAGAGCTGACACGTAGTGTGTATTTAGTGGAACGTCGTGGAAGACCTATTGAACTTGGGGAGTTGCATATCGGCATGTCCTGTATTGTGCCTCGTTTCAATAACGTTGTCCGCGGCGAAGTGGTTTACCCGGACTTTGATGGGTACTGCGAGGTGTTGCTAGTCGATTTCGGCGAAACTATTTACATCGACTGGTCTCACCTATTTCATCCGGAGCCTCTAGCAAGTATGCTGCCGGTTCTTGTCATGGAGTTTTCCATATACGGACTCGAACGCGTGGATGGTGCAGGTATCGAGCAGCTCGTCGAAGAAGCGTGCGGTGAGAAGATAGCGTTCCGCGGGTTCGATTATCGAACGGTGAACGCGTGGATGTGGCGGCGTTTATTATAGAAGCCCTCGGTGATGAGATAGATATCCGCTACGATATCGATGCCGTGGACGAGGGCTTTGACGAGGACATAGTAATGAATTAAAGACGCTGTGCATGTGTATGTGTGTGTGTGCGTGTGTGAGAGAGTACATTCGAGAGACAGGAGTTTAAAATCGCTTTATCTGGAGGGTAGATGCCTACAACAGCTGCGGTGATGGTGAGTACATAATTTTATTCATTTTTCCAAGTATGTGTACACCTTTGCACCATCCTGCTCTTATCTCTACTCTTTCTTGTTCACTAAGGTACCCACACCACCTCACTTTACCATCTCCACGTTACCGACACTGGTCAAGCAGAGTGGGTAGCGCGGCGGTGGAAAAGTGAGGTGGTGGGGGTAGCCGCGTAGTGAGGGAAGGAGTGGGGATAGAAGTGGGGTGGAGCAAAGATGTACACATACTACTCACGACTGAGCGAGCGTTTGACGGCACATGGGTCGTGGACGAATTGAGAAAAGCTCTGTCGGTCGGATATAAAACAGGAGGCGAGTGGACCGCTAACAGAGTGTAACGATGACGAGGAAGCGATAGAGCGTTTTATAGCATTGTACAAGGAGTCTGAGTGTGTATATCTCGAGCGAAGTGCTTTGCAGCCAGATCCGGGTTTACGTTCACTAGCGAAATTGGCTCTTAATTTATTCTGGGAAAGTTTGGTCAACGAGAGAATCTTACGAAAACCGTTATCGTTTTCACGCGCGCATAGCTAATGAATTTACTAACGAGTCCGGAGATTGAGGTGACGAGGATGCTACCGGTTAATCATAAGATTATGTATGTAAACTATGTGAGTAACCGCGATGCTATTCAACCGGCCCCGACATCAAATGCCGTGATTGCAGCATACACGACGGCACAGGCACGCCTACAATTATACAGTTATCTTGAGGGGCTCGGGCGACGAATATTGTGCTGCGATACGGACTCCTGTATTTACGTGAGCCGCCCTGGTGGTAACGAGTATGAGCCGCCAATCGGTCAATTTCTAGGAGATCTTACGGATGAATTAAGGGAATACGGGCCTGGTAGTTATATAACTTCGTTCGTATCGGGTGGACCAACATTTTACGCATACCTTGTTCGTAAACCCGACGGTACGGTTATTGAAAAATGTAAAGTAAAGGGTATCACGCTAAACTTTGCGAATAGCCGTCACGTAAATTATAACGCATTACGATCTTTCGTGACAGGAGCAAGGAGCGTACCTATTATTTTTAAATTCGACGCTATTCGACGTACGGAATCATGGGAACCTGTTAACACGAAGCGAAAACGGCACGGGATGTACTCAACTGTACCGTACGGCTATTGTGAAATACGCTAATTAGTGTAACGCAAAAAAGTATATAGTTTTACAGTTGAATTCGCGATATTTTAAAATAATCTTTTTGTCTAATTTCATGTATCATGTTTACTGTGCACAATACATTGAACAAAAATTGATTTATTATGTATTGTAACGTAAATTTGCTCTTCAACGTACCACGTTACCTATAGCTGACCCAAGCTATTTTTCCTTCCTTTTATTTTCTCTTACGAGTTGGGCGCCAGGCGCTTACGCGCCGGAAGGAAAAATAACGAGATGGTAGGCCAGACTCAACCCAGGCTAGCTACAGCTGTTCCAGGCAGAGTGGGTGGTTCGGACTGTCAAGTCACTTATTAGTCCAAGATAACATATGAATAAAGTCAATTAATTAAAATAATTCATTAGAATTACTGAACCGAGTCCAATAATAAGACATCGTTAATAAATACCAAACCCAAACAATAAACAATATTTAGCTAAATAAATATTAAATAAATAAATGAAATAATAACCGTAAATAATTCAAACAACAACAGCAAGCACGGGACTTACAAACTTCTTTATTTTTCCAATAAACATCAATTTAGAATTTAACTAAAATGTCCCGTAAAATTAGTCTTTCTTATTAACAATTTTCTAGATCTAGTTAGGTATCTTAGTTTTAATCCTTAATTCAACGGTACCAGTTATCCCGCTCTCTCTCTCACACACACCTGGAAGAAGTTAGATCTCTGTACGCGGTCCGCGATACGGCCTATCCCGCGCTAATCCCTCATACACTCAACAAAACCAAAACAACGGGACGTCGGGAGGTCACGCACGCCAGGCTACCTACGGCTTGCTATTATAAGTTCGAAATCTAGAGGCCATGTAAAAGCAGAACCTCAGAGATGTTCAGCGGTCCATAAAATATAAATAAACTAATAAATAACAGCCAACAATTAAATAATAGCCGCGGAACACAATGATAACGAAAATAATAATTTAGAAGATACTCGTCCGTCAGTAGGCTCAACTATTAAAACCGAAGTAACGGGGTCCGAATAACTATAAAATATAAATAAATCCAAATAGGAATAAATCAATAGAAATAAACCAATTAATCTAAATAAACCAATAAATAAATAAATAAATAAGAATATAAATAAATAAATAACTATGTAAATAAAGAACTAAATAAATAAATAGATAAATAAATCAATAGATCGGTAAATAAAACAACGAATAAAACCATAAATAAAATAGAGAAACGCCGATGGGTCTATTCGATACGCGACGCGGTCTATAACGTGCTAGTCCCACACACCAAGCATACAACGGGACGACGTACTAACGAGCGCACGACCTTCTAGCCCGAACGGAAGAAAACTCAAACAAAATCAGGTACATCTAAAACCCATAATTCGTTAAAATACGTGACACGATCTATTCCGTTCAGATCCCACACAACCAACTAACAAATTCAAACCACTCCGGGATAACGGCCTAACGCGCGCACGATTTAACTATCAAACAATTAATTAATTTAGTGACTTTTCCCCGGCTTCTATACGTTACACGATCTCGAGTTTATTCTTTCTAAACGCCGCGCTACCCAGTACAAATTAATACTCTGCACGCGGTGTGCCAGAGTCGCAGGGGTGACCAAGCTCGAAGTAATTAATAGACGACAATTTGAATGATAAAATAATAAAATAACAGCGAAAGACCGTAGAAGGGAAGAGAGCTCACCGGGACGATGTTGTAGTGACGTTCCATGAAATCCGGGAGGCCTCGAAAGTCGTTCGATTGTCCCTCCTGGTTGGTCGTACAATAGTTGGATGTCGGCTCGCGGGACCAACCTCTTTTCCTCGCCTCGATAATTGTTAGCGGATGCCGAAAGATAGAGCGGGACACAGATAGAGAGCCTGCTACGTCTGGTTCGCTCAACGGTCACCGGGAAAAAAGCCGCGAGGTCCGTTCGGCACGCGTGCCCGTGAACTATGGCCCCCTCTTAACCCGCTAGACTCAGTTAATTGGGGAAACCTGCCTCGCACGATGACCGCGACTAGCGCCTTAGCTGGACAACGCATAAATTAACCACCGATAGTGCAGAGAGTAGCTGATAGCCGACGATGGATAACAGTGTATCATTGGTAGATGTACGTTGAGCGGGACAGTATCTTCCAACAGGGAGAGGTGTAAAATATCGGCGAATGTAAAATATCGAATCCCGCAGTCAGCCCTCGATGGATACGGCGTGGTCATCCTCCTTTTCTCTCCATCCCTCGGTCGTATCGGACGCGTTATATATATATAAAAAAAAATACAACAAAGAAATAAAAACAAAGAATAAATAAAATACGGAAATCACCCCCTGCAGCCCTGAGCGATCGTGCTGGTAGCCGTTGAGCGAGGAGGACGCAGCTCGAGTATTCTGCCACGTTACAGTATAAAACCGTTGTCGGCTCGTTCTTTTTGTGCTGCTTTTCATAGCAGTAGCTGCTATCTCTCTACCGTTCCCTTTTGTTCTCACTTTCCTCCCGTCTTTCTTATCGAGTTTTTCCTTTTGTTCTCACTCTCTCGTGCTACATCCGTGGATATAATATTGCTGTTTAGAATTTGATGATTCGTAAAATTTGTATATAGAGATGTATGCATAGTAAAATAAAAATATTGCTTTATTTGGGAGAAATATAAAAACTATCGTTATTTAATTTACATACAGCGTAAACACCAGCTTATACCACGGGCCCGCGTCTCATCAGCTAGTGCAGGCGCGCACGGCCTTATCAGCTCTTTAAGGCCGCGAAAATAGCTGATGCCGCGGGGTGGCCGCCGCCGCTGCCGCCGCAGTATAAGCTTATTCAAGAGTCTGCTGATTGATTTTGATAGACACTCATCGATATGGATACACGTTGGAAACATCCGTAAACAGCTGTGATAAGCGGTCCTACGGGTTGTGGTAAAACATATTTTGTAAAAAAATTCTTTAAATACATGCGCGAAATGACGGATGCCCCGTTCGAGCGAATACTTTTTTATTACTCAGAGTGGCAGTCCGGGTATTCAGAGTACGGTGATAAAATCGAATTTCGCAAGGGTTTACCGCAAGCAGTAGACTACTCGAATGATGGAAAACCTAAACTGGGGTCATTGACAATCTAATGCGCGAGGCATCCAACAATACTGTGGTCGATCTTTTCACCAAGGGTAGCCATCGTAAAAATCTTAGTGTAATTTTCATCACGCAAAATCTCTTCCATCAGCGTCACGGGCAGCGCGATATCTCCTTAAACGCTAATTATATCATTGCCTTCAAAAATCCGCGAGATTGCTCGCAAACTCAGCACCTAGCCCGCCAGGTATGTCCCGAGAATCCGCGATTTTTGCAGGAAGCATATTTCGAAGCAACAGCCGCACCGCACGGCTATCTATTATTCGACTTGAAACAATCGACGTCTGATAATTGTCGATTTCGCGCCTGTATATTTCCCGATGACCAATACCATTACGTTTACGTGCCTCAAAAAGCAATAAAAGTTCGCGATGCGTCGCGCGATGTACCAGTAATGCGCTTGTAATGGCGTTGCGCGGACCTCTCGATAAAAAGCAGATAATTATATTAAAAGCGTTGTGTTATCTGAAGCAAGAGCAACGACGTGCAATTTTGCGCAAAGCAGATGTAACGCTCGTACGCTGTATATGCGAGTGTGCTCTAAACGTTTTACAGGGAAACGCGAGTCTGAACAACGTGCAAAATAATCATCTTCGGAGGCACGCGATAATTCTTCGACGACTAGCCGCCAAAAGGGGAAATTGGAGCGGTAAGAGGAAGATCATTGTCGAGCACTGTGTCGGATTTCTCAAGTTGCTTCTTGTGCCTGTCTTGGCCTACGCGAGACATGAAATATGCCAGAAAGATGGTACTTATTCCTCATGATAACATACATCTTCTCGCTGGACTCGCCACTACTGCTGCTGCTACTACTACCGTACAGACTACCGGTACGCCATTATCGCGCCTCGACTCCGAGCTGAGTGAAATTTTAAGTTCTTACTCGTTCAAGAGCGAGAGAAAGAAGTGGATAGCGTACCAACAGGTTTTACAGCGTTATCTTCACATGGTCGAGTACGATAATGCAGTACCGAATATTTCATCAAAACGAAAAGTAGCAATACTCGATAGCCACGAGAATAAATCCGACGACGTTTTAATAAACAAAGTTAAATCTCGACTCAGAGACACACTTATTATCGATAGCGTACCAAAAAAATTTAACTCTAAAGCAATATCGTTGCTTCGTAATTTGCATCGCAGCGCCATTGGTAAAAAAATGACATGGGATCGTAACGGTGTTGTTTCCATAGACGGCAGAAGAATTTCAAATTCCAATATCGGTGATCTTGTTAACGATGCTATGCGTGCTAGAAGACGCGAGAAACCCATCGGATGATCTCACTTTGCCAAACTCCTGCGAGCGATACGAATGCCACGCGAATTTATCGGCAATCCCGAGTTACTACACGAGCCTACACCTACATCATCCTCGACACCACAGCGGCGTCTTATTTTACCGCGCGTTAACGATAGTAGCAGCAGCAACAGCAGCAACGGTAGCAACAACAACGACGAGGCCGAGACCGCACACTCAAACAGAGATTTAATGCTCACGGCTGAAAACGACATCATCGAGGGGCAGGAGGGGGATAAAGTAGAGGACGAACAATTGCATAACATCGCACAAGCAGAATATCGACCCCCCACACAGCTAGAAAAGAAAAAGAAAAAGAATCCATTTAACTGGTCATCGCTAAAATTATGAAAATTCTTTAAAAAATCTATTATGACACCGCTCATCCTGCTTCCTATTCTGGAGCAAAAAATTTGGCTCAGGTGGATCGAAGAGTAGCGCGAAAAAATGTTTTACCATGGCTCGAGACACAGGATTCATATAACATGCATCGCCTCGTGCGACGACGATTTCCCCGTCGTACGTACAGCGTGAGTCATATAGACGATGTATGGGAGGCTGATTTAGCTGATCTTCGCTCGATAGCCACGTACAACGATGGGTACGCGTATCTGCTTGTTGTTATCGATGTGTTGAGCAAATACGCATGGGTCGAGGCTTTATGTGACAAAACGAGCAAAA
The DNA here is from genome assembly GCA_963942595.1 of Cylloceria caligata. Classification (NCBI taxonomy): domain Eukaryota; kingdom Metazoa; phylum Arthropoda; class Insecta; order Hymenoptera; family Ichneumonidae; genus Cylloceria; species Cylloceria caligata. The sequence continues at coordinate 40,621,638 of OZ012707.1, read as the reverse complement.
ACGTGGCCCGCGGTCTCACACGCATACTTGCGCGCTGTAACAATCGCCGCCCGCAGCAATTGCAAACTGATCGAGGCAGAGAATTTATCGCCGCTCCGTTTCAGCAAATTCTCAAGAAAAAGAATATCGATTTTCGTGCTGCTCGTAACCCTGATATAAAAGCCTCGATTGCCGAACGCTTTAATCGAACAATAAAAGAGCGAATGTGGCGCTACTTTACATACACGCGAAATAAGCGTTACATCGATGTTTTACAAAATTTTTTATATGCTTATAATCACACCAGACACAGCGGAATGCGTATTCCTCCGAGCGAAGTAACCCTCGAAAATGCCTCTATAGACCGAGACAATTTGGCACGGCGTTACGAGCGTAACGCGAAAAAAATTGAAAAGCCTAAATGCCGCGTCGGTGACTTGGTACGTATCAGTACAGCTAAAGCAGTTTCGTGAAAGGATATGAGCGTGGTTGGAGTAACGAATCATTCAAGATTCAACGAATATCGGTGAATCGAGAACCATTCGTGTATATTTTACACGATCTGAATAACGAGACTATCGACGGTATTTTCTACGAGGCAGAATTATCACGAGTACGAGTGCCTCCGTCATCTGAGAAGACGAAAGAAAAGAAGAGGACAAAGAAGAAGAGGACAAAGAAGAAGAACGCTCGGGATCATCGTCCGTGATAAATATGAGCTACAAGGATAGCTCTTTCTTTGTCGTACTACCGAGCAACAGTAGTATGCAGTATTTTCCGGATAATACGACGACGAAATTCATTACAAAACTACCGCGTCAGATACGCTTGCACGGAGAATGGTCTGTTTCTCTTGTGGAAATTGCTTATCCGATGACTCTTTTACATGTTCCTATTCTAGGAAATCTCGTAACTTTTGAGGATGGTGATTATGATTTATCGGGTTTAAATCTTTTAACACGGAGACGCGCTGATAGACACCAAGTAGCACCTGGTGTATATCGCTTTATAGACGCTCTTTTGGAGAGTATAAATCAGTTACCTCACGTGGCCGATCATTTGCGCTTTAAATCGCTTTCGAGCGGGCAGGTCGAAGTGGCACGCGTATGCGACGATCTACGCTACCACGACTTTCGCGCATCGCCCGCTACCACAAGGCTACTAGGATTCTCGGAAGAGGCCTGTAGGTCAGTAATGATAGAACCGGATTACGAATACACAGAGTCGATGCCTGCATCTCTCACCGGTGCTATACCGGGCAGCATGTTTTTATACACAGATATCTGCGAGAGCTATATTACAGGCGATGTACAAACGCCCCTCTTACGAGTTGTTCCCATTGATACTGATGACTGTCCGTATGGTTCGATAAAAATTAAATCGTTTTCAACGCCACGATATATACCTCTCTTGCGCAATAATTCACACACTATCGAGATCGATATAAGAGACGAATTTGGGGATCCTATACCATTCGAGCAGGGAACGTTCACTGTGACACTACATTTCAAAAGGTCCCACGATTGATCACACCAGCATGGATGATATTGACAGTGTGCAGCACGGATGGGGTCGTCCGGGGACGACGGCATTAGCCATGTTTATATCGGAACACCTAATCAACGAGGACTCGGTATCGGCAGCTTTCTCGGGGGCCTGTTTCGTCGAGTGTTACTACTTTTGAAGAAGGGCGCTAAAGCAGTTGGAAAAGTGGCGTTGCGCGCTGGTGTAAACGTAGCCGGTGATATCCTCGATAGAAATACCAGGTGTATGCATAAGTTTTTTCCGGTTTTTTGGTAAAAAAAAACACGTAATTTTCAAGGGAAATTAATTTTTGTTTTATTCAAAATATTGGCCATCGGCTTTTACACATTTCGCCCATCTTTCAGGTAACTTATGAATACCATGCCAGAAAAACTGCTTGTCTTTTGGGCAAACCATTCGTCGAGCCATTTTCCAACTTCCTCGAAATTGCTGAAGTGCTGCTCTGGGAGCGCGTGCCCCATTGATGCGAAGAGGTGATAGTCAGATGGCGCCAGGTCTGGCGAATATGGCGGGTGCGGAAGGATGTCTTATCCAAGCGATTTCAAGGTGTCTTTCACTGCTTTTGCTATGTGAGACGGCGCATTGTCGTGTAACAAAATCACTCTGCCATGTCTTCTGGCCCATTCCGGTCATCTTTCGATTAATGCGTGGTTTAAATTAATATCTTGTTGGCGATAGCGTTGTGTATTAACGGTTTCGCCGGGCTTCAAGAGTTCATAATACACAATACCGCTCTGGTCCGACCAGACACAGAGCATGGTCTTCTTGCCGAAGCGATTTGGCCTTGGTGTTGAAGGACCGGCTTCGCCAGGTGAAAGCCACGATTTTTTCCGCTTCGGGTTCTCAAAATAAATCCATTTTTCGTCACCCGTCACAATTCGATGCAAAAATGATTTCCTCTCGTGGCGTTGAAGCAGCACTTCACAAATGACTTTGCGATTTTCTATTTGACGTTCATTCAAATCGTGTGGGACCCATTTACCGAGTTTATTGATCTTCCCCATTACTCGTAAACGTCTGCTGATTGTTTCTTGTGACACATGTAATGCTTCTGCTAATTGCCCTTGAGTTTGAGTTGGGTCATCATCCAATAACTCCTGCAATTGCTCGTCTTCGCATTTTTGTGGTCTACCAGAGCGCTCACTGTCTTTCACATTGAAATCACTACTTTTAAATTGTCGAAACCGTGTCTCACATGTTCTAATCGATGGAGCGTGTTCACCATATGTTTCTACCAGCAAACGTTGACTTTCAGCAGCCTTTTGCTTTTGATTAAATAAGAAAAGCAATGCGTGCCGCAAATGTTCTTTTTCAGGCACAAAACTCGACATGATCACTGAACGATAAAACAAAAACGCTAGTTTTTGGCGGACTCAACTTGTGTGTGTTTTTAGGTTAATGTCAGACGAACAAAATGACGTATGTGTCAAATTAATACGCTGCGTACTTTTCGCTGGCGCCATCTCTTAGTTAAATCGAAAAAACTTATGCATACACCTGGTATAGCTGTGAAAGATGCTATTCGCGAAAGAGCGCGAGAATCAGTCAGTAATCTCAAACGCAAAGCCTCTGAAAAAATTGACACTCTCATGCGGGGTTCTGGTTATAAAAAGCGCAAAATTTCACGAACTCCTCAATCATCGAACGAACGTAAACCACGACGTATCTCCCGTAAAAATAAAAGTGTAATAAAGAGAAAAGTAATAAAGAAGAAGAAGAATAATAAGAACAATAAGAAGAAGAACACTCGTCAACGAACAGTTGCAGATATTTTTGGATCGCTGAAACAAGATGGCGTTTCTACATGCGCACTCGTGCGAGTGTCTTAAATCGGAACTTGAATTATTTTCACTCCCACCGACGCAAACTACTATTAAAGGTTCCAATTGGGTGTATTACAAGCCAATATCTTCGCTAACAGATCATTCACCGATTGAATTTGTTATTCCTGGACAGGGTGATGAGTATATCGATCTCGCCCATACTATGCTTAGTCTGAGAGTGAAAATAACATCTCCTACCACTACGGAAATTGCCGCGGGCACATCGTCGAAAGTAAGTGCCGGCCCTGTAAACAATCTCTTGCATTCTATGTTTAATCAGGTGGATGTATACCTGAATCAAAAATTAGTTTCACCTCCAAATAATGCCTACGCTTATCGAGCGTACATAGAAAAACTTTTGAATTACGGTCCAGCAGCAAAAAATTCGCATCTCACGAGCGTTCTCTGGTACGACGATACACCTGGAAAAATGGATGATGTAACATCGGAAAATACTGGTCTTGTGAAGAGAAAACAATTTTTAAATGTCGAAAAAACTGTAGACTTGCTCAGTCATCTTCATTGCGATATATTCAATCAGGAGCGGTTCCTATTAAATAGCGTCGAGATACGACTACGGTTGGTGCGATCTAGAGATTCATTTTGTGTTGTGGGGGATACAAAGAATGGTCAATGCGGCTTAAAGATTCTCGAGGCATCGCTTCTCGTTCGTAGAACGAAAATAGCCCCTGGTGTGCTGCTCTCGCATGCTAGCACTCTTGCAAAATCTACGGCTAAATATCCTCTTACGAGAGTCGAGGTAAAAGCCGTTTCAATACACTCCGGTGTTCATGGGGAGACTATCGATAATATCGTGTTAGATCAATTGCCGAAGCGTATAATTATCGGTTTTGTCGATAACAAGGCGTTTAACGGTGACTTCAGTATGAATCCATTCAATTTCCAAAATTACATGATAAATTATCCCTCGTTGTATGTAGATGGTGCTCAAATACCTTCAAAACCGTTACAACCTGATTTCACGAAAAATCATCTATATGTGGATGCTTTTCAAACGTTGTTTTCGGGAACTGGAATACAATTCTTGAACGACGGTAATTCGTACGATCACGATAATTATCGCGATGGATACTGTCTGTTTGCTTTTGATTTGACACCCGATCTTTCGGCGAACAGCAATACACATTGGAATTTAATAAAGCACGGTAGTGTGAGAATAGAGGTACGATTTGAGGATGCGCTTGCTTCAACGATAAATTGTGTAGTCTACGCGGAATATGATTATGTCCTTGAAATTGATGCCTCTCGGCAAGTAATGGTGGATTTTACCGGATAAGCGAAAAATGTGCTGATGTCGGCATAAAATTATTCCGTGTTAAGACACGTAGAAGCGTATCCGCGAGTAACTATTCAGTCGAACTCGAGCATCTGTACGGATTAGACGTGAAAATGGATATCGTCGTGGATATACATATACGTGATAAAGAATCGGAATTTATTCCGAAAGAAATTGCCGTGGTAGCAGTGGATAGACCGTACTCTGCTCATTGGATCGTCGCACCGCCGTGTCACCTTGCCGAATTACCACAGCATTCGAGAAGTCAGAATAATTTTCTCTCGACATATTTTCACGGTTTGGAATGGTACGAGGGCGATGTGAGCTGTAAACAGGCATACGCTAACTTGCGTGAAATTTCGCGAAAATCAAGACGCATCTATACACGCGGTCACGAGAAGGCTATACTTCTTTGCGATATCACGAGTCGTGAAATTTCCAACCTAGAGGATGAGGAAGGCGCCCCATCGTACACATTTATGTCGAAATCTTTGCGAAAATGCTTCAGACACGCTATGATAAACGATACAGTGTCTTCGCATTGTGCAATGCGCCGGGCTTTCGAAATAAAAAATTGGCTTCGCGAGCACCCATTTAAAGGAGAATCATACATGGATGTTTGGTCAGCAGACGAAGAGGAAGAGAATAAGAAAGAGGAGAATTCTTCATCATGTAGTCGTGACACGATCGATGATGCTGTGAAATGAATTTTGCATATATATGCGTCTTTCAGAGCGTATCGGTCATCATTTAATCATTGACTATGTGTTCAGCATGAACACTAGACAAATCTACGAGAGTATGCAGTTTCTACTTTCAACCGTTGGCGTATACCCGGCTGACAGAATACCTCGTATATGGTCGTTACCGGCTGGACTCGTAGTTAACACGGATAACCACGACGGACCTGGAGAGCATTGGATTGCCATGTACGTTAACCATCATGGAAAAGGAATGTACTTTGATAGCTACGGGCTACCACCGGTTATACTGCAACATCTCGCGCGACTACGAAGAAACTGCAAGTTCTATCGGTACGGCCTCAAGCAGCTACAGAGTAATACGTCGGATGTGTCTGGACAATTTTGCATCGTATTCCTACATCTTATGTCGTGCGGCTTCACCATGTCGCGATTTAATAATCTCTTTAGCGATAATGTAATGAAAAACGACAGATTAGTGCGTGAATATTACAATGCTTTTGCCTCTCGACGATCAGACAGTGATAAAAATAAATGTAACGGCGGAGGAGTCTCCGAGCGAAGATTACCGTGTTTGCAGGGATGTTGCATACGACGGTAAATATCTGTAAAGTGATTTAAATAAAATATTGATTAATTAAAAACAAATACATCGGTTTACTGCGTATCTTATTTTATAATTATATATAAATTATAATCGAGGTCTCTCGCGGCACGGTATCATATTCTGCGTCTTTTACTGCAGAGCATTCGCTTCACGAGAAGCACAGCGCAAAGCGGTACGCACGTGCAAAACCGCTGACATTGCATTCAAAGCGCTGCACACCTAGTTATGATTCAGAGGGGCGTTTGTTATCTTCAAACGCTGTGATCACCGCCGGCCTCATCCTGAGCATTCAGTCTGTCTTCAACTTCGTGATCGCGCAGTCAAAAACGTATTTTTCGCAATGTATCCTCGTTACGATGCAAGTGTTCTGGGTGTTGCGTTTTGGTGCAGTGTGTTACATATAGACTTGGACATGGTGGTTCCCCTACGAACGGATGAAATGTGGGACGCGTACGAGGTGATGGTAAAAATTCTCCATCGTACTTTTTACGAGTGGGATCGCGAGTTTTTTAGTATCGGCATGGAAAATCTTTACGCGGGGATGAGTCGCGTGGTCGTGAATAATGGTCGTGCGGATCGCGGTGAGTTGATCTATGCAGACAGTGACGGATATTCGGAGGTACTCCTAATCGATGAGGGGTACCGAATATTCGTCAATTGGGATCATTTGTATTAACCTGATACCCTCACCGGTATGATACCTGCACTATGCATGGGGTGCCGTCTGCATGGGTTGGATCGGGTTGACGACTCTGGCTTGATACCACTCCTGGAGTCGATGAGTGGTTCCGGCGCATCATTGCACGGTGTCGTGGTGAGAAGCGAGAGCCGTTCGCCTAGCGTTCGGCTAACGACGGTGGGTAATGCGGACATAGTGGAGTATGTATTCGGGGTCCTCGGTGAGGAAATAGCAATCGGCTACGATGGCGGCGAGGTGGACGAAGGCTTCGAGGACCCCGAGTTTCCTTAGATGGACGGTGCTTGGGAGTGAAAGTGTGTGTGTGTGCGCGCGCGCGCATGTGTGTGTGTGTGTTCGCGTATGCGTGTGCGTGTGAAAAAGAGAGAGAGAGACAGGAGTTAAAATCACCCTAGAAGGAAGACGGTACAACAACAGCGGTCAACAACAGCAAAGATGGTGAGTGCATGAATTTATTTTGTTGGTATGTGTACACCTATTCTCCATCCTACTCTTATCTCTACTCTTCCTTGTTCACCAAGGTACCCACACCACCTCACTTTACCATCTCCACGTTACCAACACTGGTCAAGCAGAGTGGGTAGCGCGGTGGTGGAAAAGTGCGGTTGTTGGGGTAGCCGCGCGGTGGGAGAAGGAGTGGGGATAGGAGTGGGATGGAGCAAAGGTGTACACATACTACTTATATAAAAGGTACTAACACCAAGTTATTTAGATGCACCAACATCGGTCGAAGAACACATGTATACTCTTTTTTCGAAAGAGAGTACGATCCGTTCACTTCCAAGGCGATGCGTCGGTCCCGCATCAGGTAGGAAATGTGTTCCTCCAACACACACCGCATTTCTTCTACCACTGAGAATACCATCGTGAAGTAAAAAAAAAAAGCATGTAATTAAAAGAAATTAAAAGAAAACTGGCCCAAAATTACGAAACTTGGAAATGGTCCCGAAAAATGCAAAAGCGAGAATATATAAAGGAACCACCCCACCCCTTTTCTCAAACTGCGAACCCCGAGTGACCGCCTTTCTCCCTCTTCCCCTCCCCTTTTTACACATATCCCGGGAAACAATGAGTATCTGTAATACCCTGTTAAGACACTGCCCACGTCGCTATCGCCCAATTTTCACACGAAGGAAACTAATGAGAGTATACACTAGTAGAGGGCGGGAACGCAAACACGCATGCAAACACTAGTATAAAGGAAAATATAGGTAAGAAAAATAAGATACAACAACGGTATTTATTTCACCTTCCATAAATAACAGGATTAAGTAACAGCTCTATACCGGCATGCCTATCCTATAACAGAAATGAACAAAACCTCTAGCAAACAATTGAACATTTATGATTCAAGGAGCCATGGGGCTGTACTATGCATCAAATTCTCATCCTTTTCTCACTCGGAGGAATCCTCGGGTCCCCATCCAGCGATATTCTACAAATAAAAAACGAAGCTGGACTGTACTATGAACCCATGCAAGGGATTCACCTCGCGCAAGCGGAATGGCGACTCGTTACGTTCATCGAATTACAACCGTTCGGAAACAGACAACCAAGCTACGCCCAAGTGCCCTTGGACGCTATGATGGACGAATGCTTTCCAATCCTCCGAGATCGTTGCGCCACATTAATCAACAAAAAGGATATTTTGTTCAGAATAACACAAATTAACATACGGTTAGACATAATCCGCGAATTAAACAACGAAACTTTCATCAACGAGGAAGACGTTACATATTATAATAAACTAATAAGTCAGTTCCACCACGGGCAAAAGGACTCTATTACCAAAAGAAAAACGAAAACGCAGGTAGTAACTCCCGAACTCTACTTTTTAGAATTGCGACTTGATAAAGTGGAATTTATGCACAATTTAACCTGGGAAACAGGTATAGAAGTTTTTCGGTAGCACGATTCCGAATTTGAAGATACTTATGCGACTCGTCTCCTGGAATGGAGATATAACGTGGAACGCGTTGCCGATATCTATTTGACTAATCTGAAAACAATAGAAGACATCATCGTATTCACTAAGTTGGGATTACTCCATCCCGATTTATTAAACCAAAAGATCTTAGAAGAAGCTGCCGAAAAATTCGCAAAAATTCATCACGAACTACGCTTTCCACTACCTACAGGAAAAGTGTATCCAGAAATATTATCGAAAATATCCCGATTTTCAGCAGTTTATCGGGACGGGAAAATCATCATCGTTTTAGACATACCACTGCTCGAGCCAATCGGATATACATTGTATGAACTTCACCCCTGTTCTACTTCTCAAATTATTGGAATCAATGCAAACGCCGCTATGTATATATATCCTAAGACTCCATACTTAGCGATATCATGGACTCAAGACAAGTACGCACTAATGACAAGGGACGATTTGACCCAATGCCCAGAGCTTGGCTACGACAGAATTTGCATACCCTCATATTCCATTTTTAGTATATCCGTAAAGCCCACCTGTGAGATTTTATTATTAATGGAAGATAATATTCAAGACTATAAGGATTGCGACATTAGAATTACGAAAAAAACAAGAATCATATTGGATGGTTATTTTCCCCCCCAGGAACCGAAAAGGTTAACCTCATCTGCGCCAACGAAACTCGAGCCATAGAACTATCAGGAAAAGGAATTTTAAAGTTAAGATCAGGATGCATAGCACGCACTGATTATGTAACAATTATTGGACTCCGGAACCCAAAAATAGATATCGGTCGCGAGTATTTACCATGAACCTCACTAAATATCACAGAGTTAATGCCCACTATAATAAACTACCAGCCCCTGCAAGTTATTGATATAGCAGGAACACCCACTCCAAGTATAATCATCAGAAAATCCACAGGAAAAGAGGCCTACGACATCAGTTTAAAAGAAGTGGAACGCCTACTGAGCGAACGCACCAATCACAACGATGAAGAAGCAAAGTATGGTCCTGCCATCGCCACCCTCTTCATCGGAGAAACAATATTGTTAATACTAACGAGCAGCCACCTCCGATTGAATCTAGCCTCCGTCTTGTACAGACTATTCTCTTCAAAGGTACAAGAGGATCGGTACCCTGCCTACAGTTACCAGTTGTATACAACGTACCGAAGTTGTATACAACGCACCCTCGCACCCACGACCGACCACACAAATTTTCCCTCCCACGCAACCCAATGATATTTACAACACACCCCGTCGGCCGCGACCTATTACGTCGAAGCCTAGTGGGCCGGAAAATTCAACGGGTAGCCCAGGGCTCGGTGTAGCATCTAGTCCCCCCCCCTCCCTTCGCCGCTTCAAACAGCCAACTCGGCCAGACCGATGATAGTTTCCTTGAAGGGTCGGTGCACCCACGACCTATGGAAATGTCGGTCCTTTCGACCCCTTCTACTAGTTAAAAAAAAAAAGGAAAACAACAGGTCCCTAACCCCTAAAGAGGTGTACGTATGTACATATATATTAAAAAAACGGAAAAAAAGGAAGAATATATATATCGCAATAGCCTACTGATACAATTTTTATTTTTTGTTTTATCGCGGCGCGAATTTAAGATTTGTTTTGTCTGAATTTTGCACAACAGTATCGATCAACAAAATATTGTGACATAGTTACATGCGACCAACAGATTCTATTAATTCAAGCGGTTATAAGAGCCGTAATTATCTTTCAAAACGACAGGCACAGTAACATAGTTACATACGACGAGCAAATCTTATTATTTCAAACGGCTATAAGAGCCCGATCTAAATTTGGACAATTTGTATAGCGGATGATAGGCCGGCGAATCCGGACCTATCATAAAAACTAGTGTCGTCCCGCCTCTGGAATGCGCTCGTCGCCGAAAATAGCAGGTCAGCGACCAGCTGGCCTTGCTCGGCGACGAGGGAGAGCCAGGGGGGGCGTGACAACGGAATCACATAATCGAGCGAAACGGGACAAATTTTAAAATCGAAGTCTAAAATGACGTAGGGGGAACCAGGGTGGGGAGATGGCTATAAAAGCGCCTGCACCGGAAGGAAGGCTCTCTTACTCGGTAACACGAACCCAACTAAAAGTACTTTGGAGTGCATAAGTTTTCAAAACGATAATCTCAAAAGTAAAGGGAAGGATATTCAGAAAATTAATCAGTCGGTTGTTTGTAAGCGAAGCAGTACTAGAAGTAGTTAAAATCATCATATAGGATTAATCGCATAGATACCCGTCGAGAATTTAGTGCATAGGAACAAGAAAATAGTGTATGATAAAATAAATTAGAGAGTGCGGACTATAAACCAGTAGGAAGCATCGGAATCGCCTTTCCTGCGAGAGAAAGCAAGAAAAGGCAAAAAGTGTGAGAAGTGTGAGAGAGCAAAGCATTGTAAACAGAGTTGCTACACTCTGTACAAGAAGAGTCTGGGGCGTGTGGTGGTATGTGTGTGGGCAACGAGGAATACCAAGAACTTCGGGTAAAATAAGTAGAAATAATCATAAATATAATCGAGGGAATTCCCTAATTTTTTAAACCGAGAAAATAGAATTAGGAAATGTAGAAGATAGGATAATTGTAATTAAATGAGAATAAGTAGCATTAAATACATAGGATGAATAAGTACGAGTAAACGAATCTCGCATCTAAAAAAATAAATGATAAAGTGTGTATGAGCGAAAGCAGTGTGAGAGAAAAAGAATTGTAAGTAGAGTTGCTACACTCTATAAAAAGAGCGAATGTGCAGCGAGATAGCGAGGGAAGCAAGATGCTTATGTGACAGGTATGCAGTGGTACCGCTCGATGAGGAGCGAGAATAAGTATAATAAGAGCGAAGGAGAGAAAATAGTAAATAGAGTTGATCCGATATATCGAAGGAGTGAGTGCGAGGAGGAATAGCCAGTGGTGCGGTATATTTGCGCATCGAATATATAGTGATAGCGTGCTATCGGACCAAAACAGACTTCCGAGAAATACCAAGAATGCGTGCGTCGGAAATAGTGTAATAAATTGTGGAGATAATCGTTAGAATAACGTGCGTAGAAAGATCACTCCGAAAAATTTTAATGAACAAAATTAATAAGTGACGTCTCTTTTGTGAAACTGATTTCTTTCAATAAAGCATCACTATCAACCACCATGCAGTCTAAGTTAATTAGTTATGTGTCGAGCCCAAAATCCCACGATAAATAAAAAAATATATGTGAACGAAAAATTACCGTTACAATATATATATATGTATATATATAACGGACAATTATTTGGAGTGAGAGTAAACTAGAATATGTTTCTGTGAACAAGGGACGAGATTTTATTCGCTGTTTTTTTAACAATTATTAATTATAACTATTCACAGTCTTACCTGTGAACAAGAAACGACAATTAAAGTTTACTATTATCACTGTCTCTTGCACCTGTGCTTTCTCGCGTGTTACTGCCGTATTCCTCGTTATCGTCGCTCCATCTGGCGGTTCCAAATCCAAGAAAAGTATACTTTCCTTACATCTCCCCCTCCCAGGGTGAAAGTTCGTACAAATTTCAGTCCTCATCTCCATCATCTAATGTTGGAATTAATTTTGTCACGTGGAAGAGGCCGGTTTCTTGATTTCGTTTTCCTGTTTTTATTCTATATATTGAATTTGATATCTTCTCTATTATTTCGAAGGGTCCAATTCTTCATTCATCTAGTTTCTTCCTATTTATCTTGTTGCCATTCTCTATGTATACTGGATCTCCTGAGTTGAACAGGTGGTTTTTCCTATTCTTGTCGAATATTTTTTTGTTATATTCATGTGATTTTTTTGTTCTTTCCAGAGCTAGTTCTTTATGTCTCATCCAGTCTTCTTTATTGTTTCTTCTTTTTATTTCTTCGGGTAGAATGCTGGTATTTGTGCCATCTAATAAATACTTAGGCGTAAATCCAGTTACCGTATGCTCTGTTTGATTGTATTTGTCGATGCATCCTCTGGCGATCGTTGTCCAGGCTCTTTTCTCCTTTTTTTCATTTATATTGCATCTTATTTTGTTGACTAAGGTCTGGTTTAATCTCTCGTTCAGACCATTCGAGAAGGGCGCATTGACGGCCGTAAAAATTAGTCTAACCTTGTTTTCTCCCAGGAATTCCTTAAATTCTCTTGAGTATATTCCCGGATATTGATCCGTAAGTACTGTTTCAATTTTGTCTGTTTCCAGCACCTCATTTACCAACTTGATAAAGTCAGTTGCACTCTGAGTTTTCGATGTTAAGATGAACGCATATCTTGTAAAATGATCCACCAGTAGGTGGAGATATCTTTTTGTCGATCTTCGTCCTCCGAAGCCTCCAATGGTATCAATTGACATTAATTCGAATGGTTTTGACGCCGGACCCAGTTGTGACATCAGCCCATATCTTCCTTGCCCTCTGGATTTGTTCCTAATACATATCTCGCAGTTTTTACATATTTTTTTTATATTCGCCGTTATGTTTTTAGCTGTATAATACGGGCATACCCTATTCATCATTTGTCTAATCCCTATATGACACCATTCGGAGTGTATTTCCTTAATTAATCCTAAGCTTAGCTCTTCAGTTAAAATTATTTTTTCTTTATTTCTAATTTTTTTATAGAACACTCCGTTTTTCTCTATTAATTTTGTTTTGATCTTCTGCAATGTTCTATTTTTTTCTTGATCTGTTTTTATTTCTTTTATTTTTAATAGATTAACTATTTTTAGCATTTCTTCTGTATTTTCGAGTGGTTCTAGTACCGGATTTCTACTCAAACTGTCTGCTTCCGTGTTATCTTTTCCCGGAATATATTTAACTTCGAAGTTGTATTGTGATAAATAATAGGACATTTCACCAAGTTCTTCGTCAGTTCTAGCTTTTATGTTCATGTTTTCTAACGGTTTATGGTCTGAAAATATCGTAAATTTCCTCCCAATCAGCCAGTGTTGCCAATACTTAATTGCTTCTTTTATTGCCAAGCATTCTAAATAGATTGCTTTTTTTCTTTTTTGTGTATCGTTCAATTTTTTTGAAAAATATGCTACTGGCTTTTCTTTCCCATTATTCTGTACCTGTTTAAATACTGCACCAATACCTTCTAGTGATGCGTCTGTGTAAATTCTTATTGGTAAATTCTTATCAAATATTTCCAACACTGGTTGAGAACATAGTAATTTTTTTATACTCGTAAAAGATTTTTCGCATTCTTCAGACCATATAAACTTCTCATTTTTCCTTAACAGTTTGTGTAACGGGTCTAGCAATATTGAACTTTTCGGTATATACTCATGATAAAAGTTGATTTTTCCAAGAAATTGTCTAATGTTTTTTTGGGTTTTTGGTGTGGGAAAATTTTGTATTGAGATTAAGTTATCCTTCACTGGCCTTACAGTGTTGTGTTCTATTATGTATCCGAGGTATTTCACTGATTCTGCTGCAAGTGTACATTTTTTAAATTTTAATCTAAAACCCTCATTTACTATTGCTTTTATTACTTTTTCTATATGTTTTATGTGTTCTTCGAATGATTTTGAGAAGATTGAGATGTCGTCTATGTAATTTTCTGAAAAGTCTCTCAAATTGTGCTTCCTCAAGATATTGGATAACATTCGCTGGAAAATGGCTGGTGATGTCTTTAATCCGAACGGTAGGCACGTCCATTGGAAGTGCCCCTCTTGTGTAACGAATCCCGTTTTTTGTCTATCTTCAATGCGTAGTGGAATCGCCCAAAAAGCTGAATTTATATCTAATGTTGTGAAGTATTTGCAGTTTCTCGTTCTTATTATTAAATCCTCAATTAATGGGAATGGTTGAGCTTGTGGTATAATTATTTTGTTCAAATCGCGAAAATCTATACATAATCTTGATCGTTTGTTTTCATCCCTTTTGAATGCTAAAGTTACCGGTGCTGCAAACGGGCTGTAAGATTCTTCAATTAACCCATTTTCTATTAGTTTTGCTACTTGATTCTCAATTTCTTTTTTATCCTCCATGCTGCATCTGTACGGCCTCTTACTACAATATTTATCCACTAGTACGTCTATTCGAGCTTCATAGTCTGTAATAGTGCCTACATCATATTTATTTTTTGCAAATACTGTGTTTGTTGAGATTTCCTTCCCGGTGATGCCTTGACCGATCTGTGAATTGGGTGAACACATGTGAGAACTCACTTGAAACAACAGGAAAATGAACCAGACACACAGATGTAATATTGCGAAAGCGGTTTATTCTACCTTCCACTCGGTAGCTCAAATACAATATTAATAATGACAGTTAATACAATAGTTGTAGATGTCTACAAATTAGACATGAATTTTGGGAATTATTGAAAAGGTAATTTTTAGAAAAAGTACACAACTATGAAAATAAATTTCAAATTGAACTTGAATCTTATTCAGCAGCACACAATTATATTAATTGTGAGCTGAGTTTGACCATGAGAATGCGGTGCGCACAACGTAGTGATAGCTACGCCGTGCGACACGCTTAGCCAGGTGAGTGTCAAGACATGAATTAAAAAATAGAACAGAATGTGATGTGCCAATGTGCGCAGCCAACAATTATACCAATAGAAGGCTGAATGTTCACTTGAGACAGCGGCGCGTGCACCGTAGCAACAGCTACGCAGCACGGCTCGCCGATGCCATCGAGTGCGAAAATTTGTGTGTAATTCACTGTAACCACTCAGCACTGTATTGCTGAGTAGTTGCAGCGAATTAATACTGAGTGCACTCTCAATAAAGGTTATAGGGGACTCGTCTGTGTGAACCCAGCCACGCAGTCAGCACTGCGTAGCTCAATGCACCAGATATTAAGACTGCACCAAATGAGCAACGCATAGTCACTGTGCTTCCCCAGCAGATGTTTAAGAGGAAAGCACAGTGAATATGAGCACCAGCATAATTGTATTAATTACCTGGCAAATTATGGTGAGAAAACGTGTGCAGCATGTGCCGCACCGCCCGCCACGAGTGAGACCAAATGCTGATGCACCATATTGACTCCGCCATGGTATTGAATTACGACAAATTGTGCCACAGCACTCTTACCTTGAGCAATGAGTCCTGTTGAGTGAAGTTGAGCGATGCCGATGAAGAAGATTGATGAAAAGTCCGAGGAGTCCAAAGATGCGTGTGCTGCTCGATGGATGCGTGTCGAAAAAGTGCCGAATTCCCAAGATGGCTGCGAATACGAAAGGTTCGTTGGGCGCTGGAGTCAATTGAGCGAGACAGCCGCTGAGCGAAACCGAAGTCAAGCGAGAGAGACACCCTCTCGCCTGACGCGGCGTGCCAGTGAGGCACATCCTCGGCTTCGCGAAGCCCTTGCTTCGGCTGTCTTCGCCTCAGCCGAACACCGTATAGCAAGGCAGCGCAACAGGTAGGCGCACGACGATTATCGATCGCCGTGCGCCAGCTGATTTTCCAACATTCCGCCCGCCATCAGCAACGGGGTTGATGATTAATTATTTCATTGCTGGGTGTTGGATGAGATTGGCAGAACAGCAAGTTTTGAGATCGGCCTGGTGAGCGTGGTGGTAGCAGTCTTGAGTGTCACCACCCTGGTGAGCCCGTCTTTGCCTGGATGTAACTCGATGACACGTGCAAGTGGCCATTTGCACGGTGGAAAGCGCTCATCCGTGAACAGAACCAACGAGCCAATTCTAATGATGTTGTCAGGATGATGCCATTTTGATATCGACTGCTGCCGTTGTAGATAGTGTGCAGACCATTGTCGCCAAAATTGTTGAATCTTTTGCTGCAACAATTGCCACCTTGAGAGCCGTGAGATTGCCAGATCTTCCAGATTTGATTCTGGGACCATTGTGAGTGCTCCACCAATGAGAAAATGTCCAGGCGTGAGTGCTGATGAGTCATCTGGATCATCGCTGAGCGGTTCCAGAGGCCTTGAGTTAAGTATAGCCTCGATTTGAGCAAGCAGCGTTGAGAGCTCTTCGAACGTGAGTGCTGTATCACTCACCGTTCGCCGCAGATGGAATTTAACGGACTTTACAGCTGCTTCCCATTTACCACCCATATGTGGTGCCGCAGGTGGGTTAAACTTCCACGCAATCTGTTGATTTGCGAGAGAAGAAGCGATGAGATGATGCTCTTGTGAAGCCTTACTGAACATCTGACATATAAATTTGTGTGCACCAATGAAGTTGGTGCCACAGTCAGAGTAAATGGTGTGAGGAATGCCACGCCTTGATGAGAATCGCCTGAACGTTGAGAGGAAGCCGTCAGCTGAGTAGTCACTGACGACCTCAAGATGCAGAGCTGAAGTGGCGAGACACACAAAAACGCAGATCCAGCCTTTGTGCGTTTTGCTGCCTCGACCCTTCCAAGTTTTGAGCGTGAGAGGACCGGCGTAGTCTACTCCTGTGTGAGAAAATGCGCGTGATGGTGTGACTCGTGACAGAGGCAGTTGACCCATCAACTGTTGTGCTCGAACTCCTCTCTGCCGAGCACACACCACGCAGTGTAAGATGTGAGATTTCACAGGAGCTCTACCGCCTATGATCCAATGTGTCTGCCTGACTTGAGCTAGTGTGAGCTGTGTGCCTCCGTGAAGAGTACGCGCGTGAGCTTGCTCTATTATGAGAGTCGTAAATCGAGAGTGGCGAGGCAGAATGGCAGGATGCATTCCTTCATAAGTGAGCGCTGATTGTGAAAGACGACCTCCAACTCTTATCACACCCTCCTCGTCGATGAAAGCTGTTAACCGACTGAAGGGGTGAGCAGATGGAACATGCGAGCCTGACTGCAGCACTTGTATCTCGTGCTTGAAACACACGGCTTGTGTGGCTTTTGTCCAAAATGTGTTTGCTGCAGCCATTTCTCTCGCAGTGAGTGGAGCGTCTCCTGCCGATTCTAACCTCTTTCTCATTTTTTCCACCACTCTCACACAATATGAGGTAAGACGACATAATTTTGTGAGTGAAGAGCAGCGATAAATGAGTTCCCAGTGACACTCTGGCGTCTGTGTTGCCGCGAGAAGAGCTAACCCTGGTCGGGCTTCCATGATACTTAAATCCTCTGAATCAGCTGTGGATTTTGGCCACGATTGACTAGGTTTCACCATCCACGGTGGACCTGACCACCACAACTGATGAGAAGCCAGTTGAGCTGTTGAAATCCCTCGCGAGGCACAATCAGCTGGATTGCTTGTGCCTGCCACATGACGCCATTGAGCACTGGGTATGAGCTCTTGTATTTGAGCGACTCTATTTCGGACATAGTCCTTCCATCGAGAAGGATGCGCTTTGATCCAGGTGAGAGTTACTGATGAGTCCGTCCACAGGTGAGTCGATGAGATTCCAACCTTGAGTGTGGTTTGAACGTATGCAACCAGCTTAGCTAATAACAAAGCTGCAGTCAATTCAAGCCTTGGTATGGTGAGCTTCTTGAGTGGTGCCACGCGCGTTTTTGAGCAAACAAGTGAAGCCACCTTTCCTGTGGAAGTTGAGTCAACAGTGATGTAAATCACTGCGGCCATGGCCAGTTGAGATGCATCAGAGAAGCCATGCAATTCCACTGTTGAGTTGCTCCATGTATTGAACCAACGAGGAATTGAGAGCCTGGCCAGGCTTTTGAGATCTTCTCTGATTACAGTCCATCGTGTTGAGACCTGAGATGACAGTGGTTCATCCCAGCTGAGCTTGTGAAGCCAAAGCTCTTGTAAAAGAATCTTGGCTCTTATCACAACCGGTGAGACGAAACCAAGCGGATCAAAGAGCTGAGCCACCTCAGAGAGAATGAGGCGTTTTGTGAAACTTTCTTGAGCTGAGTTGAACCGAGATGCGAACTTGAACTTGTCTTCACTCGGAAGCCAAGTCAATCCAAAAATTTTTATCTCGCCGTCGTCCATTGAGATAGCTGAGCTTGACCTTGATGATGAGATATTGGCAAATGCTTTGTGGTCAGACGAGTGCCACTTGGCGAGTGGAAAACCGCCCGCCATGCACAAGTCCTTGAGCTGTTGAGCTATTTCAATGAGCTGTTGAGTTGAATCCGCCCCACCGAAGATGTCATCCACATACCTGCCAAATTTTATAGCTGGCACAGCAAGCGGAAACCGATGGCCTTCATCTTCGGTCAGCTGCATGAGTGTTCGAACTGCCAAATATGGCGCAGCTTTGGTACCATATGTAACCGTAGTTAGTTGAAAAGGCACCGGATTTTGTTGATCATCTTTCCACAGAATCCGTTGAAGATTCCAATCCTCTTGATGAACTCGGATCTGACGATACATTTTTGTTATGTCAGTGGCGAAGATGTGTCTATGTTGACGGATCCAAATGAGCACGTCCGAAATGTTGAGCAATAAATTCGGTCCGGTGTGCATGATGTCGTTGAGAGATTTTCCTGATGAAGTTGAACTCGACCCATTAAAAACAACACGTAGTTTTGTGGTAGTGCTGTCTGGTCGGAGAACACCGTGGTGAGGCAAGTAATAATGCTTTTCACATTCATCTGATTCTGACGCCTTCACCATATGACCGAGTTGCTCATATTCGTCCATGAACGTTGTATAGAGCTGACCGTATTCAGCATTTCTTGAGATTTTCCGTAGTGTGTGTTGCAGACACTGAAGTGCTCGTGAATGTGAGTTTCCAAGATTCGCAGGCGATGATATGAGAGGCAGCCGAACGATGTACCGGCCTGTAGAATCACGCTGATGCGTGTCGCGAAAATGATCTTCGCATGCCTGCTCCTCTGGTGTGAGTTGACTTACTGTGTCCTTTGGTGGCTCTTCCTGAATCCAAAATTTCGTTAGCACATTTTGTAATTCCTGATCGTCATGTTGCACCGCAGCATGATGAACAGTGAGTGCGTCAGATTGGCATGAGTGCGTTGGTCCAATGATGAGCCACCCAAATATCGATAATTGAGCAATAGGTGCAGATGATGTGCCCTTGAGAATATTTGGTTTAATAACCTGTCCATATATATCTGCTCCAATTATGATATCGATTGGTCGTGGTGTGAGAAAGTCAGGGTCCGCCAGTTTCAGCTTCACTATGTGAGGCCATGTGCGAACTGACGACTCGAAAGATGGCAAGTGAGTAGTAACCGTGTTGAGAATGTGAGCATGTACCGTGACTTTCTCCTTGGTGTATGTGGAACACAGTGTGAGCTGTACCGAGCCATGTGTCTGCGTTGAGCGTCTTCCACCGACCCCTGTGATCGGAATTGATGAGTGCTTGCGTGGTGCGTTGAGCTTACGAAAGAGTTCTTCCGTGATGAAAGTCAATTCTGACCCAGGATCGATGAGAAGTCTTGCTTGATGAGCTGAAACCGATGTGTGAATATCTGCTAATGCAGTTGCCAATAATGTTGAGCAGTTCCATGTGAGCTGTGCCGATGAGTGAACGACCGCGACGACATCCTATTGAGTTGAAGCTTGAGATTGAGCCGGTTGCGCGTCGGAAGCTGTTGCAGGGGGCGCTGCTGGGTGCAGCATCGTGTGGTGCCGCCCTGAACACTCCTTGTACTTCCGGCTCGATCGACATGCCGACGCGTTGTGCCGACCAAGGCAGTTGTAGCACAGCCGTACTTTCTCCGCCATCTTGCGACGCTCACCCACAGTGAGCCGCCGGAACTCAGGACACATGACAATGAAATGCCCACGAGCCCGACAGCAGTCACAGGGGTAATCGTTCGCGACGAAGGTCGACGACGGAGCGCCACGCGCTGTGTTACCTGCATGATGTGCGGCGGCGCTGTGCGTCCCGGCCTTCGCTGGGGGAGGGTTCGCGGAAGACGGTCGGTTCGAGGTTGTCCCGGTCTTGGGCGTGGCCTTCGCCATCTCCAACGCTCTCACCTTAGTCTCCGCAAACTCCTCGAGCTCAGCAAAGGCCGGGAATTCCGATGTGCGTCCTAGCTTCGTCTCCCAGGCCTCACGCGTGGTTTGGTCGAGCTGTTTTGCCAGCAACCTCACCATCACGCAATCCCAGAGCTCTTCCTACGTTGCCAGCGAAGAAAGAGCCCTGTAAGCCTCGGAGAACGAAGCCAGGATGGTCGAGAATGATTTGATATCAGATGAGCAGGTCTTGAGCGCGAAGAGCTTGTCCAGGCGCTCCTGCACCAGCAGCCGCTTATTTTCGTAACGGGAGACCAATGTCTCCCATGCCTGGTTAAACGATTCGCACGTTACTGCGAACCCCTGAATGAGCTGCGTCGCCCCGCCCGACACGCAGCCACGCAGATATAACAGCCGGTCGACATCGGTGAGGCGGTCATTCCGAATGACCAGCGATGTGAACACGTCACGGAACGTTGGCCATCCGGCGTAGTCCCCCCCGAACGTCGGCAGCTTCATTTCTGGCAGCCTTGTGTGGGGGCGCGGCGACGCTGTGGGCGCCGGTGCAGGAGGATGACCTTGAGCTAGCCTCGCCATGGCTTCCCGAGCTGTGACTTTGGCCTTGAGGGCAACCTGCGCCTCAAGGCTTTGCAGATCGTCCGCAAAATACTCGTGTTCGACACAGCTCGGAGGGCACGAAGATTCCAACAGCTCGTGTTCCCTACGGAAGTCGCCGTGAATCTCCGTGACCTGCTCGACGTACGCGTCAAGCGACTCCATGGCGAGGGTATCTCCGCCCTCGTTAAGCAGAGCGATGACCGTTTGCAGGTGAGCAATCCGGCGCCGTTGGGATTGGACCTTCAACGCCATCTCGGTTGTAAGCCGAGTTGGCGATCGGGTCTTCTTCGGAACGACGCCGGCCCCAGGAACCAACAATGTCGTTTTTTCCTCAAGATCTCTAGGCGCCACCCCAGAGTCCATTGGATTGCCCTCAGACATTGCTAGTCCTGATGCAAACGGTACAAGTAGAGAAAGTAATGGATAGAAACGAAGATTCTCCGCAGAGATTGTACTTTACCCCACTTGCTGCTCCGCTTGACGAGGTGATGAGTCGATGAGGATTCTGCGATGGGCTACGCAGAGTCCTACCAGATGAGCCGATGAATGCGCAGAGATGAGAGCGGAAGGTAGAGACCCTGGTCTCTCTTGCTCAAGTCGAGTATCCGGCTGGAAGGACCAAAATGTTGAGATTTCCTTCCCGGTGATGCCTTGACCGATCTGTGAATTGGGTGAACACATGTGAGAACTCACTTGAAACAACAGGAAAATGAACCAGACACACAGATGTAATATTGCGAAAGCGGTTTATTCTACCTTCCACTCGGTAGCTCAAATACAATATTAATAATGACAGTTAATACAATAGTTGTAGATGTCTACAAATTAGACATGAATTTTGGGAATTATTGAAAAGGTAATTTTTAGAAAAAGTACACAACTATGAAAATAAATTTCAAATTGAACTTGAATCTTATTCAGCAGCACACAATTATATTAATTGTGAGCTGAGTTTGACCATGAGAATGCGGTGCGCACAACGTAGTGATAGCTACGCCGTGCGACACGCTTAGCCAGGTGAGTGTCAAGACATGAATTAAAAAATAGAACAGAATGTGATGTGCCAATGTGCGCAGCCAACAATTATACCAATAGAAGGCTGAATGTTCACTTGAGACAGCGGCGCGTGCACCGTAGCAACAGCTACGCAGCACGGCTCGCCGATGCCATCGAGTGTGAAAATTTGTGTGTAATTCACTGCAACCACTCAGCACTGTATTGCTGAGTAGTTGCAGCGAATTAATACTGAGTGCACTCTCAATAAAGGTTATAGGGGACTCGTCTGTGTGAACCCAGCCACGCAGTCAGCACTGCGTAGCTCAATGCACCAGATATTAAGACTGCACCAAATGAGCAACGCATAGTCACTGTGCTTCCCCAGCAGATGTTTAAGAGGAAAGCACAGTGAATATGAGCACCAGCATAATTGTATTAATTACCTGGCAAATTATGGTGAGAAAACGTGTGCAGCATGTGCCGCACCGCCCGCCACGAGTGAGACCAAATGCTGATGCACCATATTGACTCCGCCATGGTATTGAATTACGACAAATTGTGCCACAGCACTCTTACCTTGAGCAATGAGTCCTGTTGAGTGAAGTTGAGCGATGCCGATGAAGAAGATTGATGAAAAGTCCGAGGAGTCCAAAGATGCGTGTGCTGCTCGATGGATGCGTGTCGAAAAAGTGCCGAATTCCCAAGATGGCTGCGAATACGAAAGGTTCGTTGGGCGCTGGAGTCAATTGAGCGAGACAGCCGCTGAGCGAAACCGAAGTCAAGCGAGAGAGACACCCTCTCGCCTGACGCGGCGTGCCAGTGAGGCACATCCTCGGCTTCGCGAAGCCCTTGCTTCGGCTGTCTTCGCCTCAACCGAACACCGTATAGCAAGGCAGCGCAACAGGTAGGCGCACGACGATTATCGATCGCCGTGCGCCAGCTGATTTTCCAACAGTGTTATATTTTTCTATCAGTTTTTCAATTTTCTGTTTTTTTTCTGTACTGCCCAAGTGATCTAAATTCATTATAAACTCGTTTTCATTTATATGTTCGTTGAAATTTATCTTGACTTCTTTTATTTTTTCACTTTTATGCAGTGTGTTTGTTTTGTTCCCTATCTGTATTTCCTTCTTTTGTGATACTTGTAAGTTTTCATCTTGAATTAGTTTAAATTTCTTTATTATATCTAACCCAATCAGAAAATCTTCAAAATCGTCTCTTTCTATTATGAATACGTCAATGTATTCCTCTTTCTCAAAAATTTTTACTTTTATGGTTACTAAACCTTTTGTTTGTGTCACACCATTGACTGTTTTTAAGGATATTTTGTTTACATCTTCTGTCTCTTTTTTTATCTTAATTAATTTTGAATTTATTAGGGAGACTTGGGAACCTGGATCATATGTTCCGTTTACCTCTAACTTTTCTTCTAATAGTATCTTTATTTTAATCAATGGTGTGATTACTCGTTTTTTTGTTCTGTACTTAGATTTACTTCTATCACTGAGTTACTTCTAACTTCTCTAGCTTCATTCCCATTCTTCTTTCTAAACCAGCATGTGTCCTCTGGATGATACCTAGTACCTCTGTTCAATTTTTCGCAGGTTGTACATGGCTTCTTTTCTTCAAATTTCTTCTTATTATCTTGTCTTTCTTCTTTCTTCTTTATGAAATTATTTCTACCTACTAGATTTTCGCATTTTCTGATTTCATGTAGTAGTCTGGTTGAATCTTCGCAGTTTTCTCTGTTTATTTTGTCTCTAATGAATGCAGGTAATCCTGCTGCTATAAGCATTATTAGAGTCTTTCTACTTATGTCGCTACCCATATCTAGCAGTAGCTTTTCCTTCTTCATAGCATATTCCATCAATGAACCTTCTCTATATCTGTAGAATATGGCATACGTTCCTGTATTCCAGCCCTTGTCTGCGAATGACTCCAAGAATTTCTCTCTCCATTCCGACCATTTAGCTTCCATTGTCAACGTTGTTAATGTTGCTGAGTGCCAGTCCAAACATGACTTGTCCAGGAATAGTCTTAGTATCTCAATAATTGTATTATCTTGACTGATTTCAAATCTTCTACATTCTCTCTCAAATGTCTCCAACCATTGTTTTGCATTTGAGTGTTTACATACAAATCTTTCGATCATAAACCTTTCTGCTATGTGTTTCAAATTTCGTTGATTTTCTTTCTTTTGTGTGGGTTCTACTGTACTTGTTTCCGCCGTCTGGTCTAGATACAAATCGTTGAATATTATATTATCGTCTTGGTCGAAATAAGTTTTCTCCATTTCATTCGTGCATGTAATCCAAATTGTCCTTTCTTGGCCTCTTTGATCCAGGCTTTTTTTTATTCTTTTATAATTCTCTGTTTTTGTCAATTCAATATGGTTACTCACAAATCTTTCAGCTTCAGGCAACACATATCTCTTATTGTCCTGTGTTGTAATAGAGGTTA
Organism: Cylloceria caligata; assembly: GCA_963942595.1. Taxonomy (NCBI): domain Eukaryota; kingdom Metazoa; phylum Arthropoda; class Insecta; order Hymenoptera; family Ichneumonidae; genus Cylloceria; species Cylloceria caligata. Next base: position 40,597,155 of record OZ012707.1, on the reverse strand, counting down.
TGGTGACCACACTTGTCTTCCTGTCGTTGGGTAATGCCACATATTTAAATGCGAATTGCAGTTTCTTTGCCATCGTAAATAGAAATTGTCGTTTTATAACGGACAATTATTTGGAGTGAGAGTAAACTAGAATATGTTTCTGTGAACAAGGGACGAGATTTTATTCGCTGTTTTTTTAACAATTATTAATTATAACTATTCACAGTCTTACCTGTGAACAAGAAACGACAATTAAAGTTTACTATTATCACTGTCTTGCACCTGTGCTTTCTCGCGTGTTACTGCCGTATTCCTCGTTATCGTCGCTCCATCTGGCGGTTCCAAATCCAAGGAAAGTATACTTTCCTTACATATAAGTAGTATGTGTACACCTTTGCTCCATCCCACTCCTATCCCCACTCCTTCCCCCACCACGCGGCTACCCCCACCACCTCACTTTTCCACCGCCGCGCTACCCACTCTGCTTGACCAGTGTCGGTAACGTGGAGATGGTAAAGTGAGGTGGTGTGGGTACCTTGGTGAACAAGGAAGAGTAGAGATAAGAGTAGGATGGAGCAAAGGTGTACACATACTTGGAAAAATGAATAAAATTATGTACTGTAACGTGGCAGAATACTCGAGCTGCGTCCTCCTCGCTCAACGGCTACCAGCACGATCGCCCAGGGCTGCAGGGGGTGATTTCCGTATTTTATCTGTTCTTTATTTTTATTTTTTTTTTGTTGTATTTTTTTTATATATATATATAACACGTCCGATACGACCGAGGGATGGAGGGAGGAGGAGGATGACCACGCCGTATCCATAGATGGCTGACTGCGGGATTCGATATTTTACATTCGCCGATATTTTACACCTCTCCCTGTTGGAAGATACTGTCCCGCTCAACGTACCTCTACCAAGGATACCCTGTTATCCATCGTCGGCTATCAGCTACTCTCGGCACTGCCGGTGGTTAATTTAGGCGTTGTCCAGCTAAGGCGCTAGTCGCGGTCAGCGGGCGAGGCAGGTTCCCCCAATTAACCGAGTCTAGCGGGTTAAGGGGGGGCCATAGTTCACGGGCACGCGTGCCGAACGGACCTCGAGGCTTTTTTCCCGGTGATCGTCGAGCGAGGAAGACGTAGCGTCGAGAGTACCACTGTCCCGCTCTACTGTTCACATAATTATCGCCCATTGGCAAGTTGTGGATGCCCGGGAATTTCATCGGGTCGCCGAATCAAATACTTTATCGAGACGGGAACTGAAACGAGCAGCCGGACCCGACATCTAATCGAGAAAGGAATCGAATCAATCCGATCGTGGCATCGTCCCGGTATTTCAAGGAACGGCACGGCAGCATCGTCTCGGTGAGCTCTCTTCCCTTCTACGGTCTTTCGCTGTTATTTTATTATTTTATCATTCAAATTGTTGTCGGTTAATTATTTCGAGCTTGGTCACCCCTGCGACTCTGGCACACCGCGTGCAGAGTATTAATCTGTACTGGGTAGCGCGGCGTTTAGAGAGAATAACTCGAGATCGTGTAACGTATAGAGGCCGGGGAAAAAGTCACTAAATTAATTAATTGTTTTATAGTTAAATCGTGCGCGCGTTAGGCCGTTATCCCGGAGTGGTTTGAGTTTGTTAGTTGGTTGTGTGGGATCTGAACGGAATAGACCGTGTCACGTATTTTAACGAATTATGGGTTTTAGATGTACCGGATTTTGTTTGAATTTTCTTTCGTTCGGGCTAGAAGGTCGCGCGCTCGCTAGTACGTCGTCCCGTTGTATGCTTGGTGTGTGGGACTAGCACGTTATAGACCGCGTCGCGTATCGAATAGACCCATCGGCGTTTCTCTATTTTATTTATCGTTTTATTCGTTGTTTTATTGATTTATTTATCTATTTATTTGTTTAGTTCTTTATTTACATAGTTATTTATTTATTTGTATTCTTATTTCTTTATTTATTTAGTTATCCAATTATTTAGTTACTTATTTATTCATTTATTTATTTATTCATTTATGGGTTTCTTAGTTATTACTCTTTCGTTATAATTGGTTATATTTTATTTGTTATAGCTTATGCGTTATATTTTATTCGTTATATTTTCTTTGTTATATTTTATTTGTTATATTTTATTCAGGCCACGAGGGGCCGGTCGAGAGTATTACGCTCAGATTGATTACCGTCTCGCAATTATTATTCGGAATTGTAATATTTGGCAAGCCGCGGGTCGCTTCGCGTACGTGACCTTCCGACGTCCCGTTGTATGGTTTCTTTGGACGTATTGGGGATTAGCTCGGGATAGGCCGTATCGCGAACGGTGCGTGGAGACTGCCGAATATTTGATTGTAGTCGATGAATATTATTAGGAATACGTAGCGAACGAGATAGGCTATCTAGGGGCTACCGAAGTATGAGAGTGAGTGAGAGCGTGGGATAACTGCTGCCGTCGAATTAGAGATTTAAATTAGGATATCTAACCGGATTTGGAAAATTGTTAACACCGGAGAGAATAATTTTACGGGACATTTTAGTTAAATTCTAAATTGATGTTTATTGGAGAAATAAAGAAGTTTGTAAGTCCCGTACCTGCTATTGTTGTTTGAATTATTTACTGGTATTATTTTATTTATGTATTTGCTATTTATCTAACTGACCATATTTTATTTTTGACTAATTGGTGACTTGATAGTCCGAACCACCCACTCTGCCTTGAACAGCTGTAGCTGGCCTGGGTCGAGACTGGTCATCCAACTCGGTATTTTTCCTTCCGGCGCGAAAGCGCCTGGCGCCCATCTCGAAAGAGAAAATAGAAAGGAAGGGAAAATAACTTGGACCAGTCATAGGTAACGTGGTGCGTTGAGGACCAAATTTACGTTACAAATTTGGCGCCCAACGTGGGGCCCGACTGTCAAGTCTTTTATTTAATTGGAAAAATTTTAATTAACTTTCTTTTCATTCAAGTTTATTTTATTTTATTTTATTCTTTAACCATTTCCATTCTTTTAATTATTCGAGACTCTTTTATAATTTATGAATCGTACCATTTAACAATAGCAGTTCTTTTTAGATAGATATTTTTACAATTAATTTAACTGGTTTTATTTTATTGAGGAATTATTGACATCGTGATATTCGGCAGTACAGTTATCCCGCGAAGCACTGTAGCAAGCCTTCGTGAGGTATACGGTAGGCCAAGCTCGCTCGCATTGTCTAGTGCCGCGCTCGAGGCCGGCCGTGTTTACATTTTTTCTGTTGTGTGTCGCCGAGTGAGTAGCAGTCTTCGATGTTGGAAACTGGTACTCCCGGCTAATGTAATATTATCTCTCGCTTATTATAATACTGTGAAATATTATTTGGCTTTATACCGAGTCGAGCGAAGTTGCGGGTCCCGAGTCTACTGCGGCAACTATAGAAAAGGAATAATTCGATAACTTATTAGATCCTAGATTCAGTCAAGCGTTAAAAGATTTATAACATTTATAACCATCACTTTCCTTAATTAATCATTTTATTATTATTATTATTACTTTTGTTATATATATTTTCCATTTCATTTTTTTTATTCTTTCCTTCTTTCTTCATTCCATTTATTATTAACATTGGTTTATTATTATATTTTTTTTTGTAATTGAATTTATTATTATTCTTATCTTTCAATATTACTATTATTTTTTTTTTGAACAAATCGTAGACCGGGCCTCGTCCCGCTACGTGGATATAAAATTTTTTTTCTAATTCATCCTTTTCCCTGGTTAGCCTTCTATCACGATCTTGAAGGGACTCGCCGCTCCTCGTTATTGCTCTTTTGGTTCTTTTGTTTGTTAATCTCGTTTGTTTTTTTTTGTGTTTCCGACTGATTGATTTAGTTAAGCAATAGTCATTGGTTTATTTATTTATTTATTTGTTTTATTTATTCAACTGTCCTATCCTTTTTTTTTAATTTTTGTTCTTTTGTTTATTCTTTGTTTATTATTACTTGCTATAATTTTTGTTATTATACAATTTTGCTTTGAATTGGTTATCCCGTCCGGACTATTTGTTAATTAATTGATCTCCTTTCGTGATTTAGTCGTTTATTTGTTTTTCCTTTTGTTTTACTTTTTTTAATTATTATTGGTTTTATTGCTTTATTCAGTCATCTTTTTTTTTGTTCTTACTCCTTATTTCGCTAATTTACATTTTGTTCGTTTATCTTTGTGTTTTATTAGGATAGGATATTTGTTTATTTAATTAATTCAGCTATTTTTGTTTATTTATTTGTTTATTTATTACCTCTAGTTATTTATTTATTTATTTATTTGTTATTATTTTTTTTTTTTCTCTCCTTACGGGGATTATTTGTTTTCGTTTTGTGTTATTCCGTTCTCCCCTTCCACAGGAGTTACCATTGGTGAGCGAACCACGATCTTTCAGCTCGTATCCGGGGAAGAGGGAAATAACCGGTTTAAATTTTTTCGAGTGACCTTTCCGGATGGGTTCAAAAGTTTTTCTTTTATCTATTTGTTTGTTTATTTAATGAGTTTCCCTCACTTAAGTTGTTTAGTTTTCTTAATCAATTGATTAATTGAAATTATTTATTTATTGACGTGTCCATTTATTTATTTATCTATTTATTTATTTATTTAACTTATTAATTAATTTAATTATTTGTTTATTCCATTGATTTATTTATTTAACTTATTTATTTATTTAATTTATTTATTTATTCAACGGATTTATTTATTTTCCGTCCTTTTTCGCGCGAGTTAAAAATGGTTCGGTCGAGGACTCCCGGGGAAATAGCCTCGCTTACAGAGGATGAGGTTAAGGCTGAACTGGCCTCTAGGGGGTTGCCGATAGGGGGTACGTCCGCAGCTATGCGGGAGAGACTGTACTTTTCGGGGTTATTAGCGAATCCCGACGATTCCGCCGCCGGGTTAGTCACGGTACAGGAGGAAGACAACCCCCCGCCACCGAATGATGCCTTCCCATCGGCACCCGTTGAACAGGATCACGCAATGATTACGAATCCTTTCCATCATTCGTCCCCGGTCAGAACGAACCATCCGCATTCCCGTCATTCGACATCGGCAATCACCGCATGTGACATTTTGAGAAAGTGGAATGTTTCGTTTTCCGGAAAACCAGACGAGGAGGTTGATGAATTTCTGGCACGCGTTGAGGATAGTCGAGGCCTGGTAGCCATTACGGACCAGGATATGATGAATTGCCTACCCTTGTTTGTCAAGGGGATAGCATATCACTGGGTTAAGTTGGAACGTTCCCGGTGGTCTTCATGGGAACAATGCAAGGAGGCCTTTCAACAGCGTTTTGGGGATCCGGATTTCCAATTCTCGCTACGTGAGCAAATTCGAACACGAACACAGGGAACTGAGGAACGGGTGGCAGATTTTTTCACATGCATGTGGAACCTGTTCATTAGGGTCGTTCCACCGTTCTCGACAGAGGAACAGGTGAAGATCACCTTTCGAAACCTGCTGCCAAGACTCCAGGTAGCGATAACCCTCACCGACACCATGGACTTAAAGGGTTTGGAAAGAACGGCCATCCGAGTGGAGTGTAGCTACTCGGCTGCCAGCGCATATCATGCACCTCCAGCTCCTGAGAGGTCGATGCTCCCGGAGTTTGCGTATCATCCTCCGGTAAGGGCAAAGAACCGAGTCACCTTTGGAATGGTGGACCCGAGGCCAACACCCACAGGCGAGGACCTGACTTCCCGGGGGTTCATCAACCCTTTTGTGAGTGGGCAGTCGAGGAATTTTACATCCGCCTCGCCTCACCAGGCCAACTTTGTGAGTCAGCCAAGAGGAGGCTCGGCAGGGGGTTACCGGGGCCAGTATGTACCACGGCCGTCCCGACCAGCTATACGGCCGGAGAGGGCTCCAGTACCAGAGGTCACTGCCACCAGCACCAACCCATTCCTGCAGGAACCGGCCGTACCGAGGGATAACCAGGGGTCGGCAACAGGCATTCAACCTTACGACAGGCCGATCATTTGTCACAACTGCGGGATCGCGGGCCACTTTGCAAAAGGATGTGCGGTACGGAAGGCAGTTCGTTGTTACCGATGTGGTAAAGAGGGCGAGACCACCCGAACAGCCCACAACTGCACGGGAAACGCATATGGGAGTCGCCGGTGAGGGGAGAGACGACTTCCTGGATTCATAGAAATTCCCCAGTAAGGTTACCTACAGTGACCGTCCCGGAATACCTATGTAGTCCGGTCGGAGATCACCGCCAGACACGACAGGTACTAGTTATTGGCCTTGAGATTTATGGGCGACCGCTACCCGCGTTGGTGGACTGCGGGGCAACCAGCTCGTACATTAGCGCGGAGGGACTGTTGGCGATGGACAGGCTGGGGTACTCTCGCCGGCCAACACCGGAGCGTCATAGTACTATTGCAAACGGGCAGCAGATCACTTGCACTGAGGAGGTGGAGTTCGACGTAACGTTGAAGGGTCGTGGGAGTAAGCTCACGGCAAGAGTTTATCCCGATCTTCCAGTCCCGTTGCTATTGGGGCTCGACTCTCTTTTCCTACTAGGGATTGGAGTCGATCTTAGGAGACGCAAATGGTTTTTCAGCGGGGAAGCCACAGAATTCAACTTCGAGCAGGTGGAGGTAATAGAGGATGATAACACCATGATGCCAATTACGGACCTGACGGAGGCCGAAACCGTTCGCTTGGAGGAATTCCTATCCATCCAAGTTCCAAGATTGAGATCAGCTCCCGGGGTCACTAATCTGGTAGTTCACCATATCGATGTTGGTAATGCCAGACCCATCAAACAACGATGGTATCCATTCACTCCCGTTATGAGGGAAGCGATGGATCAGGAAGTGGACCGTATGCTGGAGGCGGATGTCATCGAGCCTTCCACCAGCGAATGGAGCACTCCTATCGTAATGGCTGCCAAACCGAATGGCACCTTCCGGTTCTGCTTGGATTTCCGTAAGGTGAATGAGGTCTCGAAAAAAGACGCATACCCAATGCCGTACATGAGCCATATATTGGATTGTTTAAGGTCGGCCAAGTACATTTCTACACTAGACCTAAGTCAGGCCTTCCATCAGATCCCGCTGGACCGGGAGTCTCGAGAAATCACGGCATTTACAGTTCCCCATAGGGGGCTGTTCCAGTTCAAGAGGATGCCGTACGGGCTGACCACCGCTCCCGCTACATTTCAGAGATTATTAGACCGGGTTATTAGTCCCAATATGCAACCTCACGCGTTTGCCTATCTGGACGATATCGTCATTGCCACCGACACGTTTGAGGAACATCTGGAATGGCTGAGACGGGTCTTCGAGAAGATCATGGCGGCGGGGTTGCTGATCAACCCCGAGAAATGTGAATTCTGTCGAAAAGAATTGAAGTACTTAGGCTTCTTGATAAACCGCGAGGGTATGTTGGTTGATCCGGATAAAACATCAGCTATCCTGGAGATTCCAGCCCCGAGGACGGTTAAACAAGTCCGACGGTTCCTGGGAGCTACTTCATGGTACCGACGATTTATCCCCGAGTACGCGAAAGTAGCGGAGCCTATCACCAAGCTCACACGTAAGCGACAAGGATGGTTCTGGGGCGAGGAGCAACAGAGAGCTTTCGACCATCTTAAGAAAGCATTAACTGAGGCGCCGGTATTGGCGCGCCCCGACTATACTAAAAGGTTCACGCTGCAGACGGACGCAAGCTTAACCGGGTTGGGAGCGGTGCTCACTCAAGAACCCGATGGGGCAGAACATCCAATTGCCTACGCGAGCCGTAGCTTGACCAGTGCGGAACGTAACTACGACGTACGGGAGTTGGAGTGCCTGGCGATCCTATGGTCAGTTGAAAAATTTAAACCTTATCTGAATGGGTATCGTTTCACAGTTATCACCGATCACGCGAGTTTGAAGTGGTTGCTGTCCCAGAAGGAACCCAAGGGGAGAGTAGCCCGATGGACATGGAAACTGATGAATTCAGACTTCGATGTGTTACATCGGAGGGGCTCACAAAATCAATTGCCCGATGCTCTGTCCCGAATGTTTGAATCTACTCCTTCTGGAGACGATACCGAAGAAGATGACTGGCCTAACGTGGCAGGGTTGCCACCTCAAGCTTCTGTCAATATGTTACTCACGTTGCCTACGGGGGAGAGAGATCCTTGGTATGAGGCACGAGTCAAGGACGTACGAGAGAATCCAGCGCGCTATCACGACTGGAAATTCAGGGATGAGAAATTATTCCTGCGACGGAGAATGTCGCGTCTCGACTCGCCGGACACCGTCTGGAAACTAGTGGTCCCGCAACACCAGAGACCAGCTATTCTCTATGAGAACCACGATGTTCCGCAGGCGGGTCATCTTGGGACGGATAAGACCTTCAAGAGAATAGTAAATTCATATTACTGGCCTGGCCTGTATCGAGACGTCGCTAGATACGTCCAACACTGTGACATCTGTCAACGTACGAAGCCCCGACAGGGACCACCGAGGGGATTAATGGGCCGTCGGGTTGTGGAAGAACCTTGGACCGTCGTGGCAGCAGACATTATGGGACCCTTTCCGCCCAGTCGGTCTGGGTTTGCCTACGTTCTGGTAATCCAGGACCTATTTACTAAATGGGTGGAGTGCTGTCCGTTAAGGAAGGCGACGGGAAAGAAAATCCGAGAAGCCTTGGAAGAACTGGTGTTTTCCCGGTGGGGAGTCCCGGAGGTGCTCCTGACAGATAACGGGACGGAGTTTGTCAACATCAACTTACGACAGGTAGTGGCCGAGTACGGTATTTTCCATACTACTACCCCACCTTACCATCCTCAGGCTAACCCCGTGGAACGGGTGAACCGGGTCCTCAAGACCATGATAGTGGCATTCTTGGAGAATGATCACCGAGAGTGGGACCTGCATTTGGCCGAGTTTCGTTTCGCGTACAACACCGCTTACCACTCCTCCATAGACACGAGTCCCGCGTTTTTGAATTTCGGCAGGATGCCGCAGCCTCACCGGTTCGGTCGGAGGACCCCAGGAGAAAGGGAGGTGAGGGCCACCGACCCCCATGATTGGTCGGACCGAATGGACCAATTGCAACCTCTCAGAGACAAGGTACAACATGACCTCGAGGAGGCCTATCGGAGGCAGTCTCTGCAATACAACAAGTATCGTAGTCCCACCACCTTCAAAGTGGGAGATGAAGTACTGCGCCGACAGCGGGTGCTGTCCTCAGCGTCGCAGAACGTGGCGGCCAAGCTGGCTCCTAAGTTTCAGGGGCCATACCGTATCAGTCGAGTCCTGTCCCCTAGGGTTTACGAGCTGAAAGATCGGGAGGGGGGTATCGTTCGGAAAGTTTCAATTGATGACCTGAAGCCTTACCAGTCCCGTACCTCCTCTGTTATTGTAGATGGAACCCCTACAGCAGCTGCGTCTCCTGGTGGAGGATTTCGAGGGGCGTTGTGTGGGTCTCGCGCCGACGGGAGGCGAGGACCTGTGGCGCTGGGTTCGGGAGTGCCGGGTTCTCTCGAACCTGGTAGCCCCGAACCTGGAGACCGGGGCCTCTCCACCCCCTCTCCCGAAAGAGGAGGTGGAGAGGGCGCTGGGGGTGCTCAGGAAGGTTCGGTGGTGGCTGGCGGTGGAATTGGCACCGATCGGTTTCACCGCTGGCTACGTCGCCGGCAGGGGGCGCGGGGCAGCGGTTAAGGGAGGGGGATCGGAGACCCTCCAGAGGCCGGGCCCTGTCCCCCTGGGGGAGCACCACCAGCGGGTAGTTAGACGTCCGCCTCCCGGGGACGGGGGCCCGCAAAGGACGTGTCGCCGGTGCGGGCTGAGGGGCCACCAGATGGTGGTGTGCCGGGAACCGCTTTCCGCCATGCGGCGGTGCTTTTCCTGCGGCCGTCAGGGGGTGACGGTCCGGACGTGTCCCGTATGCGGACCAATGTACGCATCACCCCAGGGTCAGGCGGATCGGGACCCAATGAGGGGCTGGGCCAAGATGGCCGCAGAATATAAACGGAAACGCCAAGATATGAATGAATAAAAAGTCCCGGTTTCGAAAAAAAAGGGGTCTGTGATGGCTGAGTTGGTTATTGGATAGGGACACCCCACTTCCTTGCATGTCTTTCCTGGATCCTGGGGTATGGGAGTCCACGGTGGGGGGTGTGGGAATAGCGGCTCTAACCGAGAAGAGCGGGAATCAGGAGTCGTTCGCCATTTGAATAAACCCGTGCAAGCCTGCGAGATCGTGGGGTGCCGAGGTCGGACGGGTGACCGGTATTTAATTCTCCAAAGACCAAAGGAGGGGAGGATGAGTTTTCCGGCCGAGGGCGGCCGTGTCTAAGGGGGGGAGTGTTGTAACGTGGCAGAATACTCGAGCTGCGTCCTCCTCGCTCAACGGCTACCAGCACGATCGCCCAGGGCTGCAGGGGGTGATTTCCGTATTTTATCTGTTCTTTATTTTTATTTTTTTTTGTTGTATTTTTTTTATATATATATATAACACGTCCGATACGACCGAGGGATGGAGGGAGGAGGAGGATGACCACGCCGTATCCATAGATGGCTGACTGCGGGATTCGATATTTTACATTCGCCGATATTTTACACCTCTCCCTGTTGGAAGATACTGTCCCGCTCAACGTACCTCTACCAAGGATACCCTGTTATCCATCGTCGGCTATCAGCTACTCTCGGCACTGCCGGTGGTTAATTTAGGCGTTGTCCAGCTAAGGCGCTAGTCGCGGTCAGCGGGCGAGGCAGGTTCCCCCAATTAACCGAGTCTAGCGGGTTAAGGGGGGGCCATAGTTCACGGGCACGCGTGCCGAACGGACCTCGAGGCTTTTTTCCCGGTGATCGTCGAGCGAGGAAGACGTAGCGTCGAGAGTACCACTGTCCCGCTCTACTGTTCACATAATTATCGCCCATTGGCAAGTTGTGGATGCCCGGGAATTTCATCGGGTCGCCGAATCAAATACTTTATCGAGACGGGAACTGAAACGAGCAGCCGGACCCGACATCTAATCGAGAAAGGAATCGAATCAATCCGATCGTGGCATCGTCCCGGTATTTCAAGGAACGGCACGGCAGCATCGTCTCGGTGAGCTCTCTTCCCTTCTACGGTCTTTCGCTGTTATTTTATTATTTTATCATTCAAATTGTTGTCGGTTAATTATTTCGAGCTTGGTCACCCCTGCGACTCTGGCACACCGCGTGCAGAGTATTAATCTGTACTGGGTAGCGCGGCGTTTAGAGAGAATAACTCGAGATCGTGTAACGTATAGAGGCCGGGGAAAAAGTCACTAAATTAATTAATTGTTTTATAGTTAAATCGTGCGCGCGTTAGGCCGTTATCCCGGAGTGGTTTGAGTTTGTTAGTTGGTTGTGTGGGATCTGAACGGAATAGACCGTGTCACGTATTTTAACGAATTATGGGTTTTAGATGTACCGGATTTTGTTTGAATTTTCTTTCGTTCGGGCTAGAAGGTCGCGCGCTCGCTAGTACGTCGTCCCGTTGTATGCTTGGTGTGTGGGACTAGCACGTTATAGACCGCGTCGCGTATCGAATAGACCCATCGGCGTTTCTCTATTTTATTTATCGTTTTATTCGTTGTTTTATTGATTTATTTATCTATTTATTTGTTTAGTTCTTTATTTACATAGTTATTTATTTATTTGTATTCTTATTTCTTTATTTATTTAGTTATCCAATTATTTAGTTACTTATTTATTCATTTATTTATTTATTCATTTATGGGTTTCTTAGTTATTACTCTTTCGTTATAATTGGTTATATTTTATTTGTTATAGCTTATGCGTTATATTTTATTCGTTATATTTTCTTTGTTATATTTTATTTGTTATATTTTATTCAGGCCACGAGGGGCCGGTCGAGAGTATTACGCTCAGATTGATTACCGTCTCGCAATTATTATTCGGAATTGTAATATTTGGCAAGCCGCGGGTCGCTTCGCGTACGTGACCTTCCGACGTCCCGTTGTATGGTTTCTTTGGACGTATTGGGGATTAGCTCGGGATAGGCCGTATCGCGAACGGTGCGTGGAGACTGCCGAATATTTGATTGTAGTCGATGAATATTATTAGGAATACGTAGCGAACGAGATAGGCTATCTAGGGGCTACCGAAGTATGAGAGTGAGTGAGAGCGTGGGATAACTGCTGCCGTCGAATTAGAGATTTAAATTAGGATATCTAACCGGATTTGGAAAATTGTTAACACCGGAGAGAATAATTTTACGGGACATTTTAGTTAAATTCTAAATTGATGTTTATTGGAGAAATAAAGAAGTTTGTAAGTCCCGTACCTGCTATTGTTGTTTGAATTATTTACTGGTATTATTTTATTTATGTATTTGCTATTTATCTAACTGACCATATTTTATTTTTGACTAATTGGTGACTTGATAGTCCGAACCACCCACTCTGCCTTGAACAGCTGTAGCTGGCCTGGGTCGAGACTGGTCATCCAACTCGGTATTTTTCCTTCCGGCGCGAAAGCGCCTGGCGCCCATCTCGAAAGAGAAAATAGAAAGGAAGGGAAAATAACTTGGACCAGTCATAGGTAACGTGGTGCGTTGAGGACCAAATTTACGTTACAGTACTCACCACCACCGCAGCTGTTGTAGGCATCTACCCTCCTGCCAAAGCGATTTTAAACTCCTGTCTCTCGAATGTACTCTCTCACACACGCACACACACACACATACACATGCACAGTGTCTTTAATTCATTACTATGTCCTCGTCAAAACCCTCGTCCACGGCATCGATATCGTAGCCGATATCTATCTCATCACCGAGGGCTTCTATAATAAACGCCGCCACATCCACGCGTTCACCGTTCGATAAGCGAACCCGCGGAACGCTATCGCCGGCAAGAGGTCGCATCATGACAGCGATCAAGTCATCTCCACCGCACGCTTCTTCGACGAGCTCGATACCTGCAACGTCCACGCGGTCGAGTCCGTATATGGAAAACTCCATGACAAGAACCGGTAGCATACTTGCTAGAGGATCCGGATGAAATAGGTGAGACGAGTCGATGTAAATAGTTTCGCCGAAATCGACTAGCAGCACCTCGCAGTACCCATCAAAGTCCGGGTAAACCACTTCCCCGCGGGCAACGTTATTGAAACGAGGCACAATACAGGACATGCCGATATGCAACTCCCCAAGTTCAATGGATCTTCCACGACGTTCCACTAAATACACACTACGTAGGAGTTCTTCCAACTCGTCGTATGCATCGCACATTTCCTGCGTACGCAGAAACACACTCATTACACTCTCGACAAACATTAATCGGCACCAAAACGCGTCGCTTAAAATCTCCTTGCCGTATCGTGGATACATATTGCTTTTTATTGTTTCCAAACAGGATGCCAAAGACAGACTAAATGCTCGAGACGCTACTAGAGAGTATCACGGGCATAAAGATAACAGCCTCCTATGAATCATAACTAGGTATCTATCACTTTGAATGCAACGAAAGAGGTTTTCGAGCATGCATAGCCCTGCGCTATGCTCCTCGCAAAGTGCTTGCTCTGCAGTAAAAGATATAGAATATGTTCCCTCACAGAGAGAGAGAGAGAGAGAGAGAGAGAGAGAAAGACTTCAATTATTATGCTATAAAAATAAGAGACACAGTAAGATCAGATATTTTTAAATTAACCAATATTTTATGGAAAGCACTTTATACATTTACCGTCGTATGCAACAGCCCTGCAAACACGGTCATCCACGCTCGGAGATTCCTTCACCGTTAATTTTATTTTTATCGCTATATGGAATTAATTTGTATTGTCACTCGTAATATTGCTTTTAAATTATTTTTCGCTGTGGACGTTGTCATCATAGTGTACTTCTGAAAAAAGAACGAAACAACTATTTAATTGAGCACACTGATCAATAAAAAACATCGTGTACAGAATAATCGATATTGTCTTACCTGATATGCCACGACTCATTATACAAAGTTGGCAACGTTGATGATCTTCTGCCACCGACGACAACTGCGGATGAGGATGTCGGGTGGCACTTTTCTTTCCCGAAGCTAGCTCTATCTTCCTCTCGCTCTCCATGACACGAATAACGAACCATCGGTGTCGGCTCATATGCAGGGGCTGCTCGCTCTGCAAAACATTATTTTTTAATTAAAAATAAATATCACATGATTTAAAATTATTTTATATTTTTTACTTACCAAGCTCAGCTGCTTTGCTGCTAATCGACATTGGCACGTATTCCGTGATCTGCTGTGTTAATAAAACAGACACGAGCGATCCGTCTTCTTTCTAGCGCAGACCTTTGCTGATGCTTCGGTTTTACGACTGTCTCTCTCTCTCTCTCTCTCTCTCTCTCTCTCTCTCTCTCTCTCTCTCTCTCACTGTGACTGACATCGGTGTATACTTTATAATATTTCGAGCGAAATGTACACTATATACAATTATTTACAACAGTTTCTTTATCACAAATAGCTGCACATACGTAGAATTATTGCGTTCGCAACGCAACACCCGATGCATGATCAGCGATATGACCACGAAACAGCACAATTATTTCGGACAAAATAATTTTCATAAACTCCGTATCCTCTGGCGTTAGCAAGATCGCGATGTGTTCGAGCGCTTCTTCAAAGAAGTCCTTGGAACCGATGATCTCATACGCTACTGCACGAGGCATTTCACTGGCAACTATCTGTTCACGGACATATGATACCACCTCGTTCATACACCTCTGAATCGTTTCACTTTTGCTCTCTAGAGCCTGCATATGAATATCAATTCTTCTACTTATTTCGACGAGCATATCAAATGTAGACCGCTGAAGAACAATGTTTGGAGAGTATTTTCGGAAGCGTTTCCGTTTCGATTCTCCAGATTCCTCTTGATTCTCGTATTCCTCATCAGCGCTACCGCTTATTTCACCAAATGACACAGCTCTGTGCTGGTAACACGAGGTTAAAAGTGTGTAATGCGTTGTGTGCTCTATGCGGGTATTACACATTTTCTCAGCATCAGTCCCATGAGCTTCGAAATATTGTTGTACGCGAGAAAAATCACTTTTAAACACTCGCCACTCGTCCGCACCGAGTGTAATTCCGGTAAAAGTATTCGACAATATTTTCACCACCGGTGTAAGCGTACACGTAGAGTTCAACTCGAACCCGGCTACGATTATTTTACCAAATGATTTATTTAAACCGTACATAACGGGGCTCACTATATACTGCGATATCGCATGAGGCTTAGCACCGTTATTTGCCATTTTTATTGCTTTCCTGTAGACTGTGACTTTTCGAATGAATCGTCGGTGATGTTCATACTCCGTTTTATACAGATTTCCCCCACCACCTAACTGCACTGCCTCTTCTTTTGATACTGCAAATCATACGCCTGAAAATTGCTAGCCAATATCCTTTGATATTTGTCGTATTCTCCTCAACAGCCTAGTAACAGCAGCAGATATATCCCAAAACTCTTGCATACGCGCGCACACTTATGCGCACACGCACACATTGACATACAGATAATATTCGTCGGTGAAATTTGATGATTTTCCTCATGGCCGAGTGCCTTGAAATTAGATGAAAACAATATGACTTTCATCAGCGAAACTCGATAACTAAGTACATCACCATCGCTAAATATTTCCCTAGGTCTTGCTTTTGTAAAGCGATCGTGTGCGGCCATCTTCTTGGTTAGTCGTATTCATTACATCGCTGCAGTATATGCAGAGAGAGAGAGAGAGAGAGAGAGAGAGAGAGAGCTTGTTAAAGGAATATATATAAAAGTAAGCCGCTTTGAAAATTCTCTAGTTAATTGTCTGATTTACTGTGGTTACTACTACTACTACTACTCTAACAGCACAATCATGGTCAGAGTGGTAAAGCGCTCATTGATAAGAAAATTGATAGAGTTTATATTGAAGCGTAGACCGTCGTTGCGTTCGCGCTGGGGTCGAAGAAATTTGCAGATCACCCTATGGGAACTTCCGACACAGGCGGTTGTTCGTAAAATTCGCGGTATGCTGTGCGAGTGTCATCAGCGCGATTTAGTTGACGCGTATAATATTGGATTGTTTGATAATCAAATAATTATTGATTCGGTGGTGCGTGTTATTCGTCGACAAGGTCGGCTGAATGAGACGGCTCTGCTACCCATACTCAATGAAAGACGTAAGTAATATACATCGCTAATTACTTTTATTTTATTTCCTTTATTTCATAAGATTTTTATATAGTTCGACGGTATGAGGACGCAGAAATGGGATCCGACACCTATGATTTCGATGAGGAGGGTAGAACCGATTCAGATGATCATAGCAGGGACAACGATGGCGACAGCACAGTAGGGAATCGCTGGATAAATTTTACCCAACCATTCTGCGGTTATAAGCCTACAAACGGTCTTTTCATGGCAGGCCCCTCGAGAGAATCAGATGAATCCGTCGCAGGCCCATCGCGACCATACAGTTCAAACGATGATGCCAACAGCCATACAGACAGCGAGGAAGAAGAAGAAGAAGAAGAAGAAGAAGAAGAAAAGGAGGAGGAGGAAGAAGAAGAAGAAGAAGAAGAAGAAGAAGAAGAAGAAGAAGAAGAAGAAGAAGAGGAGGAGGAGGAGGAGGAGCAAGACGTAGACGATGACGACGAGGAGGAGGAGGAGGAAGAGGAGGAGGACCCTGTAGATTCAGGTAAGCTTTTAATAATACAACTACGTTGACAAAAATTTAAAAATTACGCGGATAATAATAGTAAAATGAAAAAGCAGGGTACGAGACGGACCCAAACGTTTTTCGCTTCGCACGATTCACTGTGCCGAGACCGCCGACAATCGAGTTGGTTTACGAAATGCGTCGGCGGTTCCCGGGTGCAGTTGACGGATTCGAGGACTAGAAGCAAATATAAGTTTGTAATTCTTACGTTACACGAATTATATGCAAAGTATATAGCCAGCGACAAACAAAAATTTAAAGTAAATTAAATAAAAATTCTAATAAATGGTTTAATTATGCCTGCAGGTGGACAGACTGGCGATGGAAGGACTGCTGCACGGGGTGGTGATATTTTGCCTCCTGGTGAACGTTTCGGTATCGACAACGAGCAGAGACGTTATTTTTCACGCTTTAGGATGCAGGGTCGAGAGACAGATTTTTATTTTCGCCAGCCACCGGTCGGTATCGATCATCTGACATGGTTCGAGGGAGGTGTACGCGATGTTCTCACACGTCTTACAGAATCGTGCGAAGGACATGATTATGTGGGTATGACTCTGAGCGTACCGTCTTTTGCGCAAGGACCTGTATGGTTATCATTTCGACCAGCTCGTGACATCGTTCCCGACGATATATGGCGACTAATTAATAGTGTAGCTCAGAGCGCGCGCGAATTTCGAATAGACGCTGGTACATGTAGAATGACGACATGTATAGTACGAGGCGTCGAAGGAGCTGGTGCGGGTACTAGGCTTACACACGAGTCTATAGCAAAAAAGTCAATTTTACGCATAAGTAATCGCGATAATTTGTGTCTACAACGTTCCCTTGTCACTGCCCGAGCGCATGCCGAACGCGGTCAAATACGTACGGGTGTGCTACACAGACGATGGTGTCAAATTCGGAACGGGCTTCGAGGTGCGCAATATACAGCGGCGATAGAGCTCACACGTAATGCAGGGGTAACGACACCGTCTAGGGGGTGTGGTGCGCGCGAAATTCAGCTCTTTCAGGAGTACTTGGTTCACGAGGGTATAGCGATTGTTGTTTATGAATTTCTCACCTTCGGAAAACGCGTTCCGGCTCTGTACGATGGGCGAAAATACGTACTCACTGCAACAGGTAAAATTAATCATACACTCTTTATTCTCTATTACGAGCGTTCTCATCACTATCAACCGATATTAAATCTCGCCGGTGCGCTAGGTAGTCGGGGGTTCTGCACGCAATGTAATTCCAAGTATATTCGAGTACTCGAGCATCGATGTAGCTATCAATGTGCTCGATGTAAATCCACTTATTGCAACGGTAATAGAGACTCTCAGCCTGAGTATTGCGCAGACTGTAATCGTTCGTTCTTTGGTGCTTTTTGCCTCGCTCATCACAAGAGTGAGGGCTCCGCGGGTATCACGTCTCGTAAATATAGACGGTACAGCGTCTGTAACGCATTGAAAATCTGTAGAGGCTGCTCGCGTATGATTAAAACCACAGATAAAAAGATGCATGTATGTGGTATATCGTTTTGTACTACATGCAAACAAACGCGGCCGACTACGCATGCATGTTTTATAGCACCTCTCAAGAAATCAGATGCGCAAAAGAAGAAGAAAAAAGACAAGTCTTGCACGAGATTTTTATTTTATGATTTTGAGACGCAGCAACACGAGCAATTGCATGATGATAAATCGACACGAATTCACGAGCCGAATTTATGTGTCGTACAATGCGTATGTATGGCATGTCTGGATATCACAGATATAGTGACCGATTGTGCTAACTGTGGTAAACGTGAATTCGTGTTTATCGATGATCCTGTTGGGGATCTCGTAAAATTGGCATTATCGCAAAAATTTAAAAAGACCATCTGCATCGCCCATAATGCTAGAGGTTTCGACGCACAATTTATTCTACGGTATTTAATCGAGGTGCAAAAAACACAGCTGCCCTCTCTGATTATGAACGGTACGAAGATTGTCTCGATGAAAATTGGCGATGTCGTTTTTCTCGATAGTCTAAACTATTTACCCATGGCTCTTAGTGCTTTACCTAAGGCCTTTGGTTTCGCTGATGAGGTGGCAAAAGGTACATTCCCCCATTTATTCAACACACCGGAATATCAGAATTACTCAGGTCCTCTGCCGGCTTTGCATTTTTACTCACCCGATACCATGTTCTCAGCGGATCGCGAGCGCTTTTTAAAATGGTATGAGGAAGAATCGAGCCGCGTAGATTATAAATTTGATTTTGCGACGCAATTTGTGCAATATTGTCGTACAGATGTTACGGTTTTGAGACGAGCGTGTTTAGCTTTTCGAGAGTTACTTATACGTTGTGGGAGCGTGTGCCCCTTTACAGAAGCATGCACGATAGCATCAGCATGTATGAGAGTATTTCGAAAGAATTTTCTACAGAAAGATCGCATTGCGGTGTTACCACCAGGAGGATATCGCTGGGGCGATAAGCAATCGCGCAAGGCCGTCGTATGGCTCGTATGGCTCGAGCGTGAGCTCAACTGCGTTATCGCTCATGCTGGACGCACGAGAGAGTATCGCCCTCCGGCCGGCCTACCGGCCGTGGACGGTTACTACGTGGATGCGGGGGTCCATCACGTTCTTCAATTTCATGGTTGCTTTTGGCACGGTTGTCCGCGATGTTATCGCGTGAATAGAGATGCTCGAACTAAATTCGGCGATACAATGGATGAGGGATACGAGCGTACCATTCTTATTTCCGGGCGAATCAGATCGAAAGGGTACACTCTAACCGAAATATGGGAATGCGATTTTGACAGATTACTCGAGAATAACGAGGAAATGTCGATATACGTGAAAAATCACGCCATGGTCAAGCAGGCGCCTCTCGAACCACGCGATGCATTCTTTGGCGGTCGAACGGAAAATTTTGTAAGCTTGTACGACGTCGCGAATGGGGAGCAGATACGCTATGTGGATGTTTGCTCGCTGTATCCGTGGGTATGTAAGAATGGAAAATATCCCGTTGGACACCCGAAATTGTACGTAGGCGACGAGTGTCGAGAACTCGTAGGACCTGAAAACGATCTAAGTGTCGTCGAGGGTCTCGTGAAGTGTACCGTGCTGGCGCCGAGCGATTTGTATATACCCGTACTGCCTGTTCGCATGCATGGGAAACTACTGTTCCCCCTGTGTAGAACGTGCTGTACAGATATGGACACATCCGAGGTTTGTACACACGATGACACGACTGAGCGAGCGTTTGACGGCACATGGGTCGTGGACGAACTGAGAAAAGCTGTGTCGCTCGGATATAAAGTGACGCGTATCTATGAAATTTGGCAATACGTTGTTACGCAGTATGACTCGACAACGCGACGAGGCGGTCATTTTGCCGAGTACATCGATACATTCCTAAAAATAAAACAGGAGGCGAGTGGTCCGCCAACAGAGTGTAACGATGACGAGGAAGCAATAGAGCGTTTTATAGCATTGTACAAGGAGTCTGAGGGTGTATATCTCGAGCGAAGTGCTTTGCAGCCAAATCCGGGTTTACGTTCACTAGCGAAATTGGCTCTTAATTCATTCTGGGGAAAGTTTGGTCAACGAGAGAATCTCACGAAAACCGTTATCGTCTTCACGCGCGCGGAGTTAATGAATTTACTAACGAGTCCGGAGATTGAGGTGACGGGGCTGCTACCGGTTAATCACAAGATTATGTATGTAAACTATGTGAGCAACCGCGATGCTATCCAACCATCACCGACATCAAACGCCGTGATTGCAGCATACACGACGGCACAGGCACGCCTAAAATTATACAGTTATCTTGAGGGGCTCGGGCGGCGAATATTGTACTGCGATACGGACTCCTGTATTTACGTGAGCCATCCCGGTGGTAACGAGTATGAGCCGCCAATCGGTCAATTTCTAGGAGATCTTACGGATGAATTAAGTGAATACGGGCCTGGTAGTTATATAACTTCGTTCGTTTCGGGTGGACCAAAATTTTACGCATACCTTGTTCGTAAACCCGACGGTACGATTATTGAAAAATGTAAAGTGAAGGGTATCACGCTAAACTTTGCGAATAGCCGTCACGTAAATTATAACGCATTACGATCTTTCGTGACAGGAGCAAGGAGCGTACCTATTATTTTAAAATTCGACGCTATTCGACGTACGGAATTTCATCATGTAGTAACGCGTAAAGAAACGAAATCATGCGAGCCTGTTAACACGAAGCGAAAACGGCACGGGCTGTACTCTACTGTACCGTATGGCTATTGTGAAATACGCTAATTAGTATAACGCAAAAAGTATATAGTTTTACGGGTGAATTCGCGATATTTAAAAATAATCTTTTTGTCTAATTTCATGTAACATATTTACTGTGTACAATACATTGAAAAAATTGATTTATCATGTATAAAATCGTTATCGGATCGTTCTTTTTGTGCTGCTATTCGTAACAGTAGCTGCTATCTCTCTACCGTTCCCTTTTGTGCTGACTTTCTCATCGTTGATTCCTTTTGTCCCGTCTTTCTTATCGAGTGTTTCCTTTTGTTCTGGCTTTCTAGTGCTACATCCGTGGGTATAATATCGTTGTTTAGAATTTGATGATTCGTAAAATTTGTATATAGAGATGTATGCATAGTGAAATAAAAATATTGCTTTATTTGTGAGAAATATAAAAATTATCGTTATTTAATATACATACAGCGTAAACGCCAGCTTATACCGCGGGCCCGCGCCTCATCAGCTAGTGCAGGCGCGCCGCGTCTTATCAGCTTTTTAAGGCCGCGAAAATAGCTGATGCCGCGGGGTCGCCGCCGCCGCCGCCGCCGCCGCCGCCGCCGCCGCAGCCGCAGCCGCGGTATAAGCTTATTTAAGAGTATGCTGATTGATTTTGATAGACACTCATCGATATGGATACACGTTGGAAACATCCGTGGACAGCTGTGATAAGCGGTCCTACGGGATGTGGTAAAACATATTTTGTAAAAAAATTCTTTAAATACATGCGCGAAATGACGGATGTCCCGTTCGAGCGTATACTTTTTTATTACTCAGAGTGGCAGTCCGGGTATTCAGAGTACGGTGATAAAATCGAATTTCGCGAGGGTTTACCGCAAGCAGTAGACTACTCGAATGACGCAAGGCCTAAACTTGTGGTCATTGACGATCTAATGCGCGAGGCAACCAACAATACGGTGGTCGATCTTTTCACCAAGGGTAGCCATCATAAAAATCTTAGTGTCATTTTCATCACGCAAAATCTCTTCCATCAGGGTCACGGGCAGCGCGATATCTCCTTAAACGCTAATTATATCGTTGTCTTCAAAAATCCGCGAGATCGCGCGCAAATTCAACACCTAGCCCGACAGGTATGTCCCGAGAATCCACGATTTTTGCAGGAAGTATATTTCGATGCAACAGCCGTACCGCACGGCTATCTATTATTTGACTTGAAACAATCGACGCCTGATAATTGTCGATTTCGCGCCTGTATATTTCCCGATGACCAATACCATTACGTTTACGTGCCTCAAAAAGCAATAAAAGTTCGCGATGCGTCGCGCGATGTACCAGTAATACGCTGGTAATGGCGTTGCGTGGACCTCTCGATAAAAAGCAAATAATTATATTGCAAGCGTTGTGTTATCTGAAGCAAGAGCAACGACGTGCAATTTTGCGCAAAGCAGATGTAGCGCTTGTACGCTGTATATGCGAGTGTGCTCTAAACGTTTTACAGGGAAACGTGAGTCTGAACAACGTGCAAAAGAATCATCTTCGGAGGCACGCGACAATTCTTCGACGATTAGCCGCCAAAAGGGGAAATTGGAGCGGTAAGAGGAAGATCATCGTCGAGCACTGTGTCGGATTTCTCAAGTTGCTTCTTGCGCCTGTCTTGGCCTACGCGAGACATGGAGTATGCCAGAAAGATGGTACTTATTCCTCATGATAACATACATCGTCTCGCTGGACTCGCCGCTACTGCCGCTGCTACTACTACTACTACTACTACTAGTGCAGACCCGTTGCCTTCCGTACAGACTACCGGTACGCCATTATCGCGCCTCGACTCTGAGCTGAGTGAAATTCTAAACTCTCACTCGTACAAGAGCGAGAGAGAGAAGTGGATAGCGTACCAACAGGTTTTACAGCGTTATCTTCACATGGTCGAATACGATAATGCCGTACCGAATATTTCATCAAAACGAAAAGTAGCAATACTCGATAGCCACGAGAATAAATCCGACGACGATTTAATGAACAAAGCTAAATCGCGGCTCAATGACACACTTATTATCGATAGCGTACCAAAAAAATTTTAATCTAAAGCAATATCGTTGCTTCGCAATTTGCATCGCAGCGCCGTTGGTAAAAAAATGACATGGGACCGTAACGGCGTTGTTTCCATAGACGGCAGAAGAATTTCAAATTCCATTATCGTTGATCTTGTTAACGATGCTATGCGTGCTAGAAAACGCGAGAAACCCATCGGACGATCTCACTTTGCCAAACTCCTGCGAGCGATACAGATGCCCCGTGAATTTATCGGTAATCCCGCGTTACTATACGAGCCTACACCTACATCATCCTCGACACCACAGCGGCGTCTTATTTTACCGCGCGAAAACGATAGTAGCAGCAGCAGCAGCAGCAACGGTAGCAACAACAACAACAACGACGACGAGGCCGAGACCGCACACTCAAACAAAGATTTAATGCTCACGGCTGAAAATGACATCGTCGAGGGGGAGGAGGGGAATGAAGAAGAGGACGAACAATTGCAAAACTTTGCACAAGTAGAATATCGACCACCCACACAGTTAGAAAAGAAAAAGAAAAAGAATCCATTTAACTGGTCATCGCTAAAATTATGAAAATTCTTCAAAAAATCTATTATGACACCGCTCATCCTGCTTCCTATTCTCGAGCAAAAAATTTGGCCCAGGTGGATCGTAGAGTAGCGCGAAAAAATGTTTTACCATGGCTCGAGACACAGGATTCATATAACATGCATCGCCTTGTACGACGACGATTTCCCCGTCGTACGTACAGTGTGAGTAATATAGACGATGTATGGGAGGCTGATTTAGCTGATCTTCGCTCGATAGCCACGTACAACGATGGGTACGCGTATCTGCTTGTTGTTATTGATGTGTTGAGCAAATACGCGTGGGTCGAGGCTTTGCGTGACAAAACGAGCACAAACGTGGCCCGCGGTCTCACACGCATACTCGCGCGCAGTAACAATCGTCGCCCGCAACAATTGCAAACTGATCGAGGCAAAGAATTTATCGGCGCACCGTTTCAGCAAATTCTCAAGAAAAAGAATATCGATTTTCGCGCTGCTCGTAACCCTGATATAAAAGCCTCGATTGCCGAACCCTTTAATCGAACAATAAAATAGCGAATGTGGCGCTACTTTACATACACGCGAAATAAGCGTTACATCGATGTTTTACAAAAATTTTTATATGCTTATAATCACACTAGACACAGCGGAACGCGTATTCCTCCGAGCGAAGTAACCCTCGAAAATGCCTCTATAGCCCGAGACAATTTAGCACGGCGTTACGAGCGTAACGCGAAAAAAATTAAAAAGCCTAAATACAGCATCGGTGACTTGGTACGTATCAGTACAGCTAAAGCAGCTTTCGTGAAAGGATATGAGCGTGGTTGGAGTAACGAATTATTCAAGATTCAACGAATATCGGTGAATCGAGAGCCATTCGTGTATATTTTACACGATCTGAATAACGAGACTATCGACGATATTTTCTACGAAGCAGAATTATCACGAGTACGAGTGCCTCCGTCATCTGAGAAGACGAAAGAGAAGAAGAGGACAAAGAAGAAGAAGAAGAAGAAGAAGAACGCTCGGGATCATCGTCCGTGATAAATATGAGCTCCAAGGATAGCTCTTTCTTTGTCGTACTACCGAGCAACAGTAGTATGCAGTATTTTCCGGATAATACGACGACGAAATTTATTACAAAACTACCGCGTCAGATACGCCTGCACGGAGAATGGGCTGTTTCTCTTGTGGAAATTGCTTATCCGATGACTCTTTTACATGTTCCTACTGTAGAAAATCTCGTAACTTTTGAAGATGGTGATTATGATTTATCGGGTTTAAATCTTTTAACACGGAGGAGCACTGATAGAGACCAAGTAGCACCTGGTGTATATCGCTCTATAGACGCTCTTTTGGAGAGTATAAATCAGCTACCTCACGTGGCCGATCATTTGCGCTTTAAATCGCTTCCGAGCGGGCAGGTCGAAGTGGCACGCGTATGCGACGATCTACGCTACCACGACTTTCGCGTATCGCCCGCTATCGCAAGGCTACTAGGATTCTCAGAAGAGGCTTGTAGCCCCATAATGATAGAACCGCATTGCGAATACACAGGGTCGAGGCCTGCATCTCTCACCGGTGCTATACCGGGCAGCATGTTTTTATACACAGATATCTGCGAGAGCTATATTACAGGCGATGTACAAACACCCCTCTTACGAGTTGTTCCCATTGATACTGATGACTGTCCGTATGGTTCGATAAAAATTAAATCGTTTTCAACGCCACGATATATACCTCTCTTGCGCAATAATTTACACACTATCGAGATCGATATAAGAGACGAATTTGGGGATCCTATACCATTCGAGCAGGGAACGTTGACTGTGACACTACATTTCAAAAGGTCCCACGATTGATTACACCACTATGGATGATATTGACAGCGTGCAGCACGGATGGGGTCGTCGCGGGTACGGTGGTATTAGCCATGTTTATATCGGAACACCTAATCAGCGAGGACACGGTATCGGTAGCTTTCTCGGGGGCCTGTTTTGTCGAGTGTTACCGCTTTTAAAGAAGGGCGCTAAAGCAGTTGGAAAAGAGGCGTTGCGTGCTGGTGTAAACGTAGCCGGTGATATCCTCGATAGAAATATAGCTGTGAAAGATGCTATTCGCGAGAGAGCGCGAGAATCAGGCAGTAATCTCAAACGCAAAGCCTCTGAAAAAATTGACACTCTCATGCGGGGGTCTGGTTATAAAAAGCGCAAAATTTCACGTACTCCTCATTCATCGAACGAACGTAAACCACGACGTACCTCTCGTAAAAATAAAAGTGTAATAAAGAGAAAAACAATAAAGAAGAAGAAGAATAATAAGAATAATAAGAAGAAGAAGACGCGTCAACGAACAGTTGCAGATATTTTTGGATAGCTGAAACAAGATGGCTTTTCTACATGCGCACTCGTGCGAGTGTCTTAAATCGGAACTTGAATTATTTTCACTCCCACCGACGCAAACTACTATCGAAGGCTCCAATTGGGTGTATTACAAACCAATATCTTCGCTAACAGATGATTCACCGATTGAATTTGTTATCCCCGGACAGGGTGATGAGTATATCGATCTCGCGCATACTATGCTTAGTCTGAGAGTGAAAATAACATCTCCCACCGTTACGGAAATTGCCGCGGACACATCGTCGAAAGTAAGTGCGGGCCCTGTAAACAATCTCTTGCATTCTATGTTTAATCAGGTGGATGTATACCTGAATCAAAAATTAGTTTCACCTCCAAATAATGCCTACGCTTATCGAGCGTACATAGAAACACTTTTGAATTACGGTCCAGCAGCAAAAAATTCGCATCTCACGAGCGTTCTCTGGTACGATGATACACCTGGGAAAATGGATGATATAACATCGGAAAATACGGGGCTTGCGAAGAGAAAACAATTTTTAAATGTCGAATAAACTGTAGACTTGCTCGGTCATCTGCATTGCGATATATTCAATCAGGAGCGGTTCCTATTAAACGGTGTCGAGATGCGTCTACGGTTGGTTCGGTCTAGAGATTCATTTTGTCTTGTGGGGGATACAAAGAATGGTCAATGCGGCTTAAAGATTCTCGAGGCATCGCTTCTCGTTCGTAGAACAAAAATAGCTCCTGGTGTGCTGCTCTCACATGCTAGAACTCTGGCAAAATCTACGGCTAAATATCCTCTTACGAGAGTCGAGGTAAAAGCCGTTTCAATACACTCGGGTGTTCATGGAGAGACTATCGATAATATCGTGTTAGGTCAGTTGCCGAAGCGTATAATTATCGGTTTTGTTGATAACAAAGCGTTTAACGGTGACTTCAGTATGAATCCGTTCAATTTCCAAAATTACAAGATAAATTATCTCTCGTTGTATGTAGATGGTGCTCAAATACCTTCGAAACCGTTACAACCTGATTTCACGAAAAATCATCTATATGTGGATGCTTTTCAAACGTTGTTTTCGGGAACTGGAATACATTTCTTGAACGACGGTAATTCGATCGATCGCGATAATTATCGCGATGGATACTGTCTGTTTGCTTTTGATTTGACACCCGATCTTTCGGCGAACAGCAATACACATTGGAATTTAATAAAGCACGGTAGTGTGAGAATAGAGGTACGATTTGAGGATGCGCTTGCTTCAACGATAAATTGTGTAGTCTACGCGGAATATGATAATGTCCTTGAAATTGATGCCTCTCGGCAGGTAATGGTGGATTTTACCGGATAAGCGAAAAATGTGCTGATGTCGGCATAAAATTATTTCGTGTTAAGACGCGTAGAAGCGTGTCCGCGAGTAACTAATCAGTCGAACTCAGTCATCTGTACGGATTAGACGCGAAAATGGATATCGTCGTGGATATACAGGGAATGCGTGGTAAAGACTCGGAATTTATTCCGAAAGAAATTGCCGTGGTAGCAGTGGATAGACCGTACTCTGCTCATTGGATCGTTGCACCGCCGTGTCACTTTGCCGAATTACCACAGCAATCGAGAAGCCAGAATAATTTTCTCTCGAAATATTTTCACGGTATGGAGTGGTACGAGGGCGATGTGAGCTGTAAACAGGTATACGCTAACTTGCGTGAAATTTCGCGAAAATCAAGACGCATCTATACGCGCGGTCACGAGAAGGCTATACTTCTTTGCGATATCACGAGTCGTGAAATTTCCAACCTGGAGGATGAGGAGGGCGCCCCATCGTACACATTTATGCCAAAATCTTTGCGAAAATGCTTCAGACACGCTATGATAAACGATACAGCGTCTTCGCATTGTGCAATGCGCCAGGCTTTCCAAATAAAAAATTGGCTTCGCGAACATCCATTTAAAGGAGAATCATACGTGGATGTTTGGTCAGCAGACGAAGAGGAAGAGAATAAAAAAGAGGAGAAATCTTCATCGTGTGGTCGTGACACGATCGACGACGCTGTGAAATAAATTTTGCATATATACGTCTTTCAAAGCGTATCGGTCATCATTTAATCATTGACTATGTGTTCAGCATGAACACTAGACAAATCTACGAGAGTCTGCAGTATCTACCACTTTCAACCGTTGGCGTATACCCGGCTGACAGAATTCCGCGTGTATGGTCGTTACCAGCCGGACTCGTAGTTAACACGGATAACCACGACGGACCTGGGGAGCATTGGATCGCAATGTACGTTAACCATCATGGAAAAGGAATGTACTTTGATAGCTACGGGCTACCACCGGTTATACCTCAACATCTCGCCCGACTACGAAGAAACTGCAAGTTCTATCGGTACGGCCTCAAGCAGCTACAGAGTAATACGTCGGATGTGTGTGGACAATTTTGCATCGTATTCCTACACCTTATGTCGTGCGGCTTCACCATGTCGCGATTTAATAATCTCTTTAGCGATAATGTAACGAAAAACGACAGATTAGTGCGTGAATATTACAATGCTTTTGCCTCTCGACGATCAGACAGTGATAAAAATAAATTTAACGGCAGAGGAGTCTCCGAGCGAAGATTACCGTGTTTGCAGGGATGTTGCATACGACGGTAAATATCTGTAAAGTGATTTAAATAAAATATTGATTAATTAAAAACAAATACATCGGTTTACTGTGTCTCTTCTTTTATAATTATATATAAAATATAATCGAGGTCTCTCGCGGCACGGTATCATATTCTGTGTCTTTTACTGCAGAGCATTCGCTTCACGAGAAACACAGCGCAAAGCGGTACGCACGTGCAAAACTGCTGACATTGGATTCGAAGCGCTGCACACCTAGTTATGACTCAGAGGGGGTTTGTTATCTTCAAACACTGTGATCACCGCCAGCCTCATCCGGAGCACCCAGTCTGTCTTTAGCAGTGCGCGACGAAAGTCTGAATTTCTATTCACTAATATGTACCCACTAAAACTAGGCCACGATCTAGCGGCGGCTTTTGTGTGTCGGGTGGTATGCGACACCGACGATAATACAATGTGTCTGCGGTCGGAGGTGATGTGCGCGGAATTGTGCGGACTGGAGGCCTTACTATATAAGTTATATATCGAGGAGCAATCTGAGCGGAGACGATTTGTAATAAGTGATTTGTGCGCTGGAGTGTCCTGTGTGGTTGTATGGAATGAAAGGACTATGCGCGGGTCGATCATCGACGCGGATGATGACGGGTACTGTGAGGTACTGCTGGTCGATTTCGAGGAATCGATATACATCGATTGGCAGCACCTATTTTACCCAGAGCCATCGATTAGTGCGTTACCGGTGCTGCTTGTAAAGTGTGTAGTATTCGGTCTCGACGATTTAATTGACGAGGCCGGAAATCTAGATCCAATCGAAGCAGCGCGTGGTGATGATACGCTGATCGGGATACGGATGCCCACGCCCGACGGTGCCCAAGGTCCATGGGTGCGAGTAATCCGTATTACCCGTACGCATAGCTGTGGTTTTTGAGTGAGTGAGTGCGTGAGTGGGTGAGTGTGTGAGTAAGTGAGTGAGAGAGAGAATATATGTGTGTGTGTGTGTCCCGTCACTCTGGAGAGTCGTCACAGCTGCCGTCAGCATAAGGGTGAGTCAAATATTTTATTCCAAGTATGTGTACACCTATGCTCCATCCTACTCTTATCTCTACTCTTCCTTGTTCACCAAGGTACCCACACCACCTCACTTTACCATCTCCATGTTACCGACACTGGTCAAGCAGAGTGGGTAGCGCGGTGGTGGAAAAGTGAGGTGGTGGGGGTAGCCGCGTGGTGGGGGAAGGAGTGGCGATAGGAGTGGGATGGAGCAAAGGTGTACACATACTACTCATATATATTTTGCCTCTGTATCCTAATAATAGATAGTTAAACGAAGGATATATTGTAACGGTATTTTTACGTTAACATTAAATTTTATTCTTCTGAGGGGAAGAATTCGGGCTCGAACACGACGATAATTAATTTTAGACTTCTATAGGAGGTATAAGTAAGGTTTATTCAATAAGTTTCATAGAATTTTGTGTTGTGAGGCTTTTTGGCGCCTTTAACCGTACAATTTATCAGTGGTGTTTAATTGCTCTGATGGCTCCACGCTCTTCTTTACCCGCGAGGTTATCAGATTCTCGACTTCTGCGCTGAGCGGTGGATATCTCAACTAGGCAGTATCGAGCTCAGCCGTCTTGATCTTTTTCCCGCCTGGCTGCTGACGTGCTGTCTGCTGGGCTTGCGTCGTTGTTGCTGGCGCGTCGGTCAGCCGGTATGGACGTCGGGTCTGTGTCCGCGTACGCGTAGTTTTGTTTAATAATCAAAAAACGTTGTTTTCCGTGTTGTTCCGCGTTCGGGCTCTTCGTTTATTATAGTCGTGGCGTCCCCACGTGATTTCAGTGTGTTTTTATAGTTGTGATAGTGATCCCAGTTCGCGAATAATCTACTTTGTGTGTCTAACGATGACAGTTTCCGTCTCGCGATTTTTTAGTGTCCCTTAATTGTTTATCAATTAGTTATCGGATCTATCAAGGGATCTTCGATGTTGGACGTGGACGTTCCTGTTGTTCTTCTCTCTTGGTGAGTTGGTCTTTTAATTTATCGTTCTCTTCTCTTTTATGTCTGTTGAGTCGTTTTCCTGCGACGCGCTTGACAGAACTCTTAAAATTGTTTCCCTCCTAATTATTTTTCTAATTATCTAAAAATTCATAATCTAGTTTCCATTGGTCGGGCTGACTAATGCCCTTCTAATTCTATCTATTAAATATTTTTTCTAACTTCCTTTCAACTTTTGACTCCAAAGCCCTGTTGCTTTTTGATGCGGTAACTGATTTACCGAGAGTCTCAAGTTTACTGTATCAAGTCTCTGTGTTATAATTTTTCTAAATGTTGTTTGTTTTTCTCCTTCCTTTTTCTGTGTTATTCCACTTTTTACTTTCTCAAAGTTTCTAATTTGGAGACCTCTAGGTGCCACAACCGAGTCTTTTAAATGTATCGATGCGCTGCGTTCACAATACTTCTTAGAAACTATCCGGACTTATTTGCTAATTATTCTACCTAAACTTTCTTATACTATTCGCTTAATTCTCCTAAACTAAACCCTAATTATTTATTTTAATGCCACCAACTTTCTCTTCTTAATCTGGCTTTTTAGAATATTTCCTGTTCTATTCACCCGGTCCGATACTGTCCGCTCTTAATCTTTATATGATTCTTTGCACTCACTTGTGTTGTTTTCCTATTTTGCAATATTTGAATTAATTTATAGGGCCCCACTCACACCCTTTCTAATTGATTTCCGAATTTAAAAATCAAATTCTTGAATTTTGTTTCAATTTTTAATTACTTTTCGCCCGCGGGTCTAACTTGGTTGGTAGTTGGAATCGAATAAGAGAGCCTCCTTGGTTTGCAGCTCGCTTTTATACCTTTCTCTCCTTTCCCACTCTCTTATTTTAACTCTTCTTTTTCTATTGTCTCATGTAATTTCTTTTGTTTCAGCTAGCCCCGCCATCCTGCCCCTACATCCCCTCACTGCCCGAGCGAGGCCAGCCGGTCGCTGACCCGCTGTTTTTCGGCAGCGAAGGAATGTGACAGGATCCAGCTTGTTCGTGGTGTCGACTGGATTTTGCTGAGAATTTTATCATTTCTTACTTATCTTCTTACATTTTTGATTTTCTATGAATAAATGATTATTTTTGTAGGAATTTGTGTTTTATTTTATTTTGTTTTTTTTTATCCTTTTCAGGTACTATCAATAAATGATTTTGTTTATTGGTATTTTGTGTTTTATTTTATTCTGATTTTATTCTGTTTTTCTTTTATCCTTTCAAGATTGTGACTACGTCACATTATCCCCCCAGAATTTTGATCGGTCAGATTACTGATCGTATCAAAAATCTATAAAGTTTTTTTTTTTTTTTTTTTTTTCTTTGACTTATTTCTATTTTAATGCTAACTTATTTTTATGACTTAGTACTATGCTTATTCTAAAATAAATTCACTCGAAATGAAACGCCAACGCATGAGGTATATATATTTTCTTTTTTAATTTTCTTTTTATTTATGTTCCGTCACTGTCGTTGTCTCTGTCTTCGTCATCGTCTGTCACGTCAGGGTCTTGTGGTTCGATGACGCCCCACTCCACCAGCGTGGTCGTCGTTGTAGGGTCTGGTGGTGGCGTAGCCAGCCAGGCCTCCGTCGCCTCGTCTTCGCCGCTGTCGTCCTCTGCCTCCGGGAACTCGTCTATAAGGGAGGCGAGCTCCCGGAGTAGCTCGTCCAAACTTTAGTGGGTGTTCCGGCTCGTACCGGTTGATGCCCGTGATGTACCGGCTGTCGGTCTGATCGCCACCTGCTGCCTCGCAGCCTGTCGCTCTTGTCGCCGTTGTACTCGGTGGTGCTTGCCGTGGTACCCCCCATCTCGGCCGTAGTCGAACGTGGGGTTGGTGGGCACCCTCCTCGCGTCCCCACTTCGCTGAAGCTGTTGTGCCACGTCATAGCCCCTGTTGTGGAGGCTGGCGTGTATGGACACCCATACCACCTCCACAACAGGGTCGAGCTCGTCTATATATAGGTCGATAGACTGCCCCACCGTCAAAGATGCGAATCGGCCGCATGCCGTCTGACTCCACACCCGGCCGATCGGCGCCATCCCATGCAGAGCGCACGTGACTGTAAAATACGGCTCCCCGAGGTATGGGGCTGGTACCATGTATAATGTGACCATTTCGGTGTTGATTTTTGTACCTAAATCTCCCATCCACACTCCATATCTCCCGTCGCTTCTCTTCTCCAGGACTGTCCTGCGGAGAAACGAGTATTCGCTCTCGTTTTCTTCGTCGACGAGCAGAAATAACGTCGCTCTTCCCGGATATAACTCCTCCTCCAGCAGGCAATGCACGTCGGGATGCGAGCGACTTGTCCGTGCTACCTGTCGGAGGAAACTCTCTCTCCGTTGGCGGTCCCGTTCTAGCCATACATAAAACCGGCTGGGGCTCTCAGCCGTCAACAGCTCCGCTGCATACGGCTCGTTTGGTGTTAAATATTCGACGCCGTATTCTATGTACCTCGGGGCGGACATTTTTCCTCTTTCTTTAAAAAAAAAAAACCCCAAGAAAGGAAATATTTTATTTGTCTAAAATTTTTTTTTTTCCATTTATTGATTTTATTTTATTTTATTTTATTTTATTTTATTTTTTGAACATACCTCTTTTCTTTTTTTTTCTTTGAAGAAATTAATCACTCCTTTTCTCTTTACTTCACGTTTTTTTTCGCACTCTCTGCTTTTAATACTTCACGGTTTTGGTTTGCCGTCTCTTTGTAATCGGTCCCCTTTATAGACATTTCTTAATATGGAACTATATCTATATTCATCAATTATTATTTTTGGCCAATGTAAATTCATCATTTCGGATTTCCGGATTCTTCGTGATTTTTCGGCCTATTTTCGTGCTGGCCTTGGCCTCTGCGCCAATTATCCGTCTCCCGAACCCCTTTCTCCATTACTCTCTCTTGGCCTTCAATCGATTACCCAATCGTCGAATCGATTACCAATACCCGGAATGTACGTCATATTCGTAGAATCTATTATTTTCTATGAATTCCAGTACTTGTCAAGCCTATCGGGTTACGTGTTCGTCGCGCCTCTTTTCTTGACCAACCACAACACGAAAGATCTTGGCGCCTGTTTTGGTGTACTTTCCCTCGGTTTTGCATATAGTCTCTGAGTTAATTTTACTATATGCTCGGTACGCTGACCGTCGGTACCTTTGTTTTCACTGTACTTGTCGATGCCGAGTGTAGGCCCTGTTGTCTTGCTTTCGGACTCTGCCCCCTTTCTCTCTCGCTCTCTCCCATGGTGGTTGAATTCGCTGCCTCTTCTTTCTTCTTGTCTGTCTTTTCTGTCTCTGTCCTATACCTCTTAAACATACTGGCGTGAAATTTACCGCGCTCTTTCTTACTTTCTACATCTATTACTAAATATGTTGCTATTCCTACGCATTTCTTAATTCTATACGGGCTTTCATATAAGGGCATAAATTTTGATGTTAATTGTTTCAGCGGATCGGAAACATTTAACGCTTTAATTAAAACTAAATCCCCTACCTCATAATTAGTTAGCCTATGAGTTGCGTTGAATTTCTCCGCTTGACGCCGCCCTTTTTTCGAAATTCTCTCTCTCACGATCTCGATCTTCATCTCGTACGTGGTGGCATCTTCTTCGTCTCTTCTTAGCCCCATTTGTTTATTCCATTCTCTGGTCGGCTTCGTTTTACATTGTAGCTCCATGGGTGTGAATTCAGTTGTCTCGTGGTGAGATTCATTAATACAATCCTGTATTACTTTTACCCATTTAAACCATCCTGCATGATTTTCTGTCAGGAACGTACGAAAAAATCTTCCCAGCTCTCGGTTAACTCGCTCGACGATATTTCCTTGAGGATGACGGATTGATGAGAAAACCGCCATGATGTCCTCGTCCTTGAGTTTCTTAAGCCAGTTTTTCGCGGTGAATTGCGTGCCATGATCGAATTGAATTCTACGGGGTTTTCCATACTTGGGAATGTAGTCATCGAATATTCTTTTTATTACCGTAGATGTGTTCGCTTTTTTCATAGGATATAACAGCACATATTTACTGAAGGCATCCAATGTCACGAGGATGTGTTTCACCCCGCCCACCGACGCTGGTAATGGTCCATAAAAATCGATCGATACCAAATCCTCTGGTTTTTCTGGGATGATCGTTTGCATCGCCGCGTAGCTCGTTTGTATTGCGATTTTGTTCCTCTGACACGTATCGCAAGTTGCTAATGTATTCCGAGTGATTTTAGCCAGATGTGGATAGGTAAAATCTTCTTCCAGCATCCGTGAGCACTTCCGGGCCCCAAGGTGTCCATACATCGCATGGCAAGCCTTAATTAATTCCTTGATAATACTTTTTGGCACTATTACTCGCCAAACACCATTTTTCGATTTCTTTTCTAAAATACCTTTTTCAATCCGGAATTTTCTTTCTTCGTCCCCTTCTTTATTTTGACCAAGGAAATCCATAATAATTCGCAGATCTTCTTGTTCTCGCTGAATCTTTTCCATGCATTTGAGTCTTTTTGCTAGATCCCGCGGAAGTTTCTCTGCTAGTACTCCTGTGACAACGATGATCCCTTTTCTATCGGCCGAGGATAACTTCTCGTCTCCTTTCACTCTACTCAGGGCATCGGCGACTACATTAGCTTTTCCCGCAACATGTTCAATCTGTAAATCGTAATCTTGTATTGAGAGGACCCATCTCATAAGCCTCTCCGCAGTAAAACGACAGGTTTTCAGGAAAATTAATGCCTTATGATCGGTCTTTATATGTATTTGTGCTCCTTTCAAATATGTCCGGAATTTTGGAAGAGCCCACACAATCGCTAGTAGTTCCTTCTCTGTCGTCATATAGCCGATCTCGGCTCCTTTCAGAGTCCGACTTGCAAACGTCACTACCTCGCTCTCATTAGTTTCATTTTCTTGCGACAGGATCGCTCCGAACGCATATCCACTTGCGTCCGTGGTAAGTGTGTACGGTTTTCTAGTGTCTGGAAATCGTAATATTATTTCTTTACAGAATAATTTTTTTACTTTCTCGAATGATTTTTCCATCTCTTCATCCCATTTCCATCGAACACCCTTTCTCAAAAGATTTAGCAATGGCGCGGTTTCATGCGCATGGCGATTTGTGAATTTCGTATAAAAATTGATTAAGCCTAAAAATCCTCTTAATTGTTTTATTGTCTTAGGCCGTGGATATTCTTGAATTGCTTTGATTTTCTCCGGATCGGGTTTCAAGCCCTCCGTGGTGAGAATGTGACCGAGAAATATGACTTCATTTCGGAAAAAATGAGATTTACTAAATTTTAGTGTCATTCCATGCTCGAGAAATCTTTCAAATAATTTTCGCAGATGGTCGAGATGTTCTTCATGTGATGTAGACATAATTAAAAGATCATCCACAAAATTTATCACGAAATCCAATCCTTCGAGGACCACATCGAGTGCCCTTATTAAACTCGCCGTGCTTGTTTTCAGACCAAATGGTGTTACCGTAAACTCATAACATTTTCCATTATGCTGAAATGCCGTATATTTTCTTGAGTCTGGATGCAGCGGTATTTGCCAAAAACTACTCGTTAAGTCTAGCGTTGTCATCACCGTTTTTCCTCCGCATCGTTGGAAAATTTCCTCGATAGGTGGTGCATTGTTGTAGTCATTTTTCAGATAATTATTTAATTCTCGGGCATCAAGACATAAACGTACCGAATCATCATCCTTTGTTACTGGCATCAATGGATTGATATAAATGCTTTCCGATTTCTGTATCACCCCGACTTTAAGCATTCTCTCGATTTCCTTCTGCACCTTTTCTCGTTGCATTAATGAAACCGGATAAGAACGATGAAAATATGGTTTCGGATCTTTTAGTAGTAGTCGATGTTCGTACTTCGTCATCCGTCCTGGAATTTTATCGAAAATCTCTCGTCTGCTTTCGACGATCCTTTTAAACTCCTCTCTTATTTCCGGTCTTAAACCTGCACACTCGGTCATTTTCTCATTAAATTCTTCTTTGGTCAGGCTGATACTCGTCTCTCCCTCAGTAGTATCTTTTATCGCTACTGTAGCACATATTTCATTTGGCTTAATTTTATGAAATTCCTCCGGATTCACATGTTGCCACAATCCCTCATTTAACTTCGCAATAATCTTATCTTCTACCGCTAAAATTTGCTGTTTGGCATGTATCGAAATTTTTAAAATCAACATCCCGTCGATTCCGATCAGCACCGGTCTTACTAACTTTGGCACCACTAGCACTTGCAAAACCCCTTTTGAGCCGTACGTCTATCATTATCTGTTTCTTCACACGTTCCGTCTCTCCACCAAACGCTCCGACGACCTGTGTCGACGTGACCGGTAGCATCGGGCAGTTCTTAAAAATTTCTTTATTTTGTCGGAAAAACTCTTCCGATATACACGATACTTCACTTCCGCTATCTATTAAACTTATTTCCGTCATACCTGCTACTGTTACTGGTATCTCAGGGCATCTCGGATGTCTTTCATTATACCACTTCGTCGGGATCTCCTCAGCCACTTCATACAAATATTCTCGAGGATTTTCCATTGACATTGAACAGACTACCTTGTCTCCTCCCATTTTGTCCACCTTCCCTGGTGTTGGCCTTCCGATATCAGGTACTCCTTGAACTCTGGCAACGTTTTCTGGCCACATACTCTTCGTCGTATTAAGTGCGCCTTTACCGTCTTCCTGAACTCTTTTTTCCCACGACTTAGCCTGCCCACGCCATTCGGTGCTCTCCTCTTCATCATATATAGATTGTGACTACGTCACAATATATATATATATTTTTTGACAATAGTAATAATATTAGTATTAGTATAATAATAAAAAAAATAATAATCTAAATAAAAATACAGCAAAGGAAGAAACAATAGGAAGAATTAAAATAGTTTGCATTTTATTCTTAAAACTAGATTATTACAAAAATAGGGAAAAAGGAGATACATTTAGTGTCTTTATTATGTTTTTTTTGTGTGTGTTTGTTTTTTTTTGTTTGTTGTTTTTGTATCTGTGCTTTCATCTGTAAGGTGAAAGGGGAGGGAGTCGGACTGGCCGGAAGGTTGTCGGGTCGAAATCTGGATCGCCCCAGAAATCGAGTTCCTCCTGAGACACGACGATAACTGGTTCTGAGAAAAAGAGAAAACAAAAAAAATTTTTTTTTTTAATTTTCTCGAAAGGGCAACGACAATTTGAAAAAAAAAGAGAAACTCACCCAGGCATCGCCTCCGCACCTGGCGATGTAAGTCTTCCACGTCATCCCCTCCCTCTCCCAACTCTTCCCTAGATCGTTTGTTTCCACGAACGCGCTCTGGAGGATGAGTTGTATCCGGAACTGCTAGAGAAAAAGAAAAAAAACATATATATATATACATATAATCAACATTAACCAAATTCATAGAAATTAGTTAACTAAATACAATAATAAATATATAAAATTGATATCCAATGAGAAAAGTGTAGGCATGCAGCAACATTCACTAATAATAACAAAATATAAAAACATATATTTACCAGGCTTCTTGAGTGTCACCGCCAAGGCTGACGGCCTCTCCGTCAGAGCGCGAACCTTGAGCGAAGTAGCTGCCATGGTGTACGGGAAAAGAATGACTACAGCCGTGCTGTGGAGTTTTGTAGTGGCAATTTTCCATCCCTTCGCGGTTACGGGCCTGATTGGTTATGACTGTGGAGGGGCTGGGACCAACATCACCACTTTGTCACTATTAGAGGTGGGTGAGTGTGACATCCCTCAACAAGAAGTAAACGTAACGAAAAAATACATTCAACTGTTGCAAATTAACCAATATAGGTCTACCCACGCAATGCAATGAAAAGTAGAAACTTACAGAGAAATTCGACGATGTGGGATGTTCTCACATACTACGGATGTACCTAATGGGGAGTATTCATATGTAGATGTAATTTCTCATGATAATTGCCGCAAAATGCACCGCGATGGAACTATAAAAATAGGAAAAACAGAAATTGCTGGAATTTCTCGAACTTTTTCAACCACGCGACCAATATTCATCGCAGGCGATTTAGACCCCGATAGAAAGTGCCTCGGCGTGTACTATTCGGACCTCTATGGCAATAGGGAAAACGTTATAGTAAAAGGAACTGTAAAAATAACATTGCGAGACTATACAGCAGAAGTAAATATAGAGGCAAATAAAGTACAGTTACGTTCAGGTACCAGTTGTGAATTAAACACAGGCCAATGTTCGGATATAGACAGCGGAGACACTTTTTGGGAGCCCTTACCTGAACACTCGTGTACAACAAAAAGATACGGGTTGCTTTACGAAGGACTCGCTGACCAGACTGTAGACTTACACATACACTTTAAACAAACCGTATACTCATGAACGGAAGGGGACATTATATTCGCACTGACGGCCCAAGGAAAAACCAATATTTGTGGATACACACTGACGCGTACTGAACACCCGAAATTACTGGTCGTCGAAATCGAAAAAGAAAACCCATTTGTAAAAAAACGAGGTTATTAAGGTGAATAATCTGGATATATTCGCTTATGTGAATTCCAAATTCGTTTACGTAGAAAAAGATGTCCGAACGGAAATGAAACGGATGTATCGAGACATACTAGTCTAGAGATGCAACCTGGAACGCCAAGTGTTTCAATACGCGCTGACTGTTGCCAGATGCTCTCCTGATGAGTTTGCTTACAATATAATGAATGGACCGGGTTACATGGCCCTTTTAGCGGGGGAAGTAGCCCACATTATTAAATGCATCCCAGTAGAAGTAAAAGTTGCTGAAACCAAAGAATGTTACGATCAATTGCCCGTATCCATTGGCAATAATACCCTATATGTATCACCACGCACACACATTTTATCAAAGATAGGTACACAAATTAATTGTAACAGGCTAGTTTCACCGATGTACAGACTGGACGGCGCTTGGTATAGCTTCGGTTCCGAGCCGGTACAGGTCATGCCACCCTCAGTCATAAAACTCCTCACCATGCCCACGTGGCAATATAGAAATCCCCACAGCCTGGCCACCAGCGGCATATACACCCAAAAAGATCTTGATGAACTCCGAGACCATATTATGTTCCCCGCGGAACTACCCGCTATCCATAACTTCATCGCGCGGGGAATAGCAGGACAGCCCACTATCACACAAGGAGGATCAATCTCCAATTTACTAGACGACCAATCTATTAAAAAATCATTGAGTCAACTTGGAATAAAACATGGGGATACTTATTGGTATTCGGAAATATCAGCGCGGGTTTAATCAAACTGTTATTGGTAGGTCAAATAAAAAAATTTATTTTCGACCCCCTTATACACGGATATTCGTTACACACTATATATGGATGGTCTATTTACCTTGTAGGAGCCCTATGGGATTCAGTTACATATCTTTTACTACATTTAAATAAACGACCCAATGTACGACCAAATGACGAAGGTCCTGCAACAGAAGCATCTATACCATAACCATCCCTTACAAGAATTAGGAGTCACTCAATTAACTAAAAATCAAGGTGGAATAAAACATGGGGATACTTATTGGTATTCGGAAATATCAGCGCGGGTTTAATCAAACTGTTATTGGTAGGTCAAATAAAAAAATTTATTTTCGACCCCCTTATACACGGATATTCGTTACACACTATATATGGATGGTCTATTTACCTTGTAGGAGCCCTATGGGATTCAGTTACATATCTTTTACTACATTTAAATAAACGGCCCAATGTACGACCAAATGACGAAGGTCCTGCAACAGAAGCATCTATACCATAACCATCCCTTACAAGAATTAGGAGTCACCCAATTAACTAAAAATCAAGGTATAACACCCCCTTCAGGAAGATCTTAACAGTATTTCAGCGGAAATACGATCCCCAGACCCGAACCACGAGGTCAAGAATTCTACGAGTCTGCTCTTAGTAACCCCGCGGCAAACCCTCACGTTACCGCCGTACCAAGTTTTCCAGCAGACTACTCCCCTCCCCGATATTACCCACACCTCAGTAAGTGACAGACGATGCGTCCGTTGTCATTCGTGTGGGCCCCCAAGGGTGCCTTGCCTACGAATATATACCCATCCCATTCTATACCCGAAATATCGACGACAAACGACTAAGAACCAATTACTCCAACAGAAGCCACTTTGATTTACCCCTCGCTTAAGGTTGATGACCAACAATTCAACAACAAACCCACCTAATATCAAATTTCCCTGTGATTAGATGTATAGGTTTTGTTGTTCTTTCCTCTTCTCTCTCTCTCTCGCACGTTTTAAACATATACTGAAACGTTTCGCGATTCTCTTTTACTGTCAATTTCGCTGCGATGCGCGCGTGTTCGGTGGCGGTGTAAAATCGCGTGAGTTTTTAATTTTTTTTCGAGCGATATCGTCCTTGATCGTGTGGAGAGGAGGCTTGCTCGAAACTAGTTCGTGCACTGGGCTGGATGGAATCAGAGGATCTGTGCATTTAAAGATTTGCAATCAATTTTAGGTTGTTATTAGTAACTTATTGTTGTTGTTGGTGAGACCTCAGTTTAGGTTTTTGTTGCGTCGCATTTGTCTGTGACAGACGTGCGGTTTGTTTACCCTTTCATCATTGGTCTTTTTATTGATTGGGTAATTCTTGGCAGGTGATTGCTGGGTAAGTTACTGATCGATTGTTAGTTCAGACAAGGTAAGATGTTCGTTAGACGATCTGGTCGTTCGTGTGAATTTCACGCTCGCTTGCGTGGGTTATTCCTAAGATCTACGTATACGGAATTGCTTCCTGTAATTTTGGTTTTTTGACGCTGTGATTCGTACAGTGATGAGATTTCACTAGTATGGAGCTTAACACTCAATTTATTTGTTTCAAGGGTTTGTCGCGTCTGCTAATACGCGATTTTTCTAAGACTACGTACGTGGAATAATGGAAT
Source organism: Cylloceria caligata (assembly GCA_963942595.1). Lineage (NCBI taxonomy): Eukaryota > Metazoa > Arthropoda > Insecta > Hymenoptera > Ichneumonidae > Cylloceria > Cylloceria caligata. The sequence goes on along the minus strand of OZ012707.1, from coordinate 40,555,659 downwards.
TCCAATTTTATGGGTTTTGATTTTATTATTCGTAAAGTGATTAGATATCAACTTTACGAAGCTCAACACTCAATTTATCACATTTTTAATGGTGGTTGCGTTTCGCTAATACGCGGCTTTCCTAATACTACGCAAGTGGAATCATGGATTTCCAATTTCTATGGGTTTTTAGACTCTATAATTCGCGAAGTGGTGAGATACCATTTCTACGGAGCTTAACACTCAATTTATCCAATTTTTAAGGGAGATGACGCTTGGCTAATACGCGGCCTTCCTAATTCTACGCAAGTGGAATCATGAACTTCCTATTTCTATGGGTTTTTGATTTTATTTTTCGTAAAGTGATTAGGTATCAACTTTACGGAGCTCAACACTCAATTTATCTATTTCGGGGTTGTCTTATCTGGTGTAATTTATGTAGCGATTTCTTTAGGATATCGTTTGGCACGGTCTTGTTTCGTGTGTCTCTACCTAGATGTTAGCAGGGTGTGGCCAAGTTGCTGGGCTTAGTCCTCATACGGGGCGTTCCTTGGTACCTTCGTAAGATGTACCGGTCCGCCTTGTTTTAATCATCGGACGTCTAGCTGGTGTTATGCTATTTGGAATGTTATTGTTTTGGGACCGCCCGTTCGCGAGATCTGCTTCTTGAGGCTCCGCCTTGCTGATCGTTGCGTGAAGAGTTATAGTAGGGACGCGAGTGTAGTGTGGTGAGGTGGTGTGTATGATTTTACCTACCTATCGTTACTTGTCTTTGTTATTGTTTGGGTCCCTAGCTATAGCTCTCCGTTCGCAAGAGACACCGGGTTCGCAGCTCGACCAGCTAACTCGTCCTAGACCCCGGATACTGAAGCTTTTATTCGCAATTAATTAATCACCTTATCGTGCCATTAAGGGCTTACGACTTGGTTTTTTAATAATTGCGACCAGCCGAGGTATCCGAGAGATGCAGGTGGTAGCTGGTGCTGGCCCTAACGTGGTCCTACCCACGCAGGTACACCCTACGAGTCTAATGCGCGGTGCACTCAGTCGGGATGCTACTCCCTTGACCTTGCGTCACTCGTGCTGCTTCACACTCCAAGAGACGGATAGTCACGACGCCGTGCGTGGGAACCCGTTAGTGGATTGTGCCCTGACGCTGTGAGTAGGGGCGGCCAAGCGCAGTGCAGGGGAGCCTTACTCCTCACAGAGTATCCTAATGAGTTCGTTTACTCAACTGACGGCCAAGCGCAATGCAGGGGAATCAGTTGAGAAAAAGAATACTCGTTCTGACATGGTATTTCCCAAACGGTTAGTATATTGTTCTTCTTATCGGTTCGTTCGGTCAAACGACGGCCAAGCGCAATGCAGGGGAATCGATTTGATCGAACGAACACGACTTTATTACTTCGAGATTTTACGTGTAATTTTATGTGTTGGGTGTGCTGTCGAGCAGCACTTCGTCTTGACTTATTAGAGTTGACAAGAGCCCTGAGGCTTGTTCTGTCGCGGTTTATATAGGTTGGTGGATGGACCCCGGGAGGGTGTTTTGGGGTAGGTCACGTGATGTTTGTCGCACTTCTATCCCAAGGTGAGAGAGGTGCGGGGTGACGTGTAGGAGTACCGTTATTTCTTGATTTTTTATTCTTAGCCGATCTTTGTCCTTCTAGGGTTTGAAACGAGGTTTCAGCGAGGTTGAATTTCGCAGGACAATGTTATCTTCCTACCTGTTGTAGGTTCAAACTTTTTATCGGTGTTTTCTTTGGTTTCATCCTGGTTATTCTACGTTTCAGGCCCATATGGGTCTTCCCCTGTTTCGTATGCCACTGTCTTGCTGTTTTATTGACCAATAGTTGCCCGGAATCATTAATTGTTGTTAATTATCTCTTTTCTTGTGTGTTTTTGACAGATTTCTCGTGGATTTTTATGTTTTTGCTGTTTTCAGGAGTTCTCCCACGTGAGGATCGTCTTCCTCTATGTGTGTTTCTTGGTTTTTGTTCGAGATAAGTTTGTTTTACGTGTTTTATTAATATTAATGTTTTATTCATGAGTGGGGGTACGTAGCGAAGTTTTATGAGAAGTTACCCTGTTGATCTTTCTCTGTGTTTCGTGGGATCTCGAGAGTTCTATGAATTCTTTTCTACTTTTGCCGTGCCGTGGCGTTTTCGCTGTTCTCGCCTTTCGGATAGTGTGATCTATTTGGGGTTGTGCCGTCTGTGTTAAGGCTTGTCCCGGTGATTGTGTAGGGCGGGGCTATTGCCCTGGTCTAGTATGCCGGCGTGTGCTTGTCGTTACGCTTTCTGTTTTGTTTACATCGCGAATCTCCCGGCTAGGCGGGCCTCCTATTTACGCCATTACGTTTAAGGTGTGTACTGTAACGGGGCAGAATAGTTAGGCTGCGTCCCTCTCGCTCAACGGATGCCTACACGATCCCGCAGGGTTGTAGGGGGTGATTTTCAGGTCTTATTTATTCTTTATTTTTATTTTTTTTCTTGTCTTATTTTTTTTATATACATAATGCGATTTATACGACCGGAGGGACGATGGGAGAGTACCAAGAAGAGGAGAGCTTCGGGATTCGGCCTTTTTCTCTGGACCGACATTTCACACCTTTCCCGGTCGGGATGTATCATTATCCCGCTCGACGTACTAAAGGATACGCGGCTTTCTATTCTCAGCCGCCGTCGGCCCACGGAAATGTATATATCTCAGGGGATCATCTGCTGGACTACGCAACGCTGGTATTTTCTGTCGCTAATTTATTCATCGGCCAGCTGAGGCGCTAGTCGCGGTCAGCGTGTGACACCGGTTCCCCCAATTAACCGAGTTTAGCGGGTTAAGTGGGGATCATAGTTTACGGGCACGCGTGCCGGCAGGACCTCGGGGCTTTTTCCCGGTGACCGTTGAGCGAACCAGACGTAGCGTGTACTCTACCTGTGTCCCGCTCTATCTTTCGGCATCCCGCTAATAATTATTGAGGCGAGGAGAAGAGGGTTGTCTTTCGAGCCTACATCGGAATATACTATCATACGATCGGCCTTCGAACTTAAAGAAACCAGGGAGAGAATCTTTCAACATCCTTTTGAGGTTTCCCGGATTTCGAAGAACGTCACGGCAGCATCGTCCCAGTGAGCTCTCTTCCCTTCTACGGTCTTTTACTATTATTTTATTATTTTATCATTCAATTTGTGAACTATAAATTTATTCGTACTTGGTCACCCCTGCGACTCTGGTACACTGCGCGCAGAGTGTAAATTTGTATCGGGAACTGCGGCGTTCGTAGCTTGTAACCTCGAGATCGTGTCACAGATAAAAGCCGGGGAAAAGTCATTGCCGTTATCCCGGAGTGTTTTGAATTTGTTAATCGGTAATGTGTGGGATTGGCACGGAATAGACCGTGTCACCGGTTTCGACTAGATTATAGATTTGGATTCGGATGAGTTAACGTGAATTTTCTTGCGTCTCGATTTGGAAGGTCGTGCGCGGGTTAGTACGTCGTCCCGTCGGGAACTTGATATTGAAGGGACTAGCACGTTATAGACTGCGTCGCGTACCGTTCGCATTAATCGGAGTTTCTCTGTTGTATTTATTATTGATTATTTATTAATTTATTATTTATTATTTATTATTTATTATTTATTACTTCATTACTTATTATTTATTATTTTATTACTTATTATTTATTGTTTATTGGTTATTAGTTATTCACTTTAATTATTTTATTATTGTAATTATTCTCCATTATTATTGAATTACGAAACCTTATTTATCCGGTACCTGATATCTTACGTACCGCAGCAAATCCCGGCGGTTTGGCTTTTACACGGCATATTTTATTCGGAATAGTAATAGCCAGCCGTGGGTCGCTTCGCGTACGTGACCTCTCGACGTCCGGTTGTTTTGGTTTGTTGAGAATACGAGGGATTAGCTCGGGATAGGCCGTATCGCGGACGGGGAGCAAGAACTACCAGGCATTGAGACTGTATCGATGAATATCGTTGAAAATTAGAAGTAGGCGAGATCAGCTATACGACATAGGCGGTGTATGGGAGTAAGTGAGAGCGTGGGATAACTGCTGCCGTTGAAGTAAAGATAAAAACTAAGATACCTAGACAAATTTAGAAAATTGTTGACACGAGAGACTGATTTTACGGGACATTTTATTTGAATCCGAAATTGTTGTTTATTGGAAATTATCATCAAGTCGCCGGAAATAAAGAAGTTTGTGAGTCCCGTACTTGCTGTGGTTGTCTAAATTATTTACTGCAATTATTTTATTTACTACAATTATTTGCGGCAGTTATTTTATAATAACTTGCTTTAATTACTTGATTCTACTCGTATTCTCTTTTATTTTGACTAATTAGTGACTTGACAGTCCGAACCACCCACTCTGCCTTGAACAGCTGTAGCTAGCCTGGGTTGAGCCTGGCCTACTATCTCGTTATTGTTCCTTCCGGCGCGTAAGCGCCTGGCGCCCATCTCGTAAGAGAAAATAAAAAGGAAGGAAAAATAGCTTGGGCCAGCTATAGGTAACGTGGTGCGTCGAGGCACAAATTTACCGTTACAGTACTTATAGTTCTGCGTGTGTACCTACTAGTCCTTTCTATTCTCCTTGTCCGGTGGGTGCTTCTTTGGATATGTTATGGAGTGTTTTGTCTACCGATAACTTGTTTTGTTGGCTTTGTCTGATTTTGGTATGCTATGTGTCTTGTTTTTCTTTGTGTGGGTTGGTCTGTTAGATGGGCTTAAGGTTGTCAGTTGTGGTAGCGGATCGCCTTAACTGCGTTCCGTTACATCGCCCTTCCAAATAACTGTTATACAAACAATTTTTTTTTTTCCAGCAAAAATATTTGTTTTATTCAATTATTTATATATTTTTATATTTTTTCTTTTTGTATTACGTATCTGGTGTGTCTTATTTTTTTGTTTGTCCATCCGAGTTTGTGCATATGTGTATGGTAGTAGGTGCTGTCGTGTAGGTGCGGATTGTCCGCGGGTCCCTAGATGCGTTTGGCAGCTCGTGGGTTGGAGGACGCGGTGGCAGTGCTGTGACAGCCATTGTTGAGTACTGCCTCGTGGTTGCTTCCTCTATGATAGGGTCTGCGATAGGGGCCTTGGTGCGGTTCTGTAGGTTGCTCGTTCCGTGTGAGATTTAGTCGTTTGTGTTTATTATTTTAATTATTGAATTTATACCTGCCTCCGCTTTTCTGCACGAATCAGGTGGGGTTGTAGCAGTATTGCTGGTCCCCGAGAGGTTTGGATCCACCCTCTGTTTGCCTCAGTATGTACCCGTTCGATGCTCCTTACGACAGGGGCCCATGGTAGATACCTCATCGGTTGTATGGTGGTTTTAGCTTTGCCCGGTGTCGTATTGGCGTGTCCGTTTTGTAGTTGACTTTCTACTCTGGTGCCCTCGCGGATGAATTAAAAATAAGCTGGTTCCGTTTGTGTGCGGATGCTGCGGGGTTTAGCGTCGCGTTGCCATCGATCCCGGGTTGCGTTTCTTTCTGGCGTGAATACGCCTGGTGTCACGTCCCGGCCTCCGATTTTGTCGTCGGTGGTTGTCTGTGTCGATTTGTTTTCCATATTGCTTACTTGAAGAACTTCTGTTGAATGAGCCTTTTGCGGCTCCTCGCGGGATGCCTGATTGTGCTCCCCTTCTTCGTTATATGGGGGGGGGGGGGGTTACTACGATGGTGGGATATTTCCCCTTGTCTAGGCTGGTAGAGGTTTTGTTTATTTTTCTTTCTCGTTTGTTAATCCGTGGATCGATAATATGGCCTAAGGTCGCTGGTGTGATACATACCTCGTTCTAGGTCGTTCTTTATGTTTTCGAGAATGTATGATGTTTTTCCTACGCGTTTTTTCAATCGGTATTGTAACGGTATTAAACGTTAACATTGCCCTTAATGGGCTTGTTCGGACTCGAGCAGGAAGGAAAGTAATTTTAGGCTTTTGTAATAGGTAGAAGTAGGGTTTATTCAATAAAACAGATAAGAATTATGCGATACATTATAGAAAATTCAATTATTTCGCCCCTTTTTCTCGGTATTGTGGCTACCTCGGGCCTTACAATTTTATTATTCCCGGGCACTCGAGTGCAAATACAATCGTGTACGCAAAAAAAATCTAGAATATTTATGAAGATCCTCGGTAATATGTTTTTAGTTGGTGACAGATTTTAGACGATGGTCGTAGTATGCTCTATAATTTGTGAGAAGACGTTGATAGTTATATAATGCAAATATATTCGTTAATTAATGATATAATTGATGATAATGCAGTTGAGCGTTATTCGATAAATTTGTTTACCCTTCGTGTTCCGTGGGTATGCTATTTAGCACGCGTACCGTCGGTAACTAGCCGGCCGCTGCTGATAGAATCGCGACTAGCCTTGTGTCTACTACTGACTCGCTACAGACCCGTCGGTGGGCGTGGAGTTTCCTGCTGATATAACAAATTTTTTAGAGGTCGACTTGCGCGTCCACCCGACCGCCGCTACGATCCGGCGTCAGTGGGATGCACTCGGAGTGCATGCGCAGCTTTGTCAGGATCGTACCTGGTTAATCTGTCGCCCTGGGTATTTTCCTCGAATAATCATTTAGATTATATCCCTACTTCCCTACGCTATCATAGTTTCATGGTTTTAATGTGGCGACATTATATATCCGCTCTTTAAAATATTTCGAAAGGTCTTTCGTATGAGAGAGTGTAGATTATTAGCTTGCTCGATCCACGGCTACCAGAGCGAGAGACCAAGAGACAGAGATAGACCGCTCTGTTGTTGTTTGGATCTGCGGTGCGTTGGCCTCGGACGCAGCACCGACTCAGCTGCTTTCCGTCAAATGTACGTCAGGTACCACAGCTGGGCTCTCTAGATATTAGTACGGCTGCACCTAGCGAGGGTTGGCTGCTCTTCCTTCCTGGTAGCTGGACTTCTGCGTTGGCGGGACCTGCGAACAAAACTGTTCCCAGAATGCCGAAATTCTGGTATTTTTATACCAGAATCCCCTCCAGCTGGCCCATGCTTTCGGTATCACTATAGTTGGTGGCGGTCCTGTAGCCCATGTCCTGTAGCCCACTGGTACGTCATTTTAAAAATCGTCGTTGGCCTTTTAATACTCCGTTGCCTGTATTTTTCAAACGGAATAACGGGACTTGGTCACCGATATATCGGCCTAATGGTGTGAGTGACGGCTCGATAGCGGTCCGTTGTTGTGTGCGTACCGAGCGTCGTGAGTAGCCAAGTATATGCCGATCTTACTCGGTGTGCGTAACGCGCGGTAGCGATGCCTGAGTGTGTGCACCGCGCGTTATTAGGTAGTCTGTATGTTACATTGTCCCCCGATCCGAGGGGAACCTGTAAACCGAGGATCTCTGCACTGTTGTCTATCTTTCTCCTCCTGTCTTTCTCCATTATTTTTCGCTGGTATTGCCGTCTTTGTTTCTCCTATCCCCTTCGTGCTTAGAAATCTCTCAGGTCTCTATCTGACTATCGTCCTATCTTTGATCTTGTAATTTTTATTTATTGTTATTATTATTTTCTCGTATTCTTCTTATCATTGCTATTTCTCTACTTCTACCATAATTCTCTCCTAATGGTCCTCATCATTTCCCTTTATTGTTTGCTTATTTAACTTATAACTAAGCCGTCGCGGGTTCTATGACTAGAAATAATCTTAACCCTGTTTTCACAATCGAGCGAGAAGAACTTTTATTATAATTCTAAGAAGTTAACATAGCGATCAAAATATGGTGAATCTTATCAGACTAATATAAAAATAGATATCAAAATAATGTGAGGCTTATTTTTCTAATAATTTCCAACAAAATAGCTTAATCAATTCAAACACAAAAAAAAAAAATATAGGATTTATATATTTATATAAAAAATATAATAATAATAATAAACAAATAAATTTTTTTTTTTTTTTTTTTTTTTTTTTTTTATATTGACTCGCCGTCGGAACCGGCCCAGCTCATCGCTTCTGACTCGGAGGATTCGTCCACTTCCTCCTCTTCTGTTTCATATATCTCGTAGCCCGAGTCTTCCCCCTCGTTTTCGATCCAAAAGTGCGGATCTAATATTAGTCCGCCGTCCGTTCCCCAGTCAAAATACGCGGGGTTTGGCTGTGGCACAACAATTCCGTGGTGGATTAATTCCTCGCGGAGTTGACGAATCGTCCCCTCCTCCGTCATCCTCCAGATATCCGCCCATCGTGCCTGGGCATTGGTCTCTTCTGGGAGGATCGTGACGTTCCAGGGGACTCTTTCCAAAATTTGCCGGGTTATTTGAACTCCTTGGTCAGTCCATCCTCCGGGAGGTGCCCCGATCTGGCTGAGGCCGATTGGAATGGCCTGGAATGCGATGTGCTGTGTCTCTGGAGGTGGAGTGTAACACTGGTAGATATTCGCACCCACATCCACCCCCAGATCTCCCAGCCAGACCAGTATTAGGCCTTCCTCTTCTTCGGTGGTCATGATTCCCCGGAGGAATTTGTCCTCCTCCCGGAAAAGAATTTGTCGTCCAATGCGGTCTTCCCCCGGCGTCAACTGACGAAGACCCTGCGTCTCCAGTGGAATATTCCCCACGTATTCCAGAAAATTCTCTCGCGTTCCGTCTGGGTCTTCTTTAGAAATATAGATCCGTTGTGGATCCGCGATGCTGAGGAACGTCACGTTATAGTGCGTTCCATCCAAATTCTCGACGCGATAATTTCGGCATGACATTTTCGTAGCGTCTGTTTGCCTCGAGGTTTGATTAGTGACTAGCGGTTGACTCGAGACGGGCGTCCGTTTGGCCAGACGTATCGGAGTCTTATTCGAAGCGTCCTCTATTTGAATTTCGGCCCGGACACCAACCTTTTATATTGTCGTCGGTTAGCACTGTACAGCCGTCTCGGTCGATCGGATACATAACGTCCCAGCGTTCCGTCTTGGTCCGTTTTATGTTGCAATAATCCAAAATTATCTTCCAGCTTTTCACGTTTTTCTTTTCAACATCTATCTTCTTTAGTTTCCAAATTTTTTTTATTGTTTTTTTTGTGGATGTTTCCATTTTCGGAGATTTTCTGGGGTCTTGGTGCTTAGTTGCTGGCCAGCGGTTTACTGCCGTTGCCTTTTGACAGTACCGGTCTTATTCTTCATTTATTCGTTATATATATAAAAAAAATTCGGTAATTTTTAAATTTTTGTTATACGATTCCCTCTATGTACTGCTTGGCTTCTCCAGATCTTCATTATCGGTCCTAGGTGTCTGATCGATGGTATATCCCGATGTAGTTATCATACGTAAATATTGCCTTTGTTTACCTTTCGATGTTATGTCCGGTAGGTAACATTCCGGCCGTTTATCGTGAGTAATCTTTTTCTTCCTAGATGGTTCTTCGATAGTGGTTTACTCGAGGCTGTTAAGTGGTCTTCTTTTTCCTTATAACTATGTGCCTATGCTAATCCCTATGATTCTTATTTATCTTCTCATTCTTTAAAAAGACTCTTTTTTTTTTTTTTTTTTTTTTTTTACTTATTTATTTATTTATTTATTTATTTATTTATTTTTTTTACTTATTTATTTTTCTTTTAATTCGTCGATCACTTCCTCTTACTACTATCCTTCTCTCTATCTCTTTCTCGATTGAATATTTTTAAAATTTAAATCCTATCTCTTATTTCTACTCTTTATTTTTATTGTTATTTATCTTATTGATTTATTTATTTATTATTTTTTTTATAGATGGTCCGATTTAGTTTCCACCCTCCTATTTTTCCTCGTTTTCCTCTTCAACGCGGTACACTTGGTACTTCGTGAGCAAGCTCGCATGGAACTTTCCACGTACTTTCTTCGTGAGCGGATCCATGAGTTCGTACGTAGCCAGTCCCACGCATCTTTTGATTGTGTATGGGCCTTCACGGAGCGGTAGAAATTTTGACGTTATTTGGTTTGACGGATCCGAGACATTGAGCGCCTTTACTAGTACAACATCTCCTTCCTCGAAAGTTGTTAATTTGTGTGTACTATTAAAACGTTCGGCCCTCATTGCTCCTTTCTTAATTATCCTTTCTCTGGCAATCCTTATCTTGGTATCGTAGGTGAGCGGATCATCTTCTTCACTCGCTGGTATTCCTAACCATTTATTCCATAGCCGGATTGGTTTTTTTTTCCGTTGTAATTCTGTTGGAGTGAATTCCGTGGTGTCGTGATGGGATTCATTTATGCAGTCTTGAACCACCTGCACCCATTTGTACCAACCGGCATGATTGTCCCTCAGCAAGGTCCTAAAAAATCGTCCCAACTCTCGATTCACTCGTTCCACAATGTTACCTTGAGGATGGCGTATTGAAGAAAACACTGCCTTTATGTTTTCATCCTCTAATTTTTTTAACCAATTTTTCGCAGTAAATTGTGTACCGTGATCGAATTGAATACGGTTTGGTTTTCCAAACTGCGGAATATAATCGTGGAATATTCGTTTGATCACTGTCGCTGTATTCGCTTTCCGCATCGGAAACAGTACTACGTATTTACTAAATGCATCGATTGTTACTAATATATGTTTCACTCCTCCAATGGATGTCGGCAGAGGCCCATAAAAATCGATTGAGACGAGGTCCCCCGGCCTCTCAGGGATAATTGTCTGCATTTCGGCATAATTCGTCTGTACTGCAACCTTGCTGCGTTGACAGATATCACAACATGCGATGAGTGACCTTGTGAGTTTTACCAGATGTGGGTGTGAAAAATCTTCATCGAGGATACGGAAGCATTTTCGGGCTCCGATATGCCCATATAGCTCGTGGCATTCCAAAATGACTTGTCGAACCAAACATTTCGGGAGTACGACTTTCCAGATACGAGCTTTCGTGTGTTTTTGTAGAATGCCCTCCCGTAATCGGTATTTCCTCTCTTCTTCGGTGTCGTTTTCTTTTTCTAGCACCTCCATAATTCTACACAGGTCCTCCTGGTCTCTTTGGTGCTTCGCGATCTTTTTCATTTCTTTTATTAAATCCTTTGAGGCCTTCCGTGCCAGAGTTGCAGCAATTACTACTAATCCTTTCGTTGTATCCTCGTTTCCTTCCATACGGCTCAGAGCGTCAGCCACCGTGTTTTTTCTTCCTTCGAGATGCTCTATATTTAGATCGTAATCTTGGATTGACAGAGCCCACCGCATTAGTCTTTCTGCCGTAAAGCGACATGTTTTAAGAGATATTAATGCCTTGTGGTCTGTCTTAATATTTATTTTCGCACCTCGAAGATAAGTTCTGAATTTTTCCAGAGCCCAGACAATAGCCAATAATTCCTTTTCAGTAGTCATATAGCCATGTTCTGCTCCTTTCAGAGTACGGCTCGCGAAAGGTACTACCTCGCTTTCTCCTTGCTCATTTTCTTGTGATAAAATGGCTCCAAGCGCATACCCACTTGCATCTGTGGTTAGTGTGTATGGCTTCTGTACGTCAGGAAATCGAAGAATCACGGCTTCGCAGAATAAATCTTTGACTCTGCCAAAAGCTTCTTGGTGAACTATGTCCCATTTCCACCTCAACCCTTTCCTCAGTAACTCAAGAAGTGGAGTGGTCTCGTGGGCATGGCGGTTGGTAAACTTCGTGTAGAAATTTATTAAACCCAAAAATCCTCTCAATTGTTTCAGATTTTTCGGTGCCGGATATTCTTTAATTGCCTTAATCTTCTCAGGATCGGGTTTAAGTCCTCCTGTCGTGAGAATGTGGCCGAGAAAGGACACTTCTTGTCGGAAAAAGTGTGACTTCTTGAATTTGAGTGTCATCCCATGCTCTTTAAATCGCAAAAATAGAATCTCGAGATGAGTGAGATGTTCCTTATGACTCTTCGATAATACCAGGAGATCGTCGACAAAATTAATGACGAAATCTAACTCGTCCAATACTATGTCTAATGCTCGAATTAAACTCGCTGTACTTGTCTTCAGTCCGAAAGGCGTAACCATAAACTCATAGCATTTTCCATTGTGCTGGAAAGCAGTATATTTCCTGGAATCCGGGTGTAACGGAATTTGCCAGAAACTGCTCGTGAGATCTAACGTTGGGATTACCGATTTTCCTCCACATCTCTGGAAAATTTCTTCGATCGGAGGTGCATTATTATGATCGTTTACCAGGTAATTATTGAGTTCCCTGGCATCCAAACATAATCGAACACTTTCGTCATCCTTTGTGACTGGCATTAAGGGGTTAATAAAAATACTTTCCGATTTTTGTATTACCCCGTACTCGAGCATCCGTTCGATTTCTCGTTGGACTCTCTCTCGCTGTGCCAGTGCCACTGGATACGACCGATGAAAATATGGTTTCGGATCCTTGAGCGTCAAATGATGGATATATTTTGACATTCTTCCCGGTCTTTTATCGAATACCACCAGATTTTGTTCGACGATGGCCTTGAACTTGTTTTTAATATTTATTTCGAGACCTTTGCACTCTTCCATCTTCTCCTCGAATTCCCTCTCCGATAATTGAAATTCCTGAGGCATTGCTGTTGATTCTTCTTGGATGGTGCAGATCTTTTTACTATTCTCTTTCGGTACCGAGCTCGGATCAGCTAGTCTCCATAATCCGTTGATCAATTCTGCGACTACCAGATCTTTGACCGCGACACATTTATTTCGAGCATCGACAGAAATCTGAAGATTCATCATTCCGTCAATACTGATCAGGATCGGTCGCAGCAGTTTCGGAACAATTAATAACTGGATCTCTCCTCTCGATCCATACGTATTCGCTCCTACCAGAATCTGTTTCTTCACTTTTTCCGCCTCTCCGCCAAATGCTCCTACGACCTTTGTCGAAGTGACAGGCAGTGTGGGGCATTTCTCCAGTTTCTCTTTATTTTGATAAAAAAAATCTTCCGAAATGCAGCTTACCTCACTGCCACTGTCGATCAGACTCTTCACAGTCACCCCCTCGACCTCCACAGGAATCTCAGGACACCGAGGATGTACATCGTTGTACCATTTTTCCTCCTTCCTTGGTTCCTCTCTTAAAAATTCCCGTGGATCTTCGGTGACGGTGAAAAGCGGGTAGTCTCTCGCATATTGGTCATTGCCGCTCCATTTTTTCGCCGCTCCTTCAGACTTATTCCGCCGATCATCGGCCTTGCTGGGGGTTGTAATGCCCTCTTCTTGGCTCGAAAGTTTTGGCTTTTCAGTCTTCCTCGGAATGGCTTGATTTTTGGATGGCTCTCCTGCAAATTTCCCCGTGTCTGCCTTCGACTTTCCTTCTCCTTCTTTTTTCTTTATTACTCTTCGTTCCTTCCTTTTCTTATTCTTCTTCTCCACGACCTCGCTTCGCTCCTCCTCTTTTTGTTTTTGTCCTTCATTTATTTTCGTTGCGCCTCGTCTTCTGCTTTCTTCCTTCTTAATCCTTTCCACGGGCGCAACGTCTAGGCGTTTCCCGGATTATTTATCTGGGAACCGCTCTGTTGGGCTCGTACTGCTGGTGTTATTGTGTGCTCGATAAATGGTCCAGGAGGATGCCCCTGGATCACATTCATTTGTCTGGCTGGTTCCTGCTCCCTCCTAGGAGTTGGTGGAGGTGTCTGCTGCCATGCCGCCGGTTGAGAATTCCCCTGAGCACGTGGTGGAGGCGGAGGCGTTTGGTACCGCGGCAGTTGTTCTGGCGGCGCCGGCTGCCATGCCTGCGGTCGCACAGTTCCATTATATGGATGGCTCTGCCACCGTGGCCGGTTCTCCATGTCTCGTGGCGCCTGCCACTCATTCCGAGGTGGTCCACGCCATCCTTGATCTCTGGTTCCTCCACGTCCTTGAAATTCTCTCCTTTGGCCGCCTCTTTTGCTGTTTAGAGGTCCTGCCATGTCAATACTCTCCAGTAATTCCAAGAATTCTGTGACCGAGCTGATCTGGCGGATCCTGACAGCACACCGAACCTCTTCATCGAAATGCCGGGCCAGGCGACGGATGATGGCCTCGTCGGACATTTTTTCACCGAGGTCACGAGCATTTCCGAAAATGAGAGTGGCATACTCGGCTCTCGTACGGTTCTGGCCTTCAGTATCGTACGTTCCGAACTCGAGATTGCTTCGGACCTTGTCCTGCATTTCTCGTGTCCAATACCGCGCCGTAAATGCCTCCGAAAATTCCGAGAAACTATGGATCGTACTTTCCACTAGATGCCACCAATTTTTCGCTTGGCCCTCTAGTGCGTCCTTAATAACAAAACGCACGTCCGATCCTTCAGTGCCGGCTGCTTCGCAGTACTCCTGTAGTTCCTTGAGGAATTTCATCGGTCGTTGTTTGCCATCAGCTGCAAATTTCGGTGGTTTCTGTGATACGGCCTGGAAACGTGTGAGGTTTCCTGCCTGCAACATTGAAAACCCACAGGCCGAGCTATTCATGCCGGTGGTCACGCGTTGTTCCAATTCCTTCATTCTTGCAGCGTGATTTTCGTTGACCGCCTGATTTTTTTTTATTCGCTCCTTGGCCTCCTTCATTTCCCTCTCAAGCCTTTCCCGAATCATTTGCTCGTTAACAATGATATCCCGCTGGTAATCGTTAACTACTTCTTGGCCCTTAAGGATTTCTTGCCGGACTGCCTCGATTTTAGTATCTGTCCTTTCCTCTGCTTTGGTGATACTGGTTTCGACGTGTTCCCGCATATTCTCCTGGAGTGCCGCTGTTCTCGTGGTACATGAATTATTGGTTTGTTTTAATTCAGTCCGGATTTCCTCGAATTTTCCATCCATAGTCTGTAGGAAGGCCATTATCTGACTCATTCCAACTGGATCAGGTACAACAGGGAGAGTATTTCCTAATACTGGAGTCGATTGACCCTCCCCTTGTATACTTGACTCGTTTAAATCCATTGTTTGCGTTATACTATGGATCTCAGATAAACGCGCAATTTCTTCACGGTCTCGTCTACGTTGTTGTCTTAATAGCCCGTCTGCCGTAGTGGATTCCCACGCGAGAGACCGGTCCAACAGAGATGTACTGAGTTCTTGACTCGCGTCTAATAATGCCTGCTGGACTAAACGATTTGCAAATGTCGACTCGAAACGCATAATTCTCCTACTTGGCACCCACTACCAGCCTTTTTTCCTATGCTCGAGTCCCTGTTCGGGCGCCAAATGTAACGGTATTAAACGTTAACATTGCCCTTAATGGGCTTGTTCGGACTCGAGCAGGAAGGAAAGTAATTTTAGGCTTTTGTAATAGGTAGAAGTAGGGTTTATTCAATAAAACAGATAAGAATTATGCGATACATTATAGAAAATTCAATTATTTCGCCCCTTTTTCTCGGTATTGTGGCTACCTCGGGCCTTACAATTTTATTATTCCCGGGCACTCGAGTGCAAATACAATCGTGTACGCAAAAAAAATCTAGAATATTTATGAAGATCCTCGGTAATATGTTTTTAGTTGGTGACAGATTTTAGACGATGGTCGTAGTATGCTCTATAATTTGTGAGAAGACGTTGATAGTTATATAATGCAAATATATTCGTTAATTAATGATATAATTGATGATAATGCAGTTGAGCGTTATTCGATAAATTTGTTTACCCTTCGTGTTCCGTGGGTATGCTATTTAGCACGCGTACCGTCGGTAACTAGCCGGCCGCTGCTGATAGAATCGCGACTAGCCTTGTGTCTACTACTGACTCGCTACAGACCCGTCGGTGGGCGTGGAGTTTCCTGCTGATATAACAAATTTTTTAGAGGTCGACTTGCGCGTCCACCCGACCGCCGCTACGATCCGGCGTCAGTGGGATGCACTCGGAGTGCATGCGCAGCTTTGTCAGGATCGTACCTGGTTAATCTGTCGCCCTGGGTATTTTCCTCGAATAATCATTTAGATTATATCCCTACTTCCCTACGCTATCATAGTTTCATGGTTTTAATGTGGCGACATTATATATCCGCTCTTTAAAATATTTCGAAAGGTCTTTCGTATGAGAGAGTGTAGATTATTAGCTTGCTCGATCCACGGCTACCAGAGCGAGAGACCAAGAGACAGAGATAGACCGCTCTGTTGTTGTTTGGATCTGCGGTGCGTTGGCCTCGGACGCAGCACCGACTCAGCTGCTTTCCGTCAAATGTACGTCAGGTACCACAGCTGGGCTCTCTAGATATTAGTACGGCTGCACCTAGCGAGGGTTGGCTGCTCTTCCTTCCTGGTAGCTGGACTTCTGCGTTGGCGGGACCTGCGAACAAAACTGTTCCCAGAATGCCGAAATTCTGGTATTTTTATACCAGAATCCCCTCCAGCTGGCCCATGCTTTCGGTATCACTATAGTTGGTGGCGGTCCTGTAGCCCATGTCCTGTAGCCCACTGGTACGTCATTTTAAAAATCGTCGTTGGCCTTTTAATACTCCGTTGCCTGTATTTTTCAAACGGAATAACGGGACTTGGTCACCGATATATCGGCCTAATGGTGTGAGTGACGGCTCGATAGCGGTCCGTTGTTGTGTGCGTACCGAGCGTCGTGAGTAGCCAAGTATATGCCGATCTTACTCGGTGTGCGTAACGCGCGGTAGCGATGCCTGAGTGTGTGCACCGCACGTTATTAGGTAGTCTGTATGTTACAGTATGGTCCCTCGTATAAAGGCAGAAATTTAGCTGTTATTTTGGCTGCAGGGTTCGACACATTTAGTGCTCTTGCCAGTACCAGATCGCCTAGCTGAAGTTCCTTAAGCTTGTGTTGTTTGTTGAATTTCTCGGCGTTTTTATTCCGGGCTTTCTTCATATTGCCTTTGGCCAGCATTATGAGGTTGTCGTAGTCCGGCATTTTATTTCTGTTTGTTATGATTTGCTCCCATGGCCTCAAGGGCGTGGTACCGGTGTGTAGTTGTATTGGGACGTATCCCGTAGTTTCGTGGTGTGTATTGTTATACATTCCTCTACTTTGGGGATCGCATCATACCAGGCGTTGTGTTTGTTTGGTAGGAGTGTCCTAAACAGCCGAGAGAGTTCTCTATTTGTTCGCTCGACGGGATTGACTTGTGGGTGACGGATGGATGTCATAACTTTTCTTATACCGGTTTCCTTCAATAGTTCATCCCATTTTTTCGCCGTGAATTGGGTTCCTTGATCCGATAGTATGGCTCTTGGTTTCCCGTACTTCGGGAAGTAGTCTTGCGTTAATTTTTTCCACGTTGTCTCTGTGGTGGCGTTTTTGAGCGGGTAGATTTTTGTTAATTTTGAGAATACATCGATGACGGCCAAGATATATTTATTTCCATACTTTGCTGCTGGTAAGGGTCCGTAGTAGTCGAGTGATACTAGATCTCCTGGCCTTTCCGGCAGGATGTTCTGCATTTCGGCGAACATTCCTTGCGTGTAGATTTTATTTCTTTGGCATGGGTCGCAGTACTTTAGCTGTTTCCTGATGTAACGGTATAGGTTTGGATAATAGAAGTTTTCCCGTAGTATCAAATAGCATTTTCGAGCTCCAGCGTGCCCGTATATTTCATGGCAGTTCTTTATGAGACTTTTTATGCCGGTCTCGGGGATGATAGCTCGCTGCGTTCCGAGTTTTTTAGTGTGCAATATTTCGTCGATTACTGTGTAGTTTTTGACTTCTGTTCCCCTTTTTATAGTTTTTTTTATTTCTGCACAATATTCGTCTTTATCCTGTAATTCCCCTAGGTTGGTTAATATGTTCTTCAATTCTTCGGTTATTTCCGTTGAAGTTTTTGCTATTATTATTTTCTTACCGCTCTTCTTACCGTCGGGACGGCTGAGAATATCTGCTACTGTGTTCCTTTTTCCTGCGCAATGCTCGATTGTGGGGTGGTAATCTTGGATTGCTAGTGACCACCTAGTGAGCCGTGCGTGGGCAAGCTTACATGCTTTTAAGAAGGTTAGTGCTGCGTGGTCTGTGACAATGATTACGGCAGCGCTCAGAAGGTATGTTCTAAAATTTTCCAGTGCCCATACGATGGCCAAGAGTTCTTTTTCGGTCGTGTTGTAGCCAACTTCAGCCCCCTTGAGGGTTCTACTGGCGAAATATAATGTTCTTTCGTCTAAGTTTTGATCTTTTTGAAATAGGACGGCTCCTATAGCAAAATCGCTGGCGTCTGTTTGTATGAAGAAAGGCTGATTTTTGAGTGGGTAGTGTAACATTACTTCTTCGCAGAATTTGTCCTTTACGTTTCTGAATGCCTCATACTCCTTTTCCGTCCATTTCCATCTTTCATTTTTCCTTAGGAGGTGTAACAGTGGTACCATTGACTCTCCGTGCTCCCTAGTGAATTTACTATAATAGTTTACTAGTCCTAGGAACCCTCTTAGTTGTTTAATGTTTTTAGGTGCTGGAAATTCTTTTATGTCTTTAATTTTTTTAGGGTCTGGACAGATGCCTTGTGGTGTGAGTATGTGTCCGAGGAATTTGGCTTCTTGTCTGAAGAATAGTGATTTTTCTAGGTTTATTGCTAGACCGTGGTTGCTGAATCGTTCCAGCAGCTCGTCGAGGTTGTTGATGTGTTCATCGAATGTTTCAGCTGTGCACAATAAGTCGTCCACGAAGTTGATGACGTATCCTAGACCTTGCAGTACTTTTTCGAGACCTCTGACGAGGCTTGCCGTACTCGTTCTTAGACCGAATGGTGTTACTCTGAACTCATAGCAGCGTCCTCGATGCATAAATGCAGTGTATTTTCGGGAGTCGGGGTTGAGTGGTACTTGCCAAAAACTAGATTTTAAATCTAGCGTGGTTTTATACCTGACGTTTTTGCACTCTTGGAATAATTCGTCCGGAGTTTGCATTCGTTCGTTATCTGGTTCGATTACTTCATTTATCCGTCTGGCATCGAGGCAGAGTCTGATTTCTCCGTTCTTCTTGGCTACTACCACGAGCGGGCTCGTGTAAGGGCTCGTAGATTTTTTAATAATGCCTTGATTCGTTAGATTCCTAATTTCGTCGTCTACCTTGTCTCGATATGCAATTGGCACGGGGTAGTTCATAGCTTTGAAAGGTTCGTGTGGTTTTACTTCTATTTTGTGTTCGTATGAGTTTAGTAGTCCCGGACGGTTGAGGAACGCGTCTCTATGCTTTTCCAGCAGTCTCCTAAATGTTTGTTTTTCTCCCTCATTTAGTCCTATGGTGTTCTTTATTTTTGAGTCAATTTCTTGGTCTGTGACTACATATTTGTGTTTGTCTTCTATAGTGAAGGTGCGTACTGCTGGTTTTGTTTGGTTAGAAAATTGTGGGTTGTCAAATTTTTATTTTTTTCTTTGAAAAGGTTGTGCGGGTATGACGAACGATATTTCATTTTTTTCGAGGTCGATTTTGGTTTTGATTTTTGCCAAAAAGTCTATTCCTAAGATGCAATCTGTAGGTAATCTGGGAACTATAATGAGTGTATTATTCGTACCGGTTTTTTCTAGTGTAATTTTAGCGAATATCTGTCGAGTCACTTTGACCGCTCGTCCCGCAGTTGCACCTCTTACGGATACTCCCGTCAAGGGTAGCATGGGGCATTTGCTGAATAGTTTCTCATGGTCTAACGCGAACTGTTCGGATATTGCGCTGATTTCACTTCCGGTATCGACTAATGCTCGAATGGTTATGCCTTGTACGTATATCACGAGTATCGGGCATTTTGGCCTCGACTCTGTCCGTGGATGCTCTTCTTCTTTTGTTAGAAATTCTCCGGTGTTTTCCCCATAGCCTAGCGTCACCTCTGCAGTATTTAATTTTCGAGAGGTGACGGCTCCTCGTTTTTCGAGATTTCGTTGTCGTTTATTATTTCGAGTGGTTGGCTCCTTTCTTCCTCCATGGTGGTGATACGAATGTTTTTTGCATCGTCACGGTTTTTATCTCGAGGTCGCCAAGGATATTTATTTTCTTCTCGGTTTTTATAACGATTGTCTGTCTCGCCGCGTGGAGCTTGTATTTTCCTATTCTGGTTTGGGTACGCTGTACTTTGATGGTTGTATAGGGGTGTTTGTTGCCCTTCACGAGTGTTTGTGAGGCCGCTCTCATTCGTTCTAGGAGATGCGTTCCGCTAACTGTTGTTCTGTGGGTGGTATGTTTCGCGTTTAGGAGGCTTAGTACGGTCTCGGTTGCCTGGTCCTTCCTCGTCGTATGATGACAGGAAGTCTAGTAATCGAGCGATTGTTTTTATTCCCAGAGTTTTTATCGTAGCTCGGACGTCGTCAGGAAAGTGTCTTTTAATTTTCTGGACAATCTCTTCTTCGGTTAGTTTTGGTCTCAGGTCGCGGGCTAGGCTAATATAGTGGAGCGCATATCCTATACGAGTCTGTTTTTTTTTGTTTCGTCATACCATTCATAGTCGAGCTTCAATTTGATGGCGTTTTGTATCTCTTCGTTCCAGAACCTTCGCTTGAACTCCTCCTCGAATTCTCCCCACTGTCTGATGGTGTCTCTAATGATGTTTCACCAGCTCCTTGCTATGCCCGTCATGCATTGGTTAATTATTATTTTGAAGTGATAGCGAGGGACGTACACGTCTCGGTAGGCTCGGAGGTCGTACAGGAACTGCATCGGTTGTTCTTGAGTCTTTCCATTGAATGTTGGTGCTTCGAGTTTCAGGTTACTGTTTGCTACAGTGGTGATGGATGGTCCCTGTGGTGTAGTGTTTTCGTATAGGTTCCTCCTCGTTGTTCCTGCCCTTCCAGTTGTTAGCCTGGGGGATGGTGGATCTCGGTTTTCTGTACTCACCTCCATGGTTGGTTCACGTTGGTTTCTTTCTGTGTTAATAAAAGTTGAGTTTATTCGTGGAAGCGCTTCTCGGTTATGAGATATTTCGTTGACCTCGTCTTGTAGCATTTCTATTGACTGAGTTACATAGTCTTGGATGGACTCTATCTTCCTTGAAAGGTTGTGATCCAGTTCTCGGAAGCGTTGCTCTTGTTTCGCGCTCTCTGATGCTTGTTTTTGCTGCATTTCTTCGAGTATTGCGAGGAGCGATTGCATAGCTAGTTGTTGTACTGCCTCGTGGGGTGCTGGACTTATTGTTGGTGGAACCGGATATCCTGTTGAATTCATAGTCACGTTGCGCGTGCAATAATTTTGGGCTGCGAGTGGATGCAGTTGTTGCCGAATTCTATCATCAGAGGAGTGTGCACGTATGTTCGTAGTATGCTGAAATGCATCTGAGATTGGCGGTATTATTACGGGCGTGCTTCCACGTAGCGCTTGTGACATTGCTAATGACTGCCCCATGGTATGGATTATGGAGTCGTCCATGCCTACTGTTCTTATGGTTGGAGTGTCAGTGGTGGCGTCGGTATGCCTCCTAATGGCGTTTCTTTGTTTGGATCCATTTTTAGTAAGGCGAGAGTTTTATGGATAGTTTTTATTTATTCTCTTCTTTCTTCTATCTTGTCTCTTCGTTCTTCGTTCTTCTCTCTTGCTATCCAGCCCCACGTTGGGCGCCAATGAAACGTTTCGCGATTCTCTTGCACTGTCAATTTCGCTGCGATGCGCGCGTGTTCGGTAGCGGTGTAAAATCGCGTGAGTTTTAAATCTTTTTTCGAGCGATATCGTCCTTGATCGTGTAGAGAGGAGGCTTGCTCGGAACTAGTTCGTGCACTGGGCTGGATGGAATGAGAGGATCTGTGCATTTAAAGATTTGCAATCAATTTTAGGTTGTTATTAGTAACTTATTGTTGTTGTTGGTGAGACCTCAGTTTAGGTTTTTGTTGCGTCGCATTTGTCTGTGACAGACGTGCGGTTTGTTTACCCTTTCATCATTGGTCTTTTTATTGATTGGGTAATTCTTTCTTTTCTTTATTGTGCTGAAGGCACGTGATTGCTGGGTAAGTTACTGATCGATTGTTAGTTCAGACAAGGTAGGATGTTCGTGAGACGATCTGGTCGTTCGTGTGAATTTCACGCTCGCTTGCGTGGGTTATTCCTAAGATCTACGTATACGGAATTGCTTCCGGTAATTTTGGTTTTTTGACTCTGTGATTCGTACAGTGATGAGATTTCACTAGTATGGAGCTTAACACTCAATTTATTTATTTCAAGGGTTTGTCGCGTCTTCTAATACGCGATTTTTCTAAGACTACGTACATGGAATAATGCAATTCCAATTTTATGGGTTTTGATTTTATTATTCGTAAAGTGATTAGATATCAACTTTACGAAGCTCAACACTCAATTTATCACATTTTTAATGGTGGTTGCGTTTCGCTAATACGCGGCTTTCCTAATACTACGCAAGTGGAATCATGGATTTCCAATTTCTATGGGTTTTTAGACTCTATAATTCGCGAAGTGGTGAGATACCATTTCTACGGAGCTTAACACTCAATTTATCCAATTTTTAAGGGAGATGACGCTTGGCTAATACGCGGCCTTCCTAATTCTACGCAAGTGGAATCATGAACTTCCTATTTCTATGGGTTTTTGATTTTATTTTTCGTAAAGTGATTAGGTATCAACTTTACGGAGCTCAACACTCAATTTATCTATTTCGGGGTTGTCTTATCTGGTGTAATTTATGTAGCGATTTCTTTAGGATATCGTTTGGCACGGTCTTGTTTCGTGTGTCTCTACCTGGATGTTAGCAGGGTGTGGCCAAGTTGCTGGGCTTAGTCCTCATACGGGGCGTTCCTTGGTACCTTCGTAAGATGTACCGGTCCGCCTTGTTTTAATCATCGGACGTCTAGCTGGTGTTATGCTATTTGGAATGTTATTGTTTTGGGACCGCCCGTTCGCGAGATCTGCTTCTTGAGGCTCCGCCTTGCTGATCGTTGCGTGAAGAGTTATAGTAGGGACGCGAGTGTAGTGTGGTGAGGTGGTGTGTATGATTTTACCTACCTATCGTTACTTGTCTTTGTTATTGTTTGGGTCCCTAGCTATAACTCTCCGTTCGCAAGAGACACCGGGTTCGCAGCTCGACCAGCTAACTCGTCCTAGACCCCGGATACTGAAGCTTTTATTCGCAATTAATTAATCACCTTATCGTGCCATTAAGGGCTTACGACTTGGTTTTTTAATAATTGCGACCAGCCAAGGTATCCGAGAGATGCAGGTGGTAGCTGGTGCTGGCCCTAACGTGGTCCCACCCACGCAGGTACACCCTACGAGTCTAATGCGCGGTGCACTCAGTCGGGATGCTACTCCCTTGACCTTGCGTCACTCGGGCCAAGCGCAGTGCAGGGGAATCAGTTGAGAAAAAGAACACTCGTTCTGACATGGTATTTCCCAAACGGTTAGTATATTGTTCTTCTTATCGGTTCGTTCGTTCAAACGACTGCCAAGCGCAATGCAGGGAATCGATTTGATCGAAAGAACACGACTTTATTACTTCGAGATTTTACGTGTAATTTTATGTGTTGGGTGTGCTGTCGAGCAGCACTTCGTCTTGACTTATTAGAGTTGACAAGAGCCCTGAGGCTTGTCCTGTCGCGGTGTATATAGGTTGGCGGATGGACCCCGGGAGGGTGTTTTGGGGTAGGTCACGTGATGTTTGTCGCACTTCTATCCCTAGGTGAGAGAGGTGCGGGGTCACGTGTAGGAGTACCGTTATTTCTTGATTTTCTATTGTTAGCCGATCTTTGTCCGTCTAGGGTTTGAAACGAGGTTTCAGCGAGGTTGAATTTCGCAGGACAATGTTATCTTCCTACCTGTTGTAGGTTCAAACTTTTTATCGGTGTTTTCTTTGGTTTGATCCTGGTTTTTCTACGTTTCAGGCCCATATGGGTCTTCCCCTGTTTCGTATGCCGCTGTCTTGCTGTTTTATTGACCAATAGTTGCCCGGAATCATTAATTGTTGTTAATTATCTTTTTTGTTGTGTGTTTTTGACAGATTTCTCGTGGATTTTTATGTTTTTGTTGTTTTCTGGAGTTCTCCTACGTGAGGATCGTTTTCCTCTATGTGTGTTTCTTGGTTTTTGTTCGAGATAAGTTTGTTTTACGTGTTTTATTAATATTAATGTTTTATTCATGAGTGGGGGTACGTAGCGAAGTTTCATGAGAAGTTACCCTGTTGATCTTTCTCTGTGTTTCGTGGGATCTCGAGAGTTCCATGAATTTTTTTCTACTTTTGCCGTGCCGTGGCGTTTTCGCTGTTCTCGCCTTTCGGATAGTGTGATCTATTTGGGGTTGTGCCGTCTTCGTTAAGGCTTGTCCCGGTGATTGCGTAGGGCGGGGCTATTGCCCTGGTCTAGTATGCCGGCGTGTGCTTGTCGTTACGCCTTCTGTTTTGTTTACATCGCGAATCTCCCGGCTAGGCGGGCCTCCTATTTACGCCATTACGTTTAAGGTGTGTACTTATAGTTCTGCGTGTGTACCTACTAGTCCTTTCTATTCTCCTTGTCCGGTGGGTGCTTCTTTGGATATGTTATGGAGTGTTTTGTCTACCGATAACTTGTTTTGTTGGCTTTGTCTGATTTTGGTATGCTATGTGTCCTGTTTTTCTTTGTGTGGGTTGGTCTGTTAGATGGGCTTAAGGTTGTCAGTTGTGGTAGTGGATCGCCTTAACTGCGTTCCGTTACAATACATATATTTAAGTTATGGCATGAACAAGTGCAAATGCGCATGAAGCACATAAAAATTTATGGATAAATAAAATTTAACAACGAATTTTGATCATTTTTCTTTGTGTGTGTGTGAGTGCACGAAGAGAATTAATAACACAATAGAGTAACAATAACAAACTAACGTTGATCAATAAAGAATTTAATAATAAATAATCATAACTGTGTGGTCACCAACGAATAATTATAATAAATTACTATCGGAAAGCCAGTAATCACTATTATACTAATCACCTTAGCCACCACCATGTCTCAATGGATTTATGAAGGGAACACAGAGTTCCGTCATAAGGAACAACAACCAAAGCACAACGGCCCGAAAGAACCGGCATTGCCCATACGATTACATTTCTTCAGACTACGACGAACTATACCAGGAGCAGAAAAAATTTACTGCTACTGGCGAATCAGGTTATGGTTGGACCTCGCCAGAAGAACGTTTGATACGTGCCCCCCGAGTGGAGAGACATCGACTTCTCTACTCTCAAGTCCTGGACACGTCAACTCCGAGACGAACCTTTCGAAGACATATTGCTGGGAAATATTTATTACCAATGGCATACAGATATACTGGTCCCAATCGGGCAAGATATAACCCTAATACCTTTACCGGGCCTCAATGGGTGGCTGGTTTCCTCCGATGTGCCACACGTGTGGAGCGACACACGACCCGAGGGCAGGAGACTACACATCAGTACGAACCGCAAAGCGATCCCTTATGCGTTCAACTTGCAAATCCTAACGCACTATTGGCAACCAGATGTCGAAGGCCAAAGAGCCATTTGGGTCCCTCCCGAATGGAGAAGCCTCACCCAGAAAAAAATGTCCTCGTGGATCCAGACTGCAATTTCCAGAGCACCAGGGAAAGTCGAATTAGGAGGTGTACTATATTCATGGATCGGTAAAACACTAGCACCTGTTACGCAACACCCTTTCGGAATCCAATACGGAGCAATCCGGGAAAAGGAAGCTAACCCGACGGATCTTCAGGGAAATACACCCCCGTTTTTGAATGTCTCGAATCCCTTATTCGAAGAATCTTCTGAAAATATTTTACCTCCAGTTACCCAACTTGCACATTGCGCAACAATCACGTCAAATACCCCTCCGCCTTATTACTCAGTCCCACCTCCTTCTATTTCGAAAGCCTGGAAAACGTGGAAATTTGAAAATCAGGGGGTTGTTCACCCCTGCAAATGAATTTTTTTCTTCAACTTAGCCCGGAATTTTGATTGTCTTCAATGAGGAGTATTTTGGTTTTTGTTTTATTAAAATCGGTTGACGCCTTCTGGGTGAAACTGCAAAATCACCCCTCGACATGCTATTTTTAAAGGGCGATTTCACCCCTTAAAAATGTTTTTCCGCCGATAAAAAAAAATACGTGTCTTTTAGTTTTCGATGCTCTACAACATACGTGAGTTGCATTAAAATCGGAGGGGGACACCAAAGTACCTTTCCTTGTTAGTGTCATCTTCATCACGCAAAATCTCTTCCATTAGGGTCACGGGCAGCGCGATATCTCTTTAAACGCTAATTATATCGTTTTCTTCAAAAATCTTAAGTTGGTTCTTGTGCCTGTCTTGGTCTACACAAGCCCTGGAATATGCCAGAAACATGGTGTTTATTCCTCATGATATTTCTGAGCTGAGTGGAAATTCTAAACTCTCACTCGTACAAGAACGAGAGAGAGAGAAATGAACAGGTTCTACAGCGTTATCTTCACTTGTCGAGTACGATAATACAGTACCGAATATTTTGTCAAAACGAAAAATAGCAATACTCGATTGCCGCGAGAATAACATCGACGACGTTTTAATGAACGAAGTTAAGTCACGACTCAATGAAACACTCTATATCGATAGCGTACCAATAAAATTTTAATCTAAAGCAATATCGTTGGTTCGCAATTTGCATCGCATCGCAGTCGGTAAAAAAATGATTTCGGAGTATTACCGGCTCGATGCGCGCTTGGGCGCGCTCCTAGGAGTATGCAACCCGTCGTAATGAGGTGTATGTAGCTGGGACACCCTGTACACGCGAAATAAGCGTTACATTGATGTTTTTCAAAACTTTTGATATGCTTATAATCACACTAGACACAGAGAGACGCGTATTCCTCCGAGCAGGGTGACCCTCGAAAATGCCTCTATAGCCCGAGATAATTTAGCACGGCGTTACGAGCGTAACGCGAGAAAAACTTAAAAGCTTAAATACGGTGTCGGTGACTTGGTACAGTAACGGACAAAAGTTTAAGACGGAGAGGAAAAAAAAAGTAATTGTTGATTTTTTCATGAAAAGAATTGACTCAGTGGATTTTTTTTGTATTAGCTAATTAATCATTAATTCATATATTTATTACATGAATTCAATTTTGCGCGTAACAACATTAGATACAATAAACAAGGAAAACATAAATTTGTTTGATATCTTCGGGGACAAAAGTTTAAGACTATACGTAAAAAAATATTTTTTGGTAGAAAATATACAGATATTTTCCTCCCTTCAATACTTTGTCCACAGTCCATTATTTTTTATCACATCAGCACATCTTTGAGGCATTGAATCAATTAATTTTTTGCAGTCGTCCACAGTTGTTTCATTCCACGTTTTTTCAACTAAAGAGTACAAATCGTCAAAATTTTTTGGTTTATTTCTTTGAACCCTTCTTTTTATGGTACGCCATAAGTTTTCAATTTGATTTAAATCCGGCGACTGCGACGGCCACGGTAATAAAGTGATTTTTTCATCTTGAAAAAAACTTTTCACTACCCGAGCCGTATGCTTTGGGTCATTATCTTGTTGATAAATAAAATTATCACCCATATTTTCGTAGGCATACGGTAACATAGTATTTTTCAATATATCCAAGTATTGAAAACGGTCCATGATTCCATTAATTCGGCGTATTGGTCCAGGACCATTGCGAGAAAAACATGCCCACACCATTACGTTTCCACCTCCATGCTTAACTGTCGGTAAAACACATCGAGGATTTAAATCTTCGCCAATTCGACGTCTTACATACAGTATCCCGTCAGAACAAATTCGGTTGAATTTGGATTCTTCCGAAAATAGCACATTTTGCCAATCCTCACTTGTCCAATGCCGCTGAGCCTTAGCAAATTGCAGTCGTAATTTTTTATTCTTTTTACTGAGCATCGGCTTCTTCCGTGGCTTTCGTGCTTTCAAATTGAATTCGTCTAATCGTCTTCGGACAGTTCTTACACTAATTTGTGCATTTTTATTACTGGATATTTCAGCTCTGATATCGACTGCTGAACGAAAACGATCTCTCTCGCTTAATCGATGAATCCGACGATCCAGCGTTGGCGTGGTTTTCCGCGGTCTACCGTTTTTTGGTCGATCAAAATAGTCCCCAGTCTTCACAAACTTGTACCACGCTTGCTTACAAGAAGTTTCTGATCGATTCATTTGAGTTGCAATTGAAGAAAATGTCTCATTTTGCTTCCGTAGAGACACGATTAGTTTTCGTTCAGTTGATGACAAATTACGGGCTTTACCCATACTCTTTTCGTACGTAATTAAACTTAAGACACTGGATGATACACCACAAACTATTTACAGTATTAATATATCAAATTATTGCGTGGATCGACTACGGGTATCTTTTTCGACAGATCGTCTTAAACTAATGTCCGCTGTTTACAGATGGTTGGAAGAAAAAAAAAATTGTATAATCTATATTGTTTACATTTGACGACCGAGACTTTTACATTATGAAGGTCAAACGTACACATGTATTATAAAAAAACAACAAGCCGAAAGAAACGTTAGTACTTGTATGACAGATCTATGAACCAAATTGTAATTCATCATCTTAAACTTTTATCCGCTACTGTACGTATCAGTAAAGCTAAAGCAGCATTCGTGAAAGGATATGAGCGTGGTTGGAGTAACGAGTTATCCAAGATTTAACGCATATCGGTGAATCGAGAACAATTCATGTATATTTAACACGATCTGAATAACGAGACTATCGACGGTGTTTTCTACCAGGAAAAATGATCGCGAGTACGAGTATCTCCGTCACCTGAGCAGACGAAAGAGTAGAAGAGGATAAAGGGGAAGAACGCTCGGAATCACCGTCCCTGATAAATATGAGCTCCAATGATAGCTATTTCTTTGTCGTACTACCGAGCAACAGTAGTATGTAGTAAAGTCCGGATAATACGACGAC
Source organism: Cylloceria caligata (assembly GCA_963942595.1). Taxonomy (NCBI): domain Eukaryota; kingdom Metazoa; phylum Arthropoda; class Insecta; order Hymenoptera; family Ichneumonidae; genus Cylloceria; species Cylloceria caligata. The sequence goes on along the minus strand of OZ012707.1, from coordinate 40,526,978 downwards.
TAAATTTATTACAAAACTACCGCGTCAGATACGTTTGCACGGAGAATGGTCTGTTTCTTTTATGGAAATTGCTTATCCGATGACTCTTTTATATGTTCTTAGTGTAGGACATTTCCTAACTTTTGAGGATGGTGATTATGATTCATCGGGTTTAAATCTTTTAATACGAAGACGCGTAGATAGAGACCAAGTTCCGTCTGGTGTATATCGCTCTATAGACGCTTTTTTGGAGACTATAAATAAGTTACCTCGTGTGCGAGCGGGCAGGTCGAAGTGGCGCGCGTATGCTACGATCTACGATACCACGACTTTCGCGTAACCCCCAAAATCGCAAGGCTACTGGGATTCTCGGAAGAGGCCTGTAGGTCTGTAATGATAAAACGGCGTTGCGAATACACAGGGTCGAGGCCTGCATCTCTCACCGGTGCTATACCAGGCAGCATGTTTCTATACACCGATATCTGCGAGAGTTATATTACGGCGATTTACAAACACCCCTCTTACGAGTTGTTCCCATTGATGCTGACGACTGTCAGTACGATTCGATAAAAATTAAATCGTTTTCGGAGCCACGATATATATCTCTCTTGCGCAAAAATTTACACACTATCGAGATCGATAAAACAGACGACTTTGGAAGTCCTATACCATTCGAACGGGGAACGTTGATTGTGACACTACATTTCAAAAGGTCCCACGATTGATTACGCTGCTATGGATGATATTGACATTGTACAGCACGGATGCGGCCATCGCGTGTACGGCGGTATTAGCCATGTTTATATCGGGACGCCTAATTAACGAAGACACGGTTTCGGCAGCTTTTTCGGGGGCCTGTTTCGTCGAGTGTAACCACTTTTAAAGAAGGGCGCTAAAGCAGTTGGAAAAGAGGCATTGTGAGCTGGTCTCAACGTAGCGGGTGATATCCTCGATAGAAATATAGCTGTTAAAGATGCTATTCGCGAGAGAGCGCGAGAATCAGGTAGTAATCTCAAACGAAAGGCCACTGAAAAAATTGACACTCTCATTCGGGGATCTGGTTATAAAAAGCGCAAAATTTCGCGAATTCTTCATTCATCGAACAAACGTAAACCACGACGTATCTCCCGTAAAAAGAAAAGTGTAATAAAAACAAAAGTTATAAAGAAGAAGAAGAAGACTCGCTAACGAACGGTTGCTGATATTTTTGGATAGCTGAAACAAGATGGCTTTTCTACATGCGCACTCATGCGAGTGCCTTAAATCGGAACTTAAATTATTGTTGCTCCTACCGACGCAAACTACTATCGAAGGCTCCAATTGGGTGTATTATACGCCAATTTCTATGCTAACAGATGGTTTACCCATTGAATTTGTTATTCCTGGACAGGGTGATGAGTATATTGATCTCGCGCATACTATGCTTAGTCTGAGAGTAAAAATAACATCTCCTTCTATGGAAATTGCCGCGGGTGCAACGCCGAAAGTAAATACTGGCCCTGTAAACAATCTCTTGTATTCTATGTATAATCAGGTGGATGTATACCTGAATCAAAAACTAGTTTCACTTCCAGATAATGCCTACGCTTATCTAGCGTATATAGAAATACCTTTGAATTACGGTCCCGCTGCCAAAAATTCGCATCTCACGAGCGTTCTATGGTAAGATGATATCCTAGGAGAAATGGATGATATAACATCGAGAAATGCGGGTCTTGTAAAGAGAAAACAATTTTTAAATGTTGGAAAAACTGTAGACTTGCTCGGCCATCTGCATTGCGATATATTTAATCAGGAGCGGTTCCTATTAAACGGTGTCGAGATGCGACTACGGCTGGTGCGGTCTGTAGATTCATTTTGTCTTGTAGGCGATACAAAGAATGTTCAATGTGGCTTAACCGTACCCCCTCCGGGTACGGTTAATTCGGTGAAAAAAAGACACTTGTAGAAGAACATTTCAATCGAATAACGTATTGTAGAATAACATTTCAAGAATATTTTCTGAAAATTTCAGCGGAAAATATTTAAAATTAAGCCGTTGGCAACAAATCTCAGGAGACGTCTCCAAAAAAAGTTGTTTTGTGGTGACGGTTGTAACTCATCACTCGATCATCGGAAATCACAAAACCAAATTGATTTTATTAGTTTATGAGTTTCCCCAGGTAACGTTGTCGTTTTTTTTGTTTATTGATTTTTCAATTTTTGGTAACACTAGAAACTCAAAAACGCGATTTTCGCTTTAAAAATCGGCAAATTTTGTAACGGTATTTTACGTTATCATTACCCTTACAGGGTTTTAGTTCGGGCTCGAGCAGGGAGAAAAATAATACAGGCTTCAGTATTAGGTAAAAGTATGATTTATTAGACAAACGTAATAAATTATACAGATAAATGTTGAATATTTTGAATGATAGCTAAATGCACTCCTTTTGATTAAATTTTGGTGATTATGCACCTTACAAAAAACTTGACCTTGGCTTACGCATATAATTGCCTATATAATTGCGTCCGCACGAAGTAGGAGATTCGATATTAAATTATTGAACTATTTCTCTAATGGTATGGCAGTATGGTTTCTACACCAGGCAAGAGAGAATGTGATCCTACCGGGCTTGCTATCGATAATTTATCTATGTTGGCTTTGATTTTATTTCTTGCCTTCGGAGCTAGCCTATCCTATATCTATATTAAGTGGGCCGTAGTGGGGACAGAGCTCTCGCTCGAGTTTTGCTGGCTACGCCATTTACTCGCTGGCCCCACCGCCGCTGTGGTGGAGGCGTCGGCGCGATGCATCCTTGGTGCATCGGCGCATGGGAACCGCGACAGGAGCGTGCCTAGCTAATTTTTAGGGTATTTTTTAGGTCCCCATGGATTTAATATATTTTTATCCATACCACTTGGTTTTTATTCGATGTGAGATCATGCCGACTCGGATGCTGGGCTGTTTGAAAGGCTGGTGGCTCAGTAGTTGGCCTTGGAAGATGTTCGTATTAGCTGGATCAGAGGTATCACGCCTGGTCCTTGGAGTGGTGCGGTTGAAGATGCTTCTCCTTTGGTTGGCGAGGTGGTGTTACGTCAAAATCGCGGCCTATCTTACGAAACCCACGAATTTAACATAGATGCACGTTTCGGTGTATATTTTCCCTGCTCTGGTCAAGGAGAATAAATCCTCTCTTTACCACACCCGACGAGAAAATACCGAAGACGCAAGCCCGTTTTTGAGTCTAACCTCGCGGAAAATTACTCGGGATAGGGCTGGAGTGCGTTTTGTTCTTGGTTGGGGATAATCACTTCACAAATAATAGGGTGGGACTTCAATGACAGTTTCACGCGGAGCAAGATTTCACTTTAATTGGTAAAAGAAAATTGTACTGACGGTTATTTGTTGCTGTGGTTCTTGCTGTTGAACGTTGGTTGGACGTAAACTGTCGTAGTCGGACAAACTCAAAATCGAACGTATGCGTTGGTGCGTATTAATAATTATTTTTTGAAATAAAACTACATGAGTAGTCGAATGTTGCACCTTCAATATTCCCAATTTCGCACGCGTTAATAATTATGAGTACTGTACTCGTACTCTGTACTACTTGAAACTATACTTTGTGAAATTGAGCCGCGGTGAAAAACTATCGAACTGTACTACTTTACTCCCCGGCAAACAGTACTACTTGCTGCCTTGGGAAACTGTGCTCTTTAGTCCTCCTGTGCTCAGGAGCCCCCTTTATAGGGCTCCTGAGCGTCGAAAATTCTTGTCGTCAAACGCGTTAAAAGAAAAGAAGGGATTAAACCCTATCTTGATTATAAGAATTTCCCTGTGGTCTATCGCAACCATACACGTATTCATTCCCCTCACTTCGCAGAGTACCTTCTCGAGATCCAGAGCCATAGATCTATGCAAGTGCATCGGTATGGCGCGCTCTGATTTGTCGCGCGATGTGATACACAGAGGACCACGCGATTAGGTGAGGGAACGCGCTCGAGGCGTTTTTCCCCTGAAAATGAGACGATTTTTACAACCCCTTTTCTTGGCCTACTTTCGATAGAGTTTCTTAGTCTAGGTAATATCCTTATGCTCGCTTCTATGTAAATGTGTCTATGGTAATGGCTCAGAATTTCAGCGTTTGTACGGAACTTAATTAGATCCTTCGCATCAAACTATTAGTAATAATTTTGTTACAGATTCTGTAGTTAACTCGTCGTTTGCAAGCTAATTTTTGCGTTAATCTCTTATTAGTATAAATATTTATGTTGAATTATGGCTTATTCTAATGATTATTGGTTATTCGTTTAATTAGTAATTACTCTGCTTATAGTTAAACCCTTTTTCTTATAACTTGTTAGTTAGACAATTATTCTCGTGTTATAGAAAGGAGAGCTAGAGAGAGAGAGAGAAGGTATTTTACTTGAGAGCGACACGCCTGACTCGGTTACTCGTACATTTCGTTCGTACGCAAGTCGGCTAGATCGCCGTTCAGCCTTCGCGATAAGGCGTTTATCGTGGCGTGGAGAGTCGGCCAGCCTCGCTTTCCTGCAGACGAAGCTTTATTGAAACGTGTTACAGTTTTCTCTCTTTCTCGTTTCGTCTTACTTTTGGTATTT